>OZ005658.1:242904485-243638921 GCA_963930645.1 Salticus scenicus
GATTTTGAGTTGTTAAGTACATAGTCAGACCCAGAAAATAATTCTATATCGATTGGTATAAAGGATTTAAATCCCTGTCGTTTAGTCTTTGAGAAAATCCATTGGTAAAAAAGATTCAAGTCAGAAATTTAGCATTAATGTTTGTATAAAATATTTAATTCCATTTTTTCCCTTTATTAAATGAAGGTTGACAATCACTGAACGGTATAAAGGTTATAAATCAACATACATAAATAAAGTAATACATAAATACAGTACAGTTATATACATTCATAAATTTTAGTATTTATTTTACTATAATTTAGTTTAATAATTATTTTATTAAAAGAAATGAAGTGAAGCTTTACACTATCTACCAGTAAGTATTTTGACACTTTCGAATTTAGATGTTTTGTCCAATATCTAGAAAAGTTCTTCATGAATTATCTTGAAACTTTGGTAGTGTAACGAACATGTCATACCTCCTATATATATTTCAGCAAAAGTTGTATCCTGAAGAGGAAAAGGGGACCAATAAAAAATTAAACAAAAATCAAAATGTTTTGGATCACCCTGTAAAAAGTAATTCTTTAAATGCGTTTTGGTTGTAGCATGTGATTAAGAGCATTCTTCTCATTATCTGTATACATTTGTATGAGGTTACCACATATATTCACGGAGATATAACTTTTTTTTTTTTTTAAATTGAAAAAAAAAATCCACCTTTTTTAATTATAACACGTAGGGTATTAGACCCAATGGAAAGATACTTTTTGAGAATTTGGCATACTACAGTAGACACAGCATAATGCAATCAGAATGTAAAAATGTTAAATATCTTACGAAATATGAGCACTTTTACTAAATAATTTTTATCTACGCATGCGCAAGCTTTATAATAATTTCATTTTCATTATTCAATAGACAAAGGTATTGAGCAACTTATATGAAAACCCCAAACAAATATAGTGTAAATTCAAAAAGTCACGAGAGATGAGAATTCCACTTCTCTCTAAATAAAAGCTAAACTATAAGGGGCTTTACTCACATTTTTACTTTGATTCATTCAGTGTCCCATGGTAATACAGTATTCGCTGATTGTAAATAAATATTTATAAAATACCCTAACATCTTCCTTTTTCTTTAGAAAAACTGAAATTCTGTTCATTCTATCTCTCATTAACTTTTTGAATTTACACGATATTTGTTTGGAGTTTTCATATACGTTGCTCAATACTCCCAGCTAAAAAAAATCTTAAAACTATAAAAAATGAAGAAAAACTGCAGATAATCTGAAGGTATTTGGGACAGTCACACCTTAAAAAAGTCTTCCAAAAAAAAAAAAAAAAAAAACTATAAAAATGAACAAAAACTGACGAAAACTGCAGATAAACTGAAGGTATTTGGAACAATAATAAGTTTAAGGGGAAAAGTTTTTCTGCAGTTTTTGTTCCTTTTTTGTTCACTTTTATAGTTTTTTTTTTTTTTTTTTTTTGAAAACCTTTTTAAGCTGCGATTGTTCTAAATACCTTCAGATTATCTGCAGTTTTTCTTCATTTTTTATAGTTTTTTTTTAAGATTTTTTTTTAGCTGGGCTTTTTTCTATTAAATTATACAAATGAATTTTTTTAAAGCTAGCACATGCGTTGTTTAAAATTATTATTTAGTAAAAATGCTCATTTTTCGTAAGGTATTTAACATTTTTGAATTCTGATTGCAGTATGCTGTGCCTAATGTAGTATGCTGTGCCTAATGTAGTATGCTATATTTGATAAAAATAGCTTTGCACTGGGTCTAATACCCTACGTGTTATAATTAAAGAAGGTGGAATTTTTTTTTTTTTTTTTTTCTGTTTTTTAAAGAAATCGTTATACTTCCATGAATGTATGTGGTAGCTTCATAAGAATTGATACAGATGAAAAAAGTCCTTCATAATCACATGTTACAGTCAAAACGCATTTAAAGCATTATTTTTTTGACGATGATCCAAAACATTTTGCTTTTAGTTTAATTTTTTATTGGTCCCTTTTTCCTCTTCAGGACACGACTCTTGCTGAAATATATGAGGTGTAACATGTTCTTTACACTACCAAAGTTTCAAGATGATTTCTAAAGAACTTTTTTAGATATTAGACCAAATGCCTAAATTCGAAAGTGTCCAAATACTTATTGGTATATAGTGTATAAGCGTATTCCAGATTTAAAACTTACAAAATTTATTTTTAATAATTATGAAACAATTCATAATAGGCATAATCGATACTTAAGCTTGAGCAAAATAATGTATTAATTTTTTATCGCATAAATATATATGCATATAAAGTGCAGCAATATTTAAGATGAAGGAAGATTATAATATATATAGAGATAGATAGATAGATAGATAAATAGGTAGATATATATGTATATATGCCAACTTTTTGAATTTTTAAATCAGATTTATATTTACAATTCTTATTTAACAGAACCGATTTATTTAACAGAACCGTATGAAGTGTACTTTTTTTACATAGGAATTTTTGCTACTGTTCGGACACTTTTGTTACCGACTGTACTTTCAACCAGTGTTGGGCATAATTGATTAAAAAGTAGTTGCATTACAATTAAATTTTAATTATAATTATTTTATTGTGAATCGATTAACAAGTAATTGATTACAAATAAATTGAATTATTACAAATAAATTGAATAAGTAATTCAATTTATTTGTAATAAATTACTTGTTAATTGATTGACAGTAAAATAGTTATAATTATAATTTAAATGTAATTCAATTGTAATTCAACTACTTTTTAATCAATTATGCCCAACGCTGCTTTCAACGAATAAATAAACTGAAAAGAATTTCTTATAGAATGGAGTAGAAGGCTGATTTTTACCAACTATGTAAAAAATACCAGAGCCCGGAATCTAACCCCGGGCCTTCCGCTTAACGCGCGGATGCTCTAACCACTGAGCTACCCTTGCTGATAACCAGCTCGGCACTTCTCTTCCCTGGTTATCAGCCAGGGTAGCTCAGTGGTTAGAGCATCCGCGCGTTAAGCGGAAGGCCCGGGGTTCGATTCCCGGCTCTGGTATTTTTCACATAGTTGGTAAAAATCAGCCTTCTACTCCATTCTATAAGAAATTAATTTCCAGGTTGATGATTTAAATTTCTGAATTAAACTGAAAACAGTTATAAAAAAATTCCAGCATGAAATCTTTCTAGAAAAACGGGAGACGTGGTACCTATGTCACAGTATTTACACATTTTATAAAAAATGACTAGTAAAAAAAAAAAAAATCTATATACACAAGCTTCGCAACGAAAATTTTACGTCCATTTTATTATATTGTCACCATTTTTTTAAATAAATATTTTAATACATAATACTGATTCTTGTTTTAAAATTAAAGCATTCAAGAAAATTTTCGTATTGGCGACAGTGGTAATAATATAATAAAACGCGAGTAAAAATTCAGGAATTCTCTGTTGCCTGTATATAGTGTAAATCCTAGTAACACCGTAAAATACAAAAACATGAAAGAGTTTTTGTATTTTACGGTGTATATTAAAAAAGAAATAATTGAAAAATTTATTAAATTGTTCTGTAAGAGTCAATGTCTATTCCTAACATGCAGATTAAATTGATATTAATGAACACAATTTACCTACGAAGATATTACAGCAATTACCATTGTATGATGAAGAATAAATCTTAAAATTACAATTGCTAATTCGTCTTACAATTCTTTTATTTATGGAGTTCTTCCCATGCAATTTAAAAACGATCCACAAGGGCAATTAATCATCGAATAAGGAAACAATAAATATTATTCCCCCACTTTCTCAATTTTTCTTTAAAAGGAAATTTCCTTTAGCAGTACTTTTAAAAACTCCATCCTCTCATGTGCGATAAACACAGCTGCACCCATCTAGTTTACAGATAAAAATAAATGTACTTATTGGTGGTCGAAAGATAAAAAGCAAATCATTCGAACCTTAAATCACTTTCGGTTTGAACCATCACTATCCTGAAATAGAAATCGGAAATCAGGCCATACTATAGCCCACGGGCTGAGCGCTTTTATATTGCCCTACAACCGACAAGTGGAAAATAAAATGCCATCTTTAACATGGTACGACGCATCTGTTTCATCTGGAATGATCTTTCCTTCACATATTATTTCTTAATGGGCCCTTTTTCAACAGTTCAACCTGTCGGAGGGAACTCATTTATAATTCCATAAGAGGGTATGATGATGAGAAAAGGGCGTTTGAGATGAACGGAAACTTACCTTTGGCTGGCAAGATGAATATTTTTTAAAGTGAAAGATACTAATGCAAAGAAAAATTCTTTATAGTGAGGCGAGGCGTAGGGGAGAGTGGGGATGAATGGGACATTTTTCATGTTTTTAACCGACTTCAAAAAAAGAAGGAAGGTTCTCAATTCAAACCGTATGTTTTTTTTATGTTTGTTAGCTCATAACTTCTGAACGGATGCTACGATTTTGATGCTTTTTATTTTGTTGAAAAGGTCTTGGTCTGCAATAGGTCCCATTGTAATAACTTTACGATCTAAAGAAAATACAGGGTGCCCAAAAAACCAGTCTCATCTCTTTTAACTGCTAAACGACTGCAGCTATAGTGTTAAAAATGGTATATAAGTATAGCAAAGTGGCCCTGCAGTACAAGGTTAAACCGCTTGCTGCGCCACCTGGTGGAAAATAGTGGAGTTAGTGTTCCTATCTCAAAAAAGGTTCAAGAGAAAAAAAGTGAATTAGAAAGTTGAAGATTATCATCGATTTAGTACAATAAAATAGTTCAGACATTCATGCTAGCGTTTCTATCTCGGAAACGGTTCAAGACAGGGGAAAAAAGTGAATTACAAAATTGCAGAGCATCATAGATTTAGTACGAAAAGATAGTTTTGACATTGATGCTAAAAGTACAAAGCTAAAAACGTGCCTTTTTTTGTTCGCAATTTCTTACACTATACACACTTGAGCTACATTGCTCACGTAGTAGCGTAGCTGGTGAGACATACGCTATATAGTTCAAAATACGGTTACTTGATACTTTTTACTTTGTTGTAGAAATCTTGGTCTGAAGTAGGTCCCATTATAACATCTTTACAATCTAAAGAAAATAAAGCGCCATCTGGTGAAAAACAGCGGCATTAGCTCTCCTATCTCAAAAACGGCTCAAGATGGGAGAAAAGTTAATTACGAAGTTGTAGAGTATCATCGATTTTCTACGAAAAGACAGTTTTTAGACATTATTGCTAAAAATAGAACGCTTAAAACGTGCAATTGTTTGTTCGCAATTTCCTACACTATGCACACTTGAACTACGTTGCACGCTTTACAGCGTAGCCGATGACACGTATACTCTGTGGTTCAAAGAACTGTTACTGTAAGCGGTCACATCGATTAGCACAAAGTCGTTTTCAACCAAATTCAGAAAGGAGGGTGTTCATAATTCTTGCTATGTGTTGTTGTTGGTGTTTGTAAGCTTATAACTTCGTAAGAAATGCTCTAATTAACCGACTTCAAAAAGGAGGAGGTTCTCAATTCAAAGTGTATGTTTTTTTGTTTTTGTTTTTGTTTGTTAGCTCATAACTTCTGAACGGATGATAAGATTTTGATACTTTTTGTTTTATTGTAAAGGTCTTGGCCTGAAATAGGTCCCATTGTAAGATCTTTACGATCAAAAGAATATACGCGGTGCCCAAAATAGTCAGTCCCGATTCTTTTAACTGCTGAGCAGCTGCAGCTATAGTCATAAAAGTGGTATGTAGGTACAGTAAAGTGGACATGTGCTACGCGATTCAACCACCTAAAGCGTCACCTGGTGGAAAAGAGTGGAGTTAGCGATCCTATCTCAACAACGTTTCAAGACAGGGGGAAAAAAGTGAATTATAAAATTGCACAGCATCATCGATGTAGTACGCAAAGATAGTTTAGACATTAATGCTAAAAACAGAACGCTTAAATCGTGCATTTGTTTGTTCACAATTTCCTATTTTGTGCACACTTGAAAAACATTGCATATGTTGTAGCGTAGCGGGTGACATTTATGCTATGTAAAATTCAAAGTATGGTTATTGTAAGCGATCACATCGATTAACGCATAGGCGTTTTAAGCCGACTTCATAAAGGAAGAGGTTCTCAATACAAACCATGTTTCTCATTGTTGTTGTTGAAATTTGTTAGCTTATAACTTCGTAAGAGATGATTTAATTTTAATACATTTTTTGTTGTCGTAATGATCTTGGCCTGAAATATGTTTTATTAGGATTTCATTAAGATATAATCAAATTACAGGATACTCTCAAAAGTCTGTTCTCACTCTAACTGCTGAACGCAAGCAGCTACACTGGTAAAATCAGTGTGTAAGTATCCATGTTGAAACTTCTGTCCGTCAGCTGCAATGCATACTTTGCTCTTTGTTTGAACTTTACGCTGCGCAATTTCCAGCGCAGCGGGTGACACGTATTTACTGTAAAGTTCAATATGTATGCCTAACAGAATTTTCGGTTACGAATACAGTGTATCCTTTCTTTACATTTCTAAAGACTTTTTAATTTAATGTATGTTCGTTCAATAGATAGTTTTTTGGTCATATCCGATAAAGGCAAGAAAAGTGACACAATTTAAAAATGCAGCATTTGTAAAAAATCAACTTAAAAATAACTTGACTTGAATAAAACTGGCACAACTCTCTCTCGAGTGGATAACTTTCTAGATGGAGATGTAACTTTTTTGTTCACATTGGGTGCATTTCATGTATTTTTCACTGACATAAACCATTTTTTGAGTAATGTCACTTTTCTTGGAAGTTGTGATTTGTGAAACTTCCGTCGAACGTCTTCTGATGCTCTGCTATATAAATAAGTTTTCACTGAAAAGATAAAAATAAAATCTTTTTGTAAAAAAATAGAACCGACTCCAAAAAGGAACTACTATTCAAACAACTAAAAGTGAAAGAAAATTTGCAGAAAATGGAACTGTAGATTGCGCCTAAAAGTATAAAATAATTTCCTTCGCCAAACAACCTATAACACTACAATTAATCATAACTTTTGAAGTCGGCGCAAAATTAAATAAAAATTGATACCTTTATTCAATACAAAAATCAAATCCTATTCAAAATATACGTCTCACATTGTTACCTGCAAAACGCAGCCGAAAACTACTTTGATTCAAGAAAACAAGTAAGATTTCGTAAGCAGCAAAAGTTGGCGAAGATGCTGATATCTGACGTCCTTGGTAAACGAAAAATCGCAAAATTATCTGACAAACATATTTAATTTCTTTGGGATATCATGATTATTTTAATAAGGTATATCAAGAGAGTAATCAATAATATGAAGCAACACATCGTACAATATATATTATGAAAATATACATCTTGCGTGTATATTTTTGCTTTACGTTTTTATCGCCAAATTCAAAAGCCATCATGGATGATCTGACTTCGTAGAAACATAAATACCGCATTGTGAAGAATGTTTACTGTTCTATGTAGATGCTGCAAATGGACCAATTGTATACAGTGATAAAATAATAAAGGGAACATGAAAATGGGTCATTCGAGACAACAGCATTTGTTGCTACCGATCTAAAGACAAACCTTTAAAAACTAATTAAATTTTATTTAATTTTGCGCCGACTTCAAAAGTTATGATTAATTGTAGTGTTATAGGTTGTTTGGCGAAGGAAATTATTTTATACTTTTAGGCGCAATCTACAGTTCCATTTTCTGCAAATTTTCTTTCACTTTTAGTTGTTTGAATAGTAGTTCCTTTTTGGAGTCGGTTCTATTTTTTTACAAAAAGATTTTATTATTGATAACGTCGGCCATATATAATTCAGAATTTTGCAACATTGCTCATAAGTACACTTCAGTAATCAGTTACATATAAACATACTAACTTTAATAAAAAGTTATCATATTTAATTATTAATAATATTTTTTATGCATGTGTATTATATGTATTTTATGCATGGGGATGAATGGGACATATAAACACTCTATTAGATGTCCTTTCGAATGATATAGTTGGTTAGTTCAGGAAAATTGATAGGCGTACTGTATAGATAGCTCAATTTCAGGCCTCGCAAAGGCGTTCCTTTAAAAACGGTTGAACGGATTTTTTTCAAACTCGCCATTTTAACTCACTTTTAATCTCAAAAACGGCATCTCAAAACGGTATCTCAAAAACGGCTCTAACGATTTTCTCTTTAGGTCACTTTTATGTTTTCTGATCACATTATCTCTCAAAAATGCATATAATACATGTAACAGCGGGTAATGGAAGTCGTTTGGTTGTTTCACACCAGATTTCTTACATAGGAATATTTGCTAGTGTTCGGATACTTTTATTACCGACTGTAGATCCTCTGGTTCTAGGGAATCTCTCGCGGGTAGATTCAAATTCATAGATGTTAATTAACTATTATTTTAACAATGCTTTTGTAAGGATGACGAGCACTGGTGCAAATTTAAGGGGTGACGACACTGGTGTTTTTCCCTTATATACATAAATTATTTTAATAAATTTTTCAAAAAAATAAAAAATAAATAAATAAATAAGGAAAAACCAAATTATTCTACTTATCTATCATAAGAAGGAGGATTTCCTAATATTTAAAAGTTTTGCCTTGCCAACAGAAAACTTGCATACATGTATTTTCGTTTATTTAACATAGTTCAAGTGTTAGAAACGGAGGGGGGGGGGGATCTTTTAAATTCCGTAACTGAGTACGGTAATGAGAAAGGAAATATTAATTTGAGCAGAAAATTTCTTATGGCTGGAAAAGAAATTTATAAGAGGTTTTCTAAAAGCCAACGCTTGATATTAAAGTGAAAGATAAATTCTTACTGATTCGGAATCGGGTTTTGGATATGCCCACTTCCAATTTTCTAGAATAAAATATTGGATTTTACTTTTTTTATTATTTGCTGAAGATCAGCAGAAACTTTCTTATGGGTATCATAATATATCTATGATTTCTTTTAAAATATGGCAGTTATCTTTGAAAGTAAAAAATAATTTTAAATTGATTTAGAATCATATTTATGAAATTGAGCATTTAAATATTTTAAATATCTAACTGGCTATTCTATGTATATAATAATAATAATAATAATAATAATACATCATTACAATTATCAAACACCAAGAAGGAAGACGGGAACTAATGAACAAAGAACCATACAGGGATATGAAAAACTATACAAAGTAAAAATATTGAATAAGTTAATATGAACTGTTTCTGAAACATTGGTGGATGAGATCATATATAGCAATTGTGATCAAAGAATAACAGAAAAAATAACAATAATAACTAGAAGAAGAAAAAGAACCAGAAGAGACCACTACGGCTTAAGACGGGTGGAGCGGGTTAAACAAGTTTTCAGGGCCCCAACTTTTCCCAAATATCTGCAAGACCATATGATAACAAAATAAAAAGTTAAAATGAATATAATAATGACTTCAAAAAGAGAAAATTAAGCAACAAAAAATTAAAACTTAGTGAGAAAAACCATGAAGGATTTAATTAATTTACTGAGTATTTATATGACTATATATATAATTATTATTATTATTATTATATCAATAAGAATGAGAACGAAAAATAAACAGATGAATAATAATTTGCCACAACAACCCAAAATGACAATTCTGGCACTGGTTAACTTAATTAAATTATTTAAGTAATTTGACTAGTATTTTACCATGTTTTTATTAACTTTGATTCTTGTTTGTTTGACCGGTACAAATCTTGCAACCTACTTTTAGCTAACTTCCCTACCAGCTAGACATTTGAAACTTCCACAGTAGCTCAGAACCCGGTGACAATACAATACTTCGAAGTCAGATTTTCGAATTTTCAAATAGTTTTCTTTTTATTAATTAAAGTATGAAAACAATAAGCTCTTGATAGCAATAAAATAGCCATTAAAATATCAGCTATAATTTTATTTAAAAAAAAAAAAAAAAAAAAAAAAAAACGAGTTCATTTTCTTTCGACATAAAAATCAATACATTTAATTCAGCGTGAACGTTAAAAAATTATAAAAAGTTAAATTATGCATCTCACAAAAATTGACGTCATTATCTCTTTAAAAATTTTATATGCATTGATAAGTGCTAATGTAGTTCACGATACTAATATACGTTGTTCTAAAATGAGTAATATGTTATTTTTAAAACCAACTTCCCTCCCCCCCCCACTATTTTTATTATTTCACTGAACTGAGTCCGCGTGCTTAAATATTGCTTAAATATAATTTTTTTTTATCCTCGCGTATTTTATTAATGATTCATCAGAAAATTTAAAAACATGATCTACAATATATATATATTTTTTTTATCTTATAATTATTTTAATTTATATGTGAGAAAAGAAGAACAATACTCACTTTAAAAATAATTTCAATGAGATTACAAAACATATATAAACATAAAAAAGGAGCTTATACACACACACAAACATGTATATATATATATGAATGATCACTTTCATTCACAAATTACTTCATACTGATAAAATTTTAAGTTCATCTCTGTCGGAGAAATCTCATTCATAATTCTATAATAAAGTATGAATGAGAATAGAAATTTCAAGGTCAGCAAAAATGTACTCATGGTTGTCAAAACAGATCATTTATAAAAATTATTCTAAACATGGCAGTTGGTTTTGAAAGTGCAACGTAATTTTTGAGTCTTGAACATGGTAGTCGTTTTTAAAAATAAAAGACTATTTGTAACTTATTTAGAATCACATTTATGTAACTGGATATTTCAAATTCTTGGATAAACTATCCGATAATGCTTATTTATTTGAGATAAGCAGAAATGGTGCAGTCATAGTTGTCAGCAAAAATATTCACATTGTTAAAAAAAAAAAAAAAAAAAAAAAAAAGCCAGCAAAAACATACTAATGATTGTCAAAATAGGTCATTAAAAAAAATATTCCAAACATGACAGTTGGTTTTGAAAGATAATTCATGACTGAGTCTAGAACATGGCAGTCGTTTTTAACCCCTTAACCGGTTTGCCCGTACTAGTATGCAGTAATAGTGGTGTGAACTGAAAGATAAAGTTGAAAAAAAAGAAAAAAAAAAAACTAGTTAAGGGGTTAAAAGCAAAAAACAACTTGTAACTTATTTAGAATCACATTTATGGAACAGATTATTTTAAATTCTTGAATAAAACATCCGATAATACTTATTTATCTATTCGAGATGCGCAGAAACTTTGGTCAAAATGTGTTATTTCCAGGAATTTTTTCTAAAACATGGCAGTTGGTCTTGAAAGAGAAAGATAATTTCTATGATTTAGATTTATGGAATTGATTATTTCAATTTCTTGAATAAAATGTCCGTTTTTACTTATTTAATTTCCAGAGAGAAGAAAAAACCTTCCCCAAGCAGCACGGAAACGTTCTCTGAACGTTTAAAAATAGTTCTACTAACACGTTCTATGAACGTTCAGCTTGAACGTTTTATAGACGTCTATTTGTCCATCTTGAAGACGTCGAATAGTACGGTACAAAACACGTTCTGCACACGTGTAAACATCACCATTGTTTCTACAGACACGTTCTCAGAACGTTCTTCATATACGTTTTTGCAACGTCCTGAACGTTGTTTGAACGTTTTAAAATCGTTCTTTGAACGTTTTTAAAACGTTCTTTGAATCGTTCTTCGAGCGTTCTTTGTACGTTTTAAGGGGACATACGACCCTTAGAACATCGATTTAATTATAGTCTTTTTAAAAGTAAATCATTGTTAACTAAGCTTCATTGAACATGTCTAATTGTTATCTATAAGTTTATTACGTATTTTGGAATATAATTTAAATTCTATGGTGAATTATTTAATAATTTATGTGTTAATAATAAATGTGTTTTTTTTTTCACCTTACGCGCAAGATATCTCTGAAACTATTTAATATTTTTTCTTGAAATTTTCACAGATTATGTAAAATATCAGATCCTTTAAACTGAATTTGTATCCCCCCTCCCTCCATATTTTTTTATACAGGTGATACTTAGATTTTATTAAAAAATAAATTATCTTTGAACTTTTTTTTTTTTTAACCTAAACTGGAACAAATTTAGGTTCAGTTTGAAGGATCTGATATGTTACATAATCTGTGAAAATTTCAAGAAAAAATATTAAATAGTTTTAGAGGTATCCTGCGTGCAAGGGAAAAAAAAAAACACATTTATTATTAACACATAAATTATTAAATAATTCACCACAGAATTTAAATTATATTCCAAAATACATATTAATCTTATAGGTAACAATTAGACATGGTCAATAAAGCTTAGTTAACAATGATTTACTTTAAAAAAGACTATAATTGAATCGATGTTTTTTGAAGTTCTAAGGGTCGTATGTTCCCTCAAAATTGTGTGACGTGTGTACTTTATTTATTTTTTTTCTCTTTTTCTTTACTTTCTTTCTTTCTTTCTTTCTTTCTTCTTCTTCTTTTTTTTTTTTTTTTGTTTGTGTGTGTGTGTGTGTGTGAATGTGTGTGTGTTTGTTTGTTTTTGTAAACTGTCATAGTATTATGCAAATTTACATAAATGTATTCAAGTATAATATTATTACATACAAAGCAATTTCTCGAAATCTATTTAAATTGACAATGACAATATTTTTTTTAATTTCATAGTTTTTTTGTAGATTTTAACAAAGGCATTGTTAAAACACACTGTTAACATTTAAAGACACTGTTAACATTTTAAGATTCCTCTTAACAAAGTTTTATTTTATTTTTCCATCGATTGTGCATTATTAACGTTTAGTTACAGAATTTTGACATTTCTGAATATTAATTAATCATTCATAAAAAAAAAAATTAAAAAAATATTTTTTTTTAATGCTGAAATTTATTCCCAAGTTTCAGCATTTAAATATAAAAATATTTTTAAAACATTAACTTATGAATAAATTTACCTAAACGTGTATAGATTCTATTTCAAAATTATTATAATGCCCAACAGATGGAAAACTAAAACAAACATTTGTCAAGAGGTACATCTAAAATATTTTCAAAAGACTAAAATTAAAAAAATTTTTGCTATTGTAAATTTAAATAGATTTCGAGAAATTTTAATGTACTTAACAATATTATATTTTAATGCATATGTATGAAAATTTTATTTAAGTTATTGACTTACGAAATTATAAATTTTCCATCTATATGCGCTGAAATAAAACAATATAAAATATAAAATTCCAGAAACATACTCTTTTTTTTTTAAGAACTTCCTGCCAACTAATTTTTAATATTATCCCTTGATTTTACTATAATGTAATAACATCTAAACATATCTGATTTTATTTATTTATTTTTTTTTTTTTTTTATGGATTCATTAATAAGTTAATGTTTTAAAAATATTTTTATGCTCAAATGCTAAAAATTAAATTTCATTTCTCAAACACAAAAATATTTTTAAGAAGTAAACTTATCACTCTACTACAAATTAATACTCAAATATATTTATCGTTAAACTATAATAATATAAAATTAACGGAAAAAAGAAAAAAAACCAAAATGGAACATTTTAAAAATTTGAAAAAAAAAAATATTAGGTTAATTTGGCTTTAAATTTAAACAGTTTTCACGAATTTTTTACATACTTAATAGAATTGTTAGATTTTGATGTATATATATAATGTAAAATGAGACTTATCTGTGTTCTGTAGCTGTCTTTTTTCAACGTGTCGAGTAATGTTATGTTAAACACTCATTGCCAATTGCCATATGCCATTGACTTTGCACTTTGGCTCGCAACATAGTCTGGCAACCTACAGGAAGTTCGGCGGCAGCGATTTGGCGTTTGGCGAGATTTAACAAAACACACTATTATTATTTTAATTTTATTTTTAAAAAGGAATTAATTTATTTTTAGTCTATGTATTTTTTTTTTTTTTTTTTTTCAAAAATTTTTAATAATTTTTTTTTAATTGATCGTAGTTAAAATACTAAAGGCCTGTTTAATTGGTTTGCTTAAATGAATTACACGCACTGTTATTTTTATGAAAGAAAACTATTAATGAAAATCAATAAAAATTGCATAGAAAAACTATAATCATAAAGAAAGAAACATAATAAAATTGTTAGCTTTTTTATTTGTTCCAGACTGAATATTTTAAATTCACATGGAATATTTAGAAATTTATATTTATTCTTGTTGTTGTGTTTTGTTTTTATTACTTTAACTCATTATTTTTTATTGTCCCTTTTTTTGGGACGTAACTTTTTTTTTTTTTTTTTTTAAATAGTTTTAGACAATATGATAATGGAAATATAGTTTTAGATAATGCATTCTGCCACTGTCCCAAAAATAAGACGATCTGCGGTAGTATGCTTAATTTCTTGAAATTTGTTATAATTCTTAAATAGTTTTTACTAAAACTTATAAAACTCACTAATTAAGAAGAAATTTGAAAATTAGTTTAGCAAATAATGGGTTAATAGAAAAAGCTGTTTAAACGGTATGAAACATAACTATTGCATTATGTAATTTGAAAAAAAAAATAATTTTATTCAGTTATTGCAGCAATCACACATGTTTTACTAATTTATTAATTAATGAAAGAGAAAAGTTTTGCAGTTCGTATAAATTAGAAAATTCTTTCCAAGTACACTTTATCCGTTATATCGTTCAATCTGAAGTGAAATTTACCTCAATGATGATGCCTTAAACTGTATAGTGTTTTTAATTACGGAGAAAGAAATCTCATAAAAGCTTGCTTTATACCTTTATTATTATTATTATTATTATTATTACGAAAGGGAAAGCATGAAGTGGATCATTATTTTTTTTTATAAGCTTGTATATCGTCTAAAGTTTCCATACGTTCTACATACAATACCAACGAAAAAAGAAAGGGCGAAAAAACCTTTACAACACAGAAAATTTACATGCGCAATTTCGACTTATATCTCATAATGTATCTGAAAACGATTGTAAAGCCCTATAAACTTATTAATTTTGCTAATTATATTCCACAGGAAACACTGCATTTTACAGCAGAATAATGTATGATAGTTCTGTTATTTTGTGCAAAATATACAATTTTTAAAATATGCTTTAAGGAAAGACCTCCCATAGACCCTAATGTGTCGGAATTGTTTTCTGAGTTTCTGTGCATAAAACAGTACTATTTTTATTATTCTCAATAATGATAGAGCCAAAGTAAACCTGAACAACATATCAAAAATATAATATTCTAAAATTATTTACTGAATAAATGAGCAAAAATACAGATAGACAAACAAACCAAAGTCTTAAACGCTTTTTGATTTTGTTAGAACATTGAAAAGCGTAAAAGAACTAAATATGAACTCAGAAATTCTCACATATATCCCCCAATGCACCTTAATATATATATATATATATATATATATATATATATATATATATATATATATATTTTTTTTGTCGTGAAGTGAATATTATGCTAATCATGCCACATTTTATACAAAGCATGCATTTAGGCATATGAATTACATTAATTATGTAATATAAGTGAACATATGTATGTAATATATGTTTTCTTATGTTTTACGCTGTATAAAAATATAATAAAATAAGTTTTACTTAAATATCTCTGGTAGACCATAATATATCAGAGTTCTTTTCAGGCATCACAGCATCTAAAGCACTAGTGCTATTTATACCATTTTCAGTCAAGAGCAAGGCATAGTAAAATTGAAATATATATATATATATATAGGTTTTGGAGCATGTTAAAAATGTTTATAAAATTAATGCGCGAAGAAGCAGATCAAGAGATAGAAAAACCGCTATCATATAAGCTTGTCAACTTTGCTGGGAAATGTTAAAAAATAAAAATAATAATGGCTTGTGTATTGCTAAATAAACACACACAAACACATATCTGGGATCGTACAGCGCAAGTATTATTCAACACAATTAACGCTCTATCTTTTTTAACACCTTCCAAGGAAACTGAACAGTATTTAAGATTTCGGTTCATCTGTCTGTCTACACTTTCCTTTCCTTGATTATTTTTAAAATAAGTTTAATCTGATATACTGATATATTATTATTCAGCTGATTATGTCATGTTCTTTATTGAAAATAGTATAAAAATACGACTAGATTTTATACAAGGATTTACGAAAGAATTAGGATACATTGCGTTCTATGACGAATATTTTCTAAAACATCCTGAAAATTTCGCTGTAATATCCTGAATATGAATGGAATTTGATCGAAGTGCATTTCTGTTGAGTTATCAGTTATGCGTTTTTAAAATTTTCAAATAAAGTTGAAAAGAATTAATAACTTTTGTTTGTCTGTAGAATGGTGTATCAATCTGCCTGCGTTCTCATTTTCATAAATAGTTTTAGAATTCATTGAAATTAATATGTGTCGATCAGGTGTTTAGTTTTATTAGAAAATTCCTTATTAATTATCTTGCATGTGGTACGAGTAATTTATGTAAAAGCATAAAAAATAATTCGAATAAATATGGTCTGAAAGAGATATTTTTACTAGTTAAATTCTAAAATAGTACGCTGCAATAATCATTAAAAAAAAAAAAAAACATACATATTTCTGATTAAATAAATTAAACTGAGGTTGATTAACTGTAATTGATGTAAAGGGCCTTAAAAATATTCGATATGATTGAAAATTTGTTGATGCGCATTTTCATAGTCTTATGCGTTTTAAATGACCAGTTAAATAACCAGTTATTATTAACCCGTTAGTAGTCGCTATAAACAGCGCCACCTATTACAAATTGCTCACTTTTTATTTAACTGTCACCAACAATTTTAAGAAGTAATGTGATCGACGTTCCTTCGATTTTATTCCCGTTTTATGTATATCAAATGCTACTTCTAAAAATTTTTGTTGGCATATTGAATAAAAAAATCTGTCAACACTGAAGGATGGGCGGCAAATCGACCAACTAACGACTACTAACGGGTTAAAAGAAAAAAATCCTTCTTTAATCCATTACCGTTTAAAAAAATCTGGAGTGACTCCACTCGACTTTCCGAACATGGAGTAATTAACAGTTTTGTAGATAAAGTAAAGAAAGAGGAGTTGTTAAACAAACAAAAGGGAGAAAACCATAATAGAGTTTTGAGTATTTTTCTCCATATATTACACGATGTTTTATTTAACGCTACTGATCTTTGAGCCCATAGATCATAATGATAAAGAATATTTCGTTGTGTCCCTGTAAAAACCTATAAATGCTAGATTTACCAAAATGCTTATAGTTAGTGCAACAGTGATTTATAATATTCATATAAATTTTCAGCTCAATTGAATAAGGCGTTTAGATGCTATCGCAATTTTAAAAAATTTGGTCCCATAGGCCATAATGATAAAGATTTTTTCTTTATGTCCCTGTAAAAAAACTGTAAGTGCTAGATTCCCCAAAATCTATACAGTGTGTGCAACTGTGACCTATAACATGTTTAAAAATTTTTTGTTTATATTAATAAGGCGTTTAGACGCTATCACACTTTTAAAAATTTGGCCCCATTGGCCATAATGATAAAGAATTTTTCTTTATGTCCCTGTAAGAAAACTATAAGTCCTAGATTCTCCAAAATCTATACAGGTTGAGTATCTGTGACCTATAATATGTGTATAAATTTTTTGCTCAATTGAATAAGGCGTTTAGATGCTATCGCACTTTTAAGATTTTGGTCCCATAGGCCGTAATGATAAAGAATTTTTCTTTGTGTCCCTGTAAAAAAACTATAAGTGCTAGATTCACCAAAATCTATAGGGTTCGTCATATGGTGATTTACAATATACGTACCAACTTTCAGCTTATTCGAACAAAGCGTTTAGACGCTAGCGTGTTCACTCACAGACATACACACATACATACACACATACATACACACACACATACACACACACATACATACATCATCGCAAAAATAGTGAAAACGGACTCATTGGACCTTGAAACATATAGAAACATCAAAATCTCAAATTCGGATTTTTCACATGATTACAATACTTTCCTCACTATAGTGTTCGGAAAGTAAAAATGAATAGCAGCACATGTAATCGTAAAAAGTGTACGATTAGCTGTTTATGAAGTTGTTATTTTTAAGTTGATGTTTGATTTCAAATCAAATTAATAGCAAGAAGATTAAAATTCTACAGATTGTTTTGAAAATCTATTTATTTATTTATTTTTTTTCCAAGTGCAAAACAAACATTTTTACAGAAATGCATTAAATTTGCTTAATAACTGCGAGTGAAGGTATACAAAGTAATGAAAGTGGGAATACGTTGTATCAAGTTTTATTCATTGCTGAAGTTATACATTTTAAGTAATTCTTCAAAAGATATTAATCTATATTCTAATAATCTATATTATTTTTCTTAAGAATGATGTAGAAAAAAGAATTATAAAATTTTATTTCTTTATAAAGAAAAAAAAAATCTAAAATATGTAATACATGAAACTTATATATATATATATATATAACTTCATTATTTAATTAATTAGAAATAAATAAATGAAAATACCTTTTTGCACTGAGAATTACGTTGCATATTTTTATATATTTTTTGTTATTAATAAGTGAAAACTAATGTCAGATTAATAAAAATAAAAGTTTATAATTTAAACATTATTAGATATTACAGTTTTATATTTACTGCCCTATATCTAGTAAAAACTGTTCTTTAATAGTAAAATTTAAGCTTTTAAAATTGACCATTTGCTATTTAAAAGCAAAAGGGGAAAATAACAAGTGAGAAAATCGCCAAGTAGCGAAATACACGCCTAAATTACAACCATTTCTCTACCAGCAGATGTTTTTGCGGTTTGCGATAATGTAAATAATTATGAGTTTCCTGTTTCAGCCAACGTTTCTAATAGCTAGAATTTTACATTCAAAAATTAATCCTTTAATATATATATATATATATATATATATATAATATAAATTTATTTTATTATTTCAAATTATATTAATTTTTAAAATATTTTGTAAAAGATAGATTGTTATAAAAATAATAAATTGGTAGATTCAAGTAATATTATAACATTTAGTATGTAATTAGTTCAATATTTGAATAACTTCTAAATCAAAGAATTTTTCATCATCAAATGTATAATATGTGTATATAATTATATTAAAATATTTTTGACGATTTTTTTTAACAAAATAATGAAGTGAAATTTGAAAAAAAAATCATGAATAGTGTAACATTTTTAAAATATTTTTTTTATTTTATTTGTAACAATATGACTTCCATAATTCACTACTACTCTTATTATATGCTCTTTTACATATAGTGCGATCAGAATACATAAATTGGATTTAACATATTAGACATATAACAATTTTCCTGTAAAAAAACCTAATGCATGCGTCGTGAAAAACACATAAAAAGGATTTTACATAGCAAGTAAAAAAAAAAAAAAAAGATAAAACCTTTTTTTGAAACACCAATTTCCGAGCTACTTAATCAGGATGCTGGTCAATTTTCTTGTAGTAATTAAGTAATATACGTGGAAAGACATCTAAAAAGGGTTTATGTAGCAAATTTGAAGAAAATCGTTCGAGCCCTTTTTGATAGAATTATATATATTCTCACTTACGATTTTCTACAAAATAACCTTTTCACCGTAAACCTTAAATTACATACGAATGTAGATCTAGATGAAAGGTAAAGTGGCGAGTTTGAAGAAAATCCGTGGAACCATTTTTGCGCACTTGCGAGGTTTAAAATTTCCATATTCATATAAAAGGCTTATATATATATATATATATATATATATATATTAACTAACCAACTAATACATACGAAAGGGCCTTTAAATCGCGTGTATACACATATACACTGACGAATTGCAAAAACCATTTCTTTGTACTCTAAAAACATATAAATTAAGCAAAAGTGTAATATCGAAATACTTGATCGAATTAAATATTTCCATTTTATTCCAAATTATTTTCTAATACAGCAAACTAATATAACAATCAAATAATAATTTTTATATAGAGTATGTCAACAAAATTACATGATTATGCGTTCATTTTAATTAGAGTTTTCGCGAAGAGAAATTCAATTGCAAATATCAGATAATTATAATTTAAAATTATGTTAAAAAAAAAAAAATCACCTCTTCATTTTTATTTCTCAATGAATATTATTATAAATTGTATCAACAAAATCAAGTTTTGTCTTGTTGTCAAAAATTTTATGCATTATAACGGAAAATAGAGCACTTTGTCATATTCGTTATAATTGTACTGAAACAGAACGTGTTACGACGGTGTTTCCCTTAACGTTTTTTATAAAACTGAAATTGTACGTTTTATGAATGGTACAAAACACACCTTTTTAGAACGTTCTGAATAATACTGCTTTTGAACGTCGAGTAGAACGTTCTTTTGACACGAAACACGGTGTTTGAACCAGTGTAACCGTTATTAGACGTTCAGAGAACGTTCATGTGCTACTTGGGTCTACTTCACTATTTATGAAATAAAATAAGTCATTTCTAAGTATTTTTGAAAACTCTAATTGCTGCCTTTGAAACAAAATAATTTTTATCTAATTCAAAATCACACATGTCGAATTGTGCACGTCGCTTACTTAAATTATGCCATAAGGAAATACAGTATGAAATAATGACGTCTGAGATGAGCAGAAACTTACTTATCGATGTTAAAATAGGTCATTTTTTGGAATTTTTCTGAAACATGTCAGTCACCTTCGAAAATGAATCTTCATTTCTAACTGATTTAGGAATAAGTTTATAGAATAATGATATTAAATTTGTTAAATAAAATACTTTTCTGATTTTTCACCTAGTTTCTTCATGCGGCCATTTTCAACAGAGTTCAGGGAGTTCATTTGTAACTCGGTAAGATAGTACGACTATGAGAAATGAATTTCCTGAATGAGCAGGAATTATTCCAAAATATGACAGTTGTTTTGAAAGTGATAAATAATTTATAACTCGCTTAGAAACACATTTAGGGAATTAATCATTTCAATTTTTTTATAAAATGTCTGTTTTGGTTTATTGTAACAAATCGAGATGAGCGTAAAACTTACTAATGACTTTCAAAATAGGTCATTTTTAGGAATACTAATACATTACAGTTATTTTTGTGAGTTAAATGTTATTTCTAAGCGATTTAGGTAACAACTGACACACAGGTCTACAACCCACACTCTCAGAAAAAATTTCTGTAGCTGACATCTAGAATCTAAATTGTGGCTCAAGAAAAAATAGTTGAATGTCATCCTTATAAATTCTAGTATCCTTTGAAAGCGAGTTCTAGAAACCCTTATTAGAATTCTAGAGTGTTTTTCTATATTCTCAAGGGCAAAGTTATTTAAAAATCTCTGCAAATAAATGCGAATACAAGTGGCGAGTTTCAGCAACTATAATCTTGGTTTGTTACCCGATTCTAGAAAATCAAGTGAGAATTTCTCGCAATACAAAAGGTTCAGAATATTTAGAATATTGTTTTACTCACTATCTAGAAATGTATAGACTAGAAATTCTAGATAATTTCGTCTATTCAGTTTATTAGCGTAACTTATGCGCATAGCTCGGAAATCTATATTTCTAGTTAAGGGATTTAGAAAATGACCACTTATTCATTCTAGACGAAAGCGGTTTATTTTTTTTTATCAGTGCAATTTAGGCGATTTTTCTTTAGTGAACATGGCGAAATGCCATTTTCGGAAATAGTTGCCATGGATTCCAAACGTAAGCAAGGGGAAAACGAGTTATTTAAAATAGCGTCGGGTCTGTAACAGCGAAAGAAAAAAAAAACCTCGCGATAAAAAATGTTATCCAACGTCTCAGTTATACCCGATTTAGAAGTACATTTAAGGATGCTGTGTCTTGGAGGAACAATATAAGAGAAGTAGGCATACAGCGTACCAGCATGCAGAACAAATGAACTTTTGTCTACTCAAGATAGGTGCCGAAGTAGCAGCGCTACGGCACTAGCCATATTGAATCCACCAAAACATCGACTTGTATTGTGTTATAATGACTTCTTCGGTTACGATTTTTGATTTGATATTTTTCTGGACATGTCGTCTCCTCTGATATCACTTTTCAAAGGATGCAGTACGCAGTTAAAAATAAAAGCTCAACTTTCATTAAAAGATGGTGCCAATTATTCAAATTTAATTAAAACCAATATTTTAATGCTAATCTTCACAATTTAAGTAGTGCTTACTTCTAAAATAACACTAATGAAAAGGTAACACATTGCACCAAATCTCTGAAAACATTGATTATAATTAAATTGGAACCATTTTTTAAGGCTTTTTAACAAATAGTAAATAAATAAATAAATAAAGATGGCCTATGATTCTGTTTTCCTGTTAAAAATAATTTGTAAAATTTCTAGAACATAAATAAATTAGCATTAACTTTTGAAAGAAAAATTGCCATTAACCGAGAGCGGATTCGAACCTAGGCCGGACTTGTGTCAGAAGTAAATTGTGTTAGAAACTGGTGTCAGAAAGAAGTAAGCGACTTTAAAAATCATGCCACTGCAGAAAACAGCAAAATTTGATAAAGTATACTGCAGTTTTTTTGTTTGAAGCGGACTTAGCGCCCTAGACATTGTATTAGCTTATATGTATTTCCATTTAATATTTCTAAATTGAACTATATTAGTTTTACCAATAAAATCTATATTTAGGCAATAATTCTTAAGTTTTTTGTTATATTTTTTACACATTTAAAAACTTTAAATTACATTTTCTCAGTTTGTATTTTTTTCATAAATTTGTGATTTCCAAAATGCTAAAACTTCTACAGATAATTAATGAAAAACTTAATAATTTTTTGGATGTTTCAAAAAGCCTACTTAAAAAAAAAAAAAAGAAAATTGGTTGTGAATTTTGAAATTTATTTATTAGTTTTTGAGAAAAATAAATAAATAAATAAAATAAAAATAAAAATAAAAATAAAAAAGTGCATGTCTATGTAAAAAAAAAAAAAAAAAAAAAAAAAAAAAAAAGTTATATTCCTAATTATTTTAATATTGTTTCTTTAAAGATATTACAAAATCCACCCCCCAATTCTTTATGTAGGATTTTTTAATCACCCCCCCCCCCCAAAAAAAAAAAAAAAAAAAAAAAAAAAAGAAGAAGAAAGTTTTTTCTTAATTGCCTGTTGAAGTTTTAGCATTTTGAAAATCACCACGAAAAGACGCAAACTGAGAAAACGCAATTTAAAGGTTTGAAATACGTAAGAAAAATATAAAAAAAGAAAAATCTTTGCATTAATATTGTATATTTTGTTGAATATACCTAATATAATTCAATTTCTAAATGTGAAAATTCTAGCCCGCGATGTTTGGATAATATGATTTTCAGAAAATTCACATAAATAAAATCTTTTAATAAAAGTTCTCAAGTTTTTTTTCCCCCTCAATAAAACATATTTAAATCTTTGATAGTTTCATTATAATTTCAATTTTAGAAAATAATTTTTTTCGCATCGAAGTAAAAAATTATTTTAATTAAATAAAATTAATATTTTCCATGTTCTTCTATTTTAAACTTTATCTTAATATAATGATCGATAGATGGCGCCACTACTCTTTTATTAAATAGCGAATGATGCAATGCGAAATGTTTTATTTTAGGATATTTTGAATGTCGAATTTTAAGACATTTTACATTAGTCCGTTTCAACAATCTGTTTATTAAGATAGAAAATGTGTCTTAATTAAAAATATCTATTATATCTAAGCTGTATATTAAGATATTTACGTGTCTGAAATAATTTCAGATATTTTTTTGTCTTACATTAAGACTGCTTTATTTGCAGTGCTGTTGTTTGTGATTTCATTTCCATAAATATTATATAATACAATTAAGCTGACTAATGTTATACAAATTTATTACAGAAAGATTTTTGTCGTAAAGAGTATAGTTATCGCTATAAATTTGAACACATAGCATTCGAATGCATTACAGTGTACAGGAGGTATTTCTTTAAAGCCTAGTTTAATATCTTTATGCTGTGAAAAACATAATCAGATTAACATACACAAAAAAAATGCACTAAAACAAGTTTTATATAGCAAAAATGATTGTTTTTTAGGACCCCAAAATATTCTTGTGCATTATGGAATATCAGTAGAAATTGTTCGACGTGCATTTTTAGTTGTGTTATGAGTTATTCCTCTATGTCAAAAACCTTAAAGGTTAAAATTTAAATGATGTAGCGAGTAAGTAGAGTTAGAAAGTGTTTTATAATTTATACGAACTACATCACTTTTCTGTCTTGTTCAATTTTAATTACTGATATGTTTCATTATCGATGTTAGTTCTTTCACAAGCTAATACGACTATTCATTCATTTTTAGGACGGAGGACTCATAGTTTCAATCTGGAGTTTTTGTAGACCAGTTTTGTGTAACACCAAAATAAATTAGAAATATCAGTCCCATCGTTACAAATTCGGTACCAAATGAAAGGGGCGAATTTTCTTAATCCAGGGGCGAAAACTGCTTTTTAATCAATTAGATTTTTTAAAATTAACTAAAGCATGAAATTTATGTAGCAACACTTCATTTTAATTAATTTCAGTCATTTTAAAAAGTACGGGGCCCAGTTTTATGGTCAAAAAATAAGATAGAAAATAAATTAAAAATAAAAATTGTACAGGTTAAAATTAATAGTCCTCCGTACTAAATAGTCCTCCTAAATTCTGCCTTTGACAGAATTTTTAATTATACATATATATATACACACACACACATATATATAGGCGCTTGCCTCCTTGTTTCCTTTCTTAAATTTCTTAAATTAATTTAACATAAATTTCAATTTAGTTTATGTTTTTCTGTGAAGATTTTGTTGAGTTAGTTTATTGTTTCGTTTGTTATGCAGGCTGTTAATTCATAAATTTGGTTTTTTTAAATATGTGTATTTCATCCCCTGATGAATTTTTTCACCTTTCTGAGCTTCTCCAACATAAAGACATTTTTTATTCATATTGGTCTTTGTGGTTTCAGTGATCTTGCATCCGTTGCTTGGCTTCTACTACGCTTAATAAATCATTATATATATATTGAATTTTTAAATTTAAATTCCACTTCTACTTCCTTATTTCTTTAAAATTGAAATCTATAATTACTTGAAAAAAAAAAAAAATTCTAAACCCTGTCTTGACTATCTTTCAAAGAAGATGTTACTAATCCTAAACGAGAAGCCTCTAGTCTAGACTAACCAAGCACATCGTTGTGTAACATTTAGTTCTTCAGACAGTTGTTTTGACATTGACATCAAAACTTCGTAAACGCTTCAAAAAGCGGAGTGTATCGAAAACAAAAGTCACAACAATGAAACATTGTTAAACATTGTTAAAATTTTTATTTTAAAAGCAGCCGTATTTTAGGTGAATCGTGTTTTTGTTCCATTTACCGGAAAGAAAATATCCCTGTTATTGAATAAAAAATTATTGCACAAGGTTGTTGTAATTCTATTCTTTAACGCGTTTACTTCTTATAGATTGCGTTAATTTTACAGGCTGCATTGCATTTTTCTTTTAACTATTTTGTTATTAAATTATAAATAAAACACTTTAAAACACGTATATAAGTTTTAAAAAGATATATTTAATTAAAAGCCGCATATTTCAGAGCTTTTCGTCCTGAAAAGCAGGGCATCATCAGGAAGTCTACATGGTTTTACGTTATAATTAATAACGTTACACGTGTTTTTAAAAGTGCCTCTATATGAGATATATTTTTTTCTATTTTGTTATTAAATAAATAAGTAAATTAGTGTTAAATTAAAAATATTGTGTACATTAGTGAAAGCTTTAGGCTACCAACAGTATATATGTGCTCCATTTAATAAAATTTTTTATCGGAGACAGGATAAAAGTTTTTTTTTTTTTATCATTTGCGCTTTTCAATCATTATTTTCATATTTAATGTTATGTATTTTTAATCATTAATGGTTTCTTTAGCAATAGTTATTAATTAATTTAATTAAAAACTTAAGTGACACTATGTTTTCTTTTTTAGAAATTTATATTACTAAGATATCATATTAATTTATTTTAGTTTCGAATAGAAAATAAACCAAACGAATTAAATTAAAATTTATTTAACTGTAAGAACGTATGAAAAATAGTTTACTCTGTGATTTTTAATCCAATTGCTACAAAAAGCTTGTTTTAATGAAAATGACGTCCATGCTAATATTTATGACGTATGCAAAAATAATGGCTAATTCGAACTTTTCATTTGTTTATTTATTTATTTACTTATTTATTTATTTTTATCTAATTTTTGAACGGTTTGAATTTTTTTTTTCTCTGAATTTACACGATCTTTGTTTAACTTAATTATTTTATTACTCTTTAATCCAATAGTTAATTTTTTTTTTTTTTTTTTTTTTTTTTTTTACGTTTTGGCGACATTAAGATAAGTAAAGAAATATAATGAAAAACTGTGAACCACACATGTGGTTAATGAATAATAATGAAACACACAGTGTTATGTAACACGTAAATAATATATATATATTTTTTTTTTCGAAAAAAAATTTTCTTTTTTTCCCCCTTCTTTATAAATTTGATTTTTTTTTTTTTTTTTTTTTTTAAATAATTTTAGCATTAAAATGGATTTTTTATTTAATATATTTTGAGCCATTTATCCGATTGAACTAAAAAATACGGTGTTAGTCAGATTTTGTCTTGTTTAATAAATGCGCCAATTTTCGTATCAGTTGGTTGAACTGTACAGCTTTGTATAGCGAACTAAAGCCCGAGATATTCAAGGTGAACAAAAGAAACACAACAAATGATGACGACACGAAATGTCTAATTGAAAGCAATAGTTCTGTTGTATTAATAAATATCCGAAATTGTTATTGCCACATTTTGCAATTTGTGGTATTTGCTAACAAAAGATTTTATTTCTTTACTTAAGGACTACTTTTAAAAATGAAGAAATTTTCGATCAACTTTCAGAATTTTTAAAAAAAGAATGAATGCATGAACAAACAAAATTTTGTTTTGTGTTACCTAGTATGACATTACTCTATTGATCAAACATATTATTTTGGTTTACTTTAATATAGAAAATTATATTTATTGCAGATTATTTTAAAGGGTGCTATCTCACTGCGCGCATATTTCAAAAAGTATTTGAGATATTAACTCAAAAAATTTTTCAACCATACATTTTGACATAACGAATAAAATGAACAAAAAAGATAAGACAATTCTGTCTTTTTTTAAGAAAAAAAATGTTTTTATTAAAGTTACGTAGATAATTATAGAAAAAAGTTTTTATAAAGATAGAATCACCAGATTTCTAGCTTATCTAAAATCTAAAACTGTAGAGTTTAATGCCTCTATAGAAAGCAAAGAATGCACATAAAAGACATGGTGTTAACTCTTTTCACAAAATGGACAGGGTGTTCTTCACCTATGGGGTACGGAAACAATAAAACAGTGGGATTGTAAACAGTGTTGCCAATTTTAGGGACATTTTATTCAATAATCACCAATAATTTTGGGAGTAATATTTTATATGCATAATAGAGGACTAAACTTCGAAGTGATTAGGCAAACAATGCAATTAAAATTTAGTGTTAGATATTGGATAAAAAATCTCTAAATTTGGCATTAATAATGACTTGGCATTAATAACTGATTATAAACATAATTTAGAAATATATATATATATACGTAGGGGTTTCAAAAATTAAGGTGACAAGAGCTCTGACAGGTGTGCAAATTATTCGTATGAATAAAAATCTTTTTGAAGATAACGAAGACAATCGCAGGCAGAGCCTGATTATGACCTGCTGGGGCCCAAGGCCCAGGACAATTTTGGTGCCCGCTCCCGAAGAAAATAAAGCTTTTTTTTTTAATCTAATTTGTTCACTAAGTTTGAATGCTGGCAACGAAGTTAAGGCATCACCTTCATAAGAAATTAGTTTTTACTTCTTTTGTCAAGAGACCTCAAATCATTATTTATATATATATATATATTTATTTATTTATTTTGGGGGAAGGGGGGAATGAGGGGATATCTTTCTTCTATGACTGTTGGAATGCACTTTCACAGGAATGTAATTTTTTACAAGGTATTCTTTATAATACTGTTTTCTTTTTTAATCCTATCTATCCCATGCATACCATAGGAAGTCAGCGGGTATGCAAATATTAACGAATGACCAAATACTATTGAAAATGTAAAGATATTTTCCATTAGGATCTACAACTTTAATTTATATATAGAAACTTTCTCTGGATTTTTTGGTCAGCTGTAAGAAGTTATATCATTCAATCGATCTCCACAAAAACCGGTACACTTCATAACCTAGCTAATGCTGTATTTTTTAATTTAATAGGGTAATTGGTCAAAAGATATTAAAAAAAAAATCCTATTTTCAACTAAAAGTTATTATCTTTAGCTAATTTTCAGTTAATTTTTTTAAGTAAATTGTTGCCAAAATTAGCACTTTAAATTTAAAAATTATTTTAGTGCCCCTAGATAGAGGTGCCCTAGGCCAAGGCCTAGTCGGCCTGTGCGATAATCAGGCCCTGATCGCAGGAATGAAGCGGTGTTGGTAGATGGCGCTGGTTGTCCAGTAACGTTACTAAATGTCAGTTAGAAGATGTCTGCGTTGACGGAAACATGGTTCGCGATTGAAATAAGAAGGGTAATAAGATTTTTGCGTTAAAAAATTCTTCAGCTGAAATTCATCGGCAGTTGGTAGAAATGTGCGTCACAAGTGACGTATAAGTGTTATGTCTCTAAAACAGATGTGATTTTGGTGCACGGAATTCGACAAAAGCAGAATAGATGTGCAAGATGAAGAAAGAGCAAGGCAACCAAGCACGTCCACCACAGGTGACAGTGTTTGCAGTGCCGAAGCTTTGACCCAAGGTGATCGTCGTATTACTCTGAGTAAAACTGCACAAGAACTCAATATCTCCATTAGCATTGAATACAATATTGTGCATGAACAATTGGGTTATCGGAAGACATGTGCTCGTTGGGTACCGAGAACAACCTCCTGACAGTCCAGACCTCGCACCAAGTGATTTCCACCTTTAAAGAAACACTTGGGAAGTCAGCATTTCAGAACCGATGCTGAGGTACAGTAAACCGTCTTGACGTGGTTTCACAAGCTTGACGCTGATTTCTTCGATGCCCGCTTCGATGGTTTGTTGTACCGATGGAACAAATGTCTCGATAAGTATGGTGATTATGTAGAGAAGTAATATGTATTTGTACCTTCCTACATTGTACATATTTTTTTATTTCCTGAATAAGCGTTTATTCTGAATAGGCTTGTTACCTTACTTTTTGAAACCCCTTCGTATAAGGAAAACGTATGCATCTAATGAAAATTACTATTAACTTACAGGTTTTTAACGTATGATTGTTGGAAAGGAATACAAAATCATTTCAATATTGTTTTAAATACTTCCATTGAACTTTCTGATTGGTGGATTTTCAAACATTATTTTAGGTCTTTGAAATACTGTTGTTGTAACGTCAGATAGTTAGACTTACCTGTAAAAGAAATAAAAATAACATAATAAATTACATGCGATTTCAAATAAATAAAGAAAGAAAGAAAAGAAGAGAAGAGAAGAGAAAGAAAGAAAGAGAAAGAAAGAAAAAAAAATAATGAAAGAAAATTCTATTTTTAATTTTTAAGTATTATTTAGTAGAATGGCTAAAATTAATATATATATATATATATAGATATATTTCAATTATTCATTCTTCCATTTTCAAATAATATAAAATGAATCTATATACAGGGTGTTAAAAAAAATTAAGATCGTCTCGGTTTTAATTTCTTTGTCATGAATTACAAATTTCAAAGTTGTGTTAAATAAGGTATTAAATTATATATATATATATATATATATATATATATATAATCAGGGAATTCAAATTTAAAAAGTGTAAAGTTTATATATGTATATCTGTACTGATAAGTATAAAGGATTTAAGTCCAAAAATGTCGATTTTGAGTTAAGTACATAGTCAGACCCAGAAAAAAATTCTCTATCGATTGGTATAAAGAATTTAAATCCATGTCATTTAGTCTTTGAGAAAATCCATTGGTAAAAAAAGATTCAAGTCAGAAATTTAGCATTAATCTTTAGTATAAAATATTTAATTCAATTTTTTCCCTTTATTAAATGAAGGCTGACAATCACTGAACGGTATAAAGGATATAAACCAACTTAATCCCTTTTTCCTAATCGATTCTTCTGATTAGTTAGTTTAACTTTATTTTTCGTCTCCTTAAAAACCAAGAATATGGACTTAAATCCTTTATACTTATCAGTACAGATATATATATATACATATTATGTTTTTTACGTTAAAAATAAATCATCTAAGTAAAATATAATTATGTTCAAGTACACTTCAATTTTTGGCCTTAGCGATTTAAGCTTTTCTCTTGTTAGATTCAATTCAAAATGCATTTGAAAATGAATCCCAAAATTATCAATAATATTCAACATTTTTGAATCTTTGATTAAAATTTATTTAACAAAAAGGGAAAAGTTTAAAAATTAGGACGTTACTGATAGGTACACAAGTTATATATAAAAATATAGAAATATATTTTGTAACAGTTATAAAATCATATTTTTCAAAATTGAAAGCAATAAAGTACATATAAATATACTCCTAAACAGATATTTAATAATACAAATTAAATTATTGTATTTAGATTGATATTCAATAAAGAAGATTACTTCACAAACCAGTTCTATGGAACTGAGATTTATTAAGTAGAACACAACAATCAAAAAGACCAGTAAGTGAAATAATAACAGTGATTATAGACTGGATCACAATTGTGTGATAAAATAGCTTAGTGTAATGCACTATTAACAAAATTTGTTATTGTATGTCCAGTAACGATCAGGCCTTTTAAATCACTGAACTTGTGAACTCTTTTGTGGTATTTTCTTTGCCACAGTTCGCTGACTTCTTTCCGAAAACGAAAGGGATTTTTTTTTTTTTTTTTTTTTTTTTTTGTCACTATAATTATTAATTGTGTTATCTGTCGGTTCTCCTGTTATTTAAAAAGTCATTTTAATATTAATTGTTGCATAGAGATAATTACAGTTATTAAAGGTGTGAACTGTGTAATTGGTTTAGAAACACTCTTTTTTTATTTTTATAAATTGGCATTAATAATTTTTGCTACTGCTTTTTGAATTTTGATAGACAAGGGTCAGCGCAAATAAATCTTTAAATAATTATTTGAAAAGTTTTTTTTTTTTTTTTTTCAGGGTTTATTAAATATCTTGAAAAGGTTTTTTTTTTTTTTTTTTTTTCGCTGTAATTACAGCGTGTTCATTGTTTCAGTTTTAGAATTATCTTGAAAACATTTTTTTTTTTTTTTAATAAATTTTAAGCGTATTGGAGCATGGATGAAAACTTTTATTCAATCATGTAAATTGATTTATTAAAATAATAACAGTGATTATGCATATGACTGCATGAGTTCCACAAAACATTACGAAAAATTATTGGCAAGGGTATTCTTAAAATCGAAAATGCTAATAAACATATTAAAGATCAACAACGATATAATTCAGCTTTTATACACAAATTTGCTTAAAATGCTTAAATTTAAATCTTAAAATGAGTAATACTTCTTTTAAGTCCACAATTAAAATTTGACTTATTTTTTAATTAAAAAAATTCCATTTTCATTTTCATTTTCATTTTAAATGTTAGAAAATACAGTATTATGTTGCTTAAGAACCTTTAAAATCATGTGCCAAAATAATAAATGCTGCCTCAAACGAAAGGGAATTGAAAACTTCAAGAAAATAAATTTTGAGAGCTTAATTGCAAAAAAAATGTAATAATAACTTTGCTCTCTTCGCTTTTGATTATCTATATAAATAAAGCAAAGAGTTTATCGGCGGAACACATCCGGGCGGTCCACTCCTATTTTTGATTGGTCTAGGTTTACCTACTTTGGTGATGAATATTGGCCATTTTTTAAATAAGAGCCTAATATTAAACAAGAAAACAGTCTAATATTAAAGAATAATGAATAATTTTTTAAAAATTATCAGTTTTGAAGTTCTAAGAGCTTCAATTTTTAAATTACAGCGTGCTTATTTTCTATACATAATCCATGAAATTTGTAAACAATTGTTGATTCATTCTTGAGGATCATTCACATAAGACCATGGAGCATTATTATAAAACGAGTGCAAAACGGGAGAAATACTTTATTTAATTTAATTTGTAATATGTTATTTTGACCTTTTGACCTTAAAAGAAATTTTTAAATTTTGTTACAAAGCCCAATACATGATATAAAAAAATAAATAGTGATTCAAATCTTTTGAGAATTCCTTTAAATTTAGGGTCCAGCCTGCTAGTATTTAAATAAAATACTAATAAACTTAAATTCTCAAAATACAAAATCTCAAAATATATAAATATTGAAACACAAATCTATTGATATCGGTGAAAATCTCGGTAACTGTTAAATAAATGAAAAATAAATTATTATTCGTAAAGAGAAATACTAAAAATGCATCAGAATAGCACTATGCATGGTAAGCATATATGGTACAATTAGGGTGATCAGTCGTCCTCGAATCCCGAGGACAGTCATCGAAAACTATCTTCATCCCCAAAATATTAGAACACATTTGAGTACACTGACTATCAGGTTATTAATGTTTTATTATAATAATTTATTTATATGGATAATAAATAAGCTGAAATATGTTATTTCAGGTACTTCATACACAAAAATTACTAAAATTTTATAATTTAAAATGATTTATTTATTTTGTCATAGAAATTCGCGTACACTGCCATATTTGACCACAAAATCAATTAAAAATATCTAGTCACCCTATCTATAATGGACGTTAGAGAATTAAGATAGTACATTTCACACAAAGGTATATTTAGTATAAATATATTCACATAAAAGTACATGTAATATCTGCCTATATATCTTTTTACTTCCATTACCCTACTACCGTAGGTAATGGAAGTATTGTACTCGGTCCGAAAGTTTGATATCGAGTTTTCTTCTGAATCACACGTTTTAAGGTCCCCTGAGTCCAAAAAAGTGGTTTTTGGCAATTGGTGAGTGTGTGTGTGTGTCTATGTGTGTATGTATGTACGTGCGGAATCTTCTGGCTATCATATCTCCGAAACTAATAAAGATAGAACAGCGAAATTTCAGAATTGAGACAGGTCTGGTGTACAGATGAATTTTCTAAATTTTGGTGAAAATTGAAGAACCGGAATCAGGACATCATAAAGCAGAAGTAGGGCCCGTAAGTCCGTATTTAAAAAAACGGCTCTAACGATTTTCTTCAAAGTTGCTATATAAACACTCTATTAGATGTTCTTTCGAATGTTACAGTTGATTAGTTCAGGAAAATTGATAGGCGTCCTGTATAAATAGCTCAATTTCAGGTTCCGCAAGTGCGATCCTTTCAAAATGGCTGTACGGTTTTTTTTCAAACTCGTCATATTAATTCCCTTTTAAATAACCTTTTATATGTAATTATTATTTTCCGATCACTAATTGAGTATACCAAGTTTTAGTAAAAGTCGGTATCTCATAAACGGCTCTAACAATTTTCTTGAAATTATTACATAAATGCATTTTAGATATCCTTTCTCATGTATTACGTGATTATTACAGAGAAATTAACAGTTATCTTGCTTATGTAGGTCAGTTTTAGACCTTGAAAATTGATGTTTCAAAAAATAACTCTATCATTTTTTTACTTGCTATGTAAACTTTGTTTTATATGTCTGTACACGCGTATCAAGTTTCTCTTATCGGAAAAATTTTAGGTTTCTACTTCGTTAGGTCAATTTTATTTCCTCTGATCACAAATGCATGTATATGTGTAATAGTGGACAATGGAAGTTGTGTGGTTGTTTCACACCAGATTTTTTTGTATAATGCTTAACATTTTTTTATCCATACTTTTTACTTTATAAAGTAAAATATTCATGAAAAGAATTCTTTTTTTTCAGGTGTGTATTTTGTATTCAGAATAAATGTTTTATTCGATGAAGCTGGCGTACTTCATATTAAACAAAAAACCCTACTCTATTCTTAGACATAACTATTAAAATAAAATTATTCTAGATTTCTATGATAACTCACATGTAAGAGAGAATTAAGAACACATTGACCCTTCCTGTGAGACTTACAAACAGTAATTTGTCATACTTTATGCTATTTTCGATATGCAAATTCATTTCAATGTCTAAACGAATGGAAGCTCAGATGTAAAAAAATAATTTATAAGAGGATTACAAAGTCTGCAAAATAAATGAAAGAACAGAATTTACCATTAGTATTAATTCTGACAACCTAGTTACATACTAAGCAAGAATATAAATTGAAGCCTGACTCATTTATAATCATCCACGCATTCTTATCATCGATTAAAAGTATGATAGCTAAGATAATACTTTTGTAATATATTCAACACAATTTTTAGCATATTTGACGCAATTGCGCATTTTTTAAACAGAGTTTTTTTAACAGTAGTATTTATGATGTTTTCTTAAAATTTTCATCAATGGGTCTGCTGTCTCAACGTCGTCTACTGAATCACGTGATGTGTGAATAACGTAAAATCGAATTTCGAGAATCGAATTAAGTTAAATACTGTTCTTAAGAACAAAAGTATTAATATATAATATAAAATAAAATAAAAGTAACGTTGTTCATTTGTAAACAGTAGAATAATTGTATTTGTAAGTTTAATAATTTTTAAAAAACACTTTATGTGTTTATTTATTTTCACCTGTAAGAATAGATTTTTGTATGTTCAGTTTAACTGTTACATTAACTGATCTAGCAATAAATAATAGCTTGTTCTTGTGGAATGTTTATGGATTATAATTTGAAATTTTAAAATGTTTTCAATTAAATTTAATTACATAAAGGTGTTACAATAAGTTAATTAAATTAGTTACTGGCCTAACTGGCTTTACACCGTACGATGTAACACTGTCAATGATTTAAGTACCAAAAATCAGTGTATTTAACATGTTCTCCATGAACATCAATAACAAATATAAACTAAATGATGACTGTAAAAGTATACAGCAAACAAAAGATGATGAATAATGATATAAAATGGATTAACAATGATGATGTATAAAGAAATAACACAGATTAAATAAGATTGATCAGAAATAAGAATAGAAAATATGTTATTTCAGTAATCGCTATAGATATAGAAGACTTCGTCTGCTGTTTGTTTATCACATATCGCATGTGACCTCTGTCGTCAGGTGGGAAAAGCCCATTAATTATAGCGAAAATAACGATTGGCAAATGCTGGTTAAAAAAATACCTACGAGTACATAAACAAACCTAGCTTAGGAATGATTTTACAAAGAAAAATATATTTGAAGACAACTACTTTTGCACGTTTGTAGTGCATTCTAAGTTAGTTTCTTATTTTATCAATCTGGTATTAGACTACTAATAATAAACACCAGGGTTATTTTGAGACTATTATCCAAAGAAAGAAATTTTAGACTACTGTTTAAAATCATATACACGATACATAAAAAGTATGATAACATTTTTTGTAAGACTTACCACGGCCCTATTAGATCATAAGAGTCGCGTTCTTACTAACAAGGATTTATCAAACTTCATATTTATTTTACTACACAAGCTATCTCAGGGTCTGCACTTAACGAAGTTCAAACTAAAAATCATAAACGTCAGTTATAAACGTTGGTCATAAACGTCGGTTTTGAGGAAAAGTTTTATCGTAAAGATGCCAGACCACTTTTAAAAAATATATTTAAAAGGATTATAATGACTACGAGATAAATATATAAAGGAAAACAAAGAATTGATGGTTAATAATAATTTGATTTGCTAAATTACATATTTAAGAATATAAAATTAAGCATTACTTGTAGATTATCATATGCTCTTTAACATTAAAAATATTACTCAAATTTAACGAATGTAAAAGAATATATTTAAAGCAATGAAAAGACGTTGAATGTATCTTTTCCCAAATCGTATGTGATATTAATCTTTTAAAATAATCGTAGTAGGTTTTTTGTATAATTCCTGAAAATTGTATTGTAACGCAATTTTTAGAGATTGGCACATCTAATGTCAGTATTCAAGTAATGTAAGTAGGAATGATCGTAGAGTTAATTTACTTTCAAAAGGCAGATTAACTCTCTGCAAAATGGCTGCCAATGGTAAAGCAATGTAGTTATGTATCTTACAATCACAAAGGAATAAATCTATTGTAAGACTGAGTATGATGATTCGGTCATGATTTAGTTTCGTAGAGAATGTAGAAAATATTCTCTAGCAAATAATCATTACATAAAATAAATTTCTTATGAGGAATTGTGAAATACAAAATGCATTACGCCTACCACTGGCGACCATTTCGCAACAGATGAGTTTGCGATAGTTTGCAGCAGTTACGTTTACGACTATAACTATTGCAACCCGAATAAACTACTACGTCAGAAACGCCAAAGAAAAATGTTTGAGATGCATAAAGCTGTTTCGGTAGCCTTAAGCGTACCGTCTTCAGTGCAAAAAGCATCTCAAATATTTTTCTTTGGCGTTTCTGACGTAGTAGTTTATTCGGGTTTTAATATTCCAACGCCAAGTCTCCTGTTATTATTACTATTGCAATTTAATATTACGCAGGTAAATATAATCCTTCATCTTCGTCTTAAATTAACCATCATATAAACAAAATATAATGATTAAAAATTCTTAAAATTATTTTTCACTATTTTGTGCATATAAATGGATCATATGGAATATGAAATATCTTTTTTTATGTTGCATTGTATTTCTAGTAGATTGTGTTTATAGACAAAATCCTATTATTTTGGGTTAGACGTTAAATTATTGATTTTGTTTTTTGCCCCAATTTTCGTTTATAATTCTCCATTTCTCTGTGAATTTTCACATAGCATACAAAAGAAAAAAAAAAAAAAAAAAAAAAGAAAGAAAGAAAACAGAGTGCTGCAAATTTTTTGGCTGTAGTCACATGGGAAGTACTTCATGATGTCGCACCGACAGAGTTCATTCATTATATCAGAAGAAGTTACTGAATATTTGTAAAAGTATTCGAAATTATAAAACGAATGATATATTTTTATCTATAAAATCTAATAATCGTAAAAATTATGGCATCAATTATTATGAATTTATCAAGGCAAAATAGTTGCGAAATAAAACCATTAGGAATTCTACTTAATCTTTAGTTTTTTCCTTCAAAGAAAGGCTTCTTGACCCTTTATTTCCAAGCACCCGTAGGAGTTGAGTGTGTCGGCTTTCGCCCTCAATGTGAATCGCCGAAACCTCTAATTCAGGAAGGTCAATGAGAAAAAGGTGTGTATTTTGATTGGAAAACAAGTATTTAGCTGTCTAGTTTTTTGTGTTATCTTGACGATATTCTTACTCATTGACGTTGCATCTTGATAGTTCAGAGGTTAGTTGTTAGTTGATATGCTAACAGTTACTAGAGAAATCTTGAGGAAAACTATGTTTAATTGTCGTAATTTTATGCAAGGTTTTTACATTCTAAATAGACAATCAACATTATATTTCCATGAAAATAAAAAATATGTAAGCAAGTATTTGAGATTAACGCCTTTTTTTTGTGCTAAAATTAGCCAATATATATTGAAAGGATATTTACACTACCTACACATGGAAACACGTATTGAGAAAATACTATATTTTTTTGTTACAATGTTTATTTCTATTTTCTCTCCTAAAAAGGCTGGGGAAATGTTCAAAATTGAATTTTTATTTTGTGTCATAAATATAGTGTACAATGGTGTTAGTTCTTCCTTTATTTGCTTTACATTCTTTGGAATTTACTTAAATACCAGTATTGGAAATATAATAATGCATCATAAAAAACATTAAAAAAAAAAAAAAAAAAAAAAAAACTGTGTGATAAATAGCCTTACCATTTTTCAATGCTTAGTTTTTCATAATATATATATATATATATATATATATATAAATAATAGATAACGTAATATAATTTAATCTTAAAATTTAGCAATTAATATAACTAAAACAATAACAGCACACAAAAATATAGAACTGAATTTAACATAGAGGAAAGACTGGCACAAAAAATTGCGATATAGATTAAGAACCAATGAGTTACAATAATAATTTAAAATACATACGCCGACCTGAATGATAATAAAAAAGGACCATTAAACTAATGACAAAGAAAACAAATAATTAACCACAGAATTAATTGGATATAAATGCTTATAATTAGAAGTATACTTATCAAGGGGCGAGTACTTCATAAAGCTGTGAAAGCTGCATCGATTTCGTAAAATGATATTGCTAATCATAGCAATTTATATCATTTCATGCCCCGATCAAAGCAGCAGAACCATATAGAATGAGAAATAAGTGAATTATTAAATTAAAACACAGATTAAATAAAATCCTCAAGGAAACCAAAAAGAAAACACGAAAGAATCATTGCAACCACATGTCAAACAGTTAACACAAACTGGAGAAAAGGATGATGCCAAAACAGAAATTGAAATCAAAAATAAAAGTTCTACAGAAATCGATTAATCGAATGGACTTCTGAACATTTTCATTAAAGATAAAATACACACAGTAAATATTAAATGATAATATTAAATTATATTTTAAAGTTAATTAAATTTTAAACTAGTAGAGTTAAATTAAATAGTACCTAAAACATTAATAATTATATCGTTTAAGTAAAAAACTAAAGAATGAATGCATATGATATCAGTGAACAAGCGCCATCTTTCGGTAGCTATATAAACAATAATTCAGTAAAATTATCTCAGAAGAAAAAGCCAATGCAATAAGGAGTGTAATTAAGAAGTATTGACTGCAAGATTAAGAGATATATATATTGCTAGATTTTCTAAATCATAATTTTCTTTGTTTTCTTTCTTTCTTTCTTTCTTTATTTTGAAAAAGTTATGGATAATACACATAAAAAATCTGCTTCGATCCTCGATGAGAGTTTAATGCAGGAAGATCGATAAGAAAAGATGTGTATTTTGATTGGAAAATAAGTGTTTAGCTGTTTAGTTTTTTGTATTACCTTGACGATATTTTTACTCATTGACGCTACATATTGATAGTTCGGAGATTATTTAGTTAATATGTTTAAAATTACTGAAGAAATCATTTATTTAATGTGTTTAAAATTACTGGAGAAAAACTGTGCTTAGTTATTGTACTTTTATGCGATTTTTACGTTCTGAATAGATAATCAACATTATATTTCCATACGAAAGTAAAAATTAAAATATCAAAACGTATTTGTGATTAATGAATTTCTTATACTAAAATCAGCTGATTACTGAAAGGACACTGACATTACACAAACACACATATTAAGAAATTTTTATTTATTTATTTATTTATTTATTGCAACATTTGTTTCTATTTTCTGGTATAAGCAGGCCGATGAAATTTTACAAATTGCAATTTAAGTTTTGTGTCATAAATACAGTGTTCAGGTATTATTTTATTTTTTTATTTGCTGGACATTATTTGGAATGAATTTTAATAACAGTATAGGAAATATAATAATGTGCTAAAAATAATGTTAATAATAATAATAATAAGTATGATAAATACTGTTACCATCTTTCAATATCTACATTTCGATTTATCTTTTTCTTTAAGAAAACTTTTATTAATACTAAATCATAATTTCTCATTTTCTGAAAAAATTACTGGAAAAATCCACCTATGAAATTGGCTTTTGTCCTTGATTCGGCTCTAATACAGGAAGGTCCATAAGGAAAAAGCGTGCATTTTGATTGAAGAACAAGTGTTAATTTTTTGTGTTATCCATACGAATTTTATACTCATTTACACCGTATTTTAATAGTTAAGAGATTATTTGTTATTTGATATGGCTAAAGGTTCTAGAGAAACCACGAGGGGAAAACTATGTTTAACTGTAGTAAGTTTATGTGACTTTTTACGTCCTTTATATTAAACAGAATTATCTAAATAGATAGTCAGAAAGATCTGAATAGATAATCAGAGAAAAATTTATATTTATGAATATAATTGTAATATTTATATATATATTGTGATTAATACTTATTTTGTATTACATTTAAACGTAGCTTTGACATGACATTTAGGACAAAAACCCATAAGAAAAAGTTTTTAGAAACATTATAGTTTTCCTTATAATATACCTGTTTCTGTTTTGTGTTCTAAGAAGGGTCGTATTAACTCCGACGATATATTGAACGCCCCAGTCAGTCCGTTTCCGCTCTTCAATGTCTTTTTCTATTCAATTTTGCCCTTTTATCCTTTCTGGTGTTAGCCTCTTTTTTTTTTTTTTTTTTTTTTTTTTTTTCACACTTGACATAGTGAATTTTTTTTTTTTCGTCGCAAGTTTTTTTTCTATGGAATTTTGACTCTTTTTCCCCGCGTTTCTATGAAATTTTAGCTTTTTTCCTCGTTTGTTCCTGAAATATATATATATATATATATATCAGGAAATTACAGTAAAATCACTTTGAATAGAATACCAAATTTGAAAAATTAATAATGTGCTAAAAGAAACATATTTAATTTATAAAAATCATGAAAAATAATAAAAAGTTTTACCATTTTTCTATATATATTTTTAAGTTTTTCAAAATCAGAAATTAGAAATTTTTTCTTTCACTGTTAGTAATATTAAACAATTATTTGTCATTATCTGAAATTCATTTTAGCGATACAATTAACAAGTTGGTTTTCACCATCAATGAGAAATGTCGAAATCGCTGATATAAAGAAGGTCATTGCAAAATAAATTTGTGTTTTGATTGGAGAACAATATTTTCTTTGTTCATGATATAAGCTATTTTTATTTTACAGAAATGTTATTTATGAACGTATTCAGCTGTTCATATTACGGCTGTTTTTTTACTAGATAACAATTTTTTTGAATATAAGAATGATTGAAAATTATTTTCAGGTGACAATCTTGTCTGCTTCATTTTGTAATAATTTAAATTATCACAGTTAATTATACATATAGTTATTTTGCGCAGTAGTACTAAGTTAAACTAGGCAAACTAAAATCGCTATTTACTAAAGACCGTCCTTTCAGTACAAAAGCAGAGGCAGAAGTGATGAAATTTTGGCTGGATAACTTTACACAAAACCACAATTATGATGCCAAGAACAACACTCTCCCTTTTTTCAGTTACGGATAAATTAGTGCATTTTAAAAAAATATATTGGCGATTGATTTCTTAGCCAAAAAACCGTTATCAATTCGTGAGAATACTAGCAAACTAACCTTAAATCTTAACCACGAAATTTTATCGTTAAATTCTTATTCACAGACTTTAGCCGATAAAGTAATATGTTATTTCTATTTTAAGGAGCAGATGTAAATGATCTGTGTTCAAAAGTGACACATCAGGCAATATTTTATTCTGTTTTATTGTTTTATTTAACTGAGGTGAAACGAATTGTCCTCCACAGAATTAAGCGATTGAAATCTCATCTCTTGCTTTTTTTTTTTTTTTTTTTTTTTTATTTATTGAAAGGAATAGCAATAGGATGGCTTGAAGAAGCGAAACCGCACATATTAACACGATAAAGATAGAAAAGGAATTAGAAAAGGAATTAAATTGAAATGTAATACATAATTTAGAATATGTGATTTTCGATATCACAAATGGTGTTACTGCATTGTAAATCATGTATCTCCAGGGTGTATGACTGAATTATCTATTGATCGACTGCCAATGTATGCAGTGATTTCACTTAAAGGAGGGTTAGTTCTAATTTCCAGGTGATAAGATATTTTAATTTATATGTGCTTGAATTCTTAGAACTTTTGGTTGTGATACGTTTTCTGAAAATTTATTTCTTTCTCTTTAACCACATTAACTTCATTTCTTATAAATTTATGAGATTAACAATTTAATATCATACAAGTGGCGACCATATGCATGTTCTCAAGGTGCCCAGGATATCGTGTCACCTTGAGAACAGCCAAAACCAAGCTATTTTTAAAACCCGAATAAACTAACTACGTCAGAAACGCCAAAGAAAAATATTTGAGATGCAGTCATAAATTTCGTCTAAAAGAACATATGAATTACGTCCGCAAACAAGAAACCAATAAATCGGCTATTTCTAAGCAATGCTGGGACGAAAATCATAATTTTAAATTTAATTCAGCTAAAATAATTTGCAGACCTAAATCCATTCACGAACTCGATTTCGTTGAAGCTTTTTATATTTATAAAAATTTTAAAAACCTTGTAAATTGTGATTTCGCTGTTCCCTATTTGTCCGATTGTTGGAAATTTTACATTCAATCCACATTTTCTTAATTTTTCTACGGTTTACACAGCTAACATTCCTAAATTCCTATTGGCCACTCTCCACACCTTTCCCGTTACCCTATTGGTTGAACTAAATTCGCTCCCTCTCCTATATATACGAGCACTTCTCCAGATTCAGAATCCTTTTCGCACTGAAGACGGTACGCTTAAGGCTACCGAAACAGCTGTATGCATCTCAAATATTTTTTCTTTGGCGTTTCTGACGTAGTAGCTTATTTGGGTTTTAACCCTACAAGGCTCAATTTGTCTTTAGTGCGCGACAAAAATATATAGGTTGTAATTAGTGATCAGAAGATAGGGAAAACTTATAAAAATAAAAATAAAACCATATTTTACGGAAAAATCAACTTTTTATCTCAACGTACCGTATGTGGGACATACATAAAAATATGATTTACTAATACGTTTACTAATGTAATTAAAAAAAAAAAAAAAAAAACTTACTTCTGCAAAATATACACTTCGTCATAACACACAGTATTTTTTTTTTTTTTTCGAGTCAAAACTGTTCAATAACTATTCTTTTTTTTATTTTTGAATTCAGACAAACGACTAACGTATCACTTTTATTCAAATTTCACACTGAGTGCACTATAACAAAAACACGAAGGACATCTTTAGGTAAAGATTCGTATTACTACATTGCTAAATGTCAGTAGCTTCTATCAAGATGTCAAGAGATGTCACTACTAATAGTTTTATAGCTATAGGAACGATTAAAGTCGGTGTTCCACACATGGAACTGGGTGCCTTGTAGGGTTAATATTCCAACGCCAAGTCTCCTGTTATTACAAGCTATTTTTACCCTTTATGTAAGAAGCACAATAAAATAATGGATATGATATTGTGTAATTAATGCTTACGATATGCGCATGAAGAGTGTCGAGGACTTACTAAAAAAATTTAAAATTTAACCTGCACTTTTTGCACTGAACCCGATTAAAAAGGTATTATTCGATAAATGTTTATTGTGAATTTATTTTTCTCCCTCGTATTTTCCTTTCAATTGAATACATCAGGATGCAAAAATAGTTCGCCGTGTAATTTTATTTTCACATTTTAAAAGTACTTTTAATATATTGGACACCTTTGGAACACTGTGCGCTTAATGTGAGTCACAAGCTACAATTTTGAAATTGTATTATAAAAATAACTAAATTACATTTTACAATATATATATATAAACCAATGTAACATTTATAATGAGATAAATATTATAGTTTTAAAAAATTAAAGAACACGCTTTATAAAAATGTGAACTAAAAAGCTCAAAATATCTATTTTAGTATTAAAATTCAGGGTAAGAGAAAATCGTGTGAGTGACACACCGTAATATTTACATACATTTAAATCTTTAATTAAAATAACTCAGAATTAACAAAAGCCATTTTAAAAAAATCTCCCCTGACGGGGATCGAACGCTGGACCTTTAGGTTCGTAGCGTGGCGTCTTACCTCGACGCCACATCGCTCACGTAGGAAAGTATTTTTTTTACAATATAAATTTTTTGTTTGCTCCCAGAAAAGTTACAAACAAACAAACAAACATACATACAGGTGAAGCTAATAAAAGCGTGTTAAAAATACAAAAATTTAAATCTTAAAAAATACATTTTAATTAAAAACATTAAAACACAAGACAGACGTTTCGGCTAGAACACTCGCTAGATCAAAACTCGTAATCCATTCTCTCAATAGTGATCATATTCCGGATTTTGAAAACTTTAAAATTTTAGCTTCTAATGTAAATATATATGAATCCCGTATTTTTGTAGTGGGCACTTTTACTAAAATGCAACATTCTGCCTTGAACGAGGCTAAAGCTATTCCTTCTGAATATCTAATCTTACTATGATGTATTATGAATTTTTGTAAATGTTGTGTACGTATAATAGATATGTATAGCATTTTATAAAATAAAATCCAGCCGTATGCACTTAACCAAAAAATTATAAAAAATTCTCAAAGTTTAACTATGGCCACCTTTGGGTCACCCACGTTATATGCACTTACACTGAGATTATTTATAGCAAAATTTTAGGGTTTTTATCTTGACTAATTTTTCTTATTTTACATAAATTCTAACTTGTAATATTACATCTTTTCTATATTTACACAAGATAATTATAATACACACATATCACATTTATCATCAATTGAAATTTTGTATATTAAGCATTGTGGTCAGTGATAAAACTAGTTGGCATAGGTGGACTCTGCTCAGTTCCCCACCATATTTATGTTCTCATAAATTTCTAATTTCTAGTGCGAGACATATTACAATAATGTTAAAAAAATGAATTTGACCAAAGCTTGATACAGTGACAGAACGAAATCCCCGCCTAATAGGCTATCCACCGTTCACTTCGATATATTTATCTTATTCTAATCTATTAATTTATTTTATCAGGGTCAATTCCGTTGTTTAGTTTTCATGCTACTATTTCCAATGCAATAATTCTCAAAATTCATATTTATATGAAAAATTTACAATTTCGCTATGTTGATAAAATCGTAAATTACGAATTATTTCGAAATTTTCCTATTAGAATATTTGTATTCAGTCATGTTCAAACAAATATCATAAATGTAATTTTGAAGTTGTCTAATGTATTTATGATCCTCATAGTCATTAATATTCATGCCAGTGTCCTAAATAATATTTCAAAAGTACTCTGACATCTTTACGATGAAAATATCTCTCAAAATTGACGTTTATGTGAAATTTTGCCCTATACTGCCATGTTAAGAAATTCGTAAATTTCCAATAACTTGCGAAATTTTCAAAGTAGCATATTTATAGTTACTAATGTTCATTCCGGCATCAAAACCGATATTTTAAAACTGGTCTGACATTTTTACAGTAAAAAGGTTCCATTTAATGCACGTTTAAGTGAATTTTTTTCCTATTCTCCCATGTTAAGAAAATCGTAAATTTCTAATAACTTACAAAGTTTTTTAATTCGAATGTTGCAAATGAATAGGGTTCTTGCCAGTGTCGGAAGTAATATTTTAAAACTGATCTGATCTCTCTGCGACAATTTGTTCTTGAGATATCGTATACACAGACTAACAAACTAACCCACTAACGGACTAACGGACTAACAGACACCCTACAGACAGACACCATACAAATTTTGTCATTTTCGGATTCCTCACACCTGAAAACGTGTAAAAAAGTCAAAAAACCGAGGTTGAAATTTTTCACGATTACCTAAGTTCCCCATACCTATAGTATGATGGGGAACTAAAAAATCGAATGATTCATTATGCAATGTAAATGTATGCCATTTAAATTAAAAAAGAAAAATGAAAGGGAAATAAATTTATCACTTATCTAAATAATTATTACTCTTTGCACATAAGCAGTTTCCTCAACAGTTATATAAAAAGCCTCAAATTGCTATTTAAAAACTCGACCATCTGACCAACTCTATTTTTAGTTTAATTTAGAGTTGGTGATTACAATATACTACGATAATTAACCATTGTTTTTGCGCATCAAATTGCTTTCATTGTATGTAATCTAGCTTTCTTCTATATGACTCTAATATAATCTTTGCTAAAGAAAAACATCTAATATTTTCCTATTCCCAATTTAAATTTAGGTTATATATCCATTGCTGTGTTAGAGTCATTTAACATTACAGATATTAAAGGAAAACCGTGTAAGTCTTCTCGGATATAGAAAATTTACTGGATATTTCTAAAAATTGAAAAAGTTTTCTATCGTTTATTCAGCAGAATTATGTTTTCTTAGATGAAGCAATGTAAACTTTAATCAATTTATTCATCCATAAAGTTTAATTTGATTTTTAGTTGAGGCAAAATTAGTTTATTTTAGCAAATTACTTTTATTTATTTATATGTATTTCAATAAAACAATAACCGATGAGTGTAGTGTTATTTTCTGGTAGACTGTGATTTGCAATTCCATTATTTTAATTTAAAACTTACTTTAATTTTGAACGCGTTTTTCTAGACTGAAATAAAAATAAAAATTTACCTTTAAGTTTAATTATTTAATTAAACAGCTATTAGGAAAATTTTGTTTTCTTTTATACGATTTAAAACTAATAACTTTTACAAACCAAGACTTCCTTGATTTTATGTAATATTTGTCATCATGTTCATTTAAATCTAAGCAAGTTTTTTTTTTTTTTCCTGAGAGGAAAGATTTGATTGAAACTACAAAATGAGCTCAGTTCTAGTTATTTTGGTTGTTTACAGTAAATTTTCTTTTAAAGTAAAATAATAAAAATATTGTTACCTCATTTACAAGATTGAAATAAAATTGCTTTATTTTACCATGTTCTATTAACTTCTATTCTTGTTTGTTTGTTTGTTTGTCCGGTACAAATCTTGCAATCTATTTTTAACAAACTTCCCAACTAACAAGACATTTGAAAGTTTCACAGTAGCTCAGAACCCGGTGACAACACAATACTTCGAAATCAGATTTTCAAATTTTCGAATAGTTTTCTTTTAATTAATTAAAATATGAAAATGATAAGCTCTTAATAGCAATATAATTACAAGATAAAAAGATCTTTTTATATACCATGTTTTTAAATTTTCTGTTCAATCATATAAACGCTACCGAAGGCAGCGGGAACCCGGAGCAATCGGATAAATTTAAAAAAAAAATCATTGCTCTCGTGTTTTGAGCTATTATAAAAGTTTCAAATGTCTAGCTAGTTGGGAAGTTAGTGAAAAATCGATTGCAATCTTTGTACTGGTAACGCTGCCGAAGGCAGCAGGAACCCGAAACATTTGGTTACAAATATTTTAAAAATGCATTTTCACCGTATTCTGAACTATTCTGAAAGTTTCAAATGTCTAGCTAGTCAGGAAGTTAGTTAAATAAATTTTCTGTTGAATCATATAAACGCTATTTAAAAGAGTAAAATCCGCTGTAAAAGGCACGTTAAAAATATTTAAAAGAATTTTAAAAGGTCAAAAAACAGTTAGACAACATGTTTCGTGCTTATTTACTAGCACATCATCAGGTCTCGTTAGTTAATGAAAGCCACCGAGCTTTATCTTGTTGTTCTAAGAAAGGCTGCCATGGCAGCCTTTCTTAATGATGATGCAAAAAAAATGATGCAAATGATGCAAATATATGTTGTTCGGATGCAAATATATGCAAATATATGTTGTTCGGATGCAAATATATGTTGATGCAAATATATGTTGATGCAAATATATGATACAAATATATGTGATGCAAATGATGCAAATATATGTTGTTCGGAAAGGATTAATATTTTATTTTTAAAACCAACTTTTTTTTTTATTCAAATTTCCCGTAAGTCTTTAACGAATCACATTAGAACATCCATCTTTGGAATATCGATAATAAGAATTTTCTCGCCAAAAGTCGCCAAAAAGTCGCCAAATTTTGTGCCAAATTCATTACCTGCCAATTGGAGCATTTTAATGCTTTTTAAAGGGAAGCGTAAGCTATTTTAACGCAAAAAAGAGTTGGAAATGCAGAAAATTGACATTTCATCAACTTACAGAGCCTCTTTGAAAGAGTTTATATAAAAATAAATACAATTGTTTACAATTTCGTAACAATACGCATTGATAAAGTTCTATAGCTATGATTCAACAGAAAATTAAAAAACATGGTTTATAAAAAGTTTTTTATCTTATAATTATTTACTTATATTAATACAAATCATTTATTAACAATACGATAATATTAACATTACGTTTGCATACTGTTAACATGAACAAGTTTTGCAAGAGAAACAATATATATATATACAGTCGAACCTCGTTAACGTGGATATCATGGGGAATAAAAAATTGTTCACGTTATCAGTAGTTCATGCTATCAGTAACTCAGAAACTAATTTTCACTTTGACGGTTATAGGTTATTAACAAAAAAGCGCCAAACAATTTCGCCAAGGGGGCACCCTCAAATATATTTTTACCCCCTTGTTCATCTTTAAAAGAACAACGTTACATTTTGAAGATATATAATTTTACCTTTCGTTAAAACCTTTTTCGTTAATATTTAAATAACATAAACATTCAATAATTTCTCAGTTTCATATTTCAAATATAGGTTATAAAAAAATATATATATATTACACTTAAATATTCAAATGCTGTCGCGTAACTACATGTCACTTGAGGAAAACTTCATTCCTATTTTAATGCTTCAAACTATATACAGTTGAGACTTATAAATTTAGTGACTTTTCTATTGATTTTTCAACAAATTTGGGTCACTCTCGTAGCAAAATGAAACACAAAAAGCTAGATATTTCAATCAATCTGACACACAAGGACCCTACATCATCTTTCTTGCTGCTGTAGTAATACACACAGACATTGGTAATACCCACAACTTGAAAACGGCGGCTTTAGATAAAATTTATATACACAGATATTTAAATAAATCGTAAATATATTGTTAGTATTAGTTTTATTTCAGACAGTTATTTATATTACGGCATATATTAAGCATTGTTTATCTTTAACCCCTTAACCCTTCAACGTTCACTATTTAATTTATTTAAAAAAATACTAAACTAATTCTGAAAATGGCTTTTAGACACGTAGCTGATCATAAATATTTTAAAAATAAAAAAGTAGCATTGTTCCATTTCGAGAAACTTTTGGTTTGAAACATCCATCAGTTAACCTTATTAAACTCGTATAATATTTAATTTAATACATAAAACACTTTGTAAGTAAACATCATCGACTACAAAAACTCGTAAAAGCTGTTTCAGGTGAAAATAATAGTCCAGCTCTTCATCAAAGGAAAAAAACTAGACACGAGTGCATCATCAAACCAGCAATTCGCACTCACGCCTACTAAGAAACTTCAAGTGACTTATGCATTTAGCTTCCTTTGAAGCATTATTTGTTAAATTTTGAAATAGTGCTGCTATCTACCGAACAGAAAAGGAACAAACGTTAAAAAACTGATTAAAATAAGGGGGAAATGTTAAAATACTGCTGCATAAAAAATTATTAAATTATGTCAAATGTTTGTTTCGCTGCGAAATCAATAAACTTTAAAGGGTTAACTAGTTCTTTTTCTTTCACTTTATATTTTAATCGCCTTCGAGCGTAAGAGAGCGGGTTCGATTCCCGCGCTGGTCCTGGGTGTTTTTCCAATTCTTTGTAAGGCCCACCAGCGGCCGAGCGGTTCTGCGCTCAAAGCTGGTAGATGGGAGGTGCCGGGTTCGATCCCTGGTCGCGCTCATCGACCTAGCCGTTCGGAGTTTTCCATGGTTTCCTCCGAAACTTGCGTAAATACGGGCTAGGACCCCTTAGAAAGACCCCCACGGAGGGCATTCCCCCTCTTGGCCTAGGACACATCAGGAGTCAATCGGCCTTAAATCCTACAACCAACCAACCAATTCTTTGTATTGTAATTCTGTCATGTGCTATCTGTCTTTATCTGACGAAGATTTACAAGCGGACTTCAAATCAAGCATACAAATCTGATGTATATGTGTTATCAATAAACAAATAAACAAACTTTATATTTCAGCTCACGCCAATATTACTGCTTGATAATATTCATGTTATTTAACCTTTGAATAGACATGTTGTTTTGTCGAAAATTAATCCAATGAAATGTTTTGAAAAATACCAGTGCCTATTTGTACAAACTGTTACTGAGGTAATTCCCGTACGTTGTACAGGCAAACCAGTTAAGTGGTTAATATATGTAATATGAAGAATTAAAAATATATAATGATGTCAGAAACTAATGATGTCATCTTACCGATAAGCACATCTTTTTAATGCTACAGTAAGGTAAATATTGAATATTTTCTCTTTGATTTCATCCAGTCTAGGTTAAGAAACTTATACTACACTTAATTATTCATATGTTGTCACCCAAATGCATATTACCTCATGTAAACTTTATTTGCTATTTAATGCTTCATAATATATATATATATATTTAATACTAATAACTTCAGCAACAATTTACTCTATTTTTCAACAAATATGGATGTTTCCTGTAGCAAACTAAAAATTTAGCAGGACAAGCTAGCAAAAATGGCTGTCAGCATAGTTTGTTCTTACATAATCTCCTAAGCTAGATGCCTTCCACGTGGCTCGAAAACTTGAAAAATAGTTTAAGCGGTAGGCAGCGCCACCTAGTACAAATCACGTTCTTTTTTATTCAACTGTCACTAATAATTTTAAGAAGTGATATATGATATATATATAATCGACGTTTCTTCGAGTCTATTCGCAATTTATGTGTATCAAATCCCACTTTTAAAATTTTTTGGTGACTGTTGAATAAAAAAATCGCGCAATCTGTACCAGGTGGCGCTGTCTACCGCCAAGTTTCCGAGCCACGCGGAAGGCATCTAGTTTAGGAGGCTATGGTTCTTAAATAGAATAATGTACTGCAGAAACATTCGTAATAAGCAGAGTTGCCAACATTTTAATTTATTCCGGAGCATTTTTAACCCGGCCTTTATTCCATACCACTTTTTGTTAAAAAGAATTTTTTTCTTATTGCATCGTAATTATATATTGGAGATGAATACGCTAAAAATGAGGTGGTAAAAAATAGAGGTGGGGTTAAAAATGATCCGAATAAATTAAAATGTAGGCAACTATGGTAATAAGCGGCTCCTTTTAGAGATGTGTTTTATTGCAAATTACTCTATTTAACAGCAGAATCTGTTAGCACCCATTTCGGTCAGCATATTCTGCTGTAAAAATGAGCGTAATTTTTTACAGTGTAGATATTTTAAACATGATGAATATAATAAATTTTGTTTAAAAAAAGTTTAAATTTAACTAAATTTTAAATATAATATTATTTTTAGTTTGAATTAGGCCATTGTTTGCAATAACATACATATGAAACATTATTTATCTATAATATATATAATATTAGTATTAAAGATATACTGTCATGTTTCAAGTAAACAAATCTTTTTAATCTTCTATTAAAATATATATTTAATATTTACTCTTTTATTTAGATCAATCTAGTTTTAAAATTTTATACTACATTTAAATATTCATGTGTTATCACTTAACTTCCCTTTACCTCGGGAAAGTATATTACTATTTAATGCTTCATAATATACATATTTGTCACTTATAACTTCAGTAAATTTTTGATGCATTATTCAACAAATATAGGTCACTCTCGTAGCAAATTGAAACACAAAAAATTATATCTTTTAATCAAAAGGGCAACCAGATACCCTTTATTATCTTTGAAGCTTCTGTAATACATTTAGTTAAACACGGCTTCTTTAGAGGAATTATTGCACACACTGATATTTAAGATTTTAAGTATAATGTTAGTGTCAGTTTCATTCAGTACCAGTATTTATATAACGCCTCATTTTAAGCACTGATTCTTATATATATATATATATATATGATTTAAGTACAATTTAAATTAACAATTAACTAGCTTAAGCTTTAATTAACTTTAAAATACTTTCACTAACTCAATAAATATTACTCTGTGTATTTTATCGTTCATGAAAATGCTCAGACCTTCATTCTTTATCGATTAATCGATGTTTGCAAAGATTTTATTTTTATTTCATTTTATTTTTTTTTTATGTTGGCATCATCCTATTCTCCTGTTTATGTTAAAAGTTTTACATGTGGTTACTATGCTTTTTTCTAGCTTTTTCTCTGGTTTCCAAGAAGAATTAACTTAATATTTTAATTAATTTCTCATTCAATATGGTTTTGCTACTTCGATCGAGGCTGAAACAATAAAAAATGCTATGATTAGCTATATTGTTTTACGAAATCGATGCAGCTTTCACTGCTTTATGAAGTACATGCCCCTGAAGAGTTTATACTTCAAATTTTAAGCATTTTTATCCAATTATTATTTCTGTGGTCCTTTATTTACTTTCTCCGTCATTAAGTTTAAGGGTCCTTTTTTTTTTTCATTATTATTATTATTCATGTCGGCGTAAGTAATTCAAATTGTTTTTGTCTCTTATTGGTTCTTAATCTGTATCGCAACATTTTTGTGTCAGTCTTACCTATATGTTACAATCAGTTCTATTTTTGATGTGTTGGTATTGTTTTGTATCTATTAGTTGCTAAATATTAAGGTTAAATTTTATTACGATAACTATCATTTATATATGTTTATATATATATATATATATACATCGGGCATTAAAGATATACAGCACCCTGATAAAAAAAAAAAAAAGTGACAAAGCTAGAAATACAGTATTTGAGAAAAAAAAAAAAAAAAAAAAAACAGACTTAAAAAAAAGGTAATAAAACTGACACAACTCCTTCACAAGTGGATGATTTTCGAGATAGAGATGTGTCTTTTTTGTGCACGTTAGGACACTTCATACGCATTTTTAAAGGAAATACAATCTAAAATTGCCAACTTTTAATTTGTGTCTCTTTTCCCGATATGATGTTATCTTTCAAATAAAGATTTCTCTTACGTAATTTATTGAAATAAACGTCTATTATTTTCTCTCTTTCTTAATTCAATCTAGGTTAAAAATCTTATGCTACATTTAAATATTCATATGAAGTCATTTAACTGTATATCTCCTGGGGAAAACTCCGTATTTATTTAAGGCTCCATCTTATACATATTTGACACTTACGACTTCGGCGACATTTTACTTCATTTCTCAACAAATATGGGTCACTGTTGTAGCAAACTGAAATACAGAAAACTAGATCCTTCAATCAAACTGGCACCCAAGGACTCTCCATCATCTTTCTTGCTTCTGTAATACACCCAGACACTGGTAATGTCCGCTAGTTAAAAACGGCTGCTTTAGGGAAGCAGGAAGAAGATTAAACAAGAACTGTCTTCTTTATTTGGTATAAAATAACTTTGTTATTTGTTTTGAAAAGTTTACTTAAGGCAAACGTTAACTAAATTCGTTTTATTATTAGACTCGAAAACAAGTATATTTGTATATGAGAGGGAAATGTTTTTTAAAATTTATCATTTAGATGGAAACAATTGATAAATTGAAAAACGTAAGAGGACAACTCTGTTTGCAGAATTTAAATACATTACAAAGAAGCAAAAGTTTATAAATATTTTCTATTGAAAAATGACGTTTGGTTTGATATAATTATATATTTTTTTATTTACATATTTACTTAAGCATATATTATATATGTATTTACATTTTTAAATGTACAGAAATTTACAATTTATGTAACATAATATTTACATAGAGTACATAGTACATACATAACATGAAATATTACATTTTGTATGTAAGTTTTCAATTATAAATTTATTGGTTTTCTCTTTTTTCTTTTTGAGTACCAAAAATTATAATTCTATCAAAAATTATATTACTTAATTATTATCGCTCATTTTTTCCCGCAAATGATAAATTATGTCTAAAGTTGGCGAAATTTGATTTGATACTTTTAGCTGTTGCATACTGCTGCGTAGTCGGGGTTCGTGAGATGTCTCTGAATGAAAGGCGAAATTTGTAGAAGCTCAAAAGTTTATTTACAGAAAATTCGAGAATATTACAGGTGTATAAACCAAGTATCAAATCCAGTTTCGCCAGTAAACACAGCTTAGATAACTGCTGACAACATTAAATTCATAGTAAAATTGTATTACAGCATTAACGCACACAGCAATGCGCTACAAACAAGAGACTAGTCAGGAGCTCTTTATCGCAATGGCCATATCACACGGGAGGATATATACTCAACACAACATTATACTCAACATGTTCACTCAGCGTCGTTCAAAGTTGGAGAAGCTGAATGAACAAGAAAACCGATCAGCTGTCCGTAGGGTTCCCCCGAACTGATAGCGTGAGAAATTCCAGGAAAAAATCTTGTCAATCCCTCCTATTGGTCAATTTTGATGAGCACGATGAACATAGTCAACTTTTTCTAAAACCCGTCGTAAAAGCTGATCATTCGAAAATGTGCTGTCCTTGAACAATGTCTGGCTGAGTGTGTTGGGTATAATGTTGTGTTTAGTAAAAGGTTGAGCGAAAATCTCTTGTATGATACAGCCATAAGGCAGTTGGCGAAAAACTGAATGAAGGCCGAAATCCGAATCCTTTAAATACTCTTCTATTATACCAGAATATTTCACTAACTTGTAGAATATTCGAGTTAGAACTTAGATATATAGATACCTTATAGATAATAAGGATTTTCTCACCAGCGTCGCCAAAAAAGTCGTCAAAGCGAAAAAGTCGCTAAATTTGACGCCAAGGTCATTACCTGCCTTAATGGAGCTTTTTAATGGGTTTTTAAAATAAAATTCGCTATTTTAATGCGAAAATAATCTAGAAATGCAGAAAATCAACATTTTACAACCTGACCAATACTGAATAAAATTACATAAAAATAACTGTAATTATTTACAAATTCGTAACAATATGTTTTCTGGTGTGCTGAAACCGAAAATAAATTCAGTTTTTCTCTATCACGAACAGATTTTTAACAATACAGGATGGCTGTGGATACAATTTTTTTTTCCTTTACAGTATTTTCTAGTACGTTTCCACGATTAATTATAATAAACCATGGATTAATTGATTAATTATAATTATAATTAATCATGATTAATTATAATTAATCATGGAAAAATATTATAAAAGTTAATTATAATAGTAAAAGAGTCACTTAAGAAATGAAAAACTATGAAGAGAAACATAAACATCAGCGAAAATTACGAAATCAAAATTTTAAATGTAGGCATGAGTAATTTATATATATATATATAAAATTAAAATTTATTAATTTCTCTTTCTTTTTTTTTTTAATCACAATGTTATATCATTTTTAAAAGGATAAGTTTAGTAGTAATTTTGAGTGCATTTTAATATTTTTTCAATGGATGTATTTAATATACTCCTTATGATATTAAAATATGCACGAAATTGTGAACTTAAATATTAATAACAAACTGAATTAGACTTCCCAATTTAAGAATAGCCTTATTTTCATCTGAAAGTAATTTTTTGCATATTGTAATATACATCTTAGTAATTACATTTCGCTCACTTATTAATTTCCTTTTTGATTTATTTATTTTATTGCTTTCATCACAATCTTGAAAGTTAAAAAATTAGCTTTGGTAATAATTATTTTTTTGTTTTGTACTTTATTTCTTTTTACATTGGATACACTTTTCATTCTCTCATTTAATGAAACACAATGTTTCTAATTAACAACTTAAAGAATATTAATATTTCGTAAATAAAAGTCCTCATGTCTGATTTAATAATGATGATTGATAAGGCACCTAATTATTGCTTTCTTTTATCACCCGAACTTTTTCCTGTAAAATGGTTTTCAGGCATTATTTCAGTGATAATTCGACAGCCTTTAAGAAACAGTAATGTTATTGCCAAAGTGTTATTGTTTCTTATACATACATTAGTTAAAGTTTTACAATAGTTCTTGTATTCCCATTGAAAAAAATGACCCCAATAAAATCTGACTATCATTATCAGTATTCATCAATGTTTAAGGTGCATTGAATCGCCTATTAAAAATCTAGCCTATACAATGCTAATTAGAATAAAATTATACTTTAAAAAAATTAAAGAACACGCTTTTATTGAAATGTGAACTAAAAAGCACAATATATCTATCTTTATAGTATTAAAATGCAGGGTAAGAAACAATTGTGTGAGTGACATACCCCATTACACGGTGATTATAAAATAATTTAGAATTAAACAAAAACCATTTTTAAAAAATCTCCCCTGACTGGGCTCGAACGTTAGACCTTTAGTTCGTAGCCCGGAGCTTTACCTCACAGCCACAGCGTTCACGTAGGGAATTTTTTTTTTTTTTTTTTTTTTTTTTTTTTTTTTTTTTTACAATATAGATTTTTTGTTTGCTCCTTGAGCGGTTACATACATACAAACATACATAGAGGTGAAGCCAATAAAAGTGTGTTAAAAATAATTTTAAAGATTTTTTTTTCATTAAATTATTTATAAAACAAATTAATAAAAATTATAATATTGTGATCAGTTAATTTTATGAATGATATTTGTAACAATCGCTCATACTCACAATTTCATATATTAACTACTGGTTCAGAATTTTACCTCTCAACATTTCAAACTTTAAACAAACGTTTTATAAAATATAAATGTTGAACTTTTATATGACTTGCAAAAATTGCCAAGGACTGTGTCGTTATTCATTAAGGAATTACATGATTTTCAAAAGCTAATAAAAAAAAGAGTATATTTTTCCTATTTTGTTAATATAACAAATAAAAATTTTTATTCGAAAATTTGAGTATATAAAAAAGCAATATTTGAGCGATATTTAATAACATTTTTATTAAAACATATGAAAAAATCAGCCAGTTTGTTTTGGTTTTCGGAGTAGCTACAGAAAAGGGTTGAACGCGATTTTTTTTAAAACTAATGAACCGATCATATAGAAAATTTGTACACTTCTTCAGTATAGAATTGACTACTGCTTGATTGAACGATTGAAAAGTATGAAATTTGAAATATTTGCAGAGTTGTAAGGAAGAATAGTACAATTTCCGGTACATTTTACCGCATATAGCCTTGTAAAATTAATTGTAATAGAAAAACAGAAAGTTCTTACATTCAAGCACTAATTAATTCGATTTTGAAGAAGTGCAAAATTTGAATGAGGTCGATGTATTTGATTTTGAGAAAACATGTCCACCACTTTTTTTAAAGGCTTCCGTAAAATAAGGCCCACCGGCTAAATTGTTCAAATTTTTTAACGTAGAATTTTATAAAATATTATCTAAATGTTGCTTTTCTATATGCTCAGAATTTTGAATAAATTGTTTTAAAGTTATTATATAAAAATAAATAAATAAATAAATAAATAATATATATATATATATATATATAGATAGATAGATAGATAGATAGATAGATAGATAGATAGAGAGAGAGAGAGATAGAGAGAGAGAGAGAGAGAGAGAGAGAGAGAGAGAGAGAGAGAGAGAGAGAGAGAGAGAGAGAGAGAGAGAGAGTGCTCCAGTGATTGGCATGCTCCAGTAATTGACATCTATCCCGAAATAATAAATAATAAAAATAATAAAATCATATATTTTACATATAAGAATTTTAACATTTTGTGTCAAACGCTGGAGCATAGGGTGCTAATAACTGGTAAAATGAATAACTAGCAGTGTCAAACACTGGAACATAGGGGGCCAATTACTGATAAAATGAAAAACTGGCAGTGTCACTTACTGGAACATTGAGTGGGTGTCAAATAAAAATTCATAAAAAAAATAATAATTATTATCAAATGCATATAGTTTAACATATATGTGATTCTGAATGTTCTTTCATACCATATGTACTAACTTAAGGTTTTTAAAAATATTTTCCTGATGACTAGAACATTAAAAACATCAAAGATTGCTCTAAAAGTGTCAATGGTGCACTTACCCTATATATATATAATTTTATTTCAATTTATTTATTTATTTATTTATTTATTTATATTTATTTATTTATTTATTTTATTTTTATTATATTTATTTACTTATTTATTTATTTATTTGGAAGGGGGAGGGGGGCTTTAAAACCCTTGTAATCCTTTTAAAAAAATTGAAAGGTAATTTTGTAGTTTCAAAAACATTATAACCTTTGCTAACCACTGCATTCATCATCGTATATTAGTCTTTAAATAATTTTATATTACAGAAAATATTTTCTTTGACAATTCTTAAATGAAAATTAGAATAGCATTAATTTAATTTAAAATTATTATTAACATTACAAATAGAATTAAAAAAAAATAGTTGAAGAAAAGATAATATTAAGATCAACTGGATAATAATAGCAGTAATTCTATTACTTAATAACTCTATTTTCAATACCACTTAAAGTATTAGACAGTAAAAACGTCTTTATTGCATTTTCTCTCATTAAACTATATACTACGCGATAGAAGAGAAAGATATATTTCATCTAATTTTCTTCTAACTCTTGGCCGAGAAAGATATTGTCGTCTGGGATATATCTATCGCATTGATTCATCTATTTTGTGGGAAAGGTCTTAGCAGATCTTTTGTAATACGCTGATATTTTTATGCAAACAATAGTCGATAAAAACAACACTTGAAACAATAGCAGCTTTTTCTTTCACACAAAAGATGATCATGCAAATGCTTCAATAATACAAAAAAATGATAAAAACACATGGAAAAAAGGTAGCATCTCTGTTTCCTGTTATCTCGCAGTTTAAGTGTATTTTTAAAAGATGTTATCACGATGTCTGGATTTGCAAAATGTGGTCTATTCGGTCTGTCTTCAGATTTCCTGTATTTAAAGATTCCAAAAGCATATAAAGAAGGTAATTACCAGTCACGAATGCTGAGATAAAAATATCAACCATTTAGAGAATGTGTTTATTTCAAATGCAAAAGAATGTGTGTTTAAAATAGTTGAACATTTTCGTAAGTTGCGGTTGCTCAAAATTTCTGCTTTAGTAATGCCTATGGAAATTTAATGATCAAGACAAAACTAGCTGTTAAAAATATTAATTGGGGTATTTTCAATTTTACTGAAAAATAAATAAATAAATACACGTGAATGCTAACATGTACTAATTAAAGTTTTTTCGTTTTTCTAGCTATTTCACAGTTACAGACGATTTGCATTTGAACTTAATGTTCTTAAAGGTTCCAAAACAAACAAAAACATTACAAATTTATTATTAAAATTGGTTATCATTAGTGATGAAGTAAAAATGTCCCAAGAGATATTATTATTTAAAAGGAAAAACAATGTGAGTTCAAAACAGTTGAATATTTTCGCAAGTTGTAATTAGTTGAAATTAAAATTGGCAGCCATGAGTGATGAAGCAAAAATATCCACCACAGAGAGATATGATTATTTCAAATGCAAAATAAGGTGAATTCAAAATAATTGAATACTTTTGTAAGTTGTAATTACTTGAAATCTTCGCGTTAGTAATGTGTGTGAAAACGAAGTGATTAAGGCAAAACTAGCTATTAAAAGTCTAAAAATAATTGATTTATTTTCAATTTAAATGAAAAATTAATAAATACTAATGAATTCTACACAAGTGCTAATTAAAGATTCTATTGTTTTTCTAACTATTTTGTATATTATTACATTTCGGATCATCTTCTTTTGAATTTCCTATTTTTAAATGTTCTGTTTTTAAAAATTAAAGTACCATTGAAATTACCAGTTTCTAATTTTGAGATAAAAGTATCAACCTCTTAAAGAAGTCATTTATATCAAATGCAAAAAGACGTGAGTTTAAAATAGTTAAACATTTTCGTAAGTTGTTGCATGAAATCTTTTTTTTTTTTTCTTTTTATAATGCGTATGGAAAATCAGTTACAAAGACAAAAAGTTAAAAAAAAAAAAGAAAAAAAAATACCTAGCTATTGAAAAATTAACTGAGTCAATTTAAATTTTAAGGAAAAATAAATATGTTCTGCTGCTAACACATACTAATTAAAACTTCTTTCTTTTCCTTTCTTTTCTTTTCTCTTTTTTAAAAAAACTGTTCCATAGTTTTAGACGGTTCGGGTTTGAATTTCTCGTTTTTAAAGTTTCAAGTCAATTAAAGTCACGAAAAACTACCAGTCATATTGATGTAAAAATATCAGCCACTTAGAAAAAGTGTTTATTTGGAATGTAAATTAATGTTAATTCTTACCTATTTTATAATCAAACCCCCAGGGAGGGCACTCCCCCTCAGACCTATGATCCTAGAGCCGTCAATCGACTTTAATCCTACAACCCAAATACAACCCTATTTTATAACCAATTTGAATGTTATCTCAAAACCTACCAATAGTCTTAGAAAAAATATAAAGCTGAGAAAAAATAAATACTTTATTTATTTATTTTTCTAAACAATTTTTTGATAGTGTACCGGATTTAACTCCTAAGGGCTCGCTTCACTCACTGTTACCGGAAGCCGAAGCTAATGTTATTCTATGGGAAATTTTCTTTACTTGTAACTCATTAAATAATAAATATTTTTTAATACTGTTTTCACATTCAGAAAATTATCAACTGTTAAATTGAAGCACCTTTTTTAAAAATGTATTTTGAAGCTGTAAAATACGAATTTTCAATATGTGAAATTTTCCATTTTGATATTTCAATGTAAAATAGTAAAAAAAAAAAAAATACTTTTTAAAAAAGTTGCGTCAATTTAACAATTTTGAATTTTTTGAATGTGAAAACAGAATTTAAAAATATTAATTAGTTAATTAGTTATAAGTAAAGAAAATTTCTCATAGAATAACATTGGCTCGGGCTTCCGGCGACGGTAAGTGAAGAGGGCCGTTAAATGCCCGAAGTTCCAAATTTGATACCGGGCTTTTAAATGGAATTGTACACTTGCAATTGGTTTGTTTTTAATATTTGGTTGTATGTATGTTACCATTGCATAATGTTTTTTTTTAGCTGTAAGCCATAGTTAAAATAAAGTATGATTTTTAAAGGTATTTTTCCCGTGATTTATTTAATAGAGGTAATAATAAAACACATTTAAATTCATTTAAAAAAGAATCAGGCATTAAAGGGTTAAGTAAAAGAGTAGTCAGTCATCCAAAATTATCCTGATAGTAAAATTTTTAAAAAATAGACAGAAAAGAGTAATTATAACTGGTCTCGAAAGTAGATAAATATAAACTGTTTCGTGTTCATAGGAACATATTTATCTCAAATACAAAACAATACAAATTGAAAATAAAGATTTCTTTCTCTATTTTATTCATTAGTAAGACAATTAAGTTGAAATTCAATATTTATACCTAAGTTACAATTTTTGAAGATCCTGTTGAAATAAAATTTTAAATAAGAGAAAATTACTTATAGAGAAAATCGATATAAAAGTAAAGAACCGAAAATAAATTTGCATATTTAAAATTCCTTAAATCGAAGAAAAACAAATTTTCAGAATTTTAAAGTTTTGCTAAATATGAGTCATATTTTTGTTGTTGTTGTTGTTAAATAATGTATTTAAATGAATAAAATTAAATAATGAATTAATTAAATGAATAAAATTAAATAAATAACAAGATCTAATTAATTTTTACTTACAAAATTAAAATAAATTAATAAATAATTTAATATGAGCAGTTTATTAAAATAATTCATATATATATAGCTTGAGAGTATAAAGTTGGACAATAAATTATGCAATGAAAATCGAAAGCTAATAGAATTTTTATCAGAAACTTTCTACTTGATAAACCAGCAAATAACATATTTTGAGCCCTTAATGAAAATAAAGTTAAAAAAATGTAGAGAAAATGTCATAATCTATTCGAGTTGCCTCAATTTTCTTTTTTGATAAAGATATTTGAAAGAAATTCTAAAGGTCATAATTTCATCTGAAAGCCTAAAAACAAAAGAATCCAATACATATTTTTCTTCAGCAAAGAAATAAAACTGCGGATAAAATTACAATAAAATGTTCACTAATAAATTAGATCTCTAACATTTAATGCATAATTCAAAAACGTATGTGTATTTATAATTGTTATAAATGATATATACATAAACAAATGCATACTAATTGATTTTAAAGAATAATTTTGATATAATTAAATTAAAAATTAAATCAGTAGGATTTATCAACAAATCAAAAGATAACAAAATGATTGATTAAACAAATTAATCAAAAGATAGATGCGTTAAAGAATAAACTGCAGCAGACGTAAGGATGAAATATTGGAGGTTAATGGAACAGAAAATTAATATTTAGATGAGTTAAGGTGCGGAAGACAAATTGGTTTGTTTGTTATTCAAGGCGACGAAAGAAATATCAGGATCTAACGTTAAGAAATGTTCCCATGATTTGACTTTTATTTTACATTTGTATAACGGGCTTAACTTTAAGTTGATTTTCATGTTTTAGTCTTAAATTTGTTGCTTTAAAGGTAGTGTAATAGTTTTTATAGGGGTAAATAATCCACTAAAATATTTTACAGTGTTAAAAATATGATAACTTAATTGGTAAATAATTTATTTCTGTAGGAAATGTTTACCTTCTTTCATATTAAATAGAATATCCTATATTATTCTAAAAAAGTAAATAATGTGTTAACTTTTTTTAGAATACTTTTTATTTATAAAAAGTGGACTTACATAAACATATGTATAGTAGATGATTTTTGCGAAAAATGCTGATATGATAACTAATAAATATAAAGTATCTGATAAAAGAGCAATTTTGAAAGTTAAATACAAGCAATTAAAGTTGTTACATATTTATTGAAATATTTTTATGTCACTTGATGCCCTTTAATTTACTATATAAGGTGCCAACGCTTTGCTAAAAGTCTCTACACAAAAACAAATTTAAAAATAATAATTAAAAAATAATAATAATAATGATAATAATAGTAATGAATATTCACTGTATTGTGTTCTAAGTGTCTGAAATTCGTTTCTATTTAAATTTCGTTCTTATAAAATACTAAATGCAATTTTCGACATGTAAAAAAGAAGTTTAATTTCATTGTGAGTGGAATGAAAAAGAAAATAACTTTCTAATTAATTTAAAAAGACTCTTTGAATTCCGTTCTATGAATAATGTTACGAATTCGTAAATAATTCGTAGTTATTTTTGTGTAAATTCATTCAAAGAGGCTTAGTCAGATGACAAAATGTTAATTTTCACCCTTTCTAGTTTGTTTTCGCGTTTAAATAGCTCATCTTCCGTTAAAAACACGTTAAAAAAAACTTCATTTAGGCAGATAATGAACTTGACGCCAAATTTGGCGACTTTTTCGCTCCTTAGCGAGAAAATCCTTATTATCGATATACCAAATATGGAAGCTCTAACTTGAATATTCTACTAGTTAGTGGAAAATTCTGGAATTTATAGAAATGGTATTTAAAGTATTCGGATTACGGCAGTCAGCCAGTTTCTCGCCAACTGTCTTATGATAAAGAGCTCCTGGGTAGTCTCTTCTCTTGTTTGCAGCGCATTGCTGTGTGTTAATACTGTAATAAAGTTTTACTGGGAATTTACTTTTATCAGCTGTTGTTTAAGCTGTGTTTGCTAAGGAAATTGAAGTTGATACTTGGTTTATAGATCTGTAGTCTTCTCGATTTTTTTTTTTTTGTAAATAAACTTTTGAGCTTTTGCAAGTCTCGCCTTTCCTTCAAAGACAACTCACGAACGTAACAAAATACGTAACAATATTTCTTTGAAAAAAAAAATATATTTGTGATTTTTTTTTTTTTTTTTTTAATGTATGATAACTCAATTACATTATATACCATTTTTACTAGGAAAGTGTAATGATCACTATATTTTAAATATCACATTCAGACTTTGAACAATATTTCAACAGAGGAAGTCTGTATTTTAAGGGAGAAAAAAAAAAGTAGACTAATTTTTAATTTAATTCTAACGTAAGAGAATCTAATTAAAAATTAAAACGATAAAATTTTATTTAAAAACAATTTTATTTATATATTTGTAATAAATATCATTATTTATTTTTTAATTTTATAAAAAATTGTCTACTGAAAAAAAAAATCTAGTATTCTTTTAACTGTGATAACGCTTTTCCTAAATATGACTGCCCAATTTTTTCTAAGTTATTTTTTCAAAATACATTTATATTTATTTATTAGATTATATTAAAATCTTTGAAATCAAATTGGAAATATATTGTAAGAATTAGTCATTTTCAGTTCATAAAATAAAAAGAGGGAGGAGTTAATATATATATATATATATATAACCTTTATTTTACTAATAAAAATAGCCACCGTTCACTGTAAAAGGAAGACCGCACATTGACAGAAAAAAACTAGTATACTCGGGGCATCACAAAATTTTTTACTGCGCTGCCGAAGGCAGTGGGGACCCGGTGCGACTTTTTACCCGATCAGAAATGATTTTTTTTTTTTTTTTTTTTTTTTTTTTTTTAATTTCTTTTCTTAAGACAAAAAGTTACTGTTAGGGATTCATTAATTATAGTGATTCATTTAAAAATACTGACCCGCTAATGGGTGAAGCTCGCTATATCCATATTATTTTCTGTGGTGGATACAGACGAGTTTCCACTCAGGAATGTGTGGTAAATTCGATACTCTAAATATCGAAAGAAAGTTAATTTTGCGCCTTATAGATAACGTCTTAGAAAATGTATTTTTGCAAGTTTGTTATTATTATTATTGTCCGTAAAAAACGGTAACTTTTCTTCAAATTATCACAGGTACATGGTTTAACCATTCGTTTTAAAAGTGTTGACAGGGTCGCTTGAAAAATACTTGTATTGAAAATTTACACCCCATGGCGGCGGGGAAGGGAAAGGGAAGCGATAGTTTTAGATATACAAAAATTTTACTATTATAAATGTATATTTTGTAATTTCATAATGATAAATAATCCACATTATGTACATTTATACGAAATTTCGCGCTATGCTGCCATGTTAAAATAATAATAATAATTATTATAAAGTGTTTTAATAACTTAACAGAATATTTATTTTTATGTATAAAAAATAACAAAATTAAAATCAGATGATCAGCATTTCCTACTAGCGGCTTTGGCGTAAAATATTAATAAAATTCATTTGATTAATTTGATTAATTTTCATTTCGACCTTCTCACCCTTCCCCCCTCCAAAAAGAAAAAAATAATAAAAACTTTTTGGATAATGATTATTATTATTTTTCTTTTCTTTTTCTTTTCAAAAAAAAAAAAAAAAAAAAAAAAAAAAAAAGATTTTGGTGAAACTCTGTCAAAAGCAGAAGTTAGTTTAGTATGGAGGACTATTAGTTACTTTTTTTTCCCAAATTATAACATCGCTTTCAAATTAATCGATTGTATTTTCGATAAATTTTCGATTTCGATAAACTCCAATTATCGTAAAACTGGTATCGTAAAAATCCGTCGATTCAGACTAATAGTCCTCCATACTAAAAAAAATAAAAAAAGAAGGAAAAAAAAGAATGAGTAAATAAAGTAAAATAAAGAAATAAAGAAGAAGAAGAAGAATGCTCCATATTTTTATCAAAACCTTTGCCTGCGTGATAAACGAAAGTTTTTATCTTCTAACGGTTAACGGGCTCTTTAACTAACTGGTCATTTATTTGTTAACTGAAGTGGCTGAAATTATTTTAATAATCACTATAATTACTTAAACGTTCACAGAGGATGATGAAAAATGAACGTTGTTATATCTATTGTCCGACTTTGCAGCAAATCAGTTATTTGTATTAAAAGAAAAAAAAAAAAATATGCTATTTAAAATTCAAAAGATGAATAATGACGTTATTTCATAAATGTGTTCAATACTTGCTTTGAAATCAAAACTTCGTGATGATGCAACTAAACTCAACTCGTAGAGCACACGATTCGGACCTTTGCCCTCGTGAAGTAGATTCCATTTGAAATAGAGCATGAATGAAAGAAGAGCATCTTCACGTTTTCAGACGTTTACCGGTTGCGACAATATATGTTATGGAAGGAGAATTATCACTCAGCTCAACTTATTTATGCTACCTAATTTTCTTTTTTAACTATATGTATTTACAAATATTTATAATAAAGATTTGTTGTTTAAGTTAGTTTTAAACTAGTTTGTTTTAGAAAATTTTAAGTGATAGCGTTTTAATCGAAACTAGCAATTGAGAATGAATGAAAAAAGAGCATTTGCATGTTTTCAGGCGTTTACCGGTTGCGATAATTTACGTTATAGTAGGTAAATTATCACTCAGCCCAACTTATTTATGCTACCTAAAAAATTTGTGTTAAATATATGTATTTACAAATATTTATAATAAAGATTTTTTGTTTAATTAAGTTAGTTTTAAACTAGTTTGTTTTAGAAAATTTTAAGTGATAGCGTTTTAATCGAAACTAGCAATTGACAATGAATGAAAAAAGAGCATTTGCATGTTTTCAGGCGTTTACCGGTTGCGATAATTTATTTTATAGCAGGTAAATTATCACTTAGGGCAAATATTTTATGCTAACAAGATAATTTAGGTTTAATATATGCATTTACAGGTATTTATAATAAAGATTTGTTATTTTGTTAAGTTAATCTTAAATTAGATTGACAAAAAAAAAAAAAAAAAAAAAAAAAAATGTTTAAATAAAAGCGTTTAAATCGAAACTAATTAAAAGTAAAAGTTGAGCATGAATGAAAGAAGAGCATGTTTAAGTTTTAATAAGTTTATCAGTTGCGATAATAATTGTTATAGCAAGAAAATTATCATTCAACTAACTCATACATGCTAAAAAATTGCATCTGTCTGAATATATATGTATATTTATAAATGTGTATAATAAAGGATTATTAAAAAATTGTTAACTGTTGATATATTAATTTTAAACTAAAATATCTGACATGTTTTAAAATTTTTTAAACGAAATCGTTTAAATCGAAAATATAGTTCGAAGATAGAAATAAGTATGAAATAAATATGAACATGTTCACGTTTTGAAACATTAACCATTTTCAATAATAAATGTTATATCAGGAAAATTATCACTTAGCCCAACAATTTATACTTAATATATGTATTTACAAATATTTATACTAAATAATTGTTAAATTAGATTCATTTTAAACTAAAATACAAATGAAACAAATAAAAGCTTTTAAGTCGAAACTAGTTAAAAAAATGAAATAAAAATCAAACATGAAGATGACTGAAAGGAGAATATGTTCATGTTTTGAGATGTTTAGCAGTTTCTATAATAATTGTCATAGTAGAAAATTATCAAACAGATTACTTTATTCAAGATACTGAACAATTTATATTTAATATATGTATTTACAAATATTTAGATCAAATGATTGTTAAGTATTAAATTACATTCATTTTAAACTAAAATAACCAACAAATAAAAATAAATGAAAGGTTTCAAATCGGAACTAGCTTAACATACTTGCCAACCTAACCGGAAAGATTGTTAGTTCCCGCCCCTTTTTGTACACCACTTAAATTTTAGAGTAATTATCTTCAAATATATATACGATTAAATAAGAAGAAAAATACTCTTAAAAAAAAAAAAAAAAAAAAAATCTAGTGTGAAAAAATAGGCGGAAAGGGGCGGGACTAACATGAAGCTAACTGGATGAAGGACATTTTCACGTTTCCAGGCATTTACTAGTTTCGATAATAACTGTTGTAACAGAGAAATAATCACTTACTTGCCAACCATCTCATTAATAACCGTACACCACTATGTTTTTAGAGTTATTCTCTCCAAATGGTGTTACGATTAAATAAGATTAAAATTACTCTAAAAAATTATTGGTGTGAAAAAAAAAGGCGGGTACTGAAAATTGTACGGTTCATAATGAGATGGTTGGCAAGTATGTAATCACCCAGCCCAACTCATTTAGGATACCAAACAATTTATATTTAGTATTTGTATTTAAAAATATTTATGTCAAATAATTGTTAAATATTAACTTAGGTTCATTTTAAACTGATATAACCAACAGAAAAGAAAAGAAAAAAGGTTTTCAGTTCTAAACTAGTTAAAAAATGAAATGGAAATGGAACCTGAAGATGACTGGAAGAAGAGAGTCTTCACGTTTTTAAGTACTTAGCAGTTATAACAATATTTATAATGACAGTAAAATTATCATTCAACTTAACTCAGTTGTGGTAGTAAAATAATTTGAGTTTAATTTATGTATTTATGTATATTTATGGTTAAAATATTTCGAATATTTTGTTAAATTTATTTTTAACCCCTTCAGGGACAATGAATTTAAGTTCATTTAAAATAAAATGCCACCAGAGTTTGAGATCAAGATTAGAAGAAAAGTAATAAATGAATGTTTTCAGATAAGGTAAAAAAGTAAAATTTTATATAAAATTTCTGGGATGAATATTTGCAGTTGAGAACTGAAATTATGTGGTATAAAATATATACCACCGCCCCTGAAAGAGTTAACAAATACGTGTGTAGAATAACAGATTTCTCTCTCTCTCTCTCTCTCTCTCTCTCTCTCTCTCTCTCTCTTTTTTTTTTTAATTAACCCTTTGTAAGGCCGTGAGAAGTATACTTCCCACTAACTTCATTAATTTTTGAATGGTGAAGGTGTGGTAATGTATTTTACTACGCCTGTCTTTCTTTGCTCGACGTAATTACATGAATAAACAAAATAAAAGAACAAAAGTGTCACACTCTATGACGGTGCCTTTTTCCAAAAATTCTTTTTCTAAGGCCATGGCAAACAATTTTACCACAAAAATACATAGCTGCGAAGTTTTTTAATTTATTCCGGAATACTGTTAGTCCCGCCCCTTTTTCACACCGTAATCTTTATAGAGTAATTTTCTTCATATTAAATCGTAATTACATATTGAAGAAAATTTTTCTACGAAGATTACGGTGTGAAAAAAGGGCGGGGCTAACAGAATTTCGGAATAAATTTATAAACTTGGTGGCTATGAAAATAGGTGCTTTTAGATTAAAAGAAAGTAAGCGTGGAAAAGTAGATTGCCACACCTTTCTAGAACTGCCAGCCTAATCCGGCAAATTGTTAGTACCACCCCTTTTTCTACACCACTTAATTTTTAGAGCAATTCTATTCAAATGTATCTACGATGAATTAAGAAGAAAAATACTTTAAAAATTAAGTGGTGTAGAAAAAGGGGCGGTACTAACAATTTGCCGGATTAGGTTAGCAGCTTTGCCTTTCTCATTTTAAAATTAATGTATTGGGTGGTAAGTATATTTCCCATGGTTTTATGAAAAATTAAAATTAAAGTTAATTTTATCTATGAAGCTTAATAAATTTCTTTTCTTAAATCAGTCTCAATCGCAAAAATATTTTAATATGCTATTACCAGAAATAAAGGGCCCGTTACAGGGTTAAACGAAATATTTTTCAGTTTTTTATTCATTGCGACAACATTTGGTGCGGCAGAAATCAGCACAGTTCAGTTATGGTAATAAATGAATTTGTGCTTGATATATGAATATGCAAATAATTATTTTAAAAAAAAAAAAAAAAAAAAAAAAAAAAAAAGGTTTAAATGTTTGATTAAGCTAATATTTAAGAAAAATATAATAGAAAATAATTTAACGTAGTTTAAATAAGACTTGGAAAAAAAATCATCAGAATTAATAATAATAATAAAAAAAAAAAAAAAAAAAAAGATAATGTTTTAAGACGTTTATCGGTTACGACAATTTGTGATATTGCTGGAATCAGTTATGATCAGTTACATTAATAAAAGAAACTGTTCTTGATAAATAAATAATTATCATTAAAAACTGTTAAATGCTAAATCAAATTCATTTTCAATTAAAATGTGTGACATACATAGAAAATGGTTACAGAAAGTTTAAATAAAAGTTAAAAAAAAAAAAAAAAAAAATCAAAGCAGTCTTTGGGGACTGCCGATAGAAGTGAAAACTAAGTAACTTGTGAATTGTATCGTCCAGCTATTCGTCCCTTGGCGGCTTTTGAATTTATGTCGCCATATTAGCGATTATTTATTTATTTTTTATTTTTTTGTATAATTTCTTGCATAAAAATAGAAAGCGTTTTATCGGACACCTTTTCGTTAACATATAAGAACCCTCCATATTCTGTTTATTTTATTAATGGTTTTTAGGTTTAAAATAGTGCTTGAGGAAATAAATTTTCTATTTTTAAAACTGCACTTTTTTCTATAAAATTATCTACTCAGATAAAAATAGATCATTTATGTGACTACTATTTCAGTTTATTTTTTTCGTTTTGTAATATTTTATAAATTTTACATTTTTCTTGAACTACCTAGATAAAAATCGCTGTTGCTAAATTAAACCTCTTGGCGAAAAATGTTCGGTGTACTTCAACGCAACAATTTAAAAAATCACCCAGGAGGATCTATAAATAAAACTGATTTTAGTACAACATATATCCTGTTACAACATATATCCTGTACACAACATCCTGTTAGCATCGTAAACTATATTAGCACTTTAGCAATGTGTAAAATAAATTTTAAATTAAAAATGACGTCAATTTTCGTGAGATGCATAATTTATTTTTATTTTATTTATTTTTTATTGTTCACGTTTAGATAAATGTATTTATTTTCCTGTTAGAAAAAAAAAATAAATAAAACTCGTATTTTTTTTTGGCAACAATTAAATTACAAATAAAATTTAAATGGCTAATTTCTTGCTATTATTAGCTTACAAAATTGCTATTTTATGCATAAAAATAACAAAAACAAAGATTTTTTCGGAATAAAAGGCAGCCAACTTTGTAAGTTAGGGTATAAGCTATCTCCATTACAAATTTCATCGAAATCCGTCGAGCAGTTTTGGCGTGAAACTCAGTTAAATAAATTCACGGACATTCACATTTATAATATATATAAGATTATTTGTATCATACAAGGATGGAAAGCGTCAGCTGACGATGACGGAAATTCAAGAATTTTTCTTCACTCAAAAGTGCTCAACGCGCCTAAAGAAGTTTTCACTTCAAAAAAAAAAAAGATAATGTTTTAAGACGTTCATCGGTTACGACAATTTGTGATATTGTTGGAATCAGTTACATTAATAAAAGAAACTGTTCTTGATAAATAAATAATTATCATTAAATATTGTTAAATGCTAAATTAAACTCATTTTTAATTAAAATGTGTGACATATATATAAAATGTTTACAGAATGTTTAAATAAAAGTAATATATAAATAAATAAAAATAAAATAAAACTAAAAACTAATTAAACAATGAAGAGTATCTTAAGGCGTTTATTGGTTATGACAATATATGACGTCGCAGGAATTAGATTCTTACTGGAAAAGTATAACAGATAGTGATGAAATTCCAGATTTAATTGCTCGAAAGCAATCACATTCTCGAAATTTGATATATTGAACGATATAACATTCATAAATTGAAGTTATTTTAAGAACAATTCATTTCTTACATGTCAATAAACATGCAATCACATTAAAACAATTTATGTGTTTTCAAGTGATCGCAAAGAAATAACGGTACCGAAATAACTGGGTAACAAAATGGCCAGGGACTAAGCTTTTCAACGGACCAAAAGTGTCTGGTTCGGTAATTGCAAAGTTCAGTTATGTTAGTAAAAGTACTTTAGTTTAACATGAATATGTAGAAATAATTATAAGGAAAAAGTTTTTAAATATTTGATTAAATTTATTTTTAACTAAAATATGTGACAGGCTTTAGAAACTTTTAAGTAAAAACTTTTAAATGAAAACTAATTAAAAGAAGGAAAATAAAATTGAAGATTAATTTTAAAAAAATTATTTGAAGCTTTGAAAATTTTACTTGTTTTGCGACAATATTTGTTGTAGCAGTTATTAATTTGAGTTATGTCGGTAAAAGTACATGTGTTTAGTAAATGCATTTAAAAATAATTATATAAAAAAATATTGAATGGTTTATTAAGCTTATGTTCCAATAAAATATATAACATGTTTCAAGAAAGTTCCAAAAAATTTTAAATGAAAGATTACAAATCAGAAAAGAATCAGATTAGAAATTTAAAGATGAATTAATGGCAATTACTTGACACTTTGAGAAGTTTATCTATTTTGGCGACAATATTTGTTGTAGCTGGAATTAACATATTTCAGTTATGCCAATAACAGTTCTCGTGTTTAATATATTATATTTAAAAATAATGTTATAAAAATTTATTTCATGGCTAACTGAATTTACGTTTCAACAAAATATGTAACATTTTTCAAGAAAGTTTCAATAAAATCTAAATAAAAGATTACAAATCAGGACAGAATCAGATCAGAAAATTAAAGATGAATTAAAGGAAATTGTGATGTTTTGAGAAGTTTATCTGTTTCGGCGACAATAATTGTTGTTCAAATTAAAAATTAATTAAACTATTATGCTGAAATACAGCAAAAGAAAAGTATTTTAACGTTCACTGTAAAAAAAAAAAAAAAAAAAAAAAAAAAAAAAAAAAAAAAACCTTAAAAGTACAGAAAAAATCTGGCAGCTGGGGTGCCAGTATTTTCCCGTCAAATATACAGGACAAAACTGTACTTTTAACAAAAAACCTGTTTGATTTACATGATTCCTGTGTAAAATATATGTCAGTGATATTATTTTACGGTTTTAAACTGTATATTTGACGGAGAAGTACTGGCACCCCAGCTGCCAGATTTTTCCTGTATTTTTACGGGTTTATTTTTTGCAGTGTTTTGGGAAGTTTACCGAAGCTCCTTATAAAATAAAGAACTAGTGTACAATAAATAACTAAAACATTAAAATTTCTTCACATACTATAAAATCATTACAAGTATTACCGGTTTCGAAAGGAAGTGACCTTTCTTCTTCAGATACAAAAAAACTTGCTATTATCAGGGGAAAAAAAAGACAGTTTGTATCGATTTTCTGGTTTGTGAAAAAGCTTTAATGTTTCAATATCTACTAAAACTGCAAAATTATTTATTGTGATAGCAATAAGCATAGTTTTGTGATGTTAATAAAAACACTTGCGTTTAATAAATGTATTTACAAATAATTGCGATAAAAAAGGTTAAATATTTAATTAAATTACTTTTTAACTAAAATATACAACATATTTCGGAAGATTTTAAATAAAAAAATTTAAATCTTAACTAATTAAAAGAATAAAATTGTAATTAAATATTTTAAATCTTCTAAGTAGTTTTATTTCTACATTTGGTACAGTATTTGTTGCGGCAAGAACTAACGTAATTCAATAAAAAAAAAAAAAAAAAGAATGGTTTTAATAGATGTATTTTTAATAATTAATAAAAAAAACTATTAAACGTTTAATTAATTTCATAAAAATAAATTAAGTATTTTAAAAATTCTAACGTATTTTACACACACACACACACATATATATATATATATACTTTTCTTAAGACATTATTATTTTCTGCAAGAATTAGCATAATTCAATTAAGTTGAAAAATAAATATTTTTTAATACATTTATTTAATAATAATTACTCTAAAAATTGTTAACTGTTTAATTATGTTCATGAATTTAAATAAAATATTTTAGAACTAATTAAAAAGAAAGTTTTTCTAATTTATTTTATTCATAAAACTTTAACAGTATTTGTTGTGGCGTAAATCAACATAGTTCAGTTACGTTAATTAAATAATATAATTTGTGTTTAGTATACGCATTTACAATTAGCTACAATATAAAAATTGCTGAATGTTCATTGTCGATTATAATTGTTGAATGCTATTTTTAACTAAATGTGAAACATGTTTCAGTAAATGAGTTAACAAAATTTAAAGGAAAAATTTTAAATCAAAACATAAATGCTTCAATTAAATTAGAATTACAAAAATCTGTAAATAAAGAAAAAAAAAAAAAAAAAAAAAAAAAAAACGGTAATCGATAGTCATAAGTAAGAACTGCTCAATTAAAGATAGATAATTAATACATATTATTTTTATGTAGGTACAATTGCTTGAACTGAAAGTGAAATTATATCTGTTGGACCAAGTTACTAATTCGCTTAAAGGTATTATCTTGCGGAAGATGAAGCTTAGAATAAAAGATAATAGAAGGAAATTATTTCTCTTCTTATCAAAACCGGCTGTTTTCTTTGTTTGCGTAGGAAGAAAATAAAGGGAAGATTACCCTAGTTCGTATTCCCAAGTTAAATTGTTTCAATTCTGTCAAGTTGTGTTTACAAAATCGAAAGTTATTTTTACTCTTATTTTTACTAGCAAAAACATCTAGAAGTGAAAACTTTTTAAAAATACAATCACGCATATTATTTAATAATGTGTGTTTTGCATTATAAATTAGTTTTTAAAAAAATTAATAGTCAATTCTCTATTATCTGCGAGCAGATTATCCACGTGGCGAATTACGCGGCTCTGCAAAAAATAAATTTTTTTCGAGTTCTGATACCATTCTTGCTGATTCTTATCTAAAATGACTTCCTGAATCCGAATATGACTCCCATTTTGCTCAGTCACCCACCTTTTTCTAGAAACACCAACCCCTCCCTCAATTTTTTTCCCTGTGCGATAATTTTATGACCATGAATTTGATTTGAAGAATGAGAAAGAATTAATTTAACACCTAAAAACAAAACAAAAAATACATAAAGTTTAAAAAATAACATTAATAACAGATTTCTCTTTTTTTTATATATATAATTATTACTCATTAAAGTAATTCTGTACTGATAAGTATAAAGGATTTAAGTCCAAAAATGTCGATTTTGAGTTAAGTACATAGTCAGACTCAGAAAAAAATTCTCTATCGATTGGTATAAAGGATTTAAATTCATGTCATTTAGTCTTTGAGAAAATCCATTGGTAAAAAAAGATTCAAGTCAGAAATTTAGCATTAATCTGTGGTATAAAATATTTAATTCAATTTTTTCCCTTTATTAAATGAAGGTTGACAACCACTGAATGGTATAAAGGGTAAAAATCAACGAAATACCTTTTCCCTAATCCATTCTTCTGATTTGTTTTTAGCTAGTTAAACTTTATTTTTCGTCTCCTGGACTTAAATCCTTTATACTTATCACTACAGAATTAGTTCCCCATCATACTATAGGTATGGGGAACTTAGGTAATCGTGAAAATTTTCGACCTCGGTTTTTTGACTTTTTTACACGTTTTCAGGTGTGAGGAATCCGAAAATGACAAAATTTGTATGGTGTCTGTTTGTAGGGTGTCTGTTAGTATGTTAGTGTGTTAGTCCGTTAGTTTGTTAGTCTGTGTACACGATATCTCAAGAACAAATTGTAGCAGAGAGGTCAGATCAGTTTTAAAATATTACTTTCGATACTGGCAAGAACCCTATTCATTTGCAACATTCGAATTAAAAAACTTTGTAAGTTATTAGAAATTTACGATTTTCTTAACATGGGAGAATAGGATAAATATTCACTTAAACGTGCATTAAATGGAAACTTTTTACTGTAAAAATGTCAGACCAGTTTCAAAATATCAGTTTTGATGCCGGAATGAACATCAGTAACTATAAATATGCTACTTTGAAAATTTCGCAAGTTATTGGAAATTTACGAATTTCTTAACATGGCAGTATTGGGCGAAATTTCACATAAACGTAAATTTTGAGAGATATTTTCATCGTAAAGATGTCAGACTACTTTTGAAATATTATTTAAGACACTGGCATGAATATTAATGACTATGAATTTTCCAATATAAAAATTTCGTAAGTTATTGGAAATTTACGAATTTCTTAACATGGCAGAATAGAGCAAAATTTCACATAAACGTCAATCTTGAGGGATATTTTCATCGTAAAGATGTCAAACCACTTTCAAAATATTATTTAGGATACTGGCATGAATATCATAGACTATGATTTTTTCAATTTAAAAAATTCGTAAGTTATTTGGAATTTACGATTTGCTTAACATGTCAGAATAAGGCAAAATTGAGCATAAACTTCCATTTTGAGGATCATAAGTACATTAGACAACTTCAAAATTACATTTATGATATTTGTTTGAACATGATTGAATACAAATATTCTAATAGGAAAATTTCGTAAATTATTCGTAATTTACGATTTTACCAACATAGCGAAATTGTAAATTTTTCATATAAATATGAATTTTGAGGATTATTGCATTGGAAATAGTAGCATGAAAACTAACCAGCGGAATTGACCCTGATAAAATAAGTTAATACATTAGAATAAGATAAATAGATCGAAGTGAACGGTGGATAGCCTATTAGGCGGGGATTTCATTCTGTCACTGTATCAAGCTTTGGTCAAATTCATTTCTTTTAACATGATTATAGTATGTCTCACTCTAGAAATTTATGATAACATAAATATGATGGGGAACTTAGCAGAGTCCACCTATGCCAACTAGTTTTATTATATTTTTTAAAGAATAATTTGTTTTTAATAAAAAATATAAGCGTGTGTATTACAGTTTACTTGATATCGCAGTAAAAATGTAATATATATGTAATATTTTGTCTATTTAATGTTATTAATATATTATACTTATTATTAATGTTTATTTTCTTTTAATTAACCCATTTAAAAAACAATAGCTGTTTCGTTTGAGGAAAAAACCCGTGAATTTTTTTTCAAAAATCCAGAAGTAAGTCTTGAAAATAAATAAGTAAATAATTAAAATAAAGCACGAACTCTAGTGTGAAATAACAAGAAAATCAATTGACACTGCACAAAATATGCACGAAAAAGATATCGGCTAGGGTGCAGGAATCGTTAGGCAGTAGTTCCTATTCCTGAGTACACACCACTAAGTAGTAGAAAAATTCTTCTATTGAAGTTGGTAGACGAAATTTTTCAGTTTTCTATCCAGGCCGCCCTCGTCGGCCTAATCGTATGGTATTTTCCGTTTTTTTTCCCCCGAGACGTGTTGAGTGCGGACTAGGGTCACTTTGAAAGACCTTCCACGTAGAATATTCCATCTAGGCTTAGGACTCCCGTTTATTCAATCAGTTTTAATTCCTACATCAACACCTCTCGCAGGGCCCGACTTAGACTACCTGGAGCCCCGGGGCAAGCCTATTCTGGGGGGCCCCCTTGCAGTGGCATAAGAGCTCTTTAGGTTGCAGAATTTCTGCATACGCCTGTAGGGGGGGGGCTTCCAGAAGGGGGCCCAGGGCATTTGCCCCGTATGCCCTGCCGTTAGTCAGGGCTTGCTCTCGAGTATATTACTTAAATGAAACAATTGAAAAAATGAGCTGTTATATAGTCTGAGAAGAAAACTAGTGTAGTTTGAGAAGTCCGCAACTATGCACTTTCAATGTTCATCAAAAACAAACTCCATAACGTACGAAAAAGAAACTATATACAGTTTGCTCGTTGCATCCGGGTTTTCTTTCTACTCTTTTACTTTTCCCGTTTTCAATTCATTCTATCAGCTAAAAAGACTGGTAGAGAATTTCTCCACGAAGAGTTGCTCATCTCACGACGGATATAGGCCATCGAACGCTTCAGAACTGAGGAAACTGGTTTTTTGGCTAGAAGTATTTTTTTACTTTTTAAATATCATTGGAAGAAGATCTTCGGAATCAAAAACGGCGAAAGGGAAGTGAAGGTCATTCGCCCTCTTTTGCGTTTGGAATAAATAAATAAATAAAAAAAGTTATGATCATCTCCGGGCCGACCTGATTCCAAAGGCAGAAATTAGGAAGATGAATGCTGGGGGCTATTGGATGGAGTAAAAAGTGGGATTTTATCGAGTTAGGAGGAAAGGGAAAGAAAAAAAAATCTGTTGAAAAATTGAACGGCTAGTTGACTTGTTTCCTACATGGGCAATAATAAATGTCACTTAATCCTTTCTACGTCAGATGAAATTAGCATTGAAAGGTGTTACTTTTTCTGGATAGAATAAAATAATTTAGAAATATATATGCCACAAGGTACCATATGAAGTAGATTGAGAAACCAGTAAAACTGAAAACTTTTTTATGAAAGCATACTAAGTGTCACATGAAATTGTTACAATAATTTAAATTAGCATCTAAAAGTTTTTCTTTTTATGATAGGGGGAAAAAAGAAAGAAAGAAAGAAATATTTATACTCTAAAGTAAGGCAGGAAAGCACATTAAAAAAACCAGTAAAACTAAATTTTATTTATTTATTGTCATAGCTGGACCATATATAACTGTCGCTGAGTCTTTTGTGCACTGCCTGAAAATAACAACAACAAAAAAAAAAAAAAAAAAAAAAAATCTTCTATAGAGTTAAAAATTGATACTTCACCGTAATAAGAGGAAAGGGAAAGAGAAAAAAAAATTCCTAAGAAAAACTGAACGGCAGGTTATCGTCTTTCTATACATGGGAAGCAATGAATGTCAGTTAATGTTTTCTGCGTCAGAAGAAATTAGGATTTGGAAAGTGTTACTTTTTTCGATAAGATAAACTATTTTAGAAATATATCTGTACCTCGAAGGTAAAGGACACAGTGTCCATTTTGTGAAAAGCGTTAGCATCATGTTCATGATATAAATATTTTGCTTTAAATCTGTACCCTGGAGGTAAAGGACACCGTGTCCATTTTGTGAAAAAAGTTAGCACCATGTTCATGATGTGAATATTTTGCTTTAAATCTGTACCCTGGAGGTAAAGGTCACCGTGTCCATTTTGTGAAAAAAGTTAGCATCATGTTCATGATGTGAATATTTTGCTTTAAATCTGTACCCTGAAGGTAAAGGTCACCGTGTCCATTTTGTGAAAAAAGTTAGCACCATGTTCATGATTTGAATATTTTGCTTTAAATCTGTACCCTGGAGGTAAAAGTCACCGTGTCAATTTTGTGAAAAGAATTAGCCCGATGTTCATGATGTGAATATTTTGCTTTAAATCTGTGCCCTGGAGGTAAAGGTCACCGTGTCCATTTTGTGAAAAGGTTAGCACCATGTTCATGATGTGAATATTTTGCTTTAAATCTGTACCCTGGAGGTAAAGGACACCTTGTCCATTTTATGAAAAGAGTTAGAACCGTGTTTTTGATGTGAATATTTTGCTTTATATAGAATAATTAAGCACTATGTCGAGTTACTATAAAGGAGATGGTCAGTGAAAAATAAAACCATGTCCATTTTCTTTATTCATGACAAATGTATTTCATTAGAGCATCATTAACATCATTCCTAAAAAATTACATTTTCATGACATTGTCTCTTTACCTGCGGGGCGCAGATATATTCCATAAAGTACTCTATGAAAGTAACTATTCAGAAACTATTAAATCTGAAGATTTTCCTATGAATGCATATTGAGAATTTGTACGCCTGACCTTTATTTTATCCTCGATGAAGCATTAATAAATTTTATTTAAGATTTTACACGTCATTTTAATTTAGAATAAAAAGTATTCCTTTTTTGATAGAATAAAACTAATTTAATATATATATTCCGACACTAGCATATGAAAGTATATTGAGCAACTAATAAAGCTTAAATATATTTTCTATGTATGTGGAAGACTTTTTATAAATTCAGATTAAGAGTTTGTAAATCTAATGGTTACTTTATTCTAGATGGATTATTTATAAAAAAAACCACTTAAATTTTGAAATACAAACGTAATAAATATTAAAAACTTTTAATCTAGAAAAATTTAGTTTTCGAAGTACATATGTATCTCTTCACAATAGTTCGCGTTAAAAAAAAAAAAAAAAAATTGTCTTTTAGATACTACAATGTAAATTTTTAATTTTTATCTATAGTTGAAAAATAAATAAATAAATAAATTATAATTTAGATAATCGAAATTTTCTGACTGACGTCTTACCCCATTCTTTCTTATTGCCATAATGTGTTTTCATTGCTTTATTTGAAAGTAAAAATTCATTCTTACAACACTGAGAAAAATTTCTGTAACTGACATCTAGAATCTAAATTGTGGCTCGAGAAAAAATAGTTCCATGTCATCCTTATAAATTCTAGTCCCCTTGGAAAGCGAGTTCTAGAAGCCCCTATTAGAATTCTAGAGCGTTTGCCTATATTATCGAGGGCAAAGTTATTTAAAAATCTCTGCAAATTAATGAGAATACAAGAGGCGGGTTTCAGCAACTATAATCTTAGTTTATGACCCAATTCTAGAAAATCAAGCGAGAATTTCTCGCAATACAAAAGATTAAGAATATTCGGAATATTCAGAATATTGTTTTACCATCTAGAAATGTGCAAACTAGAAATTCTCGATCATTTCGTCTATTTAGTTTATTGGCGTGCCTTATGCGCATAGCTCGGAAATCTATATTTCTAGTTAAGGGATTTAGAAAATGGCCATTTATTCATTCTAGAGGAAGGCGGTATATTTTTTTTTTCTCAGAGAATGAGCAAAGCCTTTATTTTTAAATATATGATAAATTTATTTAAAAAAATACAAAATGTGATAAAATAGACCAATTTAACTCTTTTGTTTCCTGTTTTGTAACAAAATTCAGTTACAAATCTTATTAAAATCAACATAGCTTGCAGAAAAGAAATTCTTAAATGTGAGGAAATTTGTGAAGTCAGAAAAAATGTACTGTAGAAAGAAAGACTGTAAATGTGTTGCATAGATGTACTGTTACCCCATTTCAAAACAATATTTTCATTGAAAAGATATCATAATACAAATAAAAATATGCAAAATTTAACGGTCAACTGGCTATAAAACAATTACAAAATCCCTCAATAGCACCCAATCCTTTAAAAGTAGGAATCCTTGATAACGACCTTAACAAGAAAGAGCTACCATCAAAGGGAAGGGAAACATTTCCTGAAAAAAAAAAAAAAAAAATGTAAGAATTTTTACTGCGCCATTTTCAAAAATGGCGGACTTTCAATTGTTCCATCAATTTTCCAGTCACGTAGTCCAAGGTTGAACGATCTCCTTCCAACTGAAGATATCTTCCTTTTGCTTTTAAAACCTTTTACTAGGTCAGTCATCGTTGCTGTTATTACTTTTTTTTCTTTTTCCTTAAACTATCGATTGGTCACTTTGAAGACAAAAAAAGATCAAAGCCTTCAGGCTTTAAGCGGAAATTCAGTTGCCGAATCTATTTTTCAACCAACTTATGAAAATTGTATAAATGCATTCGTTTGTATTATTTTAACGCCTATTGTCTGCATAAATAAAGTGTCTATGTGTCTCTCTGTGTGAGTGTGCGCGGTTTGGAGATCAGGCTACTGATCGAAGAGCTACAAAACTAAAGTGGCAGTTTAGACCATGTAGGGGCGCACCTGATCGAGATTTTTTTTTTTCCTTATTTAATTTAAATAGTTTTGATTAATTGTTTTGCGATTTCATACGTTAATTTTTTTAATACAAATACTTAAATTTTATTCAAACAGTTTGTTCTGTTAATAAGGTCGACTGAGTGTTTTAGCAACGGTTACTATATTATTTAATTTTTATTTATTTAATCGTATTTATTTTTCGCAGTCAGTCACCCGATTAAATATCGTTTATATAAAAGCACAATTTTAACATTGAAATATTGCTTTGCTATTTTCGAAACCGGTAAGTTTACATTGAGATAAGTTTTCTCAACCTTAAAAAAGAAAAAAGAAAAAAAAAAAAGATGTTTTAGCAGACATTTTTTTAAACTGTTTATTTTACGCGCGTACACGCCCAATAACTAAATAGTAAAAAAAATGAACTATTATTTTTTAATGGATTTTCAGTTTTTAAACGATTGCTACTTACATAATGCTATAAAATAAGCATGCAGATAATCTTTAAAATAAGTCAAAATATCATACCATTTTATAGGATTATTGCCGCAAAAATAAGAAAAATTATAATAAAATGATAAGATTTTTTTAGGGGGAGAAAAAAGAATTCAGCAGTCAAAAAAAAAAGTTTTTCTCTCGCTGATACAGGGAAAATCCAAATTTGATTATAATTAAAAATTCATTGCCATTTACTCGCGATCAGAAACAGAAATAACTACTTTTTCGTTAAAAAATATGTATGTTTGTTTTCCTATAAATAAGCGTTTCAGTATTCATAATTTAAAGAAAATGTCAGAATATTTCAAGTTATTTTAAATAGGTTTTGAGTATAACAAACTATTGACTTATACAAATAACATGTCATTAAACGTATTCCTAATTGAATTTCTATCACTTGAAATAAGGTTTGAGAAATACAAATGCGTGAAAAGAAGAGTTCATTAAAAAGTTCTGGTTCATATTCTGTTGCTTGTTGTATTATTTTTAGCTTAAAACAACGAGGTAAATATCGAGAAAGGGCAAAAATCTAGACATTATTATAATTGTTATTATACCGTACCTCCTCATTATAGTACTACGCATTCCGAGAGATAAGAAAAAATGTGTTATAAAATTGAAACCATAAAACAAATTAAAGATTATAAATAACAATTAAATGTTAATAAAAACTAATATTAATCTCCAAGACGATAATACAGGTTATAATTTTATAAACAAAATTAACAATATAAAACTGTATTTGCTGTGTAATCATCGACATATAGAAATTAAGCTATTTGAAATATTTGAAATACTTTAAATTTTTGATATAATGTAATATTATAATAATGTAATAAATATGTAATATTATAATCCTACAATTTATTCATTTTCAGCTAAATATTAAAATTTATGATTGAAGATTAAAGGTGTAGGATGCAAACATATAGTAACTGGCACAGAAAAACAAAGTAACTTTCATCTACATTTTACTTCTTTTCAACTCACCTAAGTACGTTTTTCATGAGAATTTCGCAACTGATGATGGGTTGCGGTAGCCCAGTCAGTAGAGTGCTGGGCTCCTAATTGGAAGATTGCGGGTTCGGTACTCGACCAGCCAAAGACCGTCGTGTACACAAATGGTGGCTGGTGCACGTAAAAGCTGTTGTGGCCGCAATGTCCTCCAAGTTCCCATGAAAATTATACCTCTGGTGGTTACCGAAGCAGGGGAGGCATCCCCTCCGTGGGGATCAAAATTGTGATGGCATGTGTCCGGACCACCTCTAGGGTTGAGTCCCAGACCGTCGTCAATTGACCAATACGCAGCACTATTGCGACGTAAAACCCATCCAACCACAACTGATGATACAAAATTAAGGAATAAATTCTCTATTATTATTTAAGAATGTATAAGTTAGCAAATATTTCTCGCATAAACAGAAAAATCGCTGATTAGACGTGGTTAAAAGTGATACCCTGTTATTCTTGGTAAGTTAAATCTACTTAATTGTAAGTATATTTAATTTTCCTCATTATATCGAAATTCGGATTTTTTTTTTTTTTTTATATCTTTAATGTAGCTGGTGTCTAAATAATTAAAATATAATTTTAACAAATGAGACAAAATGTTAATTTAGAAAATATTTTAATCAACTACACTGAGAAGAAAAAAAAATATATATATACCGCCTTTCTCTAGAATGAATAAGTGACCATTTTCTAAATCCCTTAACTAGAAGCATAAATTTCCGAGCTATGCGCATAAGGCACGCCAATAAACTGAATAGACGAAATGGTCGAGAATTTCTAGTGTACACATTTCTAGACGGTGAAACAATATTCTGAATAGTCTAAATATTCTGAATCATTTGTATTGAGAGAGATTCTCGCTTGATTTTCTAGAATTGGGTCATAAACCAAATTTATAGTTGCTAAAACCCACCTCTTGTAGTCTCATTTATTTGCAGAGATTTTTAAATAACTTTGCTCTCGAGAATATAGGCAAACGCTCTAGAATTCTAATAGGGGCTTCTAGAACTCGCTTTCCAAGGGGACTAGAATTTATAAGGATGACAAGGAACTATTTTTTCTAGAGCCACAATTTAGATTCCAGATGTCAGTTACAGAATTTTTTCTCAGTGTACTAATTAATTTAGGAACTTCTTAATTGATATATTGTTAGGTAGAATTTTAAATTTCGTTAGCGATAAGTTGCTACATGTTAATACTATAAATATACGTCAATACATATAATAAGCTGCTCCATCAATAAATAAATAAATAAATAAATAAATAATAATAAATAAATAAATAAATAATAATAAAATAAAATAAAATAATAATTAAAATAAATAAACAATATTTAATAACTATTTGCTCGCAGATATAATTTTAGACATGTATAAAATTTTCCGATATTTAGAAATACTGAGTGAAAAATTAAGTTCCATTCACCAAAAATAAATTCAAAAACTGGCGTACAGTCAATAGAAAGAAATTAAAACTTCTTCAGACACCATAAATTTTAAATCAGCGCAACCGGTTTCGAAAGGACGTAGCCTTTCTTCATCAGGTGCAAACACGTGCAACTGCCTTGGAGGCAAAAGCAAGACGTCTTGCTTTTGTCTCCAAGGCAGTTGCACGTGTTTGCACCTGATGAAGAAAGGCTACGTCTGTTTGAAACCGGTTGCGCTGATTTAAAATTTATGGTGTGTGAAGAAGTTTTAATTCCTTTCTAAGTTCCATTCGTTTACAATTTTTGAAATACGACACCAGCGAAAATTTTTAAGCTGTAGCAGTATTTAGTTGCTACTAAGTTAAATTTCTTTATTTTTTTTTCTTTATATATATATATATATATAATGATTTCTAAATTACTAAAATTTATGTTTAATAAATAACAAAAATGTTCGTATAAAAAATGTATATTAATTAACTTTAATTTAATTTACCAACTGCTTCATTTCTAGATAGAATTTAGAGTCTTCAACTTCTAAGTTTAAGAAAATTATCTAATAAATAAATAGAATATTAAAAAAATATTAATTATAAGTTCAACATTCTGAATAAAGATAAAATCTAGATTATCTATATAAGTTTAAGACATTCAAGGATACTGAGTCTAAAATTAAGATTTTACTAATTTATAAATTTATGGCTCGCATTTCTTCGATTGCTAATAAATTCAAATTGGTTAACTTTGATTGAACCGGAGTGCAGATCTTTAAAATATATTTCCAGTATATAAGACAAAATGTTCATTTTGGAAAAAATTTCCATCAACTTTTAAGTGATTTGTTACCTCATTTATTTACTCGGCACCTTTGTTAAACGGAATTAAGAAAATTCAAAATTTAAGACGTGATTTCAGCGAAATGCTATAATGTGGATTATTTAGCTGCAATTATTGCTACCATAAATTATAGTTATTTATGTTTGATTGAATAAGTGCCATTATATAAATATTATTATAACAAGAAATAAATGTAGTAACAGATGTGCTAGGGAATGAAAATACAGTTACTGCATGCCTTTATATGGAAGAATAGATTAAAATAAGTCCGGTCGTACTAAATTAAATTCTGTTTAATTAATTCTGTTTAAATTAATTTCTGTGCACATTTTTTTTTTCTTTTAGTTACTTGAATCCACAAAATAATGGCCAAATATCTTTAAAATATTGTTGCGTACTTGGGGGTTCGTGAGTTGTCTGAGAATGAAAGGCCAAACGTACAAAAATTCAGTAATTTATTCACAGAAAGTTCCAGAAAAATACAGGTCAATAAACCAATTATCAGCTTCAATTCTAGCAGTAACCACAGCTTAAACAACAGCTGTCAATAGCAAATCCACAGTACAAACTGTATAAGCAATAACACTTGAAGCAAGTCTCTCTCAAAGGGGCTTAAGAGCAATGCAAGCACTAGCGAAGCTGGCTGAGATCTGAACTGAACTGACTGCCTTGGCGAGGAAGCGCTCCTTATATGCTGTTCCATGGAGCCCAGATTTTTCGAGAAAACTCTAGAAAGTGGTCAACCAATCAACTTACAGCTTCCATATTTGGTATATCCCATATAAGGATTTTCTCGCCAAGGTCGCCAAAAAAAATCGCCAAGGTGGGAAAAAGTCGCCAAATTTGGAGCCAAATCCATTACTTGTATTACTGGGGCTTTTTAATGCGTTTTTAAGGGAAAATAAGGCTATTTCAACGCTAGAACGACTAGAAATGCACAAAATTAGCACTTTATCAACTTACTAAGCCTCTTTGAAAGAATTTATACAAAAATAAACACAATTATTTACAATTTTGTAACAATATATTGTTAAATTATAATACATAAAATCAAGGAGAAAAATTGATTAACAGGAAGCATTTTAAAAATTGCAGAGAATTTTCAATTTTAGTAAGAATAAGCAGAATATAAAGAGATAAAGCAAAATGTTCATTTAGAAAAAAAAAAATATTAAATAAATTTCTAAACAAACTAATTAAGTACTGACTCTGCATCATTATTAGACAGAATGTAAAATTTTCGCATTTAAAATTAAAGATTATATATATTAAATAGTAAGATATAATTAATTTATTATTCTTTAGCTATGACACCAACGAAATGAACGAAATGATATAAATTGTGCTATTTAGTGGCTTCCTTTTTTTACTTTCTCTTACCCACAGGGTCGAGCAAGTATTGTTTTTGGGTCAAATTTTCGAACGTGAGTTTTTGTTATATTTACATGTTCTGAGGTCCCCTGAATACGAAAAGCATGTTTTCAGCGAATGGTCTGTGTGTCTGTCTGTGTGTCTGTCTGTGTATCTGTTATCAGCATATCTTAGGAAAAAATAGTAGCAGAAATTCCAAACTCGGCATTCTAAATGTGTATCATATAAGGATGCTACAGTAGGCTTTTCGTTGAGATGAAGCAAATGGTTCGTGTACAGGGACACTCAAAAGTATTCAAATACATTACGTCTATGGGAGAAATTGCAGGTAAGTAGAGTTTAACACCTATAGACTACACTGAACCAAATGAAACGAATATATATTTTTTGTAATAGAGAGAGTTAACTGGGAAAAAAAATTGTGTATGTAGGAACCTCGCCCCCCCCCCCCTCACACAGAACTAATTATCATATAAAACTCTTCCGAGGCCTAATTTGATTTGTTTAACGCAGTTTTACATAACAGTACTCGTTATCTTACCTCTTAACCTGCAACCTGTATTTATAGTATTAAATTTCAGGGTAAGAGAAAGTCATGTGAGTGACACACCAGATTTTTTTTTTTTTTTTTTATTGTTTATCCTTGATTTAAGTTGTGTTGATATAATTGTTACGGATAAAATAAAATGTACATTTAGATAAATTATTAAATCAATGCGGATTAATCTCCACCAATTAATTTATATTTTATTCATTTTGCATGACTGATGGCGAAAATTTTTGTACAAATTCATTTTGCCTGATGAAGAATTGTGCTCATTTATTCCAATATGAATAAATTCTTACGTGTTTTGGGGGGATTTACAGTACTAGCTTACAACATTTTTAATCGTTAATTTTCAGCACCATCATTTCGCTACATTTTTTTGTAATTTTGAATCATCGTTAAACGGAATCTAAAGTATTCTAATATTAAACTGAAATATTTATAGTAAATAAACTAGTGGATCTGCAGATCAGGAGTCTCAACGTTCTATTTGCATCAGACATTATTCAATAGGTCATTTTTATTTATTCCTTATTATATAATAGTATATATTGATTAACTCTTTGACGCAGATGGGACACCGGTGTCCCTTTTGCTTATTTATTTTTTGACGCTCGTATTACAAATATTATTATTATATGATAGTTTTTTATTATAAAAGAGAATCTAATAGTTACTATAAAAAATCTATTAGATTATCAGAGTAAATTGTTTACTAAAATAAAAATGTTACATAAAAGTAGTTTGAAAAATTTTTATCAACCAATTTCAAAAATCTATTTCTAATTAAATTTGATTATTTAAAAAAGATCAGTAATGAATTATTGCTACTCCTATATCTACGTAATTGTAAATAAGTGCAATTTATGAAAATATTTATTCATGGGACGCCCGTGTCCCATGATGAATTTACCTTTAACGCAGAAAGGGACACTGGTGCCCCACTCTATATTTTAGAACCAAAATTAATTAAAATTTTAAATATAACATTTTCCACTTATTTAGATGTAAAATAACTTAAAACTATCAAAAAAGTGTAAAAATTATGTTTGATGAGAAATCTGCTTCAAAGGGTTAAAGACACTGAGTCTAAAATTAAGATCTCACTAATTTATAAATCTATGGCTCGCATTTCTTCGATTGCTAATCAATTCAAATCGTTTAACTTTGATTGAACAGGTGTACAGATCTTTAAAATGTAATTCTAGTATAAATTTGAATAATTCTATAATTTTGTATCACCCTTAAACGGATTCTAAAGTATTCTAATATTAAACTGAAATGTTTATAGTAAATATACTAGTGGATCTGCAGATCAGGAGACTCAACGTCCTATTTGCATCAGACATTATTCAATAGGTCATTTTTATTTATTCCTTATTATATAATAGTATATATTAATTGAATATTTTATTTCAAGAAGTCCTAACATCAATACAACTTTTTATAAATTCTGGTATTCGAAAAATGCTTTTAAATTCAGGTTCTGCATCCTTGATTGAAAAAGAATCTAGAGCATCAAAATCACATATAATTCAAACATGAAGACTAATTTTATTAGAAATAATTTCTCAAAACAACTTATCCACAACACGAAACTTGCGTGATGGACCGAGAATTAATAGGAGTAAACGTTAGTTTACAACTCTGTCTGATGGCCAACATTGAAAAACGCATTGATGCGTGTAAAAAAAACATTTCCGCACATTGAGTAACATACAAGAAAGCGTGTGAAAGCTATGATGCGCTTTACTGCACAAGCACTTTTTGTTTTCTTGTTTGTTTGTTTGTTTAATGTGTAAATGTTTTTCCGATTGTAGTGTAAAAAAAATCATAAAATAATTCTTTGTTAAATGCTCTTTTTCAAAAAATTTTTAATGTTGTTTTTGTTTATTTTTAATCGATTTTTGTTAGAGGTCATCAATATCTTTGTAGGTTAAACAAGTAAACGCGTAGTTAACTAAATGTCTCATAAAAACCTACGTTACACTAGAACCTGTAGATTACATTCGTTTTCTAAGTAAAATAATAATAATAATAATAATAATAATAATAATAATATTTCTTATAAACGATAAAAAACTTATCATATATTTAGTTTATCTTACATTAAAAAAATATTTGTAAACATTATATATTTTGATATATTTTGTAGCATTTTGTATACGCGATTATTACATATATCAGACAGCAAGCTTAAAAATATACATAGTTTATATTAATGAGATTCAAATATATATATTTTATAAGAACTATTTAAAATATTACACAGAAATTGAATTTAACTTTCAAAAAATATTTGTATATGTATATATATAATAATTTAGTATATATATATATATATAGATATAGATATATAGATAATCAGAACGTACAGTAGAAATATAATATTATCAGCTCATACAGTTGGAATTTCAAGAGGATTTAATATCAGTATTTAACCAATTAATATGGTCAAAAACAAAGACCACTCAAATCAAGCCAAAAAAGAAATAAAGTCAAATCTAAATGAATAGCTATAAAAATTGAGAAATAATACCCAGAAATCATGTTAATTAAGAGATAAAAGTAGTCAGAAATGATCATGAAATTGAAAAATACTGAATGATAATAGTAATAATGACATTAATAATAATACTAATAATACAACGTATATATACTAAATTATTATATATACTAAAGCGGCAATATTATGATGATATATCATATTATATGTATTATTTTTAACAAAAGTAGTTCTTTTTATTATATTATTTTTAAGTTTTTTTTTCGATTGTAATGTAAAGAATAATTACTTAAAAAAATTCATTGTTAAATATTTCTTTTAAAGCAAATTTATTGGTGTTCTTTATATTTAATCGATTTATTTTTATTCATTTATGATCACTTAATTGAAATAAGGCATTATTTCAAAACCTCTTGCAGCTTACTTAGAAATTCAGGATTGGATTTTGATTTACTTTTATCGCTCATATTTGAAGTAATGGGATTTGTAATGGAGCTCTTTATTTTACCTATTCTGTTTAGGCAGTGTAATTGTTTTTTTTTCTTTCCTTTTCTCTTTTCTTTTCTTTTCTTTTTTTTTTTTTTAAGCTTTATGACTTGTTCAACTAAACAAAGTAATTATTAATATATTTCTTACAGAGGATAGTATAAGGATAAAAATCCTTAGATGTTGTAAAAAAAAAAAAAAAAAAAAAAAAAAAAAAAAAAAACAGTTTATTAAAAAAAAAAAAAAAAAAAAAAAAAAAAAAAAAAAAAAATTAAAATAAAAAATTTCTTTTGTCATTTTTAATATCGTTGATCAATATGTCAGTACAAATAAATATTCCAACTTATAAATTCATTTCTACAGACAATTTGTAAACACTTTAACAAATTTAATCTTAACATCGTTTATTTATTTTTTACTTACATTTTGTTTAATACGATACAAATACAATTAATCAATTTTGTAATAAGTCTCACCACAATTTTAATTAAATTCTTTCTAATTTATATTTATAACATTGTTTAGAAATTCTTAAAATATTTTTATCTAGCAAACGCACTTAATAATATTATATATAAACAAAGTGTATCATAAAAATAACCCGTTCCAAAAGTATTTAAATATGGCCAGTATAAATGTTGAATCAAAGAATAATTTCCACATTTCGACTGAGAAAAAAGAAAGAATGAAAAGAAAAGAAAAGAAAAGAAAAAAGCTGCAAAATACCTAATTTGGAACATCTGTATTTCAGTTTAATATTTATTAATTGCTCTGTATTTCTTTTTATAGAACTGAGAATCAGTGTCTGTAGGCCAAATAAAAAGTAATCTATACTCTTTCCTTTAAAATCAGGTTTAAAAAAGATACGTATTGTTTTACATGTAAGTTGATCTGTTTATAAATGCCTTATATTTAGAATGAAAGTCAAGAGCTATTAATATAAGGAATATTTCTCTCAGCCAATACTTCATTTTCAAAACATAATAACAAATAACATATAAATATCGAACTTTAGTTCTCTCTTTCCAAAACTAATTATGCTACATTAACCTTTTACACGCCGAATTAAGATTCGGGTGTAATTTAAATTTGTTTTTTACACATTTTGCCTTCTAATGCAAAGAAATTTAAAGAACTTTATCATTAAAATGAGTTATATATATATATATATATATATATATATATATATAATTTAATATTATTATATTCAATATTATTAATTCACTATTATTATATTTAATATTATTAGTTTAATATTATTATTATTTTATTTTCTTTTTATTTAATTTAATTATGTAAGCTATTTTAAACATGTCAGCCTATTTTTAGAAGCATTTGCTTACTTTTCCAAATTATGTGAATTTTTAAACAGTGGGATAAAAAAGAAAATGGTAAAATATTTTTATAATTTTCTGCACATTTTCCCTTTTATGATTGAACTGTAATTTCTATTTCAAAAAATCAAGTCATCTTCCTATTATATCTGATATTTTTTTCGAGTCAGTGTTCATGATTTTTAATTTTTAAATGAATTTTTAATTCCATGCTCCATTTATGGAACATTGGCGTGTAAAAGGTTAATAGAACAATGTACAAAATATCCTGATAAGTTTATTTCAAAGCAAAGCACACAGTTTTTACGCTTCTAATTTTTTATTGTATTTATCACGTGCGTTTTCTTTCTAACGAATAAATATTTTGTTTCACCGTACATATTATTAATAATATTGTTATTACTATAATTATTATAATTATACCTTATGTGTTCCCTATAAATATTTGATCAGCAATATTTTTTAAAAAATCTATTTAATTTAAACCACAGGAAATGTAAGTTAATAAATAATGTGCGACAGTCATAAAAATTTCGTTTATTTTTATTTATTTATTTATTTTATTTTATTTTATTTTTTTTTTTAACATCAAAACAAAGTTAGAATAATATTTTCACTATTTATAAGATACAGATGGAAAATATCGAAAAACTCTCAAATGAAAGAAAATTTCACACAATAATGTAAAAAAAGGAAAGAAAGAAAGATAAAGAGAAAAAATGCAAAATGGGACTAAAATAAATTATTCCATAACGCAATACTTTTTATTTTGTAAACAGAAGTACACATACAATACAAAGAATTATTACTTTGAAACATTCATAGTTGTTAAACAATGTTAAAAGTCAGGAATAAACTACTACGTCAGAAACGCCAAAGAAAAATTATTGAGGTGCATACAGCTGTTTCGGTAGCCTAAAGCGTACCGTCATCAGTGCAAAAAGAATTGATGACGGTACGCATTCTTTTTGCACTGATGACGGTACGCTTTAGGCTACCGAAACAGCTGTATGCACCTCAATAATTTTTCTTTGGCGTTTCTGACGTAGTAGTTTATTCCTGTTTTAATATTCCAACGCCAAGTCTCCTGCTATTATAATGTTAAAAGTCGTTTTTAAAACAATAATAACTTCCAGTTAGGTTAAAATAATTTACATTAAATTACTAATTTTTAGTTACGTTTCTATACCTTAAGAGTTTTATGATTATAAGAAATTATTAAAATTATATTTAGAAAAACTGTATCTCTATTGTACTGGTTATATAGGTTTGGGTTTCAACATGTACATATATGTATGCTAAAGCTATTTTGTAAATATTAGAAATTGATGCTATATTTTTAATTATTAATTATTGTTGTAATAAACAGAATTCAAAAGTAAAATTCTGATTTTTTAGTTTAGAAATATATTATTGCAAAAGTATACTACAGCAAATTTCCAAATACATAGAAATATAGAAAGTCAATTTTCTCTAAATGTTCACCTCTATTCAAGACCCACCTCTATTCATAGCCCACCTCCGATTAAGGCCCGTTTTTACCAATCCCAATTATTTATTCACTTAAATACAGAATTTATAAAAATCTTATAATCTGAACCATTTAAGAAAACAATCGTTCAAATATGTATACATTTTTTAAATTTCGGGAAAATATTTATAAGAATTTTTGTAAAAAGAAAATAAAATTCTGAAAATTTTGCCGATTTAGAATAATAGACTTCATATTTCAATTTTTTAAATTATATTAACTGATACTTTAATTAATTAGGAGATGGTTAATAAAATTCGTTTAAGTATCTAATTGAAAGATGTAAACGAATACTTTTAGTAAAATAGTGAAGACGAAAGAGAAAGTCAAAGAAAAAACTACACTGAGGATTTTCTTTAAAGAAATTTCATCTGAAATTTTTTTCTTTTTTTTACAATGTAAAGTAAGCATTAGAACATATTGCAATCAATTAGCTTAGTATTTATAATGTAAAAGAAAACTTACTTTTTGCTTTTATGTTATTAGAGATTTTAATACGGATTCAAAATTTTTGTTATTATTATTCAGATGATAATTATTAGGAATATATTATGCTAATGGCAAAAATAGTTAATTGTAGTGCTACAAAAAAAATATAAATAAACAAAATTATATTGTGATTAAAAAATAAGCGCATCAAATTGTTAACTCATTTATTATTACTTACTAGTATCTATATAATATTTCTCTAACGTGGATCAATTTCAATTATATTTTGTCGAAACGATACAATACGCGAGGATAAAAAAAAAATAATAATAATTATACATGAACAATATTTAAGCACGCGGACTTAGCTCAATGGACTAATAAGAAAAAATGACGACATTTGCCTGATGAGATTATTTTACGAAAAAAATGTATTTTTAAATTTTTAATAGTTGTTTCTTCAGAATCTTTGCAAGCGTCATATTAAACCTAGCAATATTTTAAAGATATACACAGAATATGAACTTTTGTGTCATAAATTGACTAAAAAACACAATCATAAAAAATATAATCAAAATAGGAATTATTTTATTTTATTTTATTTACATATTTTTGAAAAACAACAAAAAAAATTATATTAAAATTAATAAAAAGTCATCGCCAAAATGACGACAAAAATTTAAAAGGAGTTGTGGGAGTCCTATATTAAAACTATACTGCCTGTGGAAGTATGAAAATTGGGTCGTGAACCATGAATTTTATTTGGAAACCTTTCTTTGAATTATTTTGGTTTCACTATTGTACAATATTAATTTGGTTTTAATAATAATTTGGCTTCTCGTAAATTACAATTTTAATTAGGAGGTGAAATTGGTATAACATTTATGAGTTTCAGATATTAAAGGTAAATAAGAAAAGAAATATAGGGCGAATATTTCGCAAGGGTTTGCTAGTATTTAAATATTTTCAGTAAATATTAAAACTCGAATAAACTACTACGTCAGAAACGCCAAAAGAAAAATTTTTGGGATGCATACAGTTATTTCGGTAGTCTTAAGCGTGCCGTCTTCAGTGCAAAAAGAAATCTGAAGACGGCACGAAACGACGGCACTGAAGACGGCACGCTTAAAGCTATCGAAACAGCTGTATGCATCGCAAAAATTTCTCTTTTGGCGTTTCTGACGTAGTAGTTTATTCGAGTTTTAATATTCCAACGCCAAGTCTCCTATTACTATTTTCAGTAAATGTTTATGAACATCTATGGACCTTTCTTGTGATTAGAAAATTTTAAAAATATAGAACAACAATAAATGTCAAATAAGAATTTTAATCAGTATAATGTAAGATAGTTTATTTACATTTATGCAGACTGGTTTTAATTATCCAGATTTTCATCAAGTTAAACTAATGCTAAATTATATATATATATATATATATATAATATACAAAATTAAAAATTGTATTACTCATTAAACTTTATTTTAAAATTTAAATTCTGTGTCAGTTAATGCCACGGTTTCTAACAATTCAAATCACAGGCTTTTATCCAAAATAATTCTTTAAGCTTTGTAATAATATTTATCATCAACTGAGGTAACGACCGTGAAATGGAAAACTCTATTATAAGGATCATTAAACAAAGTGTTTTTATCAGTATTCTTAGACAGGTTGAAAGAGTAATGTAAGTATTCATGTTAAGTATCAAAGTAACTTAAGGGTTATACATGAAACACACACAAATTACTATGTTTTAACTGGGGTAAAATTATTTAATGATACTTGTAGTGTAAACAAGATCAAACTGTTTACACCAAATAAGAAAATATCAAATTAAGACTTTCGTATTAAAAAAAAAAAAAAAAGTGTTGGTTAGGGCGTTGATATATATTTTAACTTTGATTAATAGTTAACATCCTTGGATGCACAAGATAAAATGTATTGAAAAAATAACACGTTGTTATACGTGTAAGATTCAGTTACAGTAAATTACAAAAACTTAAAATTACCTTTAACGTTAAAAGTTTTTTCTTTTAATTCGAATGATCCATGTTTTAAAGTCAGAATATTTCTTTTTCCTTTATTATTATTATTATATAAATCAATAAGTCATCGTAGTGTTTTTCGCGAATTTAGATTTAATTTATGTAGGATTATTTTTCCTTTATTATTATTATTACAAAGGCTGTTCGCACATTTTTTAGACGATTTTGATGGAGTATACTGAAACAATTTCACTCATATTTCGTGTTTTATTTGTTCTGTTTGATAGCCCTTGTTCTTAACTATCATTCTACATCGTAGTTTCTATGATAATAATGCTTTTTATAATATCGGAAGAGGTATATTTTTCTACTCCTCTTGAACGGCTTTCCAAAGTCCACAAAGCGTTGTAGGTCGGTGTTTGGATAATGCTGATTTTAAGAGTCGAAAAACACAAAAATCCAACGGTGATACATCAGGAGATTTAGCTGTAATATCAGTGAAGGGTATGGTTTTAATTCCCGTTTTTTGTTCCATTATTTTCTAGAAAAGCAATTGCGGATTGTGATGTGTGGCTGCTTGTTTTTGTCTTGATACAGTTAAACGGGCTGATAGCATTGTGGATAAAGATCTGGATTTTCATTTTTAAAAATTGGAATTAAAATATGTTCTTGATAGTATTTAGAGCTAATTTTGACATTTTTGTCACCTTTGTTTTGCTTTTATCTTGCGCTTGTATGAAAAACCAGTGACAATCATAAATCCTTTAGAAAAAATTTCTTTTGATTCTTTGAACCATGTAGCAAAAATTTTTTTCTCCTCTTTTGTGATAATAAATTGATCTTTTTTTATTGCAACCACTTAAATAGACCCAAGATTCATCTATTGTTGCGACATTTTTCCATTTTTCTCCTGATAAATGCTTTTCATAAAGATTTCACTAAAAACTCTCTTCGGAAAGAGCGGAAACGTATCCTTCCATACACTGCCTTTTTAAAAGCGCATTTTTGCATATAAACAAAAATTCTAAATATCAGAAGATAAATAAAACTTCCAAAAATATAACTGTTGTGAAAATACAATTCTTCATGCAAACGATTTTTTCTTACTGCGAAATAAAATCGTCTAAAAAATGTGCGAAAAGCCTCTGTATTATTATTACCGGATTTTCATTTTAATAAGCAAAATATTTTCTTTTTAGCAAATATTAATTGAATTCATCTTTAATTTAGCAATATGTTTTATTTAAGATCAGCAGCTCATTTTTTTTTTTTTTTTTTTTTTTTTTTTATATATACTTAATTTTAGTGTTGAAGTTCATAGTTAGATTTTCATCGATATCAGAGAACTTCATTCATTATTATTATTATCATTATTATTATTGTTGTTGTTGTTGTTTTTGTTTTTGTTTTTACTGTTATTATTATTATTATTATTACCTGGTTTTCCTTTAATAAACAAAATATAGTTATTTTCCTTTACGCATTCACCGTTACTTAAAAATATAAAAAATGTAGTCGTTTTGTCCATAGTAACTAAGAGAAAATTGAACTATACTCCTTCTCGATTTTCATTATAAGTTAGATAAATATCAGAATATCTTCAGACATCATGATGAATAATTATTGGATTATTTGGTTCATTCATATTACTTTCATCATATAATAATTCTTTCCTTATACTACGTCAACGATGAATTCATTAACCGTGAGCTATTTGATGGTTACTGATATACTTAAAAATTGCTTCAGCGAATATACTTCCTACTTTTGGAGGTTTTATTTTATCTTTTGCTACAAGGTGAGCGCTACAGCTAATGTAATAATTTCTTTAAATATAAATTCTATGTAAAAAAGTAAAAACCTTTTACAATTTTTTCTCGATAAGTAACAATTTTTATATTAATAAATCAAAATAATTAAAAAAAATTTTTTAACTTTAAAGCCCAATATTTATTATTTTTTCACCATAGAGTTCACGAGTTCAGTTTTCATTCTTAAAGATGGTTTGTATTTATTATTATAGTTATAATAATAATAATAATAATAATTACTATTATTGTTATTTTTCCAAATTATCACTTTAATTAGTAAAAGAATTTTTTTCCCTTCTTAAAAATATGCAACAAAATTGTTTTTACTTTGTAAATTCTTATTTAATCATATTTACTAAGTAAAAATAAGACTTTCTGCATTTATCTTATATACTTCCTTCTCAATTTTTATCATCAGTTAGATAAATAGCTTACTAACTTCAACCATCAAGATGAATAATTGTTGGATTATGTAGTTCATTCATACAATTTCATTATTTAATAAATCTTTCCTTATATGAAGTGAACGATGAATTCATTAACCATGAGCTATTTGCTGGTTATTGATATACTTAAAAATTGCTCTAGCGAATATACTTCCTACTAGTGGAAATTTTATTTCATTTTTTGACACAGGTTATAACTAATGTAAGAAACACTTTTTAAACTTTAATAGAAAAAAAAATAATAATAATGATATTTGATAATTATTTCCAAATGATGAATTATTTAATAATTAACGGGGAATATTCTGTCAAGAATTTTCCATATAAATCAAACTATAGATAATAATCTAATTATGAATTTAAAAAATAAATGAATTATACATTGAATGTTAAAAAATTTACTGGGAATAAAGAAGCTAATTTTTTTGTAGATTATTCAGTTTCAAATATTTTTGTAGTGAATTCCAGCTTACACATTTGCGTACATAAGAAATATTAATTATGTATATGTATATATATATATATATATATATATATATATATATATATATATATATATATATTTATATATATATATATATATATATATATATATATATATATATATATATATATATTTAACTCTACTAGTTTAAAATTTAATTAACTTAAAAATATAATTTAACATTATCATTTAATATTTACTGTGTGTATTTTATCTTTAATGAAAATATTCTGAGGTTCATTCGATTAATCGATTTCTGTAGAGCTTTTATTTTTTATTTCAATTTCTGTTTTGGCATCATCCTTTTCTCCAGTTTGTGTTAACTGTTTGACATGTGGTTGCAATGCTTCTTTAGTGTTTTCTCTTTGGTTTCCATGAGGATTTTATTTTATCTTTGTTTTAATTTAATATTTCACTTATTTCTCATTCTATATGGTTCTGCTGCTTCGATCGGGGCGTGAAATGATATAAATTGCTATGATTAGCAATATCGTTTTACGAAATCGATGCAGCTTTCACTATATCCAATTAATTCTGTGGTTAATTATTTGTTTTCTTTGTCATTAGTTTAATGGTCCTTTTTTATTATCATTCAAGTCGGCGTATGTATTTTAAGTTATTATTGTAACTCATTGGTTCTTAATCTATATCGCAATTTTTTGTGTCAGTCTTTCCTCTATGTTAAATTCAGTTCTAAATTTTTGTGTGCTGTTATTGTTTTAGTTCTATTAATTGCTAAATTTTAAGATTAAATTTTATTACGTTATATATTATATATATATATTAATGTATCGTTGCTTATCCGTATTTCAAAGTCTTTTACTGACAATAAAGTAAATGCACTTCAAAATTTACTACTTTAAAATAGGTATGTAAAACTTTTAAAAATTGATTTGTTGATATATTATGAATTATAATCTTCAAATATGTGTTTTAATGAGGGTTAATAAATCGCATTTTTAAATACACAGAAAAAAAAAAAAAAACTACAAAACATAAATGAATTCAAGAATTACTGTGTGCGTGCATTATAGATAAATTGCAATTAAATAAATTTAAGATGTAATTTATATTTAATTTGCCGGTGTCATTCATGTTTAGCAATTAATGTATTATAGATATTTGATTAAATGTTTTTAAAAATTTCACTTTAAATAAAAGAAATCGTCTTCAATTTAATGCGATAGCTTTGTGCATGTACTTACCTACGAATTTAATGCTTGTATTTACATTTTAATCTAATTTTGGAACTAAAAGTAATGTGTAAATAAATAGTTATTAATCAATATTCGGCATTTGCTGATGCAGTTCTTGTAACTCGGAAAAATTAAACGATAGCAACTTTTTATTTTTATGCTATGTTTGTACATGCAAGATGTTTTATTTATTAAATTTCAGATTCAACTAAAATCAGGCATAACATTTCTTGAATTATTTATCTGTTTATATCCTTTTTTGCAACATCTATCTATCTATATACATATACATACATGATAATATGACTAAAATGTATAGATGCCAAAGAAAACTTTAACATAATTATAATGCATTTTGCAAAAACAAAAAACTCCCGATCGTAAGTTTGTTAAGGAAAGAAAAAAAAAAAAAAGAAGAAGAAGAAGAAGAAGACGAAAAATATCCAAATTATGCAGAAAAAATAGACAAGAAAAAGAAACAGAAAATTGGGAAGGGGAGACACAAGGGTCTTGAGGCTATCGACGAGGGTTAGCTAGGTCTCACCTAATATAAGACTCGGCGGTGGTGGGCAGAATAACTATAGTATGAGAAAAACGGGTGAAAAAAAAAGTCAAAAAGCCATAGAAACAGCATGATGTGAAAAAGAAAAAATGCATAATCGCTTATTAAAAAAAAAAAGAAAATAATAATAATAATTACACCAAGAAAACACAGGAAAAATAGTGAAGAAAAATAATCCGATGTTTGAGAAAGGTGAGAACAACGGCCATAAAGCTATCGACGAGGATTAGCAACTTCTCGCCTAATTTAAAGGTTGAAATATTTTTAAAATTAACTTCAATGAAAAAAAAAAAAAAAAAAAAATCAAATGAACGGTATATTACTAAAAGCAATTGATTCAAATCTTTGATGAATATATATATATATATATATATATATACAGTCGGTAACGAAAGTCTCCGAACACTAGCAAAAATTCCTATATAAAAAAAATATATAATCCTGTTCTTAGTCAGTCTAAGAACAGGATTCGACAAAGATTTATTTAATAAAACTGTATTAAGTGTACTTTTTTTACATAGGAATTTTTGCTAGTGTTCGGAGACTTTTGTTACCGACTGTATATATATTTTAGGAATATAAATTTATCATAAAAGTAAAAAATCACGCTTATTTGAATTTTCAAGTTATTAAAAATTATAAAAATGCACCAACAAAGCTCTGTCACGTATAAAATACAATGAACAGTACATCAATATACTAGCAATTCTGTAGAAATAAATATCTAACTACAACTTGTAACACAGTATAAAACACTAATACAAAAATAAGAAAAATTTCTTCACTTATCATACAAATGATACATGTACTGCAATTGATATTTATTACCATATGATCATAAATACATTGAAGAGCGAATAGGACGGGCTGGAACGTATGAATGAATGGGCAGACAAAGCTTGTGATTTTTCGTCCATTATGAGATTCTTGTTTATTAATTGTATAAAATTTAAAATTTAGATTTAAAATTTAAATTTATTTTATCGTATGGAATGAAACGATTCTTAAAAATCAGTTAACATACCAAAAAAGTATGAATAAAATTTTTTAAATAAATTAAGAAATTTTATTTTTTAAGTAATTTGTATTTTATTTTATTTTATTTTTAAAATCTAAGGATTTTTTTTTTTAATGGTAAGGACAACTATATATACTATACAAAATATGATTTTTTTTTTTTTTTTCAATTTATTCTCTTTTCCTTAAATTACGTATGTATGTATCAGTATATACTTATTTATTCTGTTTAATTATGTTATTATGGATAATCGTTCAGTACTTAATATTTACGAAACTATATTCTAAATAAGGTAAAATAAAAGTGAAAATAGCGAATAATCCCATTGATGATTCATAATATCGATTTAAAAAAAGTCACTAATTATTAAAATTGTTTAACAATAACTAATGAAGAGCCCCAAATTTCAATACCGTTAAAATTTTTTTGGCTACTGTTTTTATTATATATATATGTATATATATATATATATATAATTTGAATAATTTAATACCTTTGTAACACTCAACAATCAAAAGATAGATGAAAATACCAACATTTAATTAAATTTTAAATGAGATTTATTTCGAATAAAATTATTGTCACGGTGATAATTTAATTTGAGTACCAATAAATAGTAAAAACAAGTTAAAGTATTTACGCATAAGAGAAATGACACAAACATAACACATAAACCTAACGATGAGATAATAGTTTGCAAAAACCATTAAATTAATAGAAACATTCAACATTATATAGAAAAGAGAAATGGATAAATTTACCAATGAGATCCGAGTTAAGGAAAATACAAAGAAAAAAGTAAAAAGAAGAGAACTCATGAATTGAAAATTGGAATTTGAAATGCTGAAAAATAGAAATGTTCACTCATCAGAAAACTTGCATTTCTATCAGCAGAGTGCAAGATTTCTGAAAACTGTATAGCTAATTCAAGTCAATATACAGCTCAAGTCTCTATCTTGCAACAAAACAAAGAAGTATTTTTTTTTAGTACATTAATATGTTTACTTAAATAAACTAAGTATAATCTACCTGCATTATAGAGGAACGGGAAATTGAACAACCTTGGTATTCCTTAACCAACCCATCATATAGTTCCCACCGAATTTTAAAGGTACGAAAAATTTTAAAATATATTAACTAATAATTAGTGACAAGCCAACATGTTCAATGCCCCTGAAAAATATTATCTTTAATACTATCATCATCATCGTTATTATTATTACTAAATAAAACGATACATTATTAATTTTTATATGAACATAATAATAATTTGTATAATCCACGTGTAATATGATAATTAGTATAATGATTTTCTAATGATTAACACGGTTCGCGGTAGCCTGGTCGTAAGAGCGCCAAGCGCGTATTTGGAAGATTGCGGGTTCGATATTCGAGCTGACCAAAGTCCGTCATATACACTAATGGTGGCTGGTGCACGTAAAATCTGTCGTGCCCGCAATATACTCCATGTTCCAATCCAAATTATACCTCTAAGGGTCACCGAAGAGGGGGATCCATCTCTTTCGTGAGGATCTAAATTGTGATGACATGTCTCCGGACCACCTTTAGGGGTGAGTCCCAGACCTGACCAATGCGCAGCACTAGTGCGACGTTAAACCGACCAATCAACCAATCTAATGAATAACTGTTCATTTGTTATAATTTACAAGGATATATTATAAATAATATCATATAAAATTAAAAAAGTAGAGTAATTTAATATGTGATTGGACATACTGATTTTAAAAATGTTATTAATAACATTCACTGATATTTAAGATAAAATAAAATTTTAATACTACAAAAAAAAAAAAAAAAAAAAAAAAAAAAAAAATTCTAACTGTTTATTATTATTATTATTTATAACTAAAATCATGGATTAATAATTTTTAATCAAGATTAATAATCATTTAAATAATCCATCTTAATTATTTTAGGGGAAAGTGCAATAATTATGAACATTACTTAACTTATTATACTGCTTCTACTAAATAATAATAATAATAATAATAATAATAATAATAATAAAAGACTTAAGGAAAAAAAAAACCCACTTAAATAACACTTAAGTCAATTTTTTTAACACCCTGAAAATTTTAAATTATATTTCACTAAGTAAAACAGTACATTAATAATAAACTTAAATAAAATTAACCTTTTGTTTAATCCATCGAATTATGATGAATAAGGAGTTAAAAAGGAATAAGTAAATAAGTAAAATGAAATAAAAGACCAGCAGTTATCAATTATATTTAATAATAACTAACCGCAAGTCAGAATTTTTATTACGAATGTAAACATTAAATTATTTTACATTTCAATAAAATGATGCATTGATAATTTTTAATCAAGCATAATAAAATTTGTATAATTCTTTGTATAATTCATATCAATTATGGTGAGCGAAAAGTGCAGCAGTCTATTGTAATCCTTAGTCCATGATGCTTTTTCAGAATAAGCAATTATTAATGATATTTAGTAATAACTAATTACAAGTCGGAATTTTAAACAACACTGAAAAAATATATTTCGTTTTATTAATAAATAATATAATAATAATAATTTTGTTTAAATAAGCATTAAATATTTAAATAATCAATTTTTTTTTATTTACTTTTGATAAAATTATATATAAATAATGTTTAATAAAACAAAATAATAATTTGTATTATTCGTCTGATTTATTATTATTACTATGTATTAAATAAAATTATACGTGAATAATATTCAATGAAATAAAGTAAATATTATTCATCTTTTTTTTTATTATTATTATTAAATGAGATGATATATTAATAAATTTTAATTAAAATAATAAGAATTTGTATAATTCATCTGATTTATTGTTATTATTAGTGGTAATATTGTTTATTAAATAAAACGGTACGTAAATAACGTTCAATGAAACAAAATAAATATATTATCTATCAGAATATTTTTTATTATTATTGAGATAATATATTAATAATTTTTAATTAACATAATAAGAATTTGTATAATTCATTTGATTTATTATTATTATTATTATTATTATTATTATTATTATACTGAATAAAACGATATGTAAATAATATTCAATGAAGTAAAATAACTGTTATCCATCATAATTTTTTTATTAATAAATGAGATGATATATTAATAATTTTTAAATAAAATTAATAATATTTGTATAATCGATTTGAATAATGATGGTCAGGAAATGAAACAATAATTAGTAATCCTTACCTTATCATATTGTTCCCACCGGAATATCACTGGAACTATAAATAGAATAAATCACACAAAAATTCCCAGCACACCGGAATAGTCCACAAAGAGAGGGGGGAGGCTGCCGTGATGTCACCGAAGAACACCGAGAGTAAGTAAGAAAACACAGAGAGTCCGTCTTAACCGTACTTCAATCAAGCATAATGTCCAGGGGTCCAGTGTGCCAAACCTTTATATACCTGGCCAGAGTTTTCCGTCTAAATCTGTGCAAATCGAGGCCTAACGGGGTCACGTGGTCTGATCTACACCCCCCCCCCCCTTCTTTACCTCGTGAAGTTGGTAACCCAGTTTGAAGCAAGAGTGTAAGTCCAATGGACACACTTTCTACAGAAGCAGGTGAAGTGTGGATGGAGAAAAACGGATGTAGCAGAGAAATGAGAAATTATGAGGAGAAAAAAAAATCGTCTGACTTTCACAAGCTTTTGTTTGATAACGAAAAGAAGAAAAATTAAAAATATAATAATCATGGATTAAGTAGGCAGACTGTTATTGTCATTGTAAAGGTGAGACGGAGTGGGACTCGGAGAATGCAATTTAAATGATTTAAAGGGGGGGGGGGGGATGACGCATTTTAAGTTAGAGGAAATATTTTAATTTGACGCATTTTAATTTAGTATTCATTGAAAAGGTCCTCTAACTTCAATAGGGTTTTGTCTGAAGAAAGAATAAATTAGGGAGGAATATTTTCATTGTGGAATATCAATGACGAAAAATTTGTCACATGCAGATTTCAAACATTAATTCAATCAAAATATGTTTAAAAAAGGTGTCTGATTTTCACTTTTTTTGTTTTATATATAATGAACAGAATTTAAATTTAAGAGCATAATGATAAATTAGACAGGCAGATTTTTATTTTTATTTAGAAGGGTGGACAGCAGAATTTAAATGATCAAAAATTTGTGTTTTATTAATTCAGAAACAAATGTCTATATCATTAAGAAACAAATGTCTATATCATTCAGAAACAAATGTCTATATATTAGGGGGACCGGAAAATAATGTCGTTTTGAATTAAAATACTGACATCGGAAATTTATCCTGGATAAAATTTAAGATATTCTTAGGTAACTTATAAGATGGTTATTTGTAAAGTACCATGTAAACACTGTTAAACAAAAATTTCCGGTTTCATTTTATTAATTCAAAACGACATTATTTTCCAGTCCCCCTAATATATATATATATATTAAAAAAAAAAAAAAAAAAAAAAAAAAATCCAGTGATATACACATACACACATATACATATACATACGATTTTTATTTGACAAATAAATAAAAAAATAAATAATAAATTAGGATAGCCCATTTTTATTTTTAATTTCAGCTAAGGGTAGAGAACAGAATTTAATTAATTTAAAAAGAATTATATTTGTCATATTTTAATTTAAAGGTAAAAGATTACATCATTAAAAGAAATCGCCTGATATCCAGGAGATTTTGTTTGATAAAGAATAGAAAGGTAAAATTAATATGTTTTATTAATTCAGAAACAAATGTCTATATCTAAAAAAAAAAAAAAAAATAATAATCCAGTGACATACACATACACACATATACATATACATACGATTTTTATTTGACAAGTAAATAAAAAAATAAATAATAAATTAGGATAGCCCATTTTTATTTTTAATTTCAGCTAAGGGTAGAGAACAGAATTTAAATAATTAAAAAAAAATTATATTTGTCATACTTTAATTTAGAGGTTAAATATTACATCATTAAAAGAAATCGCCTGTTATCCAGGAGATTTTGTTTGATAAAGAATAGAAAGGTAAAACAAATAAATAAAAATAAATTAGGAAAGTAGACTTTATTTTGGGGCATGGAGAGTGGAATTTATATCGTGAAAATTTTGGCTTTTATAATTTTAAATTAGGCAAAAGTCTATATTTATTAAGAGAAAAAAAATGTCCAATTTTGCATTGGATCAGGAAAAATTAAAATAACAAAAATAGTTACAATAAACTAGCGGGACACATTTATTTTTAATTTGGGTGTGTGGGGGAGAGAGGAGTAAAATTTAAATAATTAAAAATTTGGCAAATTTAAATGCTAAAGCATATAGTTATTTTTTTTTAAAAATAAAATCATTTTTAAGGGATACGGTGTGATAAAAGAAAAGTAAAAGCGAAAAAGGAGAAAGGCTAAGATTTTTTTTTTTTTTTTTTTTTTTTTTTTTGGGGGGGGGGGGGTCGAGGGGGAGGGGGGCGATTAGAGCAGAATTTAAGTGAGAAACATTTTTCAGGCTTTTTAGATTTTAGTTTAATGGCAACGCTTTATATTCACAAAAACTTATGCTCATGGTGGAAGTCGTCTAAATATATTCCATTTCGTTTACAACACTGGTGGCTAAGTAACACATATCAATGTCGCGAAGCATCTAGATATATTCTATTGTATTTAAAATAAATATAAGATTAAAAAAAAAAAAAAAAAAACTTTTTATATACCATGTTTTTAAATTTTCTGATGAATCATTAATAAAATACGCAAGGATGAAAAATAATATTTAAGCAATATTAAAGCAAGCGGACTCAGTTCAGTGAAATAATAATAATAGCGAAAAAAAAAAGGTTGGTTTTAAAAATAAGGTATTACTCCTTTTAGAACAACGTATATTAGCATCGTAAACTACATTAGCCCTTATCAATGTGTATAAATGACGTCAATGATAATGACGTCAATTTTTGTGAGATGCATAATTTAACTTTTTACAATTTTTTAAAGTTCACGTTGAATTAAATGTATTTATTTTTATGTCGAAAGAAAATGAACTCGTAAATTTTGCTTGGCAACAATTAAATTATAGCTAATATTTTAATGGCTATTTTTATTGTTATTAGGAGCTTATTATTTTCATATTTTAATTAATTAAAAGAAAACTATTCGAAAATTCGAAAATCTGACTTCGAAGTATTGTGTTGTCACCGGGTTCTGAGCTACTGTGAAAGTTTCAAATGTCTAGCTAGTAGGGAAGTTAGTTAAAAATAGATTGCAAACGGTTAGTTAAAAATAGATTGTACCGGACAAACATACAAACAAACAAACAAGAATCGAAGTTAATAAAAACATGGTAAAATAGATTTAATAGAAATGATCCCGTGGCTCTGATAATAATACTAATTATAATTATAATAATAATATATCATATTTTACGTCATAATGTTTAAAGAATTTAAGAGGTTTATAAATAAATAAATAAATAAATAATCATCACAACCCCATTTAATTCCACTATACGTAAGATCTTAATCAGTTAAATATAGTTTGATTATTCAATCGATGACGTGCATGCAGTATGATAACGTTTTCACGAAATGCGCTCACTAAAAATTAGCAGTGTAACAATAAATGAAAGTATCAAAATATTAAAAAATTATCAACTTTATAAATGTGCGACGTATGAAAAAGGTTTGTTTTTCTAATTGATATTTGTTAATCGTTAAGTCCCAAAAACGGTATGTTTATATTAGGATAAAATCTTTATTATTATTATTATTATTATTATATTTTTTCTTTTAATTTCATTCATTTGAAACCATGGACAAAATTTTATTATATTCGTGGTTTCAAATCATTACAGGGTATTATCCTTTCAAAAAATAATTATATTATTAACATCTATATTATTAATATTTTATATATTAAAATTAGTTTATTTGTTCCAAATCATACATAAAAACTCATTTTCTTTATCTCAAAATATTATTTTTGCTCTCATAACAAAGTCTTAAGATTATTGTCTAATACCGGAATTTACACTCTTGTCGAAAATTTAAGAAACTACTATTTTACCGTTTTATTCTTTTGCGCATAATTTTTAAACAAATAAACCTATTATCATAAAATTTGAATGGCATGTCAGTTATCATATCATTAATCGAATTTTATATAACTTAGCATTAGAAATAATTTTTAAATTAATAATTATTAATGTTTCTCAAAAGTAAGCTTTGAAAAGAAATGAAAAATTTCAACAATTTTAGAAAAATAACTTAATGAAAAATGATGATAGGTGAAGACACACATGCCTTCAAATGTTAAATTAAACCGTGATTTTTTTTCTGTATTAACTTTTCTTTTACTTTCATAACACAATTTTTCAAAAAATAAAAGTATCAATTTGTAAACTATAAGCATCAACAGAATAATAAAAATGTCTATGAATAATTTTATAATCAACGTCTTATCCAATTTTCATTTTTGTAATGTGTATTTTTTAAAAAGTTATTCACGTGTGAAAAAAAGAAGAAAAAATTCGAGAGAGAAAACTGAATTCAGGATGAAAAATCCGGTTTTAATCTAACACATGGATACATGTACATCTTTACCTATCTGTAATGCATCTTTATAACTATCTTTCTTTAAGTTTTCTTTTGAAAAATTTTCGGAATTTTTCATTTTTTTAACACGTTTTTATTAGCTTCACCTGTATGTATGTTTGTATGAATGTGTGTTTGTAACCGCTCTGGGAGCAAAAAAAAAAAAAAAAAAAAATATATTGTAAAAAAATACTTTCCTTACGTGAACGATGTGGCGTTGAGGTACAGCTCCGCGCTACGAACCTAAAGGTCCAGCGTTCGATCCCAATCAGGGGAGATTTTTTTTAAATGGTTTTTGCTTAATTCTAAGTTATTTTAATTAAAGATTTAATTGTATGTAAATATTATGGTGTGTCACTCATACGATTTTCTCTTACCCTGCATTTTAATACTAAGATAGATATTTAGCGGTTTTTAGTTCACATTTCTATAAAATCGTGTTCTTTAATTTTTTAAAACTATAATATTATTGAAAGCTTATTTTTGTGAAAAATTGGATAATTATTAGTTTAAAAATTATTACTAATGCTAAAGTTATATAAAATTCGACTAATGATATGATATCGAACATGTCATTCAAATTTTATGTTCATATCTTTACTTACTTAAAAATTATGCGCAAAAGAAAAAACTAGAAAACATGTTGTTTCTTAAACTTTGGACATGAGTGTAGTTAACTGAGAAATGAAGTCTATTATTGCTATTATGAAGATTAGAGGCATTCGGTATAATTCGGACCAAATCACTTATAGAATTGCGTATATTGAATATAATACATTTTACATTTTATCTCAATAAAGTTTAGTAGGCATTTCCTTTTCTTAAAATTATATTTATATAAGAAAAATAGCAAGATTTTATCCCCAGCTCTTGAAATTTACAAATGAAACAATTTGTGTCAGTTTTTCTTCCAAAATTATAACTTCTTGAGTAGAATTTTTGATGTTAGATTTCATGCAGAAAATTTAAGCTTGTCTGTAACAAAAGAAATAATCTGGTGTGTCACTCACACGACTTTCTCTTACCCTGAAATTTAACACTATAAATACAAGTTGCAGATTAAAAGGTAAGATAACGAGTACTGTTATGTAAACCTGTGTTAAACAATTCATATTAGGCTTCTGAAGAGTTTTATATGGTAATTAGTTCTGCGTGAGGGGAGCTACCGCCCCCCTCAACCCCCCGTTTCATTAATGCACCTACATTTACATAGAATTTAATTCGGTTATTAAAAAATAACTCTGTTTTTAAAAAATAATTTATTAAAATTATTATTAAAAAAAAAAAATATATCTCTTATGACAATGCAGACGATTTCCATATTAGAGAAGTATGGTATAACACCAAATATCCAAAAAAAAAAGTCCATTTTATTCTCATCATCAAATTTTTTTTTTTTTCCTAAGTTTTTTTTTTTTTTTTTCGTTAAAAGTAAAAAAAAATCGATAACTTTGTTTTAAATTATCGCAGATCGATGGTTCAACCATTCGTTTTAAAGGTATTGGCGAGCTCTTTTGAAAGATACCCATCATGAAAATTTACTCCCCTCGAGGGTGGACTTCCCCCCCCCCAGGGGGGAGGCGAGGCTCCTACATACACAAAATTTTTTTCCCAGTTAACTATCTCTATTACAAAAAATATATATTCGTTTCATTTGGTTTAGTTCAGTCTATAGACGTTAAACTCTACTTTCCTGCAATTTCCCCCCATAGACGTAATGTATTAGAATTCTCTTGATTGTCCCTGTATACGAACCATTTGCTTGATCTTAACGAGAAGCTTACTGTAGCATCCCTATATGATACACATTTAGAATACCAAGTTTGAACTTTCTGCCATAATTTGTTTTTGAGATATGCTGATAACAGACAGACACACAGACAGACACACAGACACACAGACAGACGCGCAGACAGACACACAGACAGACAGACACACAGACATACACACAGACCATTTGCTAAAAACATGATTTTCGTATTCAGGGGACCTCAAAACGTGTAAATATAACAAAATCTCGCGTTCGAAAATTTGACCCATAAACAATACTTTCTCTACCTTATGGGTAAGAGAAAGTAAAAAAGGATAAACATCTTAATGATTTTAATTACTATAATTATCAAAAACATAAACTCTCTACTGACATATTTAATTTTCCATACAACATATAGATAATAAGTTTTCATGAAAAGTGCTATTTAACATTGCAGGTATTTAAAAAAGGAAGATATTTATTTTAAAAAGTTTCAACTCCACAGTATAATTCAAAGCTTGAGTCAGCAAAATAAAAAAGCATCACTTATCAATTTACACACATGAAACATTTAAAACAGTGCATTTCCACAGTTAGATGCATTTTACAAATATACTTGAGGTACCGCTTTTACAAGCGTGACGGTGACACTGGAAAAGTGAGAGGAAGATAACAATTTCCATGCCGTACAAATATGTGACATATAAAGCAGGCATCTTTTTCTTTTCTTTTCTTTTTTTTTTTTTAATCTTTATAAAGCTATAATTGTAAAACGTCTCCTACAAAGCAACATAGAATTACTAACTAATTATTTACCTTCAACATAGAGAAAAGAAAGAAAATTTTTAAACAGTTCTAAATGCGCTTAAAATTTTAAATTGCGGAACATTTTTAATTAGATGTTTAGATAGTAAATAATAAGTTACAAATAAAAACCAAATTTAAACGTCAATGCGCTTGTCCAAATATATACATACGTACCCTGTGGCAGAAATTTATTATGCTTTCTGCTGCAAGCTTCATCAACACCAAAATCTTTCTGCAGGAATAGTTTGTGAAGTTAACATTTAAGAATTCAAAATACATTATTTTTAAATAATAAATAATATTCAGTATAACCAATGTATTTATATTTTAATCAAGCACAAATGCATATATCTGCACTATTGCAAGAAAATATTTTTTTTTTTTTTTTTTTTTTTTTAAGAAAGTTGAAAATAAATCTATTGATCTTAATTGCTTCAGATTTTTTGTTCACATTAATATACAATATTGTTTATAAAATATTCAATAAATTCAAACCATAAAATGCAGTAACACATAAAATATAATCTACAAATTTTTTTAAGGCATTTAAATCATTAAATGTCTAAATTAAACAAATGTTACAAATACTTTTAAAATTTCATTATTTTTTTTTATATATTAAATATATATATTTAAATACACAAATGCACTTATTTCATTAGGTGCAAACCAAACAACATAAAATCTAATACAGAACTCAAAATTAAAGGTAAAAATTAATATAAAATACTTAATATCATAATGAAATATAAATAATTTACAACATTTATAGTTTTTGAGAAAGTTTTATAGTTTTTGAGTTTTTGAAAAAAAAAGTTAATTTTTTCATAGATAGAGGACGCTGCACGGATGCAAAACGAGAAATATAGAAATCAGAGTCCTATAAATTGCACAATTTTAGGATTAAAGCAGGTTATTTCTTATTTTGCCTCCAACTTGCGTATATACATGAAGTTTTAATTGCGATACTGATTTGGTGGAAAAAGCGTTATTGGTGAAGATATATTTTCCCTCAGTTAAGAAACGCCGACTGAAGCTGCAGTTAGTGGTGTTGTAATTCGTTTACAAACTGTAATTTGTGGTGATGGCGGACTCATTGAATAGGATTTATATGCCTGTACATATTTGCATGCAAATAAATATAGTTTTTCATAGAAATGTGTGATTTGCTCGCAATACAGAGCCCTCTATTGACGAAAATGTTACCTTTTTTTAATCCCCCCCCCCCAAAAAAAAAAAAAAAAAAAAAAAAAATCATGCGAATAATGTTTTTACAAACCGCGTTCAATTCTACCAATTATTACAATTTTCTTATTTGAGTTTTGTATAGTAAATAACAATTATAAGCTATAAATGAATATCAACTCTAAACAGCCAAAACGCACACCCACACACATATATATACGTATTACTTTTGCTACATTTCACTTTGTTATGCTTTTCAATTTTTCTTTAAACGTATCTCAATATCTATGTGCTAAAAGAGCTGTTCACGTGATCTTGGTTATAAATGATCTATATTCTTATTCTTTTTTTTTTTTTTTTTTTTAGGTTTTTAGTAGATTGATATATTCCTATATGTTGTTTATTTTTATATGCATGTTCTTATTTGTGTTTAGATAGTAAATATAATAAGTTATAAATAGATATCTATGTTCTATATTCTTCTTTCAATAGATTGATATATTCTTTAATGTAATCTATTTTCATGATGTATATATATATATATATATATATATATATAATTTGTGTTTAGGCAGTAAATAATAATAATAAGTTATAAATAAATACCAACTGTAAATGGTCAAATAGCCCACTCACTTCACACATATAAATATATGTATGTATTACATTTCATACATTTTACTGTGTCATGCTTTTTAATTTTTCTGTAACCATAGCTCAATATATATGTGGGTAGAAAAGCTGTTCGCGGATCTTGGCTGTAAATGTTCGATATTCCTGTTTTAATAGATTGATATGTTCTTCAATGTAAGATATTTTCATGATCCGTATTTTTTATTTGTGTTTTGATAGATGTAATTGTTCTGGACAGTTACGAAACATGTTAGATTTACACCTTTTCGTAAATCTAAATATTATATATACTTTCCAAGAATTTTCTTTTTGATCGTACGAAAAGATACTGAATATCTACATAGGATGTGTGTATGTGATGATAGTACTTCAAATTCCATTCTTTATGGTTGTTTACATTCTATTTTAATGATATAGTTAGTTTGTGATTAATTCTCTTAAATTTTTGCACATAGGTATTATATACTTTTAATTCTTTTTCCTGTGTTATGATTGAAAAGGTTTTCATTAAACTATTTAAATGATGTTAATAATAAAATTAATAATTTAGATGCTGTTAAAACTTATTACTGCGATATGTTATTACTGCTTATTACTGAACAATTAAGTATACCTCAACACTTACAGATGTACCAAAGTCTCACATAATTATGTTTTTTACATATTTTATCGAAAACTACTTTAAAATATATTTAAAAAAAAAAGAAAAGAAAAGAAAAACATATATAACAATAATATATTATTTTAAACCTTTTCGTAAATCTAAATATTATATCTTTAGATTGTGAATTATATCTTGTGTATTATATCTTGTATTTGTGTGTATTATATCTTGAATCCCAACATTCCCAAGAATTTTCCTTTTGATCGTACGAAGAGATACTGGATATCTGCATAAGAGGCGTGTGTATGTGATGATAGTACTTCAAATTTCATTCTTTATGGTTTTTTACATTCTATTTTAATGATATAGGTAGTTTGTGATTAATTCTCTTATATTTTTGCACATAGGTATTATATACTTTTAATTCTTTTTCCTGTGTTATGATTGAAAAGGTTTTCATTAAACTATTTAAATGATGTTAATAATAAAATTAATAATTTCGATGTTTTTAAAGCTTATTACTGCAATATGTTATTACTGCTTATTACTGAACAATTAACTATACCTCAACACTTATAGATGTACCAAAGTCTCACATAATTATGCTTTTTAAATGATTTATCCTCGAAAAAAAAAAATAATAATAACAATAATAGTGAATAAAATACTTAATACGATTGAAAAATACTTAAAAAAAAAAAAAAAAAAAAAAAAAAAAACATTTATAACAAAAATATATTATTTTAATTAGTTTAAAGTTATCTAAGAACACACAAATACGAAAAATTCCAAAAAGCACTCAGTCATCCAAATTTAAGTAATGATAATAAGAATAGTAAATTTGATATTTGTTTGAATTCATGCTCTTGATATATATTTACCTATGTCGCAACATTTACGAGAAAATTTATTTCCTATGTTGATCAAGATACAAATGGACAGAGAACTATATTCCCTTGACATTGAGATATCCACTTACAAAGTTATCTACACCTCAACCTTGGCTGAATATGTTATTGCCTTGACTCAAGCTATGACAGGGACGTATTCACTATACAGGTGTTATGGTTGATGCTGGGTGACTGTGATGTGTGATCCACTTTAAATGCCAGCAAGTGAAGGGTACATTGGGTGGAGTAATAAATTGTATACCTTTTTAATACTCCTCCTAATCGCCGTATCAAATTTGAGAAAATGTGGATTGTAATTGGATTTTTTTTTCTTTGTAAGTTATTGTATTTTGGTAAATAGCATTGCTAAATCTCATATTTTAAAGATTTTCTTCCCTTTTCGTACTAAGCAAATTGTAAATGGCGTAAAATAGTTATTAAATACTTATTGTATTAAATACTTATTGTAATACTCTATCATAAAAGAACAGCCGTTTTATTTCATTAGAATTAACGTTTAGAATCATATTTCAATTTTGTTTTAAATTCATCTTTTATCGGAAAATATGGTACAGTCGGTAACAAAAGTGTCCAAACACTAGCAAAAATTCCTATGTAAAAAAAGTACACTTCATACGGTTTTGTTAAATAAATCCTTGTCGAATCCTGTTCTTAGACTGACTAAGAACAGGATTCGATAAGGACTTATTTAACAAAACCGTATGAAGTGTATTTTTTTTTACATAGGAATTGAAGCTAATGTTCGGACACATTTGTCACTGACTGTATGTATATGTATATACAGGGTTGCTCGAAATATCATGTCCAAACGGCACGTGTGAGTGCGTAAGGTCATGAGGAGTAACAAATACATAAGATCTTGGGGGGAGGGGGTGGTTCGAATATGTGATCATGACAGTGAAATTGCATTGCAACCGTCACGCAATTAAAAGGTAACAAACAGTGTGAAATACCTTTATTTTCCAAAAACATAATGAAAGTACAAAATATGAATGAAATATGTTACAACTTATAAGAAATGCTCAAAATGTATCCCATTAGCTGCGATGCATGCTTCACATCGTCACTTGTGTCTTTTTTTGGGCATACAAGTTGGTCAGAAGTTATCGTCCTTTAGCGCAGTTGTCGTCAACCGGTGGTCCGTGAGAAAATTTTGGTAGTCCGTAGAAAAGTCTTGAAATTATTTAAACTTTTTAATGTTTCAGGAGAAATTATAATGATAGTAATTTTAACTCGCGATTTTTTGAGTTACTCATACTCACAGCATCAGACGTCAGGATTTTCTTCATGAATGAATGGAAAATATTTTGATCACAAAAATTTGAATTGTAAGTATCAGGCTAGTTATCACTTTGAATTTCTGATTGGCATTTAGATAGGAATTGTTCTAAATTTATTTCAATATTCAAATTCTTCAAAAGTTTCAAATGAATGTAAAAATATAATTTTCCAGTTGATTTTAATAATCTAACACGTAAGGTAAAGGTGGGAGAGATTACGCGATAGAAGAGATTACGCACATGGAGATCCATTGCTGCCACAGGCGGCTTTATTATTATTTTTATTTATTATTATTATTATTATTATTATTATTATTATCTACGTACCACTATTTACATAACATAAAATTTACAATAAATTTATGCAAGCGAAGTTCAGTTTTACCTGTGAAAATACATTTTAAATTTGTATGGCGTTCTCTTTTAATTACATAGGTCTTAATTTAGAGGGGAGGGTTATGGTGTTTATATCTTTCAAAAAAGTCTAGGGGTATTAGGTGCATGGTTATTTGTATAGGGAGGATGACTATTGGCAATGGTCGTTTCTTATAAGTTCGCGGGTTTTTTCCGTTTTTTTTTTTTTTTTTTTTTTCCCCAAATAATCCACAGCCATTTTTAAACTGAAATGTAGGGTTTCTAATTCATTTTTATAAGTTTATTCAAATGTTTCAATTTAATTTTGATTTAAAGTATACCAAAGAAATTTTAAGAAATGAAAGATGCTAGAGAATGATTAACAGTTAGTGCATGCACCTTTATATGGAAGGATAGATTAATAAGTAGTCCTGTCGTACTAAATTAAATTCTGTTTTTTGCTATTAATATTTTAATTTAAAAAAAATCGATAATTTTGTTTCAAATTATCACAAATGTAAAATGTGCGAATTCTTGTACACAATTATTAATTAAAATAAATAAATAAAATACATATAGAAATATATAGAAAAATATCTGTATATTTAAAATATCAACAATCTTTTTATATTTTAACACGAATAAAATCTACATCAAACTTATTCTTTTAGTAGTTTTTTAATTTAAACATAAGAAAGAGAATACACGTATTTTTTTAACGTCTCCATACATTTCCTAAATGAAAGCTAAGCATAATAAAATGTTGCTCTAAACGTGATGCTTCAGATTACATTCAAAAATCGCTGTTCAAAGGATCCTTTTGATATAAGCCGACTTGTAAATCGCAGCATTGAAACTGAAAGGTAAGTACGAAGAAAAATGGTGCGACTGAGTAGAGTTACTCAAGCGTGATGCTGTGACGCGCTGGGTCACTCCAATGTGATAATGATAACAAGTATGTAGGCAGAGAATTGAGAAAAATTGTGTTAGATAGCAGAGGAAGTAGATGACAAAATGATTTTGACAAGGAATGCTAGAGAAAACTCATAAACTTTAATGACGAAATCGAGTTAAAATGAAACTACAAATATTATTAGACAGTGATGATCGGGATAACCTAATATAAAATAGAGCTGGAATAAAAAAGAGTGGGTTTTTTTACGTTGCACTAGTGCTACTTTATAGGCATTTTGTGAAGGACTGCATCTCAACCCTAAGGATATTCCGGAGACATATCATCCCAATTTTGATCCTCTAAAGTGGGCAGGGTTCTCCCACTTCGGTGACCCCCAGGTGTATTATTTTGGAAGGGAACATTGAGAACATTGCGGGCATGACGGATTTTCTGTGCTGTGCACGAGTTACCATTAGTGTGCATTACAGTTTTCGGCTGGCTGGATTATCAAACTCGCAATCTTCCAATTACCAGTTCGGCACCCTGGTCAGACCAGGCTATCGCAGCCCCCCCCCCCCCAAAAAATTAGAAAATATGCTTCAAAATTTTTTTTATGAAAGAATCATAAAAAAAAAAAAAACTTATTTTTTTTTAATATTATTTTTCTGTATCATTTTCTAAATTATCATTAAATTATGAATGAAATTCTGGTAGCTAACAAAGAATAAAAGAAAATAAATTTATTATGAAATGATAAATTTATTTACCTTCATGAAGAAAATAATAAAATGGACAAAAAGGTATCAAAATAATAAGACAATAAAGTAACAATTTTAAAACAGCATTTTAAAGTATAAGATAGGATTTCAGTTATATATATATATAATCCTTTTGATAGTAAAAGAAAAAAAATGTATGTATATAATCCATTTGATAATAAAAGAAAAGAATGAGAACGAAGAATAGCCAGTCAAATAATTCACCACAGAAACATACATAGACCAAACAAAGTAACTAGTTATCTTAAATAGATTTAATTTTTAAGATTAATAATATTACTTACTGTATTTTATTAGACTAAAATACCTGGTGAAATATAATATGGGACCGTGTATTTTGATGCTGACGACAAGAAGGGTTACTTTACGATAGTATTATAAGGGGAAATAGTAGAAATTTATCAATGAAAATAACTTTTTACTTTCCGATCACTATAGTGAGGAAAATATTGTAATCATGTCAAAAATCCGAATTTGAAATTTTAATGTTTCTATACGTTTCGAGGTCCCGTGAGTCCGTTTTCACTATTTTTACGATGATGTATGTATGCGTGTGTGTATATATGTGTGTATGTATGTATGTGTGTATGTATTTGTGTATGTATGCCTGTGAGTGAACACGCTAGCGTCTAAACGCTTTGTTCGCATAAACTGAAAGTTGGTTCGTATATTTGTAAGTCACCATAGTACGAACCCTATTGATTTTGGTGAATCTAGCGCTTATAGTTTTTTTACAGGAACACCAGGAAAAATTCTTTATCATTATGGCTTATGGAGCCAAATTTTTAAAAGTGCGATAGCGTCTGAACGCTTTATTAATCTGAGCAAAAAAATTGTACCCATATTATAGGTCACAGTTGCACAAACTGTATAGATTTTGGTGAATTTAGCACTTACAGTTTTTTTTACAGGGCACAAAGAAAAATTCCTTATCATTATGGCCTATGGGACCCAATTTTTAAAAGTGCGACAGCATCTAAACGCCTTATTCAATTGAACTGAAAATTTATATGAATATTATAAATCACTGTTGCACTAACTATAAGCATTTTGGTGAATCTAGCATTTATAGGTTTTCACAGGGACACAACGAAAAATTCTTTATCATTATGATCATCGGCTCAAAGTTCTCTTCTTTCTTTACTTTATCTACAAAACTGTTAATTACTCAATGTTCGGAAAGTCGAGTGGAGTCACTCCAGATTTTTTATTTTGATATGAGCAAAAGAATTTTGGACCAAAGCAAAATAAGATTGAATTTTAACTGAAAAGCTCAAAATGCTAATATATACAAGATATAAAAAGAGATCAACGTGCCTTTATTGGTTATGCATTTTTACAATTTTTCACCAGATAAGTTTTTTCAAATATAAACAACGAGTTTTCAGAGACTTCTACTCACTAAAACAGAAAATAATAATAAAAAGATTCGATTATGTCTTTTTTTATCCCCCCCCCCCCCCCAAAGCTCATAAATTATTTTTAGGTCAATTTTAGGTCATACCTCTAAATTATTTTTAGGTAAATTTTTGCGTGAAATCGTGAAATCTAGTATTATATATAGATATAGTAATAAGACATTTGATCAGCGAGAGGGAACAAATGATACCTTTTTTTTTCGGGAAAAGTCACTCTAATTGCTGCTTTTCCCCGAGTAAATCACACACAGGAATACACACGGATAATTTATTAAATAAAATTTATGAATAATTTATTTACTAAAGGTGAATGGAAAACTCCAGATACAGTTTCAAATTCATTTTTCTTTTTATTCTTTTTTTCAATACTCTCTAATGTCTGATTTTAGAACTTTATTTCGGCATCAAAATTTTTTGCTCGATAACATGGGGATGATAGATCTATATATATATTACTATATCTATGGTATTATATTGCTGATTATAAAAACCGTATTCAATAAGTATTTCTTACTTTAAGACAATATTTATTAAAGTAAATCTTAAAAAAAAAAAAGAAAGAAAGAAAGAAAAAAAAAGAAAATGAAACTAGGAGTTTTTTTTTTTTTTTTTTTTTTTTTTTTTTTTCTGGGAGGGAGGGGGTTTTGAGAGGGAGCTCTAGCAGGGTTCTAAAAGAAAGAAAGAAAAAATGAAAATAGGGAAGTTCAAGATAAAATGACGTAACGGGCAAGTTCAATAGGAATGTGTTTATAATCTATGGGAACCGCATGGGTTTTTTGTACTAGTTTTTCTTCATTTGAATTTAACTCGTAGAGAAAATGAAAATCGTTTTGAAAATACGTTGACAACTTTTGTAATTTATCGTTTATTAATAAAACAAATAAAACAATGAAGTTTCTAGTAGAATAAATAACAAGCTATAAAAATATTTAAAGTACTTTCATTTTTTATTTTACTTATTTATTGAATTTTTTAAGAGGAACCTGTGTATCAAAGCTCATTTTATAAGAAATGGTTTTATGGGATGGAAAAAAAAAAAAAAAAAAAAAAAAAAGAAGAAGACGAAGAAGGAAGCTTAAAATGAATGTAATAATAGAAAGTAAAATAAATTTTCCCTCTGCCGTTGTAAAGAATATAATTAAAAAATGTAAGATAATTCAGAATTTCTCTAAAGCTCACACATTTTTCTTAGCTTACTCTTTTATCATTTCCAAATTTTACAGAGAGAGAAGAATTAATATTCTAATCATTGTAAACTATGGATAATTTTTGTCGTATAAGTTTAATTTAACAAAAAAAAAAAAGAAGAAGAAGAAGAAGAAGCTATTATTATTATTATTATTATTATTATTATTATTATTATTATTATTATCATTTATTTATTTATTTTTTTTGGGGGGGGGTGGGGGGTAGAATTTTTGGCAAAATATGCAACTTGAATAATTTCCTATTAAAAACAAATAGATAAAAAACCGAAATCTATTGTTGTTTTCTAAATAAATAGATATAAAATTCCATTTAAAATTAATATATAGATATATATATATATATATCTTTATATATAAAAATTTCATGTCACGGTGTTTGCCCGCGATGAACTCCTAAACTAATGAACCGATTTTAATGAAATTTTGTACACTGTGTGCAGTTTGGTCTAACTTGAGAGATAGGATAGTTTTTATCTCAATTTATAGTCACAATATTCTTTTATTGCAAATTATTTGTTTATTATATGACAAAGGTAGCTTTAAAAAGGCCATTTAAATATTAGCTATAATTTAATTGTTTCCAAAAAAAAATTACGAGTTCATTTTATTTCGGCATAAAAATAAATACATTTAATTACACGTGAACATTAAACAATTATAGAAAGTTAAATTAGGCATCTCACAAAAATGAACGTCATTATAACTTTGAAATTTTTTTACACATTGGTAAAGTGCTAATGTAGTTCATAATGCTTATGTATGTTGTTCTGAAAGGATTAATTAATATTTTATTTTTAAAACCAAAGTTTCTTTTTCCTATTATTATTAGTTCACTGAACTGAGCCCGCATGCTTAAATATTGCTTAGGTATATATTCTTTTTGAATTTATTTATAATTTTATTGTTGCCAAAAAAATTTACAAGTTAATTTTTTTTTCGACAGGAAAATAAATACATTTACTTAAACTTATTACTTACTTATACTTACTTTTACTTACTTATTGTAAAAAATTAAATTATGCATCTTACAAAAATAGACGTCATTATCATTTTAAAACTTTTACACACATTGATAACATAATAACATACGTGAGTCAACAGAAAATTTAAAAACATGGTATATAAAATGTTCTTTTATCTTATAATTATATAATTTAATTTCAATTTTGTCTGTATCATTTCGTTAGTAGATTTTAAATTAATTGCCCTTTTGATAGATTTTTTCTTATTAATGAAAAGTTCAATTTAAAATTAATATCTGTCCATTAATCAGCATTGAACTACTATTAAAATGAATGACCTTATTTATTTATTTTGTACCTTTTCTCTTATATTATCTAACTAGCAGGCTACGCCCGCTTCGCTGGCCACTATATTTAAATGAATCTCCAAAAGAATTGGATCATTATTTATTTTTCACATCACATTATAAATAAAAACTAAAATAATTACATTGGAATCGCTCTAGACCTCGCATCGGGTACTCGCTGACTAAGGCAGCTCTTTCTCTGCCCGCACTGTATCGGGAGCAGGTTCCCACTGCCTGCAGAAATCTCTTTCCTATGTATTTCAATATGGGTATTTATTGACGATAGGTGGGTCTGCCATAATTTAAGAACTACGATTTTAAAGATAACTGTATCTCAGCGTCTATTAAATATTTTAGCTTTTGAACCAAGTATTTTATTGCTCATGCAATTTACGTATTACAATTTGATTCCGACCAATGTAATGAAATAAAATAAAAAGTAGATTTTCTTTCAGAAGGAATTAAATACATAAAAAACAAATAAATTCCAATCGGTTTAATCCTTTCTACTATATACTACAATTATTTCCTGGCAAATACTATAAATTAGAAAAAAAAAAAAAAACTTTTAAAGAAATTAAATTAGCAAATGAAAAATAATTTTTGTTATACTACAAAAATTATACATAAACATAACTGTTTTAAATACGTTTTTAAATTTTAAATTTAATATATTTAATTTTTCCTACTGCATTACCATTTTATTTCCACTAAATATTATAAACTAGCAGGCTACGCCCGCTTCGCTGGTCACTATATTTAAATGAATTTTCGAAAGAATTGAATTAATATTGATTTTTTTACACTACGTTATAGAAAAAAAAAAAACTTTAAAAAGGGGGGGGGGGAGAAACTGAAATTGCTCCAAACCTTGCTTCGGGTACCCGCTGTCTATGGCAGCTCTTTTCCTGCCCGCACAGCATCAGATCTAGGTTTCCCATGCCTGCAGAAAGATCTTTCCCGGGCACTTCAATCTGGATATTTATCGACGACAGGGGGAATCTGCTACTATTTAAGAACTACGATTTTAAAGATGACTGTATCTCAGCATCTATTAAATATTTTAGTTTTGAACCATGTATTTTATAACCCATGCTATTTACACTATATTACGATTTGATTCCGACCAATGTAATTAAAGAAAATAAAATAAAAAGTAGATTAATAAATGAATATATATATATATATATATATATATATACATACACAAATAAATTTTAATCCTTTTTACTATGTATATACTACAATTTTTCCCGATAAATACTGTAAATAAAAAAAAAAAAATTAATAAAAGTTTTTTCTTTTAAAGGAAATAATTAAAAAATGAAAAATAGGAAGTTGTTCTATTATAAAAAAATTAAACATAACAGTTATAAATACGTTTTTAAATTTAAAACAAATTTTACTTAATTTTTTCTACTGCATTACGATTTTATTTTCAATAAATATAACAAATTAAGAACAAAAAAAAAAAAAAAAAATCGCCTTCAAATGAATGTATGAAATAAAAATAAGTTGCGTAATAACCGTTGCTAAGATACGCAGACGATTGAAGCAAAAGAATAAATCTATGAAAAATGAAACAAAGAAGCAAATATTTAAAATCGGAAAAACATTAATTTAAAAAATTTAAATTTGAAATTCGAAAACATCTCGATAATGTGAACACCTGCAGGGACCCAGGTACCTATATGCCAAAATCTAAAATGTTTAATTTTTTCTACTGTATGTGTATAACTATTTGATTTCAATAAATATGATAAAAATAATTTCTTCCTCAAATGAATTTAAATAAATAAATAGTTTAATAGCCGTTGCTAAGATACGCAGACTTTTGAAACGAAATAAATTTCTGAAAAATGAAACATTGAAGCCAATATATAAAATCGAAAAAACATTAATTTAAAAAATTCAAATTCGAAATTCGAAAAAATCTCGATGAGGTGCACACATGCATGGTCCCATGTACCTATATGCCAAATTTGGAAGCTCTGCGATCAATAGTGTGAGCACCAGAGCGCAGACACACACACAGACACACACACAGATACACAGACACTTCTCTTTATTTATATAGAAGATTAAAAAGAGAAAAAAGATTCGCCCTCAAATAAATGTATTAAATAAAAAATAAATTGCATAATATAGCCGTTGCTAAGATACGCAGACGATTACAATCGAAGAATAAATTCATGAAAAATGAAACATAAAAGCCAATGTTTAAAATCGAAAAAACATTAATTTAAAAAATTCAAATTCGAAACTCGAAAAAATCTCGATGAGGTGCACACCTGCAGGGTCCCTGGTACCTATATGTCAAATTTGGAAGCTCTGCGATCAGTAGTGTGTAGTATTGTTCATGTTTAGATAAATGTATTTATTTTCCTGTTGGAAAAAAAAATAAACTCGTATTTTTTTTTTTTTTTTTTTTTTTTTTTTAATTTGGCAACAATTAAATTATGGATTAAATTTAAATGGCTAATTTTTCGCTATTATTAGCTTATTATTTTCATATTTTTATTAATTAAAAGAAAACTAAACAGAAATTCGAAATTCTGACTTCGATGTGCACAATGATCCTTCGGGGGGCACCTTTGTGTTAAATCTCGTGACTGTCCGAGCTACTGTTTTCGAGAACAGTGAAATATATATACAAATATTGCTCACTTAATAGTATAAGATATTCGTCATTATTTTCTTTTTCTTTAAGAAATTTGTGATACATCCGTATAATTTTCTAAACAAAAAATAACCGTTTCAATATTTTAAAACTTATTTAAAATCGGATGATTTTAAGTCTATTTATTTATTTTGTAAAGCTAATCTATATGATCGATGTTTGAAACTTTAAATAATTATTTCTCTTAACCTTCTTTTACTATTCTTTAATAACTCATCAATTTACTGTTCCTTATTAAAATTATGATGTATACATGTACTTAACTTTAAATTTTGACTCATATTTCTTGTTAAATATGATCTTAAAATCTTGCTATTTCCTTATCTTAATTCTCAGTATTTCCTCTTCTTGATTAACTTGAATTTACTATTAAAATTAGAACATACTCAAAATCTTCTCATTATTTCGTTAAAATATATTAATATTTTCCAAAAACTTTTCTATTTAAAATGTTACCTTTATTTACTTTAAATGCCCAATATTTCATAAGGTATCCTATTTTAAAGTTTTAAAATATTTATCAAATTTACTTTTTTTTTTTTTGGCTTAGCCATATTGTTTTCCTTTTTATAACTACAGCTGTTGCCATCTTTAAAATATTTAAAATGATTAGATCATTTTATAATAAAATGATCCATAATAGCATTAGACATACTATATTTCGCTCTTCCATAAAAATTTATTTTAAAATCTTCTGCTACTTTTATACATTTATTTTAATAAAATTTTAATAAAAATTAAATTTCATATTAGACATTTTAGCATTTTAGCATTTTAATCCAAAATAGCTTATGACCATAAATAAATCTCAAGGGCAAACAATGTCCATTTGCGGCTTAGACTAGGAAAATCCATGTTTTTCCCATGGGAAATTATATGTTGCATGCTCACGTGTGGGAAAACCATTGAATTTATATTTGTGTTAGCAAGAGACAGGTTAACCAAGAATATTGTGCACCGATTAGCGCTAAATTAAATTAAAATTGAAATTTTTTTTATTCAAAATGATGAATATAATTATTAAAAATAATGAATAATCTACGCTACCTACCTCATTTATAAAGTTAATTGTTATATGTTATTAACTAAGAACTTTGTAAATTACACATTTATTACAAACTATACTTGAATATATGAGATGAATAAAACATGAAATTCAGAATTTTATGTTGATTTGTGCTTAATATCAACTCTACGAGAATTTTTATCAGTCGCTTCCAAATTTTGCCCTAAGGTTCAAATCACAATCCCGTGGGTTTTTACATCGGCTACAACTTGTCGGCTACAATATTTTTACATCGGCTACAATACCGTACAATGTTGCGCTGTCAATGATTTAAGTATCAAAAATCAGAGCATTTAACATGTTCTCCATGAACATCAATAGCATATATAAACTAAAGGGTGGTTGTAAATTTATACAGCAAACAAAAAATGATGAATAGTGATATAAAATGGATTAAAAATGATGATGTATAAAAAAATAATACAGATTAAATACAATTGATTAAAAACAAGAATAAAAAATATGTTATTTCAGCAACCGCTATAGATATCGTCTGCTGTTTGTTTTTCATCTGTCATGTGATCTCTGACGTCAGGTGGGAAGAGCCCATTTAAATTAAATAAAATTGATGGACATTCACTTTTTCGATCAAAAGTTTCGAAAAAAAAAAAAAAAAAAAAATCGAAATGTCCAATAAATAAATAAATAAATAAAACTAATAAATAAATAATTTTTTTTTCTTTTGACATCAATTTTTTTCTTTTATATTAATTTTAAAGTTAAAATGTATTTTAGTAATATTATTATTATTTAATATCTTTTGAACCAATAAACCAGTTGAAATAAAAAATACGGCATCGGTTAGATTTTATTGGCTAGATTACGGCGTTAGCCTGATTAAAAAGAATACCAGTTTTAGCAGAGATTAGTTGAACAATGTATCTTTGTATAGCGAATTAAAACCTTATATATTCAAGGTTCAAAACGCAGCAAATGTGATAGCTCAAAATGTCTGACGAAAGGTCCTGTTACACCAATATAGGGGAGAGTGGAGCACCTTGGGACGTGGCCCACACTGGGACACCTTAAATTTCAGCTTTGATTTTTAAAATAGGAATTAGTTTTCTTAGGTCATTAGGACATCATAGTGGGCATCACAGTCTACACTTCAATGTAATTTGGAATTTCTCACATTATCAGGTAAAGATTAATCGAATTTTCTTCGCTCTAAAAGATTCAAAGTTATATTAATGGGTGATTTCGTAAACAAATTTACTGTACAAAATATAAAATAATTTAAATCTGAGTATATGGGAATTAAAATTTGGACTTTAATAATAATTTTAATGTAAAAAAAATACATTGAACTGCTAAGCCTAACTTTTTGAGAGTTACATTATGATAATGATCCAAGTGGGGCAGGTTGGGACTTGAGACACATAGTGCTGGGGCAGGTTGGGACACTCTCTCAACATGCCTCACCAGCATGCAATGCAAATAAATCAATATTTGCACGTACTGTATAATTTTATTGAGATTTTAATTGTGTTAAAAAAAAAAAATGGTTATTATTATTAAGAAAATTGTTTTTTTCTTTAGAATTCAGACGAGCGCAATTTTTCAATGTAAAATACAATATTTATTAATATAATATACTAGTATACTATACACCGTCATTTATAAGGCTCTTAGTCTATAAATAAAGATTTATTAATCAATCAGGCTTAATATTTTTTATGCATTAAAGCTTTATTGTCAGTGCCCCAAGCTGCCACACCTAGTGGGGCAGGTTGGGACATTGCAGATATATATATATATATATATATATATATATATATATATATATTTTACTGAATTTAAATTTGATGGAATACTGCATTGGAATTAATTTTAGCCAAAACAGGAATGCTTAAACTTTATGTCAAACTGAGTTTGGAGAAAATTGAACAAAAATTAAATTTTCTAAAAACCCTTATCTAAAAGATGTCCCAAGGTGCCCCACCTTCCCCTATATTTATTTAATGTATCTGGTAGAAAATTTGTGATGATATTTTAATCAATTCTATTATTATATTTTAAACTAGATCGATGATTTATATACCCCTGCGAATTTTAAATTTCTTTGACGAGAATAAATTCCTTTTTTTAGAGGGGGAGGGAAAGGGAATTTATTCTATAAATCATACCTTTCTCATATTTTAGGTTAATTTCTTTAGAAATCGACCTATTGCAATCACTTCGTTTTATATATGTTACGGTAAAAGTGCATAATTACCGGTGATTATGCTAATATCCCCACTAAATTTTGGAGAATGTGATTAATTATTTAATATTTATCACATATACCGGTTATTTTATAAAATACCCAACGCATAATGTGGATTGGGATAAATTCTGATTCATGCATTTTGAAATAGAAGTATTCAGAAATATTCACGTCTGTACGCTTTGCGTACATGAAAAGAAAAAAAAAAAACCCTCACTGGATACCCCTATCTCAAAATGCATGAATCTGAAAAAACATGCAAAATTTGCAGTATCACGCACGTCTGTACGCTTTGCGTGCATGAACAACAACAACAAAAAAAAAAAATCACCGGATACCCCTATCTTAAAATACATGAATCTGAAAAACATGGAAAATTTTGTACTGCAGCAGCTAGTATTGCGCACGTCTGTACGCTTTGCGTACATGAAAAAAAATCACTGGATACCCCTATCTCAAAATGCATGAATCTGAAATATATGCACAATTTTGTGCTGCAGCAGCCAGTATTCCCCGCATCTGTACGCTTTGCGTACCTGAAAACTACAAAAAAAGAAAAGAAATCACGGGATACCCCTATCTCAAAATGCATGAATCTGAAAAGTATGCACAATTTTGTACTGCTGCAGCGCTTTGCGTACATAACCCCCCCCCCCCCCCCCAAAAAAAAAAAAAAAAAAAAAAAGAACGTCACTGGTTACCCCTTTCTCAAAGTGCATGTATCTGAAAAGTATGCAAAATATTGTGCTGCAATACTGCTAAAATAACCGGTAAATGTGATAAATATTGAATAATAATCACATTCCCCAAAATTTTGTGGGGATTATGCGTAATCACCGGTAATTATGCACAATCCCCGGATAAATCACTTTTACCGTAACATATATACATACCTATATATATAAAGAAAATTTTGTCATCACGATAACTCCCGAAAGAATACTTCAAATCGAACCAAATTCGGACAGGAAACTGATCTTATAAATATCTTGGATGAGTTCGTTAACCAAGTTGCTCTGACTTTTTATTTTCAAGTAGCAGCCACTTAGATATTTCAAACCTACATTGTAAAAAGCGTATTTAAAGCAAGATTTACTTGAATTTTGATGTAAATATAGACCCCCATAAGGGTCTCAATAAAGTTTATTAATGAACTTCATCCGCCATTTTTAATAAAGTGGCGGATATGTTAAACTAAGCGGGGCCACTTGAAATCAGGCTACCACTTGAAAATTTAAAATCATAATAACTTCCGAAATAATACTCCAAATTGAACCAAATTTGAACAGTGTCTTAACTTATCTTAAAAATATCTTGGATGAGCTTGTTAACTAAGTTGCTCCGTCATTTTGTTTTCAAGTGGAGACCACTTGAAAATTTCAAATTAACATTGAAAAAGCGTATTCCGAATTTGTTTAAATTTTGATGCATACATAGACCATATAAGTGTCTCAATTAACTTTATTAATGAACTTTATCCGCCATTTTTAACAACATACGGATGTTATAAACTAAGCAAGACAACTTGAAATTAGGCTACTACTTGAAAATTTATAAACAGGATAACTTTTTAAATTCTGATTCAATTCGAACTAAAGATGGACAATGATTTTATTATATAATTATCCTGGATGAGTTCACTGGACAATTTGTTCCAACATCTTGCTTCCCAGCTGCGGCCACTTGAAATCACGCTGCCACTTGAAAATATGCTATCAAGATAACTTTTCAAATACTAAATTGATTCAAACAAAAGTTGGATAGTGAATTTATGGTTCAAATAGCTTGGATACGTTCGCTTGGTATCTTAATCCGCAATTTTATTTCCAAGTGGCAGTCACTTGAAAATTTGTCATTATGATAACTTTTGTAATACTAAACCAATTCGCATCAAATTTGGGTAGGGGATTTATCATTCAAATATCTCAGATAAGTTTGCTGGGTGTCTCACTCTGCTTTTTTCTTTCTTTTTTTCCAAGTGGTGGCCACTTGAAATCACGGTGCCACTTGAAAATTTCTTATGACGATAATTTTTAAAGTACTGATTTAATTTGAACTACAGCTGTACGTCGAACTTATCATACAAATATCTTGTATAATTTCGCTGGACAAGTTGCTTCGCCATTTTGTTTCCAAGTTGCAGTCACTTAGACTGCCACTTGAAAATTTGTCATAAGAATAACTTTTGAAACACTGCACTGATTCGAAACAAAGTTTGACAGTGAACTTATGCTTTAAATATCTTGGACGAGTTTGCTATGCAACTTGCTCCATTTTATCGTTTCCAAGTGGTGGCCACTTGAAAATTTGTTATCGCGGTAACTTTTGAAATACTTAATCAATTCAAACCAAAGTTGAAAAGTGGATTTATCATTCAAATATCACCAAGCCCATTATCTATCACCAAGTCCATCAATAATTTGTAGCATCCATTTTGTTTCAAAATGGCGGCTATTTGATAAGGAGAAAGAAATCAACCTACCCTTCGGAATGAACCGAAAGGACTTAGTTTTAAATTTCTTGCCATTTTTCGTTCAGTGCGTAATTAATGAGAATATCATTTAAGTTGTTAAATTCAAGTACATAATCTAATTATCAGAAGTATTACTATCTTGTAATTTTTATTTTGACATGTGAATTTGATATGTTCATTTTTCCAATTATTATAAATGATTAATATCTTATACTTTTGAATTTTCGAAAAGAGGCATGGAACAAATATTTGTTTTGTGAACAAATAGATCTCCAGTAAAATGGAAATATGTTGTTAGTAGGTTTACTATAGACTTACCAACATTTTTTTTTCTTTATCAAATCATATTTATGCATATTGTCTTTGAATTTTAGTGAAAGTTGTTGATAAATCCTTGAACATGTAATTAATTATCTGTACAGTAAATTAATGTAATATATTTCAGATTATACAACATTCGATTTAAGAATACCTTTTATGCTTATACCTTTATCAGTATTTTATAATTTGGAGTCTATTGTAAATACAGATTATTTCATCGTACTTTACTCTTTGTACAAACAGCACCCGATAAATTATCAATGTACAGTAATTCGATGTAAAGTAATTTTCGAATTACAGAACACTCCATTCTGGAATGCCATATATACTTAAAAATATGCTCTTTTAAATAGAAGTATAATATGATGCCATGTTACTTTGCAGTAATGTAATATTTGTAATATTAGTACTTGTTACCGTACGGAATTTTCTGACATAATTCTGATCTTATAAATGTTCTACATTCAGGAATCTATTATACATAAGTACAAAAAACTTGATATAAGAAACTGTGTGTTTCTTTATTTTTATTATTATTATTTTTGAATTATTTTCTGTTTTAAATAGGTCTTTTCCATAGCTTATAATTGACATGTCGCAGTAATTTGGAAAAAAAAAATCGAAAATAAATCATGCTAAGTCGATGTTAATTTTACTGTTTCAGAAAAAATTTAAACAAATGGGTGTTTTTCAACGGTCAATTGGTTGAACTAATGTTCAGACACGTCTTTCTTTTATTTTATTTAGTAAGTTAAATATAATGCCTGAAACGTTTTGTATGTTTAACGGGTCCATAGTTAAGAAATTTGTTATTATCAAAATATTTAGGTGATTCAAAAGCGCTATATCTTATTAAAAATGTAAATAACAATTGAATATAAAATACATCAAAAAATATTTCTGGATGTGATACTAATTATACCTTAATAACAAAGTTTTATTATTATAATTACGGTGGATATAAGGGTATCAGAAAAAAATTCCTTGGAAAAAATTGTACCATAGAAAAAACGGTCCCCGGAAATAAAAACCGAAATTTTTGGAATTTAATTCTTACATTTTGTAAGTCAATTTACAAAGCTTATTTATTATTTAAAATTATAAACAAAATTATATAAATATGTATATATAATATGTTTTGACCATCGCAAAACTTTCTTTAATATCATTTTACATAATACACTGTTTAAAAAAAGCAGAAGGACAATCGATTTTTATAAATTATTTTCTGTATTTTTAGCTTGGCTTTTAGATTCTTATACATTTTGTTTAACTTTTTTTTTTTTTCGCGTAAAAATGAAATCTCTACCACTAATGCAAATTAGTGGATTATAGACAAAATAGTATTCATGAGAAAATTAATGAGAAAAAATAGTATTTGAGAGTGTAAAAAAAGTAGAAGGACAACTGCCAAAATTTGTTATTTGGGGCATTGTGTATGAGTAAAGGAGTAAATACGGAATTTCTTTTAACTGCTTTTTTAAGGAAAACGCATTTTGTTAAAAATTGCATTGTTATTTCATTTTGTTAGACAAACAAACGAGAGAAAACCATAATAGAGTGTTTGAGTATTTTTCTCCACATATTACACGATGTTTTATTTAACGCTACTGAACTTTGAGCTCATAGGTCATAATGATAAAGAATTTTTCGTTGTGTCCCTGTAAAAACCTATAAATGCTAGATTCACCAAAATGCTTATAGTTAGTGCAACAGTGATTTATAATATTCATATAAATTTTCAGCTCAATTGAATAAGGCGTTTAGATGCTATCGCACTTTTAAAAATTTGGTCCCGTAGGCAATAATGATAAAGAATTTTTCTTTGTGTCCCTGTAAAAAAACTGTAAGTGCTAAATTCACCAGAATCTATAGAGTTGGTGCAACTGTGACATATAAAATATGTACAAATTTTTTGCTCAGATTAATAAGGCGTTCAGATGCTACCACACTTTTAAAAATTTGGCCCCATAGGCCATAATGATAAAGAATTTTTCTTTGTGTCCCTGTAAAAAACCTGTAAGTGCTAGATTCTCCGAAATCTATACATATTGAGTAACTGTGACCTATAATATGTGTATAAATTGTTTGCTCAATTGAATAAGGCGTTTAGATGCTATAGCACTTTTAAGATTTTGGTCCCATGGGTCATAATGATAAAAAAATTTTCTTTGTGTCCATGTAAAAAAAAAATATATATATATAAGTGCTAGATTCATCAAAATCAATAGGGTTCGTGCTACGGTGACTTACAATATACGTACCGACTTACAGCTTATTCGAACAAAGCGTTTAGACGCTAGCGTGTTCACTCACAGACATACGCACACACATACATACACACATACATACACACATACATACACACATCATCGTAAAAATAGTAAAAACGGACTTAGGTGACCTCGAAATGTATAGAAACATCAAAATCTCAAATTCGGATTTTTGGCATGATTACAATACTTTCCTCACTATAGTGTTCGGAAAGTAAAAATGGTATGTATAGAATTAATGATTGATTTCAGGGCTATATTGTTACGTTTTATTCTATGCGTAGAAATTTAGTGAATATGTATTTCCAGAGTTTAACACTGTTATTGGGTAATGAAAGTATGGGGTGTTGAAAGAGACTGTTCCCTATTAAACGAGTTAATCATATATATATATACATATATAATATCTATATCTAAAGGTAAAATTTTGTTTGTTGTAGACTGTATAAATTACAACCATTTAACTTATTTATATGAAAACTGGTACTCATGTTCCTTAGTCCCTGAAAAGAATCATTACACTAATTAAAAGTAGCTCTTTCACCCAAGGTGGAAAAAAGAGAAAAAAGTTGGGGTAGGCTATGCAATTTGGGAACAGCTTGAGTTAGAAACTTTATATTAGGTACAAAAACTCTTCAATCAAAATCATATTCATTAAAAATTAAAAAGTTACTCAAACTTTTAAAGAAGGCTGATATGAGGGGAAAAAAGGGGGAAAAAAGTGCTTGTACACAGTTTAGAACCCGCTTGAGCTAAAAGCTAAATGCTTGGTTTGAAAATACTTCATTTAAGTTTATTTTCCTTATGCTATTAAAATGTTGCCCCCTTCTCCAAGAGAGGAAAGGGGAAAAGTAGAAGGAGCAGGCAGTGCAACTTGTGAACCACTCGAGCTACAAACTTGTTATTTGGTATGAAATTTCTTGTTGAAGTTAATATTCACTACATTATTGAAAAGTTGCTTTTAAAAGGGGGTAAATTTGAGGTAAAAGGTGTGTGTATAGTATGCAGTTTCAAACTGCTTGAGCCAAAAACGTAATTTTTGGTAAAAAACTTCTTCTTTAAAGTCCATATTCACTACATTATTATAAAAATGCCCAACTCTCTTAAAAACAGGTTAAATTGTAGGAAATTTAGATGGTGTGTTGCACAATTTCGAAACTGCTTGAACTAAAAACTTCATATTTGCTATTAAAAGTCTTCATTTAAGTTCATATTCATTACTAAAAAGTTCCACCTTCTTAAAGGTGAGTGAAACGGGAAATAAACAGATATTGTCTGTTGTACAATTTGGGAAGAATTTCAGAGTCTCTAATTACAAAATTTGTTGCCCTGTTTAACCTTTATATAATCATGTCTATTATTGAACTCGGGAAAGATAATTTGCGGAGAATACTAATAATTTAGTCTCTATAATGAATAATTGAAATGAAACTTTAAGTTCCTGATCCACAAGTTCTTCTCTTACAATTGAAATCATCTCATATTTTTCTAATTCAAAATCAATTTGAAATCTTTACATTTTTAATATTTTCTTTGCAAAATTAGAAAAACATGGAGGAAAAAACAATAGGAAGAAAATTATCAGAACAAATACAATATTTTATCATTAAAATGTACTCGATTCCAAAAGACAAGCTGTCTAATAACATTTCTAGTTAAGAAGGAAAATAACAATTAAATTAGATAATGATTTAACAACGAAATATACGACCGTTCTATGAACAATGAAAACGTAACGAGTGCTTCTTATTTTTTATGAATGGGATTCAATGGAGGATAACGTAGCTGCATTAGCTTACAATAAAAGTGAAAGTTCATTCAGCGGATAGATGAAAAAGACGTTTAGATGCTCTGTTTATGGGGAGGACAAGATTCAGGATGCAGATAACAGCAACAGAATGTGCTGCTGTTGTGCAGCAACATTTTACAGTATGTTGTAATTCGTATAAAAAATTATGAATGAAACTATGCAGCATTTTGTAGTACAAAAAGTTAATTAGCTAAGCTGTCACTGAGTGATGAACAGAAGCAGTTGTTTTGACATGAATGATAGAATACAGCGATAAAGAAAACTTATTTGTAGTAGGTGCTGCAAGAAGTGTTGCCATGAAATATTGCTTACAAATCGGGTATCACAATGTGGAATCATAAAAATCTGTTGTTGTGATATTTATGGTCCCGCTATTGCATTTCTTTCAAAAGAAGGTTTATTACTGCTTTGACTAGACTTTCGTTTAATTTTATTTTTAAGGTATTATTTATTACTTTCTCTAATATTGCTATGAGTATCTTGCAGAAAATCAGCTGGAAAATATTGATCTGCATTGTCGTTGAAGGAAATTACTCTTATCTTCAGAGTAATTATTACTTCTATTTCTTAAAAAAAAATATTATTGAAAAAAAAAAAAAAAAAAAAAACTTGCCTATTTGGCAGATTTCAACAAATTTAACATTATTTATGACTTTGGTTTGTCTGTCTGTCCGCGCTTTGATATCCATATAATTATTCTCAGAATTGTAGAATTTTGAGAACTGATATATGTTATTCAAGTTCACTATGATACCCTATTAAAATAGGTCTAAAAAAAAGTACCACTGCTGAGTGTACAGGTATACCTAAAAGAACGTCAATATAATGTGTTATATGAGAGGCATTTTTATGAATCATATTTATGTATCTTTGTATGGTCCAAATCATATTGAAATGGACATTTATTATTGACATGTGCAAAGAAATGTTTTCTATAGAATATGATGGGGTTGGGTTTACACACAGGTTTACAGGTTTACAAGGCCAAAAGAAATTATTTAGATATATTATGGACTCTAATCGAAAGTTACGACAGTTGTATTTGCATTTGTAGAAAGTGATTTTAATGCTTGAATTGTTAAATAAAAGAGGAAGTGTAAAAAAATCTCAAGAACTTTTCATACTATAGTAATAGCATAAAATTCTCAAACTTGTGAGTTAAGTTTCAAATTGTTGTTTGTGACTCTAGCTATTTTAGCGAGAGAGAAATTTTGCTAGTATTCGGGTAATCTGGACATCTCAACTCAACTTTCTGTCATGTTCCGAAGTAAACATCTCAACTCAACTCAATCCAGAGCTGCGCCATGGAGCATCCATATGAATTAGTTACGGAAAAGACACTCGCCGATAGCAGTGCTGCTCTTCGCAATGTAATTTTTAATGACATTGTACACTTACTTACATTGCAAATGTTTTATGCCATTAAACATTTAAATAATTATATTCAATCACAACATGTGTAAAAATATACATGTCTAAATCGTTTGTACACTTGTTAGTGCTAGAGGCCTATTTCAGTCGGTACAGTTGTCGAATTTTTATACGTCACTCTTAATAGTGCTAAGGGCCTATTTCAGTCGGTTTATTGAATGGGGATTTATTGAATGAAGTCTCCCCAAGGCCCAACTTTGACATGAGTCCCCCCCAAGGTACCCCTATTTCAGTCGGTACAGCGTTGTCGAATTTTTATAATACACTCTTAATAGTGCTAAGGGCCTATTTCAGTCGGTTTATTGAATGGGGATTTATTGAATGAAGTCCCCCCAAGACCCAACTTTGACATGAGTCCCCCCCAGGCCCAACTTTGACATGAGTCCCCCCCCAAGGTACCCCTATTTCAGTCGGTACAGCGTTGTCGAATTTTTATAATACACTCTTAATAGTGCTAAGGGCCTATTTCAGTCGGTATATTGAATGGGGATTTATTGAATGAAGTCCCCCCAAGGCCCAACTTTGACATGAGTCCCTCCCCAAGACCCAACTTTGACATGAGTCCCCCCCAAGGTACCCCTATTTCAGTCGGTACAGCGTTGTCGAATTTTTATAATACACTCTTAATAGTGCTAAGGGCCTATTTCAGTCGGTTTATTGAATGGGGATTTATTGAATGAAGTCCCCCCAAGGCACAACTTTGACATAAGTCCCCCCCCAGGCACAACTTTGACATGAGTCCCCCCCAAGGTACCCCTATTTAAGTCGGTACAGCGTTGTCGAATTTTTATACGTCACTCTTAATAGTGCTAAGGGCCTATTTCAGTCGGTTTATTGAATGGGGATTTATTGAATGAAGTCCCCCCAAGGCACAACTTTGACATGAGTCCCCCCCAGGCCCAACTTTGACATGAGTCCCCCCCAAGGTACCCCTATTTCAGTCGGTACAGCGTTGTCGAATTTTTATAATACACTCTTAATAGTGCTAAGGGCCTATTTCAGTCGGTTTATTGAATGGAGATTTATTGAATGAAGTCCCCCCAAGGCACAACTTTGACATGAGTCCCCCCCAAGGTACCCCTATTTCAGTCGGTACAGAATTGTCGAATTTTTATAATACACTCTTAATAGTGCTAAGGGCCTATTTCAGTCGGTTTATTGAATGGGGATTTATTGAATGAAGTCCCCCCAAGGCACAACTTTGACATAAGTCCCCCCCAAGGTACCCCTATTTCAGTCGGTACAGCGTTGTCGAATTTTTATAATACACTCTTAATAGTGCTAAGGGCCTATTTCAGTCGGTTTATTGAATGGGGATTTATTGAATGAAGTCCCCCCAAGGCCCAACTTTGACATGAGTCCCTCCCCAAGACCCAACTTTGACATGAGTCCCCCCCAAGGTACCCCTATTTCAGTCGGTACAGCGTTGTCGAATTTTTATAATACACTCTTAATAGTGCTAAGGGCCTATTTCAGTCGGTTTATTGAATGGGGATTTATTGAATGAAGTCCCCCCAAGGCACAACTTTGACATAAGTCCCCCCCCAGGCACAACTTTGACATGAGTCCCCCCAAGGCCCAACTTTGACATGAATCCCCCCCAAGGTACCCCTATTTCAGTCGGTACAGCGTTGTCGAATTTTTATACGTCACTCTTAATAGTGCTAGGGGCCTATTTCAGTCGGTTTATTGAATGAAGTCCCCCCAAGGCACAACTTTGACATGAGTCCCCCCCAAGGTACCCCTATTTCAGTCGGTACAGCGTTGTCGAATTTTTATACGTCACTCTTAATAGTGCTAAGGGCCTATTTCAGTCGGTTTATTGAATGGGGATTTATTGAATGAAGTCCCCCCAAGGCACAACTTTGACATGAGTCCCCCCCCCAGGCCCAACTTTGACATGAGTCCCCCCAAGGCCCAACTTTGACATGAATCCCCCCCAATGTACAACTTTGACATGAGTACCCCCCAAGGCACACCTTTGACATGAGTTCCCCCCAAGGCACACCTCCCCCTCATTGGGAAAAAGAGAAAAAACGTTGTTTTGCGGCTATAAGACAGTTTGGACTTCCAACGTTATTTGTTACAATATCTGCAGCTGAAACACATTGGTTTGATTTAATGAAAACTTTATCATGGAATTTAGATCGTCACGAATTAACTAAAGAAGAATTTGTCGATATTAACAAGAGTAGTGTAAAAAGGGTGATTCTGAGCCAGGGTGGTGGCGTAGTGGCGTATTGTGGCGTAGGGTGGAGGCGCGCCTCCACCCTGACACCTCTACGTCTCCACCCTGGCGCAGAATACACCCTTTTTACACTACTTAGTCATCATCTTGGACGAGGGGGTGTTGCCACCGGAAGAATAGAAACTTTTAGAACGTTGCCACCGGAAGACTTGAAACTTTTTAATCATCGGGGTGAATGAGTCATCACCTTGCATGAGAAGTTTGGTGGTGCCATCTATCGGGGAGAAGGGGAATTTTGAAGAGTTAGATTTATTTTCCTAAATTTCGGACTTAGTTTTTTTTCACAATTTTGGGGACTTCAAAATTTTTTCGAAGTTTTGCGGGAAGTGAGATGACGTCACGATCTTTTGGGACTTAACCTGAAAAGAGATACATACAAAATTTACAATTAGAGAAATAAGTGAAAGGAAAATGTATAGAAAAAAGTTAGAAAGAGAATACAAATTTAGGAAAAAAAGGTAGAAAGAATAAAGTTAGAAAAAAGAGAAGAGAGAGAAAGAAAGAGTTCAGTTTGAGCGCCTGGGAGACTGCCCTCCCGAGACCCTGCGGTGCCCCTTTTCATTCCGTAGAGCAAGGCGGGAGTTAGTTCCTTTAAAAAAAAATAAAAATAAAAATAAAAAATATCAACCTGGTGAACTCATCACATAGTTTTCTGAGGTTGTCTTCAAAGCATGGGTTCAGGCAATCTTCATAGGTGCAGAAACAATTGATATATACAGGATGCAGGAACAATCTTCATAGGTGCGAAACAATTGATATATACAGGGTGCAGGAACAATCTTCATAGATGCGAAACCATTGATATATACAGGGTGCAGGAACAATCTTCATAGATGTGAAACAATTGATATATACAGGATGCAGGAACAATCTTCATGGTTTCAGAAACAATTGATATATACAGGGTGCAGGAACAATCTTCATAGGTGCAGAAACAATTTAAAATATATACAGGGTGCAGGAACAATCTTCATGGGTGCAGAAACAATTTAAAAATATATATACAGGGTGCAGGAACAATCTTCATGGTTGCAGAAACAATTTAAAATATATACAGGGTGCAGGAACAATCTTCATAGGTGCAGAAACAATTTAAAATATATACAGGGTGCAGGAACAATCTTCATGGGTGCAGAAACAATTTAAAAATATATATACAGGGTGCAGGAACAATCTTCATGGTTGCAGAAACAATTTAAAATATATACAGGGTGCAGGAACAATCTTCATAGGTGCGAAACAATTGATATATACAGGGTGCAGGAACAATCTTCATAGGTGCGAAACAATTGATATATACAGGGTGCAGGAACAATCTTCATAGGTGCGAAACAATTGATATATACAGGGTGCAGGAACAATCTTCATAGGTGCGAAACAATTTAAAATATATACAGGGTGCAGGAACAATCTTCATGGTTGCAGAAACAATTTAAAATATATACAGGGTGCAGGAACAATCTTCATAGGTGCGAAACAATTTAAAATATATACAGGGTGCAGGAACAATCTTCATAGGTGCGAAACAATTGATATATACAGGGTGCAGGAACAATCTTCATGGTTGCAGAAACAATTTAAAATATATACAGGGTGCAGGAACAATCTTCATAGATGCGAAACAATTGATATATACAGGGTGCAGGAACAATCTTCATGGATGCAGAAACAATCTTCATAGGTGCGAAACAATTAAAATATATATACAGGATGCAGGAACAATCTTCATAGATGCAGAAACAATTGATATATACAGGGTGCAGGAACAATTTAAAAATATATACAAGGTGCAGGAACAACATATACAAAAATTTTCACTATGGATGCTGCGGTATTCTGTAATGGCCATAAGCCAGACTGGTGATTCCATCATCTAGCAGATACCTCTTGTCATCAAAAGGAGATAAACACTTTTTGTTTTGATTAACTGTATAGAGTTGATGACGTTCTTGGAGGATTCTGGTTTGTTGCTCATACGTGGCTATCTCCTTTTGCAGGCATTCTTGATAGTCTTGAACACTTAATTTTTTCCTTACGATGCATGTTGATATGCATTTTGCTGTCTTCTTTTCACCACCAGCTGACTGTATGGCATACATTTTTGGCTTTAATCCAATGAATTTGTAGGCAGCTTGACTGTGGAGTTCGTCTTTAAACTTTCCAAGGACCTTTTTGTTAGTTGTAGAATATAGCGGATGATTTTCTGGATACTCTGAAAAGTCAAAATGGTGCTGATCTTCCTTCATATCTTGATATATGTCTGCTGTCTGGATACAGTACGTCAAGGGGTCTGTATCCGTGAACAACAAAGTTGCACGACTTTCATACTTTTTCATAACGAAATTGTAGTGAAAGTCGTACATGAGCAACTTTGCTAATTCAAGGATACAGAAACCCACGTATATCGGCCTATTCATCAGGATGGTGGGTTTTGTTCTCTCCACAGCTACGAGGTTATTGCAAAATTCTTTAAAAGTTGTGAAATTCGGTGATGCAACTAATTTTTGGGCTCTGACTTCATTGTTACACAGTTCTATGTTATGACGTTTTCTCAAATTTTCGATGGTCTTTCCATAGACGCTATTGTTCAACAGTTTAAAGAAATCTTTCTCAAAACTGTTGTTTGCAGATTTTCGTTTATCTGTGTTGAAGTCGACATACTTTTTAAGCCAGGGTGCTTGGTGAAATTTCAAAACCTTGTTCACTTTTAATAGCTTCATTCCGAGTTTTAGGTATAACTGTAGATTTCTGTAATGTACAACATACTCTGATTTATTGTGAAGGTTTGGAATGAGTTTGGGTGTTCCTGAATACTTTTGGTTCTGCAACAAGGACTTGGCATAGGTGGAGAGCATTTCTTCTGTCACGGTCATTTTTTCAGGTGCAAGTGGGTAGCTATTGTGGAGGTCATGCAGATGAGATGGATACTCCAAATTCACTTCAAAAATGAAGCCTTCAGATGCATCTTCGGGTATGTTCATGATGAAATCTTCAGTAATGTTAGAGGGGTCCATCCATTGAAACTTGCCATAAGGCATGTACTGGGACATAGCCCAACCGTAAAGGTTGTTCGCATCCCAGTACATGATATAACTAGAAGGCTTACTTGAGTCGTAGTGAGGAGTGTGTGGGTTGTTTGCAACAGCGAAACGGTGTGAAATCTGCGACACACCCCCGCGCACCCCTTTTTCAATAAACAGCAGCATGTTGATATCCGTGAGCAGCTCTAGCTTAACATCAGTCATCTTCAGACAGGCTTGCCAGGACAGTCCAGGAGAGGTGTATAAATGAGCAGCATCGATGTTATAATAGTGTAAGCAAAGACTTCTAAAATTTTGGAAGACATCGGCAAGGAGTAAAACATCTGTCTTCACATACAGGTCATGATACTCGCCGAGGTTTCTTATCTGGAAGACTTCCCATATGTTTTTTGCATGTTGATAATCAGATTCTTCGACGGCTTCGTTCGTAAGAGAGTTGAAAAACGCTGATGGAGGCGGCAACACTGTTTCTTGGAATTTATCAAATCCAGTAATGTAGTCATAGGGGTATACTCCTTTTCTGGTGAGGAGACTTAGATCGGTACTTGAATTAAACTGGTCTTTTAGAATGTTAAACTGGCTAATATCCAAATTCTTCACCAACTTTTCTAACGAAGCAGGCAAAAATTGGAAGGAGTCAAGAAAGACGAGTTGTACAGGACTGTCAGGTTTCTTCAAAGTGAATGATATATATTTTTCCAATGTTGTTGCGATAACTTGTATCTAATGCTCTTGAAAATGGCCTAATTCTGTCATAATATGGTGGGCATCATAATTCTTCAAGTTGTGGAAAACCACGGGAATCTTCATAGGCTGCTTAAAATTAAGGTTGCAGCTAGCATGGGCGGCACCTCTAAAAACTCCAGTTTCGTGATTGTGATCCCGAACTTTAATGCATCCGGGTAACAGGGGTTGACGACATATGCTGCACCTTGTAGCATTTTGGAAGGCCTCCTCTTCTTGGGTAGAGAGCTTCATTGGCTTAATTTCTCGTAGTTTGTCTTCAAGGATATCTTTTTCCATGATGATATTTTCCAGAAAATGCTTGACTGCATTCTCTCCTCGATAGCTAAAGATAGGCTTCACGACTTTGCCATCAGACCCTACGATTACATAAGCGTAACCGCAGGGTGTATGGCGGGCTGTATGTTGCAGGTAGGAGTTTGATGAGGATGGAGCAGATGATGCAATAGGTTCTAACAAACTTTCAAAGTCAGCGTAGATGATATAGCTGATAGGGTGTTGAAGGTGGGTTCCCGTGAACTCTAATATATTTTTCTCCTTAGAAGGCATCTCAATGGCTTGAGCAGTGTGTTTTTTGCAGTTTGTTTCATGATCTTTTAACAAAAGTTCTGTTGAAAAACCATGCAGGCACCTATAACAATAATACTGTTTGCAGCAGTGTTTTGTTCGACCACCCATCAATCTGGAAAAGTCCCGTATTAGACAATAGTGGTGGGCACCTTCCTCGTTCGCAATGAGTAATAAGTTGATAGCTTCAACATCTTCTACTTCGGAAATTCTTAAAATTGTCACTTTAGAGTTTTCGTAGCCGAAGACGTTGATTCTAAGATTGTTCAGGTTTTCTATGAGGCCTATTTTTGAGATGGGAACAGGGTACTGAACATTACCCATCTTGATTTCCTCTTCATGAGGTAAATAGTGGGAGACTCGATAAGGATGGCTTGCATGATCCAAATTCAGTTTGTGTGCTAGCAGGCACCATAGGAAGCACTTGTTATCTCTGTTCTGTATATTTAAGATGGCTTTCTTGGCAAGCAGTTTAGCTGGCAATTCTTGATAGCTGCTCGCTCTCAAGGGGTTATATTTAGCAGACTTGAATTCAAGGTAGTAGATGTTTCTCAGCACCCAGCCGGAACCTCTCTCTAAGAACTCTTCGTAGTTTTGAATGATCTTTATGAATCCTACACTTATTTGATCATCAATTAAATCAGGAGTGTGTTGCTGGTAGCAGGGTGTTCTGAAGTACGCATCCATAATTTCCAGTTCTCCTTCGGCTGTCTCTCTTTCAAAGCAGACTTTTATTACCAGGTACCATTTGATCGAATCTTTCTCATACAATTCCTGTAGGATGTTTTCATGTATCTCGGCACGAATAGACTCTAAAATGATTTTCACATCGTACCGAGTGGCTTCAGTAGGTTCAATGAGCACCGTCTTAAACTTGTTCAAAGCTTGTGTATAGGGTCGTCTTCGAGAGAGTGGTGGAGGAGTCGTTTTCGGTTTCTTCCGGCTTTCACTTAGGCTATTTGAATGGTGAAGTCGCATATGGTTCATTAATGATGACTTAGAGGAGAAGGTGGACTGGCATTCTTTGCAGGGGTAGTTATGTGTCTTTAGATGAGCGTTGTATTTATCCAGGCGGTTAAACTTTTGATCACATGTAGCACATTGATAGGTGGAAGTGTCAGCATCATGCAACTTCTTATGTCGGTTTAAGGCATCCTTTCTGGAGAACTCCTTCAAACACACAGAACAGGAGAAACCCTATAAAAGAATAAAAAAACGATTTTTTTTTAATTAAAGTGCTACAATTTTTAATCAAAGTGTTACAATTTTTCAAAATATCACAAAACAAAAACTTTAAGAAATAATACATACCTTAGAAGGACCTGGCTGAGGATCTACAGATTCTTGTAATTCACTCGTGGACTGATGCGATTTTCGGTGTCTGTTCAAAGCATCCTTTCTGGAGAATTCCTTATGGCAAATGAGACACACGAACATTTTTTCTGGGTTGTGTGTTTTCTTGTGTCTAGTCAAATCACAATTTCTCGCAAACGATTTCCCACAAGTAGGGCAAACAGGTTGAACCTATAATAAGAAAGACAATTTTTTTAACTTTTGTAAAAGGGACAATTTTTAAAACTTTTGTAAAAGGAAACACTCTCATTTTTAATGTAAAACAATACATACCTTAGAAGGTTCAGATTGGGCTTCAGGTTGGGCCTCAGGTTGGGGTTCTGGTTGGGGTTCAGGTTGGGCGGCTTCGTCCCATTGGGGGTTTCGCCACTCCTCATCATTTATTTCCCCAACAGTACAAAGCATATGAAGTTCGTCATCGGGTATACCGAAGGAAATACCCAACTGAAAATAAACGAATAGGATGCAACTTTAAAAAATTTTAGAAAAATAAATTCTTCTAGTTAAAGATTTGATATACAAAAGGTTATACAAATCTAACTTTTATACAACATAAATAAATAAATTTAATCTATTCGATGAGTCATTAAATAAACGAATCATTTTATAAACATAGGATGCAACTTTAAAAATTTTTTAGAAAAATAAATTCTTCTAGTTAAAGATTTAATTAATCTAACTTTTATACATACACGCTACCATTTTAATAATCCAAATACACTATTTTATCTAAACATAGGATTAGGTATGCAACTTAAAAAATTTTTAGAAAAATAAATTCTTCTAGTTAAAGATTTAATTAATCTAACTTTTATACATACACGCTACCATTTTAATAATCCAAATACACTATTTTATCAAAACATAGGATTAGGTATGCAACTTTAAAAAATTTTAGAAAAATAAATTCTTCTAGTTAAAGATTTAATTAATCTAACTTTTATACATACACGCTACCATTTTAATAATCCAAATACACTATTTTATCCAAAACATAGGATTAGGTATGCAACTTTAAAAAATTTTAGAAAAATAAATTCTCCTAGTTAAAGATTTAATAAATCTAACTTTTATACATACACGCTACTATTTTAATAAACCAATACACTATTTTAACTAAACATAGGATTAGGTATGCAAATTAAAAAAAATTTTTAGAAAAATAAATTCTCCTAGTTAAAGATTTAATAAACAAAAGGTTATGCAAATCTAACTGATAGCTTATCAAACGATGAGTCATCCTAAACATGTCTGAACATGAATCTACTTGAACACTAACATTTTATTGTATAAGCTATGCGATGACTCATCAAACGATGAGTCATCCTAAACATGAGTGAACATGAATCTACTTGAACACTAACATTTTATTGTATAAGCGATAATTACTATATAAATCACAAAGTATAGGATGTTGGAAATTAAATAAACAACACTAGTTGATGAAAATTATAAATAAACTGATTTTCTAGTTAATAATTAAATTTTTTATTTATAATGAATGCAAATTAAGTTTCTCATAAGTAAACAATAATAATAATAACTTCTGATTTGAATAATATAAAAAGCACCTTTAAACGAAGTATGAGTCATAAATTTTGTAAGGAAATAAATTATTAGAATAATAAATTTTTAGTTTAAACTTATGAGAATAAGTGTTAATTAAATCTTCTAATTAAAAAGTTTTTCACTTATAAAATAATTTCTATGTCATATGATTGTAAAAAAATAAATAAACTTATTAAAATTTCTATACAAAGTTTTTCACTTATTAAAATTTCTATACAAAGTTTTTCACTTATAAAATAAATAATTTCTAAGCATAAACAAGTTTTACACATACTTAAATTTCACTTTATGTAGTTTATTGAATGAAATAAAATAGATTTCCCATTTGTCAAAATAAAGATTTGAAATTCAATTTATGTTAAACACATTATAAATAAAATAGATTTTTACTTATAGAATAATTTCTATGTCATATGATTGTAAATAAATAAATAAACTTATTAAAATTTCTATACAAAGTTTTTCACTTATAAAATAAATAATTTCTAAGCATAAACAAGTTTTACACATACTTAAATTTCGCTTTATGTAGTTTATTGAATGAAATAAAATAGATTTCCCATTTATCAAATTAAAGATTCGAAATTAAATTTATTTTAAACACAATATAAATCAAATAGATTTCCCATTTGTCAAAATAAAGATTCAATTTATGTTAAATACATTATAAATAAAATAGATTTTTACTTATAGAATAATTTCTATGTCATATGTTGGTAAAAAATAAATAAATAAACTTATTAAAATTTCTATACAAAGTTTTTCACTTATAAAATAAATAATTTCTAAGCATAAACAAGTTTTACACATACTTAAATTTCGCTTTATGTAGTTTATTGAATGAAATAAAATAGATTTCGCATTTATCAAATTAAAGATTCGAAATTAAATTTATTTTAAACACATTATAAATAAAAATAGATTTTAACATAATATAAATAAAATATATTTCTCATTTAACAAAATAAAGATTCGAAATTAAATTTAACACATTATAAATAAAATAGATTTTAAACTCATTCTATTTTTGCATAGTGTAAATCAAATTTATTTTTTAACATATCGTAAAAAGTAATAATAAGTTAAAGAGTTCTTATTACAATTTAATATCTCATATTTCACTAAAAATGATTAAACACAGTTAGAAAATTAATTAAAATCAATGATTACTAGATAAATATACTTACTGCATTTTCAACATCCATAGCTTGATTGTTGTTGGTGAATCCTTCCATTATCCAAGTACGGGAAAATCACACTAAACGATGCGGTAAAAACACAGCAAATTTCCGGGAAGAAAACTTCGCGAGCGTCGGTAAAGGAGAGAACACAAAGTACGTCTTAACTGCGCAGTAGATAATCTACGAATGACCCGAGAATTGAGTTGCAGCGGCTTATCTAGATAAGGGGTTTCCCCCATGCGTCACCCTGACTCACCTCTGTACATCTTACGAGAAACTTCTCGAATTCTGATTCATCCTCATAGAGGTTGATTCATTTGCATATTTCCCCTCGTGGATTTTCCAAGGTGAGTCATCCCCTCCGTGTTCGTACAGGTATAATATCTTACGGGAGATATGAAACATACTCATTTGCATATTTCTAATGAAGAGATAATGCCTACACTTTTAATTAATGGAAAATAACAATTATTATTTCAATTTGATTATTAAAAAATATTTTTTCAAGTGGATTGTTTAATGAATAAATGGTTTTATTATATGTTTTACGAAATAAAATATATCTTTTCGAAACAATATTTTTCCCGAATATAAGTTATTAAATGCATAGGAAATGGTTTTATTATATGATTTAATAAATATATCTTTAAAATTATTAAATCCCTATAAAGTGAATCTCTTAAAAATAAATTGTTTTAAGAAATGAAATAGTCATTTCAAACTTATATGTTTTAAGAAATATATTTTTTAAATTATTAAATCCCTAGACAGTGAATCTCATAAAAATAAATTGTTTTAAGAAATGAAATAGTCATTTCAAACTTATAAATTCATAGAATCTTTTATGAAATAAAATATTTCTAATTAAATCTTTTAAGAAATAAAATCATTAAAATATTTCAAAATAAGACAGACACAGATATTCAGTTTCAATCTATTTATTGAAAATCCATAAAATATATACACACATTACTTTTTGGATACAATTGTTTAAAGAAGTCGTTTTCATAAACACACATTACTTTTTGGATAAAGTATCTTCAATATATTTTTCATACAAGGTCATATTCAATTGTTTAAAGAAATCGTCATTGTAATGACAGGAACAATTAATTTTTTTAACAATAGCATGCATATTTAATTTTAAAAGTATTTCTTCACGATATAATTGATATTTTTCAAACATAGATTTCATTAAACACTCGTGTGAATTTTGATCGTCTGAATTAAAAACACACCCGTCACATTGAAATAAATTTTCAATTCCTAACTGAATTTCATACACGATAAAATCGAGTAAGATTTCCTTAGCACTTTGCTCATTTTCATGAGAAATACACACAAGGGGTTTATTTAGAATTAACATAGGAAGTTGAACGGTGAATATTGCATCAATAATAAAATGAGTTATTCTCATTTTGAGTTCTCTAAGCCTAAAAATTTGATCCTTGGACAATTTAATGACATTTGGTTTTAAATAAAAGCCAGAAGGATTTAAAGAAAACATTTGCTGTAAAGTGCAATAATCCTCATCTATGTAAGCCATTATTAATTGATTGTTAGAAATAAAACTATCATTTACTGATTCAAAATTAAAATTTTCAATCTTACTTTGAAAATAATACCATGTCTGAGCTGTCATTACAACGCCTTCTTTAGTAGGTATCCATTGACCTGTATGTAATTCTTTAAAATTACGAATGTGGATTCTCACATTAAAATTCTTTTCTATTACAATTTGTAAAAAACTGCTAAAGTTTAAATTAAATTCACCTCGTATAGGATCCCAAGATTGTTCACGTACCCATTGGTTTAACCAATCATTCACAATCAATTCTTCACACATGTCTTGAGAACAGTTTTTAACAGAAGTATCACTCGTTGTAGATACATCACAATGAGAGTTTTTTAAAGTATTCAGATCATTGAATAAAGAGTTTTGTGGTGTATCACATGCACTGGATGAAGCATCACTTAGATCAAGTCTTGGTTTCTTTAAAGGTGGCCTGATAGGGTTGGATATTAAATGACGAAAAGTCAGGCTGATTCTCATATCTTTAATGTCCGGTGCAATGCCATGGGTAAACAGTTCGTTCGTAGGCTTTAACATACCGTAGAACGAACCATGTTCTAATGAAATCAAAGTCGATGGTGTTTTAGGCTTCTTGAATTCAATTGTTCGTTCGGCACCAAAGCTGAGGACTGCGATGGGGAAAGTTGCATCTAATCCACTTTCGTTGTATTTATGTTGAGGTGTGTAGCTGTATCCATTGCTGTAGAGGTTTAGCAGAACATAGTTGAAGGTAGAAGCCGTCCATTTTTCCACTCGGTCCCGCAGCTCCAATATCAGACGTGTCCAAGGGTTAGCAGGCACATGGGTTCCGCTGAAGGCATAACTTAAAGTCGAATCGCCGTATCCTAGAACTTGCTTTTTAGGTTTAATACTTTTTCCATGAATTCTAAACGTTGGCGTGTAGAAAGGTAAAGTTTTTAACTCGGCAAAATACCGATCTGCTTGTTCCTTTTCGATGAAGTTTGAAACATAGTAGACATTCAGTCCGTTTTCCATAAAACTCACTGCAGACATGACGAGACAACCAACACACACGAAATCAAATGGTAGAATGAACCGTGATCGCTGATAAGCAATCTCTGATAAGATAAGACTCTCGTCACGTGACCAGAGGTAGCCAATCAGATAACTCGTGACGTCACTCACCACGTGACTGAGCATAGCCAATCACATCACTCGTGACGTCACCCTAATCACGTGACCTCGCGTCGCTGATAAGAACTCTCCTTATCATTCATTTCTCTCAAGGCAGCCGTTGGAGTAGGACGTGTTTTCAGGTAAGTGTATTTTATTCTATAAATAATCACACGTAGGGATAGATACAAATTCATTTTATTTAGTATGTTTCCCAGGTTACAGGGTTGAGTTTAACAACAGGTTTTTTTACAATAAGTTTCTTTTTCGGTTTGACAATGTTTTTTCTTGAAGACAAATATCGATTCTTAATAATACTTTGGGGTACTCCCATATCTTTCAAGGCTTGCAAAAATTCACTTTGTCCTGTAATAGGTGGTTTTTTATTCACAGAAAAGATGAAATGAAAGAGTTCCGCTAAATTAGAATGTTCCATGGTCCTTCCGTTGTAAGTAATCTCTCCTTTCGGGTTCCACTTAAACTTGTTTGAATGAGACTTGAGAAAATTTAATAAGGCTTCGGCTTGTTTCTTCATGGGTTTAGCTACAGATGATAACACAAAGGTTTCATAGTCTTCTTGGGGTTCTTGTTTTATAGACTCCACTTGTTTAGGTTAAACTTTTTCAGGTTCTTCTTCGAGTTGTTTAGACATCCAGGGCAAATTATATTCTTGCAAATCCATTTTTCTTTTTAAGAGTTCGTAGTAGTGCTGAATTTTTTCGTGATCCGGTAGAGAACTATTTAATATTTTAGCCATAGCTGAATCAAATTCCGTCATTTGCTTTTTAGAAGGTGTATGCTTAGAAAATTCTTCTTCCGGTACCAACGCATACTTAGCTGCGAATTCCATTGATGATGCCGGTTAAAACAGACAATGCAGCCGGGATTAAAATATTTGAAAATCCGCCGTGTTGAACAATCAATTTTTTCTTGTTGAATAAACTTCCTTTCTTGGTACCAATTTTTCGAAGAGTCGTCTTATATTTCCTTAAAGACCTTTTCTGATGAGAGGAGAGAGGTACATTTCCTTTTAATACGTTGAGGGTGCATTCGCAAATAGCCTTTACAGATCGAGTCGGTAATTGTTTTAACAAATGCTTGCGTAAGGTTTGAGGACAAGACTTTATAAGCTCCAAATCTCGAAGTTGTTTCCTCGTTAACGCCATGATCACAACTGAATTAAAATCGGTAGGGCTTTCCTTTTAAACCTTTTTTGGGCTCGTACACAAATTGGGTTTCCCCCGGTAATATACGCGTTCTGAGTCGCATTCCTTCGGGGGTTTCATTCCTTAAATCCACCAACAAATAAGAGAAGGGTTGTTTGGTAGCATCCTCGAACACTTCTTGAAAAAACTGAGTTGATCTCGGGTATAATTGTCTACCCAAGTGCGTAATTTGACTCATGTCCCGACGATTTTTAAAAAGTACTAAGTATTGACTGTTTAAGGAAATACCTCTCATTTCTTTACCTTTATGAAAAAGGTTTTGAGTAATAAAAATAATACTTAAATTTAAATGGTGACTTCCTTTGGTAAAGAGGTGGGTTAATCGTTCATCACCCCCACATTCCACCATCAAATCATCTAAAATCATTAAAGAATGGGTACCTAAATATTCCCGATAATTAGAAGGAAACCCTTCCACGAACGTTACGTCGGGAATTTCCTCGTAAAGCTTTTGAGAGATGCCGTAAAACCAAACGACTTTATCGGGAGGAGGGTTAAACATACGCCGTCGTTCTGCCAGTAAATCCCGCAGAAACCAACTCTTACCGACCCGCGTGGGGCCTCCTAAGAGCATTGTAAAAGGGTGTTGAAAGCGTGGAAACTCCATTCTAAATAAACACAGACACATAGGTTTACATTATAAATAGTTTTTTATTGATAAAAAGGAGCACGTGTGCGAAATCGTTTGGATACAAAATTATAGACTCGATGGTCGTTACATATATTCTCAGTTACAAACTGCTTTAAAAAATCTTTCAAAGTTTTGCCACGACATCGGCAATAAATATAATACACACAAAATTGACCACAAACAGCTGTCACATGACTTTGCAGCGGAAGTGGATTAAACACCACTCGTGAAAATTGAGATACATAGTTCGATATAGGTCCTTTAAAAAAGTTTGGCTTGTTTCCATAGGAATCAAAGAATTCCGCTTCTGTAGGGGAGGATAGGTAGAATGCCACCCAGTGGCTTCCGGCTTCTGTAGACTTGTCCACGTTGCATACAAAACATGCAGGATAACGCTCGATCTTCTTGGGTAATGGATCACTGGGGAAAACACCGGAAAAGTATTTCTTGGTCACTGGATCGTGGGATAAAATAGTCTCGATTTCTATAGAATTCATTTTCAGTTGGGGAAGTCACACAACACATGTCGTGTTTTACTAATTTCTATAATGTTTTCAAATTCCGCATACACCAATACAGTCGTGGTTCTTTCTAAGGTGTCCGCAAACTTGATTTCAATTCGTAAATTTCCTTGTTGCTGTAGATTCAGATGGGGTCCGTCACACATATCAGGGCTCAGGTCGAAAGCATACAAAGTATGTCCGTTCGCAAAGTCCTCTCGGGTCAGATAAATGCCGGTATCCCGGTTAAATCCCGAAAACGAACGATGATACGCTCTTATATAGTTATTTTCTTCGAAATCCAATTCCAAGGGTTTGCTGGGTACGGGTTGTCCATCCACGTAAACACTTAAAAAGTTGACCTTGTGATGATAGAAATAAAAGGGATTTAAATCATATTGTCCAGTGTAGGCACTATTTTCTAAAAGTCCAATAATAATTCTTTTCGACATGGCTCCTAAAAACACATTGTCTTGCATAAAGGATTTACTTCCGGTTGAGATCGAATAGGTCTTGCATAACACTCGATCGATGGGATACTTTGCTGTACTTTTCTCTAAGGCCTTGGCATGACCCAGTAATACACCGGGGCTCACTTTCACTTTACGTATGAAAATAGAAGCATGTTCCAAAATCACTTTGTAGTTGGGAATGGGTTTCGCCGCATCGATTTTACACATTAAGGAAAATTCGGGCTTGCTTCGGGTCATCTTAATTTTCAAGTCAACCATATTCAATAGCAATCGATTTTGTTGAAAAATATCACAATGCAAAGGTCCAATCATATCTAACGTTTTGCTTTTATTCGTGAGTGCGTAACGTATCTTCAATCCGGGGTTGTCTCCAGCAGGATCTGTAGCAGCCAAATTCTCATCTTTGTAAAAACATTCGCAGGCCAATAAACTTTTCTTGGCATCTTCTCCATAATTCAACAGCGTTTCAATACAGGCGCGGTAGGGGTAGGTGTTACTCGACGAGGAGATCACTCTTTCGTTCAGGCTAATATCCACTTGAGAAAACAAGGCGTGTAAAAATAAATTCACGGGGGCAACTGCATCCGTTTCCGCTAAGGGTGATCCATCAAAGTTGGTAATTTTCACTTTCACATACAGGTAGGAAGCCGATAAATCAATATAGTCTGCACCATTTCCGGAAATATTAAATTCCACAGGTCCTCCGTCTCGAATATTCGCAAGAGGGTGGTATTCAACAAAGTATCCTTTTTCAATAGCCGTTTGCGTGGGTGGGATCAAAAATAAATCCAATTCGGATTTCGCACAGGCAGCAGAATCTTTATGGATGAGTCCAGACATCTTTAAGCGAAAATATCTTGTACCTTCACTTTCTTGGCTTTACGTCGAATGACTGCTTTGGTAGAACGCTTCCTCTTTTTATACCGACGGCCCGATCCAATCATCGTCTTCACTTTAGTAGCGGCTTTGTCGGTTAACGTCTGTCCAGCTTCTTTTAATCTTCGCTTGGCGGCCATTTTAATGTCTTCTCCGCGAGACAGGTCACTCAACACGTTCACGCCTGAATGAAACAACTGCTTGCCGACCGCTTTCGCTCCCGATTTGAAGAGGGGTACTGCTGCACGAAAAAGGGATCGAAACAGTCCACCGAATCCATATCCCTTTTGTAAAGTAGTGCCTTGATAATAATTTAGACCACTACCTGACTGATGGGAATAGTAATCTTCAAAAGATTTCGCACAACACTGGTAAGGAACAAACATCACGAGAGGTATTTTTGACGAAAGTGAAGCTTCACGTACGAGCGCCCACGTTCAAATGGCGTGAGTTCGCCGAGGTGGTTCCTTATAACGATTTCCAAAGAGTCGAACGATTTTCGGCTGACAGGTAAATAGTGCGGTCGGTCGAATGTCTCACAAATCATTTCTCCATCTTTTCCTATCACATTAACAATTCGTAAAAGGGGTGCTAACACATCTCCGATAATTTGGGGTTCGACAATATCCGAATAAACCAGCAACACTCTATAATGCGCACAGGGATCTGCGACATAGGTACTAAAAATAGTTTGCTCGATATTTATATCCGGCGAGGCGATTTCACCTGGTTCGAATCCTAACATCTGCGCTATCCCCTCATGCAATATCAGTTTTGTTTTATCTTTCACGTTAATACACACCTTTTTCGTGTGCGGATCATAAGTGAAAGAAATTTTATTTTTAATCTCTTCAATAGACATCGCTTTTAAAATGTCATCGACCGATTCGTAAAAGCCATGGGGAATTCTTCTACCAAACGGAGATTTCTGGTCATTCAAATCGAAACCAAATAAATTATTATTTTGGTTCACATTATACCAGGTGTGAGGGTAAATAAATTCGACAAGGCCTACTTCCCATTCCCCTTTCAATTCAACGGGGGCGGGTAATCGCGTAATAAAATGAGAAATTTTATTCTCAGGAAAATAATTCAGGGAACTGTCCGAAGGTAACGTCACGTAGAACGACATGCTTTCAAATGATCTTTCAACAATCCAAACACTTGTTTTATAAGGCGAATAAATCAGAGGATGAAATCCATTGGTCAAATTTGCTAGGATAACCTTTAAATTTCACTTTGTATTCCACACGCTTTTTCCGTATCCGCTTATCTAAAATCTTTTCAATCGTATAATTCTCTTTTGGTTTCACTTTCTGAAGTTCTTGAGGGTAAAAGGTTCCTTTAATGGGTTCTTCTAACAGGTCCTTGATTCGGTAGACGGGAGGGTCTCTTCTCACACATTCAGTCACCACAAACACTTCTTCAGTCCAGTTCGTTTCATATCCTTTTTCGAAGGTTAATTTCTGCTTGGAAACTCGTACAACATCTCCCGGTTGAAACATGCAGGGTTTTCTTTTCGCATTTTGCATGTCACCGTATAAAGTATCCCATACATCGCTTTCATTTTCAGCGGTTACTTCAACTGGAGCTCTCTTGATACTTGAATGGTAAGTATGATTATAACTGTGTAACAACTGATCCAACACGTCTAAATAGCGGTAGGTATGATTATGGGTAAAATATTTCCACATTTTCGTTTTCAAAGTTCGGTTAAATCGCTCCACGACCGATGCTTTCGTATTGTTATTCGTCGTAAAAAACCGCACGCCTTCTTCTTTCAAAAATTTTTGAAAAAGTCTGTTTTGATACTCTTTTCCGTCATCCGATTGCAAGGACTTGGGTTTCCTCGTCGCGAAAATAGAGCGGAACGCCTTTACAATATCTTCACCTCGTTTTTGTTTCAAAGGGACCGCCCACGCAAATTTAGACAGAATGGCTATACAAGTCAGAATGTAGCGGTACCCTTGATTGAACTTTTGCAAACTGCCGCGATCCACTAAGTCGGTCTGCCACTGTTGATCGATGGAATACACTATCACTCGATTGGTCGGGAACTTTCTTCGAACAGGTTTGTGCAACGTGTATGCATCGACTCCGCTCAGCCAGTCCTGAATCTTCTTCTTCGAGATTTTGCCTTTGGCAGCACGAAATAAGGCATTTACACCACCAAAACTTCCTGCGTGACTTGGGTTCTGATACACCTCCATCGTTACAACACAAAATTTTATTATGACTCACATTCACACGAAAGCGCATCATATCTTCCTCGTACGAAGATACTTTTCAGAATGACTCACTAACGCAACGTCTCCCTTTATGTACCTTATAAGTGCACTCACAACCATAGCTTCATGGTTTGATAAATAAAACCCTTATCCACTTATCAAGCCGTGAAACTATTTTACCTTCGGTTCGAATCTAACTCGTGCAAAAATTCGAAAAAATTTTGAAGTCCCCAAAATTGTGAAAAAAATACCAAGTCCCGAAATTTAGGAAAATAAATCTAACTCCTCAAAATTCCCCTTCTCCCCGATAGATGACACCACCAAACCTCATCCAAGATGATAGTTAAAGTTTCTAGACTTCCGGTGGCAACACCCCCTCGTCCAAGATGATGACTAAGTAGTGTAAAAAGGACACGTTCTGCGACTGGGTGGTGGCGTAGTGGTGTCAGGGTGGAGGCGCGCCTCCACCCTACGCCACAATACGCCACTACGCCACCACCGTGTTGCAGAACTGTCCTTTTTACACTACTAACAAGTTTAGCAGTATTCCTCTGGCACTAAATTAAAATCTGTCAATGTCAGATTTTCATGTTTTAAATAATGAAATAATGTCGTGTCTGTATAATTATTATTATTATTATTTTTGTTTTTTTGTTTTTGGTGGTTAAATTTTTTTTTGATATATTTTTGTGTTTGATCAAAGTGGTATTCATTTCAACATTCAACACATTGTACGACACAACAGCTAGCAAACTGCTGGCGTATTCTGCAGTTGAGATTTATGTGTCTATCTATATAAAACAACTTACATCTTTTTGTCTCAATAAAGCATTTATATACTATTCGAATGATAACAGTCATAAATGAACATTTTCCGCAATACGTTTAATCTAAATCAGGCCAGTCCTACAAAAGACTTGGTGGGCTGAAAAATGCATTTCATTCCGGCAAAACTCATTGTGTGTAAACACACGCACACACACATACTATACTATATATACATATTAAAGAGAGAAATTAAAAAAAAAAAAAAAGCACATTAATATAAAACTTCTTATTTTTATTTATAAATTAACAAAATAACTGTTAAATATATATGACTCTACACTACTACTCTTTTACTAGCTAATGTAAATGTGTGATAACATAAGGAAGGCATCCCGTGAATGAAAGTGACACGAGACAAAAAATAAATAAATAAATAAATAAAAACTGTGGATGAAATTCTGTCTATGACAGAATTTAATTTAGTACTACAGGACTACTTATATTTGTATTTTAACACCCTTTCAAATAATAATAATAATAATAATAATCTGAAAACACTAGTCTAAATAATCATGAAATATTCAGCCGAGACCCGTTGGCTCTGTGGTTCAGAGTACACAGCTACGAACCTGAAGGTTGAGAGCTCGATCCTCACCGATGGGAAGTGGAAAAAAAATATATATATATATATAGTAATACAATATTATCAGTGCAAAAATTTGAAATTTAAAGATGATTTAATTTCAGTATGAAAACAATTATTCGGATCATAAGCGAAGACTACCCAAATCAAACCAAAAAAGGAATAAAGTTGCTAATTAAGTGATAAAAGTAGTTCAAAATGATCATTCAATTGCAAAACACTGAATGAGAATTGTAATACACTGAATGAGAATTGAAATAGTGTTATAAATAATAATAATAATAATACAACATAAAATGCGCAGATAGCAGCTATAAAATGATGCATTTCGAAATTTTTTGAAAATTAAAAAACTGCTTAAGTAATAGCAAACATTGTGCATACACATAATTAAATAAAAAATAATAAAAATATTAATAAAAAGCTTCATTTCCAAATATATATATATATATCTGAAAACACTAGTCTAAATAATCAGGAAATATTCAACCGAGATCCGTTGACTCGGTGGTCAGAATACACAACTACGAACCCGAAGGTTGTGCGTTCGATCTTCTCCAATGGGGAGTGAAAAAGAAATATTTATAAAAGTTTTACGGATTTCACAAAGTATTTTAAGATGGAGAAAGAAATTAAATGGTAAAATTGGATATTGGAAGGCGTTTTCGAAGTGGAACACTATAAATTGGTTACGACGCAAAATGTCAGATTGAAAGAAATAGTCTTGTCGTACTTAAAAAAAAAAGGGAGTTGGGCAAATTTCAGTTTATGTCATTGAAACATGTACATGCAGTCCCTCAATGCATACAAAAAGCATCATATCTTTATTTCGAAAATTATCCACCTCAGTTATGTCAGTTTTGTTATCAATGCTACTCACTGCTTAATCATTACTTTAAAGTTGATTTTCTCAAATTCTGCATTTTTTTTTCTGGTATGGGATATGCTTATAACAGCTAGGAACCCTCAATACCCCCTCACTTAGGGTATTCTACAAAAGCTTGGATCAGACTATTAACTGACAATTGTTGAGACAACTGCCTAGTTCAGACAATTGCCGTTAATACCTACACTACCACACTACCTCTGCTAATTTATTAATTATTTTAGCATTACTTTTAATAATGCAAATTTGCTTATCCATTAAAAATTTCGAAATAATTATTAAATTAGATAAAAATTAAAATTAGTTAACTTTAAAGAACTATAATAAAGCCACGAATATAATTATAATAAAAACAAGACCTTACTTTTAGCTTTACAGATGTAACTTTAAACGGTGAAGTACTTTCATTCAGCCCCCCCCCCCCCTTATCTTCAGCACCAGTTACTCTATGCTGTGTTGTTTGTGTGAAGATTTCTTTTTGACTGTTCGATTGGGCAGCTATAGATGCTACCTGGCGCCACCTCCTGAAGGAGAGAAGACAATCGAACAGTCAAAAAGAAATCTTCACAGAAACAACACAGCATAGAGTAACTGGTGCTGAAGATAAGGGGGGGGGGGCTGAATGAAAGTACTTCAACGTTTAAAGTTACATCTGTTGTAAAGCTAAAAGCAAGGTCTTGTTTTTATTATAATTAAAATTAGTTTTACAAACCTTTAAAATAACTCATGAAATTTGTCATTTGTCATTTGTATGTATGTCAAGTGCCATACTGTCTCGAAAATAAAGAGAACTTAATTAAGTAATAACGTGTTATTTTCATTAACTCACACTTTTTTCTTCTCTTTTTAATAATTTAGAAATAAAGTATCAAATTATAAGTGATTAAACTTTAAAATAACTTTACTATTACTGTAAAACAACACATCAAATTATCCATGAAAACACTCATATTATGTAATTTAACGTTTATGAAAAAAAAAACTTTCTTGCTTTATTAATTTTCCTTTCATTAGCTTTATTTATTTATTTATTTTTCTCTTTAAACAGCGTTCCGACAATTTACAAGGAATTTTAATTACCAAATATTTACTTTTTTCCCACTGTCATTTAACCGCAAATGTAATTCACCCAACAAATGATGAAAGTGGTAGATTTCAATAACAGGAAAATGGCCACGAGAAGTGCACTTGAATTTACAGTCGAAAGTAGGCCAGGTAACTCAGGAGGAGGGCCGCAGTGAAATTTGAGCTAATGGGATAAATATGCTTTGAGCTACTGAAGATAGCATGCAGCTGGAATACTTCGACAACTGACGTCACCTTCTTGAAAGGAAAGCAAAATCAGTTATTTTAACCTATAAATGTTTACTTTTTAAATTGTTGAATAAAATGTTGCATAATATTGTCTGATTTATAAACGCATATGAAGTGTTATCACAAATTCGGAGCAACAAAACATTTACATATTACAATCCGTTAACAAAAAAAGAAAAAAAAAAAAAAAAAAAAAACATGATATTGCTTTGTAAAATAATGCTGTATAGTATTCTCTAATTCATCAAATTACCATATAATTGTTTAGTTGCTTTGGTATAGCTATGGTATTCAGAATTATTTTAATTGTGCTACTACCCAGCTCTCTCTCTTTATTTTTATGTCCGTCCATCAGTATTTTCTGTTTTTCTGCTAATATATTTATGAAATGCCTGAAAATTACTCAAAGTTCATGTCTACTATGGCATGTTCGCTATTCAAAACCATTAATAACACAATTGGTTTTAGTACAAGAATTCACAAAACATTTGAAATACACTGGGATCCATGGGACTAGTCCATGGGATCGAAAATCCCATCAATTCTATCGTTTGATAATCCGCTTTCCTCACATATATAAGATCAGAACTCACTTTGTATATTTTGCACTGATAGTTGTGCACGTAAGGCTACCGAAAACACACTGCATTATTTTTGCATAACATTTAACGAAATTATCGTTCTTTTTATTTTAGGTTTTTGAACTGTTAAATTAAAGAAGAAGTGCAAAAAAGCCTCAAGAACTTTTCTTACTATAGTAAGAGCATAAAATCCTCAAATATGTGAGTTAAGTTACAAATCGTTGTTTGTGATTCTAGCTGATATTGCTTTGTAAACTAATGCTGTATAATATTCTCTAATTCATCAAATTACCATATAATTGTTTAGTTGCTTTGGTATAGCTATGGTATACAGAATTATTTTAATTGCGCTACTACCCAGCTAAAAATAAATTACAGAAAACTTTATAAAAGAAAAAAAAAATGCACAGAACTGCAGATAATCTGAAAGTATTTGGAACAATAAAAAGTTTAAGAGGGAAAAAAATATCTGCAATTTTTTTTTTCTTCCAAACTGCAGATAGTCTGCAGTTATTCTGCAGATTTTTTTTATTCTTGTTACATTCTTGTTTTATTCGTACCAAATATCTTCAGATTATCAGCACTTTTGTGCAGTTGTTTTTCTTACAATTTCTCTGTAGCTTGTTTTTAGCTGGATGTACTTTGAGTTACTGAAAATAGAGAGAAGTTGAAATAATTTAAAAACTGATCCCATCTTTTTTTTTTTTTTTTTTTTTTTTTTTACGAGAGCAAGCTAAACTATTTTTACCTACAAATATTATTATTTTTTAAATTGTTAAAAAAAAAAAAAAAAAAAAAAAAAAATCAAAAATTTTATTTAATTTATAAAACATATGCAGTGTTTTCACTAATTCGAGACAACAAGATGTAATACAACGGATGAGCTGGTGTCAACTTTACTTTCCCACAGAGTGGAAGCACAAAGCAATTTAAAATCGGAGAAGGGAAAATAGCTTCAAACTACACTTGTGAACTCATTGCCATCCAAAAAGCCCTAGATGAGTTTATAAATCTTGAAGAAAATGAAAGAGCCAAAGGGTTAATCATCTTCAGTGACTGCAGAGCTGCTCTTCAAGATATTCAAAGGGGTTTTTCAGGGCTAACTATAAATATACACCGTACACTTCGTAAGATTTTACATTTGAAGAAACAGTGCACCATGCAGTGGATTCCCGTGAATGTTGGCATTACTGAAAACGAGAGGGATGATGCCTTGGCAAAAGAAGCAAGATAATTAAACACCAGCAGGGTTGCTCATGTCACTCTCAGCGATATCAATTCAGTTGCTAAGGCAAAACTCAATTATAGGAAACTCAAAATCAAACACTAAATCCCTGAAATCAGTACCAATAGAACTCTCACCAGCACCCTAACAAGACTCCGGACAGGACACTTTAGGGGGATGAAGATCCATAAAGACGGGATAAGGACTTACTGCCTCTGCAAAAACTGCCCAGACATAGAACTAACCCCCAAACATCTCTTCAACTGTCCCGCTGTTCTGGCGCAATTGCAGCAAATAAGGGACAATCCGTGGGCGGACTTATATGAAGAAAATTGCCTTCAAATCACAGATGCTGTATATAGGACCTTTGGTCCCATTTAAAATTATTTTCTGTCTAAGACACGACAACAACCAACCAACAAGGTGTAATCTTAGAGCATAATAACAGAGCATATTCAATACTTGAGTTCCTATTCAAAGGGCAACGAAAATTGAGGATGATTTTCATCGGTCACGTGACGAGTGAAACGGCCAGATCCACCCGTAATTGGATGACTTAGCGAAAAGTCTTTCACACCCTTTAATCGAAAGTGTGCTGAAGTGACAAGTGACTTTCATTGGTGAAAATTTTAAAAGCACTCGTCACGTGATATATATATTTTTTTATGTTAGTTACATTTTTCGATGAAGGATGCGCTCTCTAGACGAATGTATACTCTAAGGGTGTAATACATTCACAGGAAAGGATAACATTGTTTTATAAAAACTTAGCTGTATTATATTCTCTCTCTTTTTTTTTTTTTTTTTTTTTTTTTTTTTTTTTTTAAGTTAACCTTATCTAAAACATTTGGAAACTAAAGTTTGAGCAAAGAGATTATTAATAATATTCGTGTTTCTGAAAAGCAAATATCCATCTTCAACTTGAAGTCGTATATCGTTCGAGATTTATCCGACCCCAACCCGACAGCTAAATGTAAGGTGAACTCGAACCCGAACATGAGAAACAATTTTCCTGAATCCGAAAAATAACGGCCCGAATTCGCAAAAGAGATTTTCGTCGTCCGAAATCCGTCCTGAAACCTGAAAAAAGAAAAATGTAAATTAATAATTTATTAGGATCATAAGAATTAAAAAAAAAAATACATTAGAGAATTAATGTTTGTTAAATGGAAAACTTCGTTATTTGGAATTTCCAACAGAGAAATCCACTATAATAACCTCTGTATAAAAATTATGAAAATACATTTTTATCACACAAATTTTTGTTTACTACTGAGGCTTATTTTAAACATGCTCTGAACTCGACCCGATTCATTAAACACTAAACTTTATCCACAGGAAAAGAATATATATAACCAACCCGACCGGTACAGGGCGCACAAAAAAATAAAATAATAAATAAATAATTGTATTTTCTTGGATTAAATATGTACTATACTAAAGTTTGAAGCCCCACTTACACACGAAAACCTTTTTAGATTTCGGTCTTACCTTATAGGACTTAGAGGTTTTAGGAATACTAGTATCACCCAGTGGTCGAAATTCGACCACAAATTTATATATATGTATATAATATATACATATTCATCCAGACAAATGATACAAAAACAAAATAAAATAAAATATGCTCATTTCTTTTATAATTATATACTCATTTCTTTTATAATTATATACTCATTTCTTTTATACTCATTTCTTAATAAAATATACTCATTTCTTTGAAATTTAAAAAAATAAATAATATATATTATTTACACATTAATACACAGTATGAAATTTATGTTACGGCTAATGTCTATTTAAATTAGAGCTCATGTAAATCATTAAAAGAAAAGAAAAAAAAAAGTAAAGAAAGGGAAAAAAAAAAATTGAAATTTCGTAAATCAAATCTTTATTATTATTATTATTATTATTTTATTTGCGTATATGTTCAATAGTATAAAATTTCGAGCCTTTGCTATAGGAACGAAGATGATTAAAACGAAAGGCATTTTAAATGCAAGAGATTGCGGGTATAAAGTGAAAGTGCATAAAAAATAAAAGTATTTTTAAATACCTTCATGACATCGTAAGAAAATAATTCTTGTATTCTGCAACTCTCGTGAATTAAACCTTTCGAACCGTACCACTTTTAATCCTCAACTCCCATAACTAATATGTTAAAAGTTTACCACAAATTTCATGCTTGCCTATTAAAATATATAGATAATTCAAACGGATCGTCTATTAGGATCGTTTCAAAAATCAATCAAAATCATTTAGTTTTCAACGAGGGAGTGTTTTAAGTGGCTGTTTAGAGCTGAATAAATATATCCTACTCTGATAAAACTGTGAATTCATGAATTTTGAAAGGACAATGGGCTCTTCCCACCGTCGTCTGCTCAATCACATGATAGAGGAAAACGCATAATCGAATTCTGAGAATCGAATTCAATTAAGTATTGTTCCTAAGAACAAAAGTTTAATATTTAATATAAAATAAAATAAAAGTAGTATTGTGCATTTGTAAATCGTAGAATAGTTGTATTTGTAAATTTAAGAATTTTATAAAAACACTTTATGTGTTTATCTTATACTATTAAGTGAGCAATATGTGTATATTTCACTGATCTCGAAAACGGTAGCTCGGACAGTCACGAAATTTAACACAAAGGTGCCCCCCGAAGGGTCATTGTGCACATTGAAGTCAGATTTTCGAATTTTTGATTAGTTTTTTCTTAATTAATTAAAATGTAAAAATAATAACCTTCTAATTTCTGACATAAAAGCCATTTAAATTTTAACATTTTATCCATAATTTAATTGTTGCCAATTTTTTTTTCGACAAAATAATAATAATGGAAAAAAAAAAAAAAAAAAAAAAAAAAAAACGTACATTTTTTTAAAATGAGGAAAATAAATCAGAAAGATTAGAAAATAAATTAGAAATATCAGTCGCATCGTTACAAATAAAATACCAAATGAAAGGGAAAAGTTTTGTAAATCCGATGCATTAAACAGCTTATCAATCGGATGATTAGTTTTTTCTTAATTAATTAAAATGTGAAAATAATAACCTTCTAATTTCTGATAAATCATTTAAATTTTAAAATTTTATCCATAATTTAATTGTTGCCAATTTTTTTTTCGACAAAATAATAATAATAATAATAATAATAATAATAATAATAAAAACGGACATTTATTTAAAATGAGGAAAATAAATCAGAAAGATAAGAAAATAAATTAGAAATATAAGTCGCATCGTTTAAAATAAGATAGCAAATGAAAGGGAAAATTTTTGTAAATCCGATGCATTAAACAGCTTATCAATCGGACAATTAGGTTTTTTAAAATTAACTAAAGTAGGAATTTTAGGTGGCAATAGCAGAAGATTGTATGGAAACCGTTAGGAGAAAAAAAAAAGAAAAATCTGCTTCACATTAAGTCACATGATTTTTAAGTGGGATTAAAAATTGCAGTTTTCAAATTCTTTTAAATTTTCTCTCACGAACACAAAAATATAATATACAGCCTGTACCCCACAAGACCAACTTGCATTTCAAATTTCATCAATTATTTTGGTTAATAAACAAAAGTTATTATTATTATTTTTTTCAAATTAAGTTTTATTCTATCTTCGAAAAGAATTATGTGATCATAGATATAATAATATATATAGATCTATCATCCCCATATTATCGTGCAAAGATTTTTGATGCCGAAAAAAAAAGCTTTGGAATCAGCCATTAAGCGGTATTGAAGGAAAAAAGGAAAAAAAAGAAGAATAAATTTGAAACTATATCTGGAGCTTTTCATTCACCTTTAGTAAATAAATTATTCATGAATTTTTTTGCTAAAACATTCGTGTGTATTCCCGTGTGTATTCACTCGGGGAAAGACTGCCATATTTTGGTAGAATCGCCGTCTTTTCCCGAGTGAAAAGGAATCACTTTTTTCTCCCCAATGATCAATCTATATATTATTACTATATCTATGTATGTGATACGATACATCAATAATTTGGGTTTTAAAAGTTTTTTTAAATAGATTATTTAAACTCTATGAACCATATTTTTATTTTATCAGTTTCATTAACAGATCCTGCTGGGCGATTTTTTAAATTTTGGTGTTGAAGTACACCGAACGTTTTTCGACAAGAAATTTAATATAGCAACAGCCATTTTAATCTAAGTAGCGCATCAAATATATAAAAACAAAAATGATTTATTTTTACACAAAATTTACAGAACAAATGCAGTTTTAAAGATAGGAAATTTATTTCAACAAGCACTATTTTAAACCTAAAAACCATTAAAAATATACGCAGAATATAAAGGATTCTTATGTATAAACAAAAAAGAGTCTGGTAAAATTATTAGCAAAATAGTCTTCCCCTTTTCATACAAAAAAAAAAAAAAAAAAAAAAAAATCCATCTCTAATATGGCGACAAAAATTCAAAAGCCGCCAGTGGAGCAACACAATAAAGTTGTGCAACACGGTAATGTTTACCTATTTATTTATTTTTTTATATAATAATCATTATGCTAATTTATCATACAAACAAATGAGCCTCTGTGTGTTACTGCACTTGCACGCTGTCGAACAGAAATATTTGAAAAATTCAAATTAATATTTAAATAAATAAATAAAAATATGTTTAATGAGAAATATATATAACCATAAAAAGATTAGTTGTCTAAAATATGGCAGAAATAGCGCTCATAGCATATTGTTACAAGGTATTAAGTCTTATTGTTACAATGGATTAAGTCTAAAATGGTGACAAAAATTCAAAAGCCGCCAAAGAGAACTATATTAAGGCTGTACTATCAGGTTTACAACCCATGAATTATATATAGAAACACAAAAAATTAATTGTCTCATGCGACAGACGTAGCCGGTCACAGAATATTGTAATATTTTGAAATTGCTGTCATTTAATGGTTGATTGGATAAACAAAATAAACATATGAAATAACGTAAAAGCAAATATTATGTTGTCTAAACCCAGTTACATTTGAGTCCAGTCCTAGTTACATGTGAACAACACGTATAGTGTTGTTCACATGTAACTGGGATTCAAATATAAAAAGGAAACTCCAATTTTTTCGATACTGTCTATTTCGAAACTGTTATATAATAAGCACCTAAATGGAAGCTCATTGGTAAACTATTGTCGCAGGTAATAGGGACAAGCGCCCGAGTTGCAGTGGATGACCAAATCGCTGCCGAATGCAGCAGGGACCTGGAGCGAACTTTTGAACAATTTCAGTAATTTATTTTATTTTATTTTTATAAAGCTATATAGAAAAGAGTTTCCTTTAAATTTAGTGGCCAGCGAAGCGGGCAAAGCCTGCTAGTTTATTTTTAACTGTAAGAATCGATTTTTGTATGTTTTTGTGTAACTGCTACATTAACTGATCTAGCAATAAATAATAGCTTGTTCTTGTGGAATGTTTATGGATTATAAAATGTTTTCATTTAATTTAATTGCATAAAGGTGTTACAACAAGTTAATTAACTTAGTTACTGGTCTGAATGGATTTACGTAGTACGATATTGCACTGTTACTGATTTAAGTACCAAAAATCAGATTATTTAACAGGTTCTTCATGAACATCAATAAGAAATATAAACTAAATGATGATTGTAAATATATACAGCAAACAAAAGATGATGAATAATGATATAAAATGGATTAAAAATGATGATGTATAAAAAAAAATAACACAGATTAAATACGATTGATCAAAAATAAGAATAGAAAATATGTTATTTCAGCAATTGCTATAGATAAACAAGACTGTGTCTGCTATTTGTTTTTCCTCTATCATGTGACCTCTGACGTCAGGTGGGAAGAGTCCATTTTTGTCACTATTACCGAAAGAAATTGTGTTGACCATACAATTCTGAGATGGTCTTAAACTCGAAATAGAAGCCTTTTTCAGCATACTAAGTAATCCTAAATAATCCTAAGTAAATAATACTAAGTAAGAGTTAAAATTTTCCAATGGGTAAAGATGATTGTAAAACTTAAAGGGAATTTCTACTTGGAACATTGGCAGGAAAGCTTCTTGGGTAGATAATTTAACCTTCATGAAATACAAATAATCATGTAGCATGAAATGTTTAGATATTTATGACTGACAGAGCCTTAGAAGATTTAGAAACATATATCAGGTGATTAAATAATTTTTCATATGTTTCTATTTAAAATTTTGTTGAGGCCATTAAATTTTAAGCAAGTCGGTGTTAACAGGACGCCTTAAAGATTAAATGATAATGACTTTGACTGGCGCTTAATTGAGTAAAAATTGCTGTATCAAAATCTAATTTTTTAAAAATGAAAAAAAAAAAAAGTAACTATAAATAAACTTGTGGATTTTATAAAATTAACTTCTAGTGATAATAAACAAATGATGGACATAGAAAACGCATTGATCCCTTAAAATACTATAACGGTCACAAAGCTCATAAACGCGAACTGCTTTTAGCTTGATAAAGTACTATAAATTGAAACTTATTTTTACGCACTTTCTTATAGTGGAGTTTTCTTATGTGCAGACATCTTACAGATTAAATAATCAAGATTTTGACAAGCGCTTAATTGTGTTAAAATTGGTATATCCACCTTTGATTTTTTTAAGATTTTTTAAGAAAAACACAACTATAAACAAATTTCTGGATTTTGTAAAAGCAACTTCTACCCAAGTAGCACGGGAACGTTCTGTGAACGTCTAATAACGGTTACAGTCGTTCAAACACCGCGTTTCGTGTCAAGAGAACGTTTGATAAGACGTTCAAAAATAGTATTACTTAGAACGTTCTGAAAAGGTTTGCTTTGTACCATCTATAAAACGTACAATTCTAGTTCTATGAAAAACGTTCAAGTGTATCACCGTCGTCACACGTTCTGTAACAGTGTGATTATAACAAATATGACAAAATGCCTTTTTTTTCAGTTTTGTGTCCTTATTTTCAGTTTCAGATTTTGGTGGCATGCCAGTATAGAATAATCATTGAAATGTAATAGAGATGATTTTTAGGGAAAAAATTACAAAATTTTAAACTTTAATTATATGTTATAACCATTATAATTATTTATAATTTTATTTAAGTTTTATAATGTTGAATTTGTTCAAACACATTACTCCAGATTACTTTTGCAGATATTAATTATTATTTACTTCTTAAAATGCTAATAAATTAAGTTACGAAAAAGTAATTTATTTTATTTATTTATTTTGTATATACCAAGAAAAAATGTGTTGGATATAATTGGCAATTTTCGATCTCCGGTTTTCCATAGGTTTATACACTCTTGAGATGTCCAGAACACAATTCAACCATTCTTTGAAAATGCCAGTCTGTCTATCTTTTTGTGTGTGTGTTATCAAAGTTTTGTAGACTCTGTATCTCGCAAACCAATTGACGGAATTTAACCAAACTTTATGTTTAGTTAGACTTTAAACTAATTTGATAAATATCAGGAATATTTAATTAGGTATTGACCTAAATATCAGCTTTGGTGCTCATTAGCCTTTGGAATGTATCACCAGATAGGGGTCGCTTCTATGCTGTAAATTCCCACTTTTATGGGGAGATTATATCTCAGCTTCTACAGTGCACAAATGCACCAAACTTAATATGTGAAACAGATATTATGTAAAACTACGCTGATTTAATTCGGGTGCGTATATTGATCAACTGGTGGCGCTGCTCTCCTGCAATTTAATCCCGTTAACGTAATGGTAATAATTCAGTTTTTGTATTATAAATAATTATAAATACACTAAACTTGGTATGTGAAATTAATATCATATAAAACTTTGCTGAATCAGTTTGCGTGCCTATCTGACAAGTGGAGGCATTGGTATGCTGCAATTTAATTTCATTCAAGGGAACGCAATAGCTCATGTTCTATGATTTATAAATGCTCTAAAATTGGTACGTGAAATAGATATTACAGGAATTTTACTGATTGACTTGGGTACATATCAAATGACAGGTGACACTGCTACGTTTCGTTTCAGCTTACGGTACGGGAAGGCTATACCTCATCTTCTATAATACGAATACTTATCGAACCTTGTATATGAGATATATATATATAATGACAAAATGTGCTGCTTCAATTTCAGTATATATCCACCGACGGATGGTGCTGCTATTACTTTCTGCGATTTTCCAGATATCTGTATTTCAGCATCTTTTGGTGAAGAATGTACAAAATTTCATATATAAAAATATTAATTATAAGAACCTGCGTTGATTAAATTTTTATGATTGAATTAATAAATTTTAAAATTTTATGGATGCTGTATCTCACGAACTAATAAACAAAATTTATTCAAACTTGGTTTACTTGGACTGTGACCTAAACTGGTGGCGATTATATTTGTTAATAAATCGTTCAATAGGTGGCGCTGTCATATCATTATTTTCAAAATTTTTAATATGGCAGAATAGGACAAAATTTCGTATAAATGTACATTAATGCGCATTGTTTTTAACTTTTCCATGGAAAATTAAATATGTGTATATATATATATATATTATATATATTATATAAATTTATATTAGTAATATTTAATTTAAAAAAAAAGTATGGGCGATTTGTACAGCACATTGCTTTCGCTATTGTATTAAAATTTTCAATATTCTTGTGAGAAAGGTCGTCTATGCTTTTAAAACGAAAGGGTGAACTCTAAATCTGTGACAATTTAAAACAAAGTTATCGATTTTTTACATTTTTCATTATGCAAACATTTCTTAAGATACATATTTTGTACACTATAAAATTGATTTTTCTGGATATTTAGTGTTATACTTTTTTGAGATGAAAATCTTATACCTTTGCCATGGAAAATAATTTTGATAGATTATTTTAGCAAATAATATTTACGGCATTCACCTGTGCAGGAAAATATAGAAGAGAGTTTTATGCTGGCCTCAGTATACCAATTTTTAAAAAGTTCAAGTTTTGAATAGTATGAAAATTCTGTATTAGAAACGGATGTTATTGAATAAATCGTGTTTTGCTTAATCAACAAATTTTCCCCGCCAGTAAACGGCCATCTGCAGTTCAGTTACACAGGAAGTTCGTATTCGTATGCTATCCAAAGTCCAAAGCTTCTCACTTCTGCCTGCTTACTCAGTGTATTTTGATTTTCTATTCATTTCTTAAGTTATTAACATTGGGATACACTACAGCTCCTACAGATAAGTTTTTCTCTTTTGTAAAATTTTACATATGCATTGAAGTCTTAAAAATTTAGTTTTTTTTAATTTATATATATATATGTATAACATACATTTATTTTAAACTAAATTTGCATTTTTTTTAATTTTACAAATATTTCAAGCTAACTCCTAAATTTATTTCGTTCTATTTTTTATTACTGCAGTTTAACATTGTATACTAGTTTAACATTATAAACTAGCAAACCCATGCGAATTTTTCGCACTTTATTTCTTCTTTTTTTGCTTTTAAAAATTGAAACTCATAAATATTATATCGAATTCCCCATCTGATTAAAATTTTAATGTACCAGAAGCCAAATTATTATTAGTACCAAATTAATATTGTGCAATAGTGAGACCAAGATCATTCAAAGAAAGGGTTGAAAATAAAATTCATGGTTGAAGGCCCAGTTTCATACTTTCGCAGGCAGTACAGTTATAGTATAGGATTTCCATGATACCTTTTAAATTTTTGTCGCGATGTTGGTGATGACTTTTTATTTATTTTGGTATAATATTTTGCTAAAAAAAAATAATAATAATTCTTATTTTGATTATATTTTTATGTTTATGATTTTTAGTCAATTTATGACAATTATTCATATTCTGTATAATCTTTAAAGTATTTCTATGTTTAAAATGACGCTTATAAAGATTGAAGAAGCAATTTTTAAAAATACAATTTTCCATAAAATAATGTAAGCAGACAAATTTCGTATTTTTTTCTTATTAGTTCATTGAGTTGAGTCCGCATGCTTAAATAGTGTTCATTTTTAAATATTATTTTTTATCCTTGCGTATTTCAATAATTACACTACTATATCGTTTCGGCAAAAATTAATTGCAACTGATCCACGTTAAAGAAATATATAAATAGATTTGATCATCACATTTTACATTACACTGTAGAAATGTAAAAGCAGGGAGAAGTATTAAAAAAGAAATAGTTACTAAGGTGAATCTTAATATTGCTAAATGTTTTAAATTTTGAAGTTTATTTATTTTATTTTTATTTATTTATTTGTTTACAGAATAAACTTTTAATTAATTAATTATTTATTTTTCAAAACGTTTCACCACATTTTATACTGTTACATTTCACTGCATGTGTATGTAAAATTTATAAACTCAAAATCAATAATTTAAATAAATTTCGCATACGCATGATTTGAAATATGAAAATATTAAGTAAATTTCACGTAATCTATTTAAATAAAAAAAACAAAATAATAATAATAATTTTTATTTTGTATATTTTTAAACGTATTTAAAATACACCGCTGTTCAAAATTAAAGGAACAAACCTGCTTTCCCATTTTCTTCTTTTATGCATAACTTTTAAACAAATAAACACATGGACATAAAATTTGGATGTCATGTTCGTTATCATATCATTAATCGAATTTTACATAACTTTAGAATAAGTAATAATTTTAAACTAATAATTATTAATTTTTCTCAAAAGTAAGCTTTGGAAAAAATGAAAAATGTCAAAAATTTTAGCAAAGAAAACTTAATAAAAAATTGTGTTAATGATGCATTATAAACAAGTGAAGACGCACAGCCCTCAAATGTTAAACAAAATCCAGGTTTTACTTTCTGTGTTCACTTTTCTTTTACTTTAATAACGGAATTTAAAAAAAAAAAATAATAATAATAATTACTAATTTGTATAAATTGTGATCATCTCCAGAATAATAAAAACGTCGATAAATAATTTAATAACGAACGCCTTATCCGATTTTCATGTTTCTATGTAAATTAAAAAAAAAAATATTCACACGCGAAAAAATGAAGAAAAAAAGAAGAAACAAAAAAGTGACTACATGAAGAAATATACGGTTTTAATCTAACGCATACATGCGCGTACATCTTTAACCTATCTGTAATGCATCTTCATGACCATTTTTCATTAAGTTTTCTTTTCTAAAATTGCTGAAATTTTTCATTTTTTCAATGTTTACTTTTGAGAAAAATTTACTGATATTTAGTTTAAAAATTATTACTTATGCTAAAGTTATATAAAATTCGATTTATGGTATTTTAAAAAACATACTATCCAAATTTTATACTTCTGTGTTTATTTGTTTGAATTATGTGGGAAAAAAAAGAAAACGATAAAACAGTTTATTGTTTAAATTTTGTACACTTGTCTACTTCTTTTAACTAATTTTTATTTTTTGTTTTCCATTGATTGTGCATTATTATAGTTTAAAAATAGAATACGTAACATATCTGGGCATTAATTTGAGATTTCATTGATAATTTAAAATTTAATAAAATACTTTTGTGTTTGAATGCTAAAAGTTTGCAGTAAGTTTCAAAACTTAGACATAAATATTTTTAATTTTTTTTTGCTTAAGGGCCCTCTTCACTCACCGCCGCTGGAAGCCGAAGCTAATGTTATTCAATGGGAAATTTTTCTTTACAAATAACTTATACATATTTTAAAATTCTGTTTTCACATTATGAAAATTCCCAGCTCTTAAATTGACGGAACTTTTTAAAAAAAATAATTTTTTTAATTTTTTATATTTTACTTCGAAGCTGCAAAATACGAATTTTCAATATGTGAATTTTTTTCATTTTGCAATTTCAAAATAAAATGTTAAAAAATAGAAAAATACTTTTTCAAAAAAGTCCGTCAATTTAACAGTTGGGAATTTTCTGAATGTGAAAACAGAATTTAAAAATATGTATTAGTTAATAAGTTATTTGTAAAGAAAATTTCCCCATAGAATAACATTGGCTCGGGCTACCGGCGACGGTAAGTGAAGAGGGCCGTTAACTTATTAAAATTAATATCCAAATATGGTTATATTCTATTGTTAAATTATAATGATGTAAAATCTAGGGGGGGGGGAATAATAATTAGTTAGCAGGGGGCATATTATCTTAAAATTTTTCAAATTATTCCAGAACTTGAATTTATTTATTTATTTGTTTTTTAATTCAAATTTTTATCTAGAATATTCAAAATACTTGATCTGTTGTTATACCATATTTCAATGCATGTATGTAAAATTTTAGAATATTAAGACAATTATTTATGAAAAATCTCATAATGGCCTACACAAAAAAGAAAAAAGAAAAGCAAAGATAAATAAAAAAATGAAGAAAAAAAAAGGAAAAAAAAAAAAAGAAGTAAATAAGAAATACAAAACTTTGAACACACACTATAAAATTCAAGAACTCGAAGCAATTGTTCCGGGTCGAGTAAAGACACAACCCTTCATCAACCGAACAAAGTAGGCACGAGTACTGCAAAAAATCTCCAACGTAGCTCTTGTATTTGCAGCACTCGTGTCTATTATGTTCGTCTGACGAAGGGTCGTGTCTTCTTTTGACCCGGAACAACTGTTGCGAGTTCTTCTATTTTATTATACATGAAACAAATTTTTAGCACGTTCAAAGAACGTTCAAAAATTGTTTACATAACGTTGTGAGAACGTGTGTATAGAACGTTTTCAGAACGTTTCTACACTATTTTAGAACGTTTACAGTACGTTTTCTAGAACGTTCTGAAAACGTGTATAACGTTTTGAAAACGTTCTAAAAACGTTTAGAACGTTCTGAGACCGTATATATAGAACGTTCTCTGAACGCTTCTATAACACTGATGGTGATAGCTACACGTTCATTGAACGTTCCCTGAACCGTACTATTGTCCATCTTCAAGATGGACAAATAGACGTCTATAGCACGTTCAAAGGGAACGTTCTTAGAACGTGTTTGCAGAACAATTTTTGAACGTTCAGAGAACGTTTCGGTGCTGCTTGGGTAGTGATAATAGGTAAAGGATCGACAGAGAAATTGCGCTGATCCCGTACAATTCTATGACGGTCTCAAAATTTATATTAGCTTGATAAAGTACTATAAAATGAAACTTCTTTTTATGTACTTTCTTATAGTGCAGTTGTCTTATGTGTGATCTGCTTACAGATTAAATAATCCAAGATTTTGACAGGCACTTTATTGTGTTAAAATTGGTATATCTACCTCCAACTTTTCAAGAAAAACATAACTATAAGTAAATTTCTGCATTTTATAAAAGCAACTTCTAAGTGTTTATTGAAATTTTATTTTTCCGACTGAGTGAAAATAATGCCTGTACCGGGAGTCGAACCCCGGATCTTTGACTTACAAGGTCAAGGCTCTACTAATTGAGCTATCCAGGCTGTCTCCCCCCTTCAGTATTACTCACTCAGACAACCTTTAGGCAGAAACAAAGTCAAAGATCCGGGGTTCGACTCCCGGTCCAGGCATTATTTTCACTCTGTCGGAAAAATAAAATTTCAATAAATATGATTTTCTTCCACGGTTCATTGTGTGATTTTAATAAAAATTGTATTTCTTTCTCCCATTATCTAATGGTGTTTTCCATTTCCTGCGGCTTATTTCTGTCGAGCTATCTACATGATAGACCAGAGTTGTTTCTGCCTAAAGGTTGTCTGAGTGAGTAATGCTGACCGGGGTGTCAGCCTGGATAGCTCAATTGGTAGAGCCTTGACCTTGTAAGTCAAAGATCAGGGGTTCGACTCCCAGTCCAGGCATTATTTTCACTCAGTCGGAAAAATAAAATTTCAATAAATATGATTTTCTTCCACAGTTGATTGTGTGATTTTAATAAAAATTGCAACTTCTAGTTGTTATAAATAAATGATCGACAGAGAAACTGCGCTGATACCGTAAAATCCTATGACGGTCTGAAAACTTTTAAAAGAGAAGTACTTTTAGCGTGATAAAGTGCAATAAAGTCAAACTTGTTTTTATGCACTTTTTTATAGCGCAGTTTTATTAGGTGCGATCTTTTACGTGCGCATTTATTTTATACGGTATATAAAAAATTGCGCTAAGATTTTTGGAGTTTTTGAAGTGTTCCCAATATGGTAAAAAGGATCGCTTCGACCAAAAGTTATAGAATATATTACTGAGAAAATATTAATAATAATCGACAATGCATTCGGCCATTTTTGTTTAGAGCATTCGTAATATAAAAGTTTTTTTTTTTTTTTTTTTCACCTAACAAGACTTATACAATCATTAACTTAGGGTATAATTGCAGCCTTTAAAAATAATGTTTCCTAAAAGTTACAGAAATAAAGTTAACTTTTAGATAAATTTTGAAAACTTTAAAACGATGCAATAATATTACTTTAATATTACAGTAATATCGGCCAATATTGGGGTTAATCAGACAGACCAATACTGAATATTATACCTTTACATCAATATCGACCCATATTAAAATACGTCGTACTGGCTGATATATAATGTATATCAGTTTTCAATATTTACAATGTTGCTTAAAAAAATTCTGTCTCCTGTTTTTTCGAAAGTTCGTTCGGCAGTGATCTATAATTTGCATATAAATTTTCAGCTCAATCGGATAAGACATTTAGACGCTATCGCACTTTAAAAAATTTAGCCTATAGGTCATAATTATAAAGAAGATTTAGTTGTGTCTCTATAAAAATCTGCAAGTGTTTGATTTATCAAAATCTATACAGCTCGTGCGACGGTGATTCACAACACGTAGATAAATTTTCAACTCAATCGAATAAGGTATTTAGGCGTTATGGAACTTTCAATAATTTCATCCTATAGGACAAAATGTTACAGAATTTTTTTTTGCGTTCCTGTAAAAACGCTATAAGTTTTCAATTCATCAAAATCTATACAGCTCGTGCTACGGTAACCTATTACATACATACTACCTTTCAGTTCATACAAACAAAGCATTTAGACACTATCGTAATCACTTACATACATACATACGTAACGTATACCTACATAACTGAAAAAAAAATCGTAAAATGAACACAAAGGGACCTCAAAAAATAACGACACACCAAAATCTGAAAGTGGAATATTTATCATAATTACAAAACTTGACTTACATATGTATATCCGTAAAGTAAAAGGTCAAACAAACTATTTTCTTTGCGTTCCTGTAAAAACGCTCTAAGTTTTCAATTCATCAATCTATACAGCTCGTCCTACGGTAACCTATTACATACATACTACCTTTCAGTTCATACAAACAAAGCATTTAGACACTATCGTAATCACTTACATACATACATACGTAACGTATACCTACATAACTGAAAAAAAATCGTAAAATGAACACAAAGGGACCTCAAAAAATAACGACACACCAAAATCTGAAAGTGGAATATTTATCATAATTACAAAACTTGACTTACATATGTATATCCGTAAAGTAAAAGATCAAACAAACTATTTTCTTTGCGTTCCTGTAAAAACGCTCTAAGTTTTCAATTCATCAATCTATACAGCTCGTCCTACGGTAACCTATTACATACATACTACCTTTCAGTTCATACAAACAAAGCATTTAGACACTATCGTAATCACTTACATACATACATACGTAACGTATACCTACATAACTGAAAAAAAAATCGTAAAATGAACACAAAGGGACCTCAAAAAGTAACGACACACCAAAATCTGAAAGTGGAATATTTATCATAATTACAATACTTACATATGTATATCCGGAAAGTAAAAGATCAAACAAATTAATTTCATCGTTTCAGTCTTATTTTTAAAGGCTTTAAACATAAAATAATATTATAGTTTTAAAAAATTAAAGAACACGCTTTTATAGAAATGTGAACTAAAAAAGCACAAAATATCTATCTTAGTATTAAAATGCAGGGTAAGAGAAAATCGCGTGAGTGACACGCCGTAATATTTACATACATTTAAATCTTTAATTAAAATAACTTAGAATTTAAAAAAAAAACCATTTTTAAAAAAATTTCCCCTGATTGGGATTGAACGCTGGACCTTTAGGTTCGTACCGCGGAGCCTTACCTCAACGCCACATCATTCACGTAGGGAAAGTATTTTTTTACAATATAAATTTTTGCTTGCTCCCAGAGCGGTTACAAACATACATTCATACAAACATTCATACAAATATACATACAAACATGCATACAGGTGAAGCTAATAAAAGCGTGTTAAAAAATAGCAAAATGAACGCAGGGCACCTCAAAAAGTATAGACACACGAAAATCTCAAAGTGGAATAGTTATCATAATTACAATATTTATCATAATTACATATGTATATTCAGAAAGTAAAAGATCAAACTAATTTCATCGTTTAAGTCTTATTTTTTAGAGGCTTTAAACATAAATTCTAAAATTTCCATCGTCCTTTAAGCTTGTTTATAAGTTTAACCAATATCATTTAATTTTGAACAAATAAGTGCAACGAGTCTGATAAAAAAGTGGTATTAATAATTTCTCTAGCAAGAATTTAATTGCATTAAAATTGGTTTGCACTTTTTTTTAAACCTCAGATATATATTACGGATTTTCAAAGGACGACATCTGGTGGCAAACACTAAAAGAAAGTATTGGGTTGTTCGATAAATAATGTCGTTTTTTTTTCATGTTTTTCAAAGTGAATTTATTTATATTAGTAACAAACATTAATCAATGATATGTTGTCCATTTTGTTGGATGACCTTTTGCCATCTTTCGTTAAGTTGAAAAATTCCATGTTCGAAGAAGCCTTGGTTTTTAGAAGCGAAACGTTTTAAAAAACGACATTATTTATCGAACAGCCCAATAGAAATGGGAAAATGGTTTTAGAAAAAAATGCACTGGTGTTACCAATAAACAATATCTAATTACATTAAAAAACAAACAAATAAACAAATATGAACGTATTAGTGTTATTTTTGAAAGTTCAGAAGAGTTCATTCAGTCTTATGAAGGAAAAGTCCATTGATACCCTCAGTGACAGGTGAGCAATTCGAATTGATCTTCTATTTCTGCTTCTTCTATTTAACTTAGAGTTCTCAAGTATCAACTAAGTCTATTGTTACAAATCACGAACATCAGTGGTTTGTCTTATATACTCTTATAACGCAAGCACACACACACACAAAAAAAAAAAAAAAAAGGAAAGGAAAAAGAACTGTCGTAGCATAAAGCGCAAAAAATTGTGTCGCACGTCCAACTGCCTCATCTTATATGAAACGTGAAAGATTCTCATATTCCATTCGGGTCTTATATTTCGGTGTTCTTGCTTATTAATTAACCGCATTACTTTAAAAGGACTGAGCACCCTTGACGGTACCACTGTAGTAAGTTTCATACAAAAGCCTATATTTTTTTCATTTAATATTTTTAAGTAGAACTGTATTAGGTTTGTTGAATAAAATATATATTCTGGAACCAGTTCTTCTGGTTTTTGATATATATTTTATAAATTTGAAATCTTTAAATTCCTTTTCTCAGTTCACATTTTTTCATGAGTTCATGAGGACTCTCCGGACCACCTCTAGAAGTGAGTCTCAGACCGTCACCTATTGACCATTGCGCAGTAAAGTGCGAAGTAAAGACTAACTAACCAACCAACCAACCATGAGTTCATGATCTTCAAATGCTAAAATTTTTAGAAATACATATATATATATATATATATAAGCTTATTTTTTAAATATTTAATAGAACCTTCTTAAAAGAATTACGCAAGGATTTTTAAATTTATTTTCTAATTAATTTTTGATAAATAAATTAAAAAGTGCATGCGTATGTAAAAATTTGCAGAAAAGTTATATTTTTATTTTAATATTTTTTCTTTTAAAGATATTGCAAAATCCAACACCTATGTATTTAAATATGTTCTACTAAACATCTAAAAAATACATTAAGTCTTTTCTTAAATATCTGTAGAAGTTTTTTGCATTTTTTTTTACCGACTTCAAAAAAGGAGGAGGTTCTCAATTCAGAGCGCATGTTTTTTTTTTTTTTTTTTTTTGTGTGTGTGTGTTTTGATAGATGTATTATCATCTCCATAAACTTTTCATTTATTTACTGTCATTTATTTCAGAACTATAAACAAAGTAATATCAACTATAATTAAATTTGACCTTGAACACCGCGAGTGAAAGATTTATAGACTCATAATGACTTTCTCTTCTCTAAATAAACATTTTCAAACCATTATTTATTTTACAGAACTATTAAATTCAAACTTTATGGGAAATCATGTTATTCTAAATTACTGTTTTATTTATTTCAACAATGTAATTTAATGATAGTATAAACAAAATAAGATATTAATTTTTCCTTTCAAATGTCATAATATAATATAATATAACAATTTATGATCCATAATGATATACTTAAAAATTGTAATTTAAAAATTCTTCTTGTAGTCTGTAACATTTCCTCAACTAGTAAGGATGCATAAAAATGCATCCCTTAAACTTTATCCAAATAAAAAGACATTTATAGATCAAATTATTTGCAGTATTATTTTAGCTAATTTGAATGAACATTCTTTTCATTATTAGTCAAACCTCGTTAGAATAATAAGTTACAAATGAAATTAGGATTAATTCACCAGTTTGAAGATGACCCTTTTTTGGACTACAATATTAATTGCCGGAGACAGAAGCTCCTACTGCACTACTAAATACAAGGTAAGTGAAGAACTTATTATTTTTCTTTAAAGTCTTACCTTTGTTGTGATTCAATAATAATTTACTCAACATTGATTATGAAGACCGACTTAAAAATCTCTGGCATACAATAATTAAATTCATATTACATAGGCTATTAGTGGTGGAAGTTATTACTGTAAATTAAATTAAAATTAACAATGGCGTCTTATAAAGACAATGCAATTATTGAGAAGCTCAATGCTTCTAATTATGCTACGTGGTCTTTTAAGCTAGAAATGTTATTGATAAAAGAAGATCTTTTTGACGCCATAACTGAAACTCCACCAGAGCCTATCACTTCAGATTGGTCCAAAAAAGACAAAAAAGCCAAAGCCATGATAAACCTATTTATTAGTGATGATCAGATAGTACATGTAAAGGGTTTGTCCACGTCAAAAGAGACATGGGTCAAACTAAAAAATTTACACGAACGTACAAACCTTTCAAGCAAGTTATACTTACTAAAAAATTTGTATAGCTGCAAATTAGCCGAAGGAGGCAACATGATTAAACACATCACAAACATTTTAGAAATCAAAGAGAAACTTACTGCCATCGGCGAAAATATAAATGATTCTCATCTATCAGCACTTTTACTGTGTTCGCTACCTCCGTCATATGATCCTCTTATTACTGCTTTAGAAGCAAAATCTGAAGAGGATTTTACACCTAGTTATATTCAAAGTAAGCTGATGGATGAATATAACAGAAGATCTAGTAATAACAAAGCGTTGCAAGTTGATGATAATGCCGTAGCTTATCAAATTAAAAGACACAAACAAAACTTTCCGAAAAAACAAGTGAATAAATTCTGCACATACTGCAAGATGAAAAATCATAATACCAACGACTGTTGGTACAGAAAAAACAAAAAACAAAACTATTCATCAAGTGGCTATAACAATAAAAATAAAAACTTTAATTCATCTTTATGTTTTGAAAATAGTGAACCAAAAATGAAACATGACAGGGATGAATCAAATGCATCCGACGATGAAACTCATACAAGAAATAAATTAAAAAATTTAGCATTCATCGCCTGTAAAGAAAACAAAAACAATTGGATCGTAGATAGCGGCTCCTCCTCGCATATCACAAATAACAAAAATTTATTTAGTGAAATAAAAAATTATGACAATTCAAATGTTGTCATAGCAAACGGAAATATTTTAACATCACAGGGCTCAGGTGATGTAGTTATTACTACCGAAACATCTGAGGGGGAAATAAACAAAATAAAGTTACTCGACGTACTTTTTGTACCAGACCTCGAAACAAATTTAATTTCTGTTAGTAAAGCCACCAAAAATGGCTGCACGTTAATTTTCAAAAATGATAAATGTATACTACAAAAATTCGGAAAAACCTTCCTTGAGGGGGAACTAAAGGGTAACTTATATGAAGTAAAACAACCCCAAAACAGTTCAAATGAACATATTAATTTAACTCACGAATGTAACAATAAGAATTGTATCACGCTTTGGCACAAGCGGCTCGGTCATAGAAATTATGCTGACATAAAACACATTATGGATAAGGAACTAGCAGTGGGAATTAATATAAATATCTGCAAACATGACAAAACATGCGAAACATGCATTAAAGAAAAACTGACAGATTTACCATATCCACAGCAATCTAAATACAGGACTAATAGAGTACTTGAATTAATACATACAGACATCTGTGGGCCATTTCAAACACCCACCATAGGGGGGAAAACATATTTTTTAACGTTCATCGATGATTACACCAGATTCTGCATGATTTATCTCTTGAAACATAGAAGCGAGGTATTAACCATGCTCAAACAATATATAGCATTAGTCAAAAATAAGTTTGGTAAATTACCTGAAAGAGTCAGATCTGATAACGGGAGAGAATATGTGGGAAGTGAAATAGAAAATTACCTAAATCAAATGGGAATTAAACACGAACTTACAGTTCCTTATTGCCCAGCACAAAACGGAGTGGCTGAAAGGAAAAACAGAACACTGGTAGAAATGGTGAGAAGTATGCTATCAGAAGCAAATCTAGATAAGCAATTTTGGGGGGAAGCTGTCAACACAGCAAACTATATTATTAATAGACTCCCCACAAAAGGAAATAATAAAAGTCCCTACGAATTATGGAATGGAATTAAACCTGATTTATCTCATTTGAGAGTATTCGGGTGTAAAGCTTTTGCGTACATAAACAAACAAATAAGAAGAAAATTAGACAATAAAGCGCAAGAGGGAATCTTCGTAGGTTATGACTATAGATCAAAGGGATACAGGATTTACACGGGAGGAAAAGGTATTATTATCGCAAGAACGGTTAAATTTATAGAAAATCAAAACTCTAAACTCTCATCACAAGAAAAACCAGAAAATGATATTAGTCAAAAGGAAACTGCAAATGTAGAACTTAATGACACACCTGAAAATAACACCGAACAAACACTTGAAATAAACAATGAACCTAGAAGATCCTCGAGATCTAATATCGGTGTACCTCCAGATCGACTAATTTACATGGTAAAACATGATCCAATACATGAACCGCAAAGTTGGGCGGAAGTTCAAAATCTCACAAATCCCGTTGAGAAAAATAATTGGATAAAAGCAGCAGAGGATGAAATATCATCGTTAAAAGAACACAACACGTGGACATTAGTAGATCCACCACAAGGAAAGAAAATTATCGGTTCAAAGTGGACCTTTAAAACAAAATATGATGACTCCGGGAAAATACAAAAATTTAAAGCACGACTGGTAGCTCAGGGATTTCTCCAAAAATTTGGGGAAGATTATGATGAAACATTTGCACCGGTGGTGTCCTATACTACAATACGTTCTTTCCTAAACTCTGCAGCTTACCACAAATTAAATGTAAGACACATAGACATTAAAACAGCATTCCTACACGGTGACTTAAACGAAGAACTGTATATGCAACAACCCGACGGTTTTATTAATCCAGGAGAAGAAAATAAAGTGTGTAGGTTGAACAAATCAATTTATGGGCTTAAACAAGCTGCTAGAGCTTGGTACTTAAAAATTGGGAGTTTCCTAAAAACCCTAAATTATGTCGAGAGCAAAGCTGATTCATGCCTCTATGTAAACAATACGTCAGACAACATTTCATTTATTATAGTATATGTCGATGACATATTAATTGCCGGAAATAACGGGCAAATTAATGAAATAATAAGGAAATTAAGCAAAGAATTCGAAGTTAAGGATTTAGGAGAGGTTAGTTTCTATTTGGGCATGAAAATAACTAGAAATGATAGAGGGGATTTCGAAATAAATCAAAAACTCAAAATCGAAGAGTTAGTACGTAAATTAAATTTAGAAATCTCTAAACCAACATATACACCAATGGAAACAAATTACTTAAAATTTGATGATAATGATAACCCATTAGAAAACAACACTAAATACCGACAAACAATAGGAAGCTTGCTATATTTGGCTACAGTTAGCCGTCCTGACATATTAGCTGCCGTAAACATATTAAGTAGGAGAAATGAAAGTCCAAGAAAAAAGGACTGGGAAACAGTAAAAAGAGTTGTCAGGTATTTAAATACAACAAAAAATCTAAATTTCGTTATCAGTGCCAATGAAAAACCTAAACTGGTAGTTTACGCAGATGCGGACTGGGGAGGAGACAAGTCCAACAGAAAATCAACATCAGGCAGTGTTTTCATGATAGGAGATAATCCTATTCAATGGATCACAAAACGGCAAAATTGTGTCGCTCTTTCGTCGGCTGAGGCCGAATTTATTTCTGCCACGACTGCTGCGAAAGAAATCATGTGGATACTAAAATTATTAAAAGACTTGCACTTGCCTCAAGAGTTACCTATCATAGTTTTTCAAGACAATATTTCGTGTATAAAACTGATAGACATCGGTTTTACTGGAAAACTGAAACATGTTGACCTGCAATTCAACTACTTAAAGGATTTAAAAGAAAAAGGTGTGATAGAACCCGAATATTGTCCAAGTGAAAAAATGACTGGTGATATCTTCACCAAGGCACTTCCAAGACAGATTCACGAAAAACACCGAGAGAAATTGAAACTGATTAGTGGAACTTAAAAGATTTATGGAGCTGAAGGGGGAATTGATAGATGTATTATCATCTCCATAAACTTTTCATTTATTTACTGTCATTTATTTCAGAACTATAAACAAAGTAATATCAACTATAATTAAATTTGACCTTGAACACCGCGAGTGAAAGATTTATAGACTCATAATGACTTTCTCTTCTCTAAATAAACATTTTCAAACCATTATTTATTTTACAGAACTATTAAATTCAAACTTTATGGGAAATCATGTTATTCTAAATTACTGTTTTATTTATTTCAACAATGTAATTTAATGATAGTATAAACAAAATAAGATATTAATTTTTCCTTTCAAATGTCATAATATAATATAATATAACAATTTATGATCCATAATGATATACTTAAAAATTGTAATTTAAAAATTCTTCTTGTAGTCTGTAACATTTCCTCAACTAGTAAGGATGCATAAAAATGCATCCCTTAAACTTTATCCAAATAAAAAGACATTTATAGATCAAATTATTTGCAGTATTATTTTAGCTAATTTGAATGAACATTCTTTTCATTATTAGTCAAACCTCGTTAGAATAATAAGTTACAAATGAAATTAGGATTAATTCACCAGTTTGAAGATGACCCTTTTTTGGACTACAATATTAATTGCCGGAGACAGAAGCTCCTACTGCACTACTAAATACAAGGTAAGTGAAGAACTTATTATTTTTCTTTAAAGTCTTACCTTTGTTGTGATTCAATAATAATTTACTCAACATGTTTGTTAGCTCATAACTTCTGAATAGATTATCTGATTTTGATACTTTTTGTTTTGTTGTAAAGGTCTTGGTCTGAAATAGGTCCCATTGTAATATCTTTACGACAAAAAGAAAAGACAGGGTGCCCAAAAAAGTCATTCCCGTCTTTTTTAACTACTGAACGGCTGCAGCTGTAGGCATAAAAGTGGCATGTAAGTATAGTAAAGTGGTCTTGTGATATGCGATTCAACAGCCTACAGCGCCACCTGGTGGAAAAAAGCGAAGTTACCGTTCCTATATCGAAAATGGTTCAAGATAGGGGAAAAGTGAATTATGAAATTTTTTGCAGAGCATCGTCTATTTAGTACGAAAAGACAGTTTGTAGACATTAATGTTAAAAATAGAAAGCTTAAAACGTGCATTTGTTTGTTCACAATTTTCTATTTTGTGCACACTTGAACCACACTGCATATGTTGTAGCGTAGAGGGTGACATTTATGCTATGTAAAATTCAAAGTGTGGTTATTGTAAGCGGTCAAATCGATTAACTCATAGAAGTTTTAAACCGACTTCATAAAGGAAGATGTTCTCAATTTCTTATTGCTCTTGTTGTTGAAATTTGTTAGCTTATAACTTTGTAAAAATGCTTTAATTTTAATAATCTTTTTTTCTTCTCGTAAAAATCACGGCCTTAAATAGTTTTCATAATGATTTCATTAAGATATAAACAAATTACAGGATACTCACAAAAGTCCGTTCTCAGTCTAACTGCTGAACGCATGCAGCTACACTGGTAAAAGTAGTGTGTAAGTATCGTGAAGTAGCCATGCTCTGCGAGATTCAACCGCTTACAGCGCCACCTGGGAGAACAGAGCGAAATTAGCGTTTCTATCTCGAAAACAGTACAAGGTACAGTCGGTAACAAAGGTATCCGAACACTAGCAAAAATTCCTATGTAAAAAAAGTAGAATTAATATTGTTTTGTTAAATAAATCCTTGTCAAATCATGTTCTTAGTCAGTCTAAGATTACAATTTGATTTACAAATTACATTTTGATCGCCAAATCCAAAAGCCGCCAAGGACAGTAGTTATCAAAGTTATACAAAGTTTGCAAAGGAAACTCTAACTTAGTAGAAATATAAATACCGAATTGCGAAGGATGTTCACTGTTCTATGTAGATGTTACTAATGGACCAATTGTATACAGTGATAAAATAATAAAGGAAACATGAAAAGGAATCAATGGAGACAACAGAATTTGTAGCTGCCGATCTAAAAACAGATCTTTAAAAACGAATTAAATTTTATTTAATTTTGCACCGACTTCAAAAGTTATGATTAATTGTAGTGTTATAGACTGTTTGGCGAAGGAAATTATTTTATACTTTTAGGCGGAATTTGCAGTTTCATTTCATAACTTTTAATTTTCTTTTTTTTTTAGTTGTTTGAATAGTAGTTGCTTTTGGAGTCGGTTCTATATTTTTACAAAATCACAAATTCATGAAAAAAAGCAAACTGAGAAAAAGCAAAGTAAATATTTCAAATTTCTAAAACATCTATCAAAAACCATAAGAATTGTTGCCTGAATATATATTTTATTTAAAATACACCTAACATAGTTCAATGAACAAATATGAAACGGAAATATAAGCTTTTATATGAACCTATATCAGGGCACCGTCAAAGGTGCCAAGCCCCTTTAAGGCGGCAATGGACTTGCAAAGAAGAAATGTACAATTATAACTCTATTACTGCAAAAAAGTTAACAATTTTAAATAGCATTATTTATCGAAGAGAAGTGCTGTATGAAAAAAGGCATTAATATTACAATCAATTAAGATACTAATTACAATTAATAATTCATTTACAACTATTAAATAAAATTATTACAAAAGTAAATTAAAATTTAATAATTACACAGGTCGACATGTAAAATTTTGATGTTGTAATTTTGGCTGATCTTTATGTTTTTTGGTGTGCTGAAACCGAAAATGAAGCCAGTTTCTCTCTATCACGTATAGATATATGTCAATTCAGGGTGCCTGCCTATACAATTTCTTCCATTACTCTTCCACCAATATAATTATATAGTAAGTTTTATAGTATGTTTCCATGATTCATTAATTACAGATGCCTATTGTTGTAATTTCGAAGCATTAGTGAGACTTAAAACCACATCAAGCAACCAACGAGCTGATTGTTATGATGGTATATGTAAGAAATCGTGTCGGTAAACACCCTGTATTGACAAAAATCTATACGTGATAGAGAAAAATGGGTTGCATTTTCGGTTTCAGCATTCAAAAAACATAAAGGTCAGCTGAAATCATCAAATCAAATTTTGTCAACTTCATTTTTGTAGGCCTGAGTTATTAATAATATTAATTACATAATAATTATTTAGTAGTATTAATTACAGTTTAATAACAATATCAGTTACAATTATTAATTACAATTACCGTTCACTTTCAATATGCTCCTTGCAAAATATTTTTTGACTTAGATTTCCCTTTTACTTTTATTTATTTATTTATTTATTTTTTATGAGTAGCTTCAGAAGATTTTAACAAAAGTTAATTAAAATTTATTTTTATAATAAAAATTACGCAAAAAGGAAAAAGAAGAAGAAAAAAAGAAAAGGAAGAGAAAATTTTTTATTTTTTTTCGAAAAAAGTGTGTTATTTAATTTTTTAAACAAAATTAAACGTTTCATGTCAAGATGTAAAAAATAATATGGTGTGTCACTCACACAACTTTCTCCTGCCATGCAATTAATAATCTAAAGATAAATTGCATACTAAATCTTAAGATTAATAAGGTAAGATAATAAAATTTAATATACTTTAACAATAATCTAAAATAGGTTTAGGAAAAGTTTTATTTGATATATAATTCTGTTTGAGGGGGGCGACCGCCCCTTAACCTCCCGTTCACTTATAGTGCCGACAATTATTAAAATAAGAAAATCAAGGCCGTTATTAATTTACTTTTTAACTTCCCAGTCTTAAACAAATTTTTAAATGGTAACCTAATACGAATTTCAAAATACCAAATTCGAATTTCCTGTACTTTATTGTTTTTTAAATTATGCTGATAATAGTTATACACGCAGACAAACCGCTAAAAATTGGACTTTCGCAATCAGAGCGCTTAAAAACGTGATACTATACAAAAAATCTCTTTTAGGCAAGCTTAAAAGCAAAGGTAGATCCTTTACGTTAATGCAAAAGTAAAGAAATATTACGTATGCATTAACACATAATTAGCCAATGGCTTTGTTCCCCCACATTGCATTATTTACGTCGCTATTCTGTTTTTAAGAAATTTAATTATCAACTACTTCTATTCATTCTACTTAAAATTTAAGGCTAGATTTATTGGTCAGTTAACATTTCATTTTTTTAAATCCAAGCTCATAATCAATCAACAAATAGAAGCCACAAAGATATACAATTTGGCAACAAAAATTTGCGACTTAGCAATAAAATTTGTGATTCGGCGGCAAAATTTGATAGTTGAAGATTAAATGTTGAATTGGCGACGAAATTCGTTATTTCATGACAAAATTTGGCGAGCTTGGAGATGAAAAACGGCCGTTTTGGAGTCATTATATTATCTTACCACGTAAAAACCTCATATCTCTTCACAGGCCAATATCTTGTTTCCACAAGATTAAAAGTCAAAAGAAGCTGTAAAGTATTAAGCTCAATATTAATCGTAAATTTTAAATTCTTGCATAAACCAGCATTCTAAACTATTCACCACAAACGATATTTTTACCAAGACTAACGTATTATTTTAATTTTATACTTTTAAATGATTAATTAAAGCTGTTGCCATGGTTTTTATATTTTCAGTGATCATTTTTATTATCGTTTGCACGTGACGTAAGCATCAGATTATAAATTTAAGCAATTAAAGCTATAGAAAAAGTCGGCTTCATCACACTTTTTAACTTGTAACTTTTAAGAAACTGAAGCTATCAAAAAAGTTTCAATACAAAAGTTGTTCTTTAGGGTAAGGCGGTAATTCGCCTGATTTGAAGTATTTTCCTATTTTCAATATTAAAGAAATTATGGGCAATGAAAATTTCCACCCCCCACCCCCCCACCATTTCCACCCCCTTTGAGCTGAACACCCCATCTACGAACTCGACTGAGATTTTTACTGTCCTGACAACATATCCCGAGCTGGTTAAATTTAAATAAAAATTTCTCCAGCGTTATACATACATATATATATATATATATATAAACTTTTGAACGGAGGGTGTTTTGGGTTCTAGGGGTCATGATCAGTGAAGATATGAGGAAATTTTCCAGAAGTCGTGTCATAAGAACCATTGCAACAGGTAGATCTCCTATAAAGATTCTACCTAAAAACAGAGTTGAAAATAGAACTTCAAAGTATGATTTGTTTACAGTATCGGTATGAAAAATTCCTGAGCAGTGTTCGTCGACATAGTAAAATATAGCAAAGCACTTCCATCAATTACATTCAAAGGAAAAGAACGTTTAGCTCAATTTTGGGTAGCCTTGCATATTGTCTATCAACAATATGCGCTATAAACAATATTGTGTACTTAAATTTAGTCTTATTTGAAAACCATCTAACACAAAATTATTACAATTTTAGGAATTTCCATGTATAAGTCCAATATATTGAAATACATTGGGTGACCCTGTAAACGAATGATGAATGATTGCCACACCACAATCCACGCAAAACATGCTTTTATGCATATAAAAAAAGTTGTTCATTCAGTTTTGAGATTAGAGATGCGACAATTTTGTCTCTCACTCATACAGAAAGACACACACAGAAAAACAGATAGACATTTTCTAAAAATGGTCAAATCGTGTTTTGATCTCACAAAACGTGTAAATCCATCGAAAAACTAGCAGTCGAAAAATTTTTTTACGAATTCAATTTTTTCTCCTATTGATTATAAAATAAAACTAGTTGGGATAGGTGGACTCTGCTCAGTTCCCCATTATATATAAGTTTTCATAAAAATCTAGTACAGAACATTCTCTTAACATGATAACCATGTTAAGAGAAATGATTTTGACCAAACGCTTGACACAGTGACAGAAAGAAATCCCCGCCTAATAAGCTATCACGCAGCGCCTAATAACGCTTGACACAGTGATGGAATGAACTCTCCGCCTAATAGGCTATCCACCGTTCACTTCGATATATTTATCTTATTGTAATCTATTAATTTATTTTATTAGGGTCAATTTCGTAGTTTCGTTTTCATGCTATTATTTTCAATGTAACAATCTTATAATTCACGTTCATATGGAAAATTTTCAATTTTTTTTTTATTTTTATTTTATTGATAAAATCGTAAATTACGAATAATTTACGAAATTTTCCTATTAGAATATTTGTATTCAATCATGTTCAAACAAATATCATAAATGTAATTTAGAAGTTGTCTAACGTATTTATGATCCTCAAAATGGAAATTTATGCTCAATTTTGCCTTTTTCTGACATGTTAAGTAAATCGTAAATTCCTAATAACTTACGAATTTGTTAAATTGGAAAAACCATACTCTATGATATTCATGCCAGTATCTTAAATAATATTTAGAAAGTGGTTTGACATCTTTACGATGAAAATATCCCTCAAGATTGATATTTATGCGAAATTTTGCTCTATTCTGCCATGTTAAGAAATTCGTAAATTTCCAATAACTTACGAAATTTTTATATTGGAAAATTCATAGTCATTAATATTCATGCCAGTGTCCTAAATAATATTTCAAAAGTAGTCTGACATCTTTAAGATCAAAATTGACGTTTATGTGAAATTTTGCCCTATACTGCCATGTTAAGAAATTCGTAAATTTCCAATAACTTGCGAAATTTTCAAAGTAGCATATTTATAGTTACTGATGTTCATTCCGGCATCAAAATTGATATTTTAAAACTGGTCTGACATTTTTGCAGTAAAAAGTTTCCAGTTAATGCACGTTTAAGTGAATTTTTGTCCTATTCTCCCATGTTAAGAAAATTGTAAATTTCTAATAACTTAAACGAAGTTTTTTAGTTCGAATGTTGCAAATGAATAGGGTTCTTGCCAGTGTTGAAAGTAATATTTTAAAACTGATTTGACCTCTCTGCGACAATTTGTTCTTGAGATATCGTGTACACAGACTAACAAACTAACATACTAACACACTAACACACTAAAACTCTAACAGACACCCGACAGACAGACACCATACAAATTTTGTCGTTTTCGGATTCCTCACACCTGAAAACGTGTAAAAAAGTCAAAAAACCGAGGCCGAAAATTTTCACGATTACCTGAGTTCCCCATACCTATAGTATGATGGGGAACTAATAAGTATATAAGTAAGTAATAATACATACTATGTTTTTTCTGCATACATGGCTTTTAGGCGAAAAGACCACAAATAATTTGATATGTTCTAAACATAACACACACACACACACACAAAATAATAATAATAATAATAATAATAAAATAAAAAAAAAAAAAATAATAATAAATGTCTCAACGTATTCTACCGGACTGGACAGGCGCAAAAGTTACGAAAGCTCATGTGTTTGTCGTGTTCTTACGAAAGTTTGCTTTTAGCTAATTTGCTGTTTATTTTATCTGCGTTCTGTCCAACGGTGATTAAAGAGTCATTTATAACAACAAAAGTACATAAAACTGCACATAACAAATGCTACAATCTCCATTATTTTCATATCACGATTTATTCAAGAATTTTAATCCTTATTTGTGGTCCGTTTTTCAATAAATTATTTAACACTAGTTTTTCAATTATAGCCATACTAATTTCAATCTTAACCAAACATTACTGTGCAATTTGATAAATCCTTTAATTCTGCTGATTTTAATATGAGGATATTTATTCTTTTCTTAAATATTGAGAAATAAAATGAACTTAATTTATTAAATCACGATCTGTTTTGTTAAGTTCACTTAAGGATTTTTAGTGAGTTATAAGCAAGAGGATTTTTAACGTTTACCTGAGCATTTAATTTTTTTTTTTTTTTTTTTTTTTTTTGTAATACTGGAAGTAAATACTATGAAAACCAATTTTTTATGCATAATTCAAAGTGTAATCTCTAAAATTTCAATTTAAATCGGAAAAAGTAATTTTATTTAATTATTATTTATATCTTTCTGCTACGCAATTTTTTTATGAAAATAAATTGCATTGCTATGTTGAAGTAAGATTTAATAGGATTTTTTTTTTTTTTTTTTTTTTTTTTTTTACTTACGATTCTTATTTATAAATTTTCTTAATTGAAAAATTTATTTAAGTGGAACTTTTTCTTTTTTTTTAATGCCATTTGGTTATATTACGTCCATGACATAAATTTCTGAGATTATTCTGTCATCTTAACTTACAAGTCAACCATGGATTGTGCACCCTCATGCCTTAATAATTGTCAATATAATAGACTTTCTAATACTTTCTTCTAAATTCAATAGAGAAACGAATTCAATTTGTAAAAAATTTTTATAATCAGTTTTGTCTGTTTTGTACGTTTCGGGATATCCTGAAGGTGTATTGACCATTTTTTTAATTATGCTTGTCTAACTGATTGTGACTGTGGGTTTGTGAAAAAAATATTTTTTTGGCAACAAATTATGAACTTATTCAAAGTTTTGTTAAAAAAATATATTTATTGGCACCTTAACAAAGGGTAAGTGCACCCGTGATTGACACTTTTAGAGCAATCTCTGATGTTTTTAATGTTCTAGTCATCAGAAAATATTTTTAGAAATCTTAAGTTAGTACATATGGTTTGAAAGACAATCAGAACCACATATATGTTAAAATATATACATTTGGTAAAAAATATTATTATTATTTTTTTATGAATTTTTATTTGACACCCACTGAATGTTCCAGTAATTGACACTGCCAGTTTTTCATTTTATCAGTAATTGGCCCCTATGTTCCAGTGTTTGACACTGCTAATTATTCATTTTATAAGTTATTAGCACCCTATGCTCCAGTGTTTGACATAAAATGTTAAAATTCTTATATGTAAAATACATGATTTTATTATTTTTCTTATTTATTATTAATTATTTCAGGATATATGTCCATTACTGGAGCATGCCAATCACTGGAGCACCTACCTAACCTTGTCTATCAACGTTTGCCGCCTATCATCGAACAGTTGGTAATTTTTCCTATACGGGAAGGCTTTATTTCAGATTCTATAGTATGATATTAAAAAAAAATTAATAAGTGAGAGGGCCATTATGAAAATTTTTTTGTTTAAATTTCAGTGAAAATCGGGCTGGCAGGTGGAGCTGCTATGCTAAAATTATCTACGTTCATAGAAGGTTATATTTCAGTTTCTCTTGAGTTTAAATGTATTAATCTTGTTATGTAAGAAGGAATTTGGAAAAAGCAATGCTGATTTTATTTGGGTGTAGATCGATTGACAGCTGCCGCTGCTATAAATTACTTTCTGTTGTTTTCCAAATGGCTATGTTTCAGCAAATGTTCGTTTAAATTGCACAAAACTGAATTTGTAAAACCTTTATGGGGAGGAAGCTGCTGATTAAATTTTGTCCATACTAAACGGCAGAAGCACGGTTATATAGGACGATAGAGAAAATAGTTTGTTTTATGGCCCCAAAATACCAGTTTATCTTTGTTAAAAGAAACTCAAAATAAAGATCATGCGATTTACATAGATTTAAACATTTTTTAATTGTACTTACAAGCTACCCCGTTTAATTTTTTATGTATCCTTCCTCTATGGTATATATGTTGTTACTACCATAGACTAATACTCAAGAAAGATGGAGCTTCTCAATAGTCAAATGCTTAAAGTTCCCTTCTAGCTAATTGCCAAAGCTTGTACCCATGCAACCAGACACTTGGAATGAGGGTATCTATTTTTGGCACATTCATCGCTGTTTAGCTTTTCTTTCTATTTCCTTTATACGATGCGGGAGATGAAGACGAGACGATTAAAAAATATTGCCTACATATCGCCAACCAATCAAGTTTCAGAGTTGCTACAACACTATACCTGACATTCCTTGATTTTTAAAACCGAAACCAAAGCATGTACCAAAACCAAAGTAAACTTAGTGATAATGGATGTAAACAAAAAGTACAGAAACTGAACTTTTTTATAAATTTAATTTTATTTCGAATTAAGGATAACACGCATATCAAAATCACAGCCTTTCACATTGCCATAAGCTGTTAATTAGAAAAAAAAAGTAATAAGTATGGATACAATCGAATATGTTGATTGAAGTTTCAGGAGTTTAATTTTATTTAAAAATATAGATAAGCAACCTTCTTCTTCTTTATTATATATATATTTTAGTAATTCAATTGGTGTTAATTATTAGTATACATCTTGTCGATTATGCATCTATTATACGATTCCAATTCATAAACATTTTCCACCTTTGTTCGAAATTATAAAGTTTTTGTCAATTTTTTAAACAGAAAAATATTATGTTCTAAACAGAGGGGTTGAAAAATTTCTTAAAATGTTACACCATAGGCTAGTAAACGTAGGAGCCAGAAAAACATACACTGTGTATATACATATATAAATATAAAACATTTAATAGAAAAACACCAAATAAAATTATGTACATGTTATTTCATATATTAACTTTATGGCAATTCAGATGTTTAACACCCTGAATTTTTTTAATTTGAGATTATTATTATTATTATTATTATTTATTTTTTATTTTTTTCATCGATGACTGCTGCAATGGAATATTGTTATAATAAACGTATATAGCTAATTTCTAGGAATCAGACATAAATGACGATTAAAAAAAAAAAAAAAAAAAAAAAAAAAAATGAAAAAATGTGAGAAGAAATAATATTAACTTTACGAAAGTCAAAATAATAACTATAAAATTAGCAACTGTTGGAAGCAATATAGGATTTAAAAATTCATTTACCAATGTGCGTAATGTATGTTTATATTTCGTAACACAAAATATACTGAAAATTTCAATCCTTTATTTACATAATAAATACTAGCACTTCCGCCCGGGTTTATATATATATATATGTATGTATATAATTTGGATCTTATGGATTAACCCCTTAATTGCCCCGAGCGTATATATTCGTCTCGTTAGGCCGTTGCGTTAACTGCTCCGATCGTATATATATATGTCTTGCCGAAGTACGAGCCTTTGTGTCACGCTACTACCAGTAAAACTAGTCTCATGGCTTTGAGATTGCAATGAAACGACTATGACAGTATTTTCCGAGGATTTACTTACTTCAGAGAAGATGGGGAGTGGGAGAAATTGGAAAGGGAATGTTTCTGGAACAGTGAACGCATAACTACACGCGTCTGTGTGAAAAAAGGTGGCACTGGGAAGCTAATCTCGTAATTTTTGGTCGGCAGGTAAGGGGTTACATAAACGGAAATGGGAAAAAGACAAAAATCTCTGTAATTCTGACAAAGTCCGCATCCAAAAATCCTTAAAATGATTTTCATTAGAACTGAGCTCAGCGAATTTCCTAACTAAAAAAAAACAATAGACATACTTCATAATTTTTCGGGACTGTGTTATCGCTTGTATAAATTTGCTTAGCGACAGCCACTAACTTTTGCATATCCTGCACACCATAATTCTGTAAATTGATGATAAATTGAAAGCACGTGTGCAAAAATTTCTGCCTAGATTTCGGATGAGGTGTCTGTTATTCTAATACGTATAATAATCAGATTATACAATCAATTTGTAATCATTTTTAATCAATTAATTTGTAATAATAGTAAAAAAAAATTCTATAAAACTTCTATAAAAACTATAGGAAAAAATAATTTATAGAAAATCTGATTAATATTATTATTTAATTATTATCAATATCATTATTTAAAATAATAATAATAATAATAATAATAATAATAATAATAAAATTAGTTTTTCTTTTCAAAGAATTCATTTTTCTTTTTTTTCATTGGTATGTAGCACATAAAATAATAATAATAATAATAATAATAATAATTTGGCGATATATTTTTTTTTCTGCCGAGGATGACTGATATCAAATCTATTCCGCTGCAACATATTAGTATCTTATATCAGATACTTTATTTAGACATTTGAAAACAAATTTGACTTCAAATTATGATAGAATATTTATCATTTTCCTTTTAATTACTATATTAGTTGGATATTTATTGTGTAAATATCATCCTTTGGAATGAAATGTTTGTGTTTTCAATCGAATATGGAAGTTTGCCAATTTTTTTCTAGTGTTTTGAAATTAAAAATTCAAATTTTGTCAATTTTACAACAAAAACAAAAACATTAAGTCATTAAATTCATTTTTTTCACTTATTTTTATTTCATATTATTTCACGCGCACTTTTTATTTCCTAATTCAAAATTATTAAAAAAAAAATTTTCGATATCGCTTGTAACGATACTGATTATTATTAATTTTCTTTTCTTTTTCTTTCAATAATAATAATAATAATAAAAAAGATTTTGATGAAATTCTGGCAAAAGCAGAATATAGTTTAGGACCGAGGACTATTAGTTTTTTTTTTTTTTTTTTTTCCTTTTTTCAAATTATAACATCGCTTTCAAATTATTCAATTATATTTTCGATAAATTTTAGATTTCGATAAATGTCCAACTATCTAAAAATGATTTCGACAAATGTCCAACTATCGAAAACGACAAAGCAAAAATTCCAGATTGAGACTAATAGGCCCTCAGTCCTAAAACTTCGTCTCCTTATGTAAACAGAATATCTAAGCTTAATCGTCACATGAATAGTGGTGTAATGCAGCTTAATTGTTACTACTAATATTCATCTATATACAACAATAAAAACTAGTATGCTGCGGCCATCACAAGACTATCTTCTATATTTTCCTATACAAATTCATTAAGTGTAAATAACTTATTGAAAATATTTTTTATTAAAATTATCTAATGTGATGAATGCAAATCATTTTCATCTTAAAGAAAACTAATACTAAATATCCAAAGAAAGAAAGTTTTATCATCTATAAATAACATCTTTAAAAATGCATTTTTATGATGGTTATCTCACGTATCAAGTTTCGTACAGTTATATGCCATAGAAGTTGAGTATAGCCTTCCCGTTATCGAGGAATTTTTGCAGTGTAACAGCGTCACCTATTCATTGATAAGTATCCAAATTGAATCAGCATAATGTCTCATAATCGCCTTCTCACATATCAAGTCTCATTTGATTATACGCAATAGAACCTGAGATATAGCCTGCCCTTAAAGTTTCGGAAATCGCTGTATAACAGCGTCATCTGTTGAGCGGTTGACACTAAAAGTCGTTATGAACAAATTTAGGTCAAGGTGCATCTATGTATAAATTTATATACAATTCTGAGCAGTAGTTTCGGAGATACTGTCGCGACAAAATTTTTGTCACACACACACACAGACAGGCAGACAGACAGACATTTTCTAAAAATATTCACATCGTGTTCTAGATCTCTCAAAACGTGTAAATCGATGGTAAACCAGAAGTCGAAAATTTTTTTGAATCCAATGCTTTCTTCTATTGAATATAGAAGAAAATAATAAGATTTTGAAAATGTGAGATTTTCATTAAAATCATGTATTTTATTTTATTTATTATTATTTATTTATTATTATTATTATTTTATTATTTATTTATTTATTAATTAGGACTGAGAACTATTAGTCTCAATCTGTGGATTTTTACGACACCAGTTTTACGATAGTTGGACATTTGTCGAAATCTAAAATTTATCGAAAATATAATTGAATAATTTGAAAGCAATGTTATAATTTGAAAGAAAAAAAAAACTAATAGTTCTCCGTCCTAAACTAAATTCTGCTTTTGCCAGAATTTCATCAATTTTTTTTTTTTTTTTTTTTTTTTAAAGAAAAAAAAAAAAAAATAATAATAATAATACCAGCTTCGAAATAAAAACTATCGAAAAAGTTTTTTATTTTTCGTGCTATTGGTTTAATTGAGATTAGTTTATAATGAATTTTTAAAATTTACGTAAAGAATTGTTTATTTCAAATATTCGAAAGTGGCAGACGATTTTTCTTTTAAAAACCTCGTTCTCCCTTTCTTTTTCCATTCCACGCTCATAACTATGGCTGCACGCTTTTGTTGTCATTTTCAAATGATTCAAACTCATAATGCTCCTGGCAATGGATTTCGATTACGATGATTTTTCTCAACAGTTGCGTCAAGGAAAGGCACATATATTTTTTCTGATTCACTTTTTGTAGGAAGTTGTCAATCAAGTTCAAGAGATGTTATCAGAAATGTGAAAAGAAGTGAAGAAAAAGTGATAAAAGAAACGTGACTGTTAAAAAGGATTAACTATTGAGGGAAAAAAGAATATTTATTTAATTCACGGTTGTATACCCTCAAAATATTTTTTTTATTGTATATATATATATATATATATATATATATATGTATGTTTATATATATATGTATATGTTATATATATATATATGTCCATATATATATATATATGTTTTTCTTTTTTTTCTTTTTTTTTTTTTTTGGCAACCTAGTAGTCAAAATCAACTAAAAATCTTTACAAAAGATATTTTGAGATGTCGACTGAAAAAAGTACCAATAAAATACGTGATTGATTATTTTAAAGAAATTGAACGTTTCGAAATAAGACATCTCCTATAGTAATTCAGTGGAAATGTTCTATAGTAAATGTGTAATAATAGTGGAAATAAATAACAATATATGAATAGAAATACCACACATTATTGTAATATACAAATGAAGTTCAAATATCTTCTTCGTAATCGTTTTTTTTTTTTTTTTTTTCTTTAAACATTGATTGAGTCTTCGTCAAAGTTTTAATGCCAGTACTAAAAAAAAAAGGGGGGGGGGAGTTGTTAAACAAACAAAAGAGAGAAAAGCATAATAAAGTGCTTGAGTATTTTTCTCCATATATTACACGATATTTTATTTAACGCTACTGAACTTGGGGCCCATGAACATAATGATAAAGAATTTTTCGTTGTGTCCTTGTAAAAATATATAAATTCACCAAAATGCTTATAGTTAGTGCAACAGTGATTTATAATATTCATATAAATTTTCAGCTCAATTGAATAAGGCGTTTAGATGCTATCGCACTTTTAAAAATTTGGTCCCGTAGGCCATAATGATAAAGAATTTTTCTTTGTGTCCCTCTAAAAAAACTGTAAGTGCTAAATTCACCAAAATCTATACAGTTGGTGCAACTGTGACCTATAACATGTGTACAAATTTTTTGCTCAGATTAATAAGGCGTTTAGAGGCTATCACACTTTTAAAAATTTGGCCCCATAGACCATTACGATAAAGAATTTTTCTTTGTGTCCCTGTAAAAAAACTGTAAGTGCTAAATTCATCAAAATCTATACAGTTCGTGCAAATGTGACTTATAACATGTGTACAAATTTTTTGCTCAGATTAATAAAGCGTTTAGACGCTATCGCACTTTTAAAAATTTGGCCCCATAGGCCATAATGGTAAAGAATTTTTCCTGGTGTCCCTGTAAAAAAACTATAAGTGCTAGATTCACCAAAATCTATAGGGTTCGTACTATGGTGACTTACAATATGCGTGCCAACTTTCAGCTTATTCGGACAAAGCGTTTAGATGCTAGCGTGTTCACTCATACACATACACACACACACATACATACATACATACATACATACATCATCGTAAAAATAGTGGAAACGGACCCAGGGGACATCAAAACGTATAGAAACATCAAAATTTCAAATTTGGATTTTTGACATGATTACAATACTTTCCTCACTATAGTGTTCGGAAAGTAAAAACTGTATTAGTGATATTAATATTCCACATATGATATTTGAAAAATAAGTTTATCAATCAGTCGCAGGCTTACAACTCCTACAGATTAGCAATCTGTACAGGAAGAAATATAAACATTCAGTCATTGAATGTTAGAAGTTAAATCTGTCTTTTGTTTTCTCTTTAAAAGTAACATTACAAAGAATATTTATGTAAAATACTTTCTTCCACTAGTGGATCTGCAGATCAGGAGCCTCAACGTCCTATTTGCATCAGACATTATTCAATAGGCTATTTTTATTTATTCCTTAATATATAATAGTATATATTGATTCGATCGACTTGTTACCATAATCAGATACATTCCTGAAGGGGGCTGCCGCCCCCCTCAACCCCCCGCTCTATCTCTCTTTGTATACCTCTTTGTATATCATATAAAGTGTTACAGAATTGTAAATAATTCCATTTATTTTTGCATAATTTCTTCCAAAGAGGTTTAGTAAGTTGATAAAATGCTAATTTTTTGCATTTCTAGTCGTTTTAGCGTTAAAATAGTCTAATTTTTCCTTGAAAACGCATCAAAAAGGTCCAATAAGGGAAGAAATGGATTTGGCGCCAAATTTGGCGACTGTTTCCCTCCTTGGTGATTTTTTTGGCGACCTTGTCGAGAAAATCTTTTTTTGGGATATACCAAATATGGAAGCTCTAATCTCATTGGCTGATGTGATACGAGAATTTTCCAGAACAGTTTGTGTTCGATAGAAAAGTATAAAAGGAGCATTATTTTCACCAAAGCGGTCAGTGTCAGATATGTGTCAGTTTCGTCAAATGCTTGCTTTGCTTTGAGCTTCTTTGGATGAGACTTGCTTTATGTGTTACTGCTAAACAGTTTGTACTGTTGCTTCGCTGTTAACGGCTGTTGTTTTAGCTGTCTTTACTGGTTGAACTGAAGCTGATACTTGGTTTATAGACCTGCATTTTTCTGGAACTTTCTGTGAATAAATCACTGAATTTTTGCAAGTTTCGCCATTCATTCTCGGACAACTTACGAACCCCCATGTTCGCAACAATATACATTCTTGATAAACGACAGTCTGGTATTATTTCCCTGAAATTCTTAAATACCAAATTTCATAACTACCAAATTTCATACCAATAAAATTACATAGCATATCAGAAATATTTTGCGTAACCTTTAATTTAATTTCCAATTCTATGCCCACAATTTTCAACAGAAAAACATGCTTCTAAAATTCTGATAAAATTTCATTATATTTGATGGGGTGTAACCATGTTAAAATAAACTCTTAAAAAATATCGACTATAGACCGTAATAGTACGAAATTCTTTTATGTATCCTGGAAAAGTAGCCACAGTCATTATAAACGCCAATAATAAGAATAAACCTAATTAATTATAGCTCATTATTTTTTCAAACTAATTTGACATCATTTGGATGATTACAAGACATACTCGGAATTATTTTGTGTGGTCCCATAAATTATTTAGTTTATACATAAACTTTTTTAAGAGTAAACATGATTTCAAGCATCTTTATAATGTATGTTAATTTTATTAAGTTCAATTCAGCATAAGCGCATTAATTGTGCACGCTTAAATAAAAATTTGTCTATAGGCTCTAATGTTACGAAATTCTTTCTTGTGTCTCTGTAACAAACCATAAACACTGTATACACCAGTAAAAATTTTTCATCTTATTTTGCTTTTAAAATTAATAATTGTTCCAAATTTAACATTGTTTGGATGACTATGTGATATTGTCAGAACACTTTTGTAAGGTCCTGTATATTAATTAGAAAGCTTAAGAGCACATATTTTCTTCAAACAACATAAGTTTAAGCATCTTACTCACGTACGCTAATTTCATTTTCTTCATTGCAAAGTAATGATATTAAAATGCGTTTAAACGAAATTCACCCCATATGCCGTAATGTTAAGAATTTTGGCGTGTCCCTGTACACAGTTTATAAACAATATAGCAATATAAATTATACAGCTACTTATATGCAGAGCTGGAACGTGTACGCAATTTGCAAGTCAATCGAAAGATTTTTGTGGCCGCTATTGCGGTACATAAAAATTTTTCCCATAGTCCGTAAGGATAAGAAACACTTTAGTGTGTCCCTGTACATGAACGACAAATGGAATACACACCTAACACTGAACAACTAATTCCATTAGGATCATGAATATGTGTACCGAATTGCAAGTCAATAGCATGATTTTTGGGGCCGCTATCGCGGTACATACAAATTCTTCCCATAGGCCGTAATGATAAAAAAAAAAACTTTGGCGTGTCCCTGTACACGAACTACAAATGGAATGCACACCCAAAACTATACAGATAATTTCGTGGGGATCAAGAACCTGTGTAAAAAATTTCAAGTCAATAGCGTGATTTTTGCGGCCGCTATTGCACGACAGACAGACAGACAGACGGACAGACGGAATCCAAAATCCTTTTGAGTCTCAACAGAGGGCCTCCACTGACGTTTCGGCAGAAATTGGAAGTCAATAGCTTGATGTTTGCGGTGGCTATCGCGGTACATACAGATTCTTCCCATAGGCCGTAATGATAGGAAAAATTTTGGCGTGTCCCTGTACGCGAACTACAAATGGAATACACACCTAAAACTATACAGCTAATTTCGTTTGGCTGATGAATATGTGTACCAAATTGCAAATCAATAGCGTGCTTTTTGTGGCCCCTATCGCGGTACATACAAATTCCTCCCATAGGCCGTAATGATAAGAAAAACTTTGGCGTGTCCCTGTACACGAATTTCAAATGGAATACACACTCAAAACTATACAGCTGATTTCGTGGGGAACATGAACACGTGTACCAGATTGCAAGTCAATAGCCTGATTTTTGTGGCCGCTATCGTGATACATACAAATTCCTCCCATAGGCCGTAATGATAACAAAAACTTTGGCGTGTCCCTGTATACGAACTACAAATGGAATACATACCAAAAACTATACAGCTGATTTCGTGGAGCTCATGAGCATGTGTACCTAATTTCAAGTCAATAGCGCTATTTTTGCGGCCGCTATCGCGCGACAGACACACAGACACAGTCTCAACAGAGGGCCTCCACTGACGTTTCGGCAATAATTGAAATCAAAAAATATTTTGAGGCGATATCATTTAGGTAAAATATCCTCAAAATTAAATGTTGTAATGAGTAAAAAAACGATCTATAATCTATGTGAATGATTATTTGTTCTTGATTATTTTTCACACTGATTCTATAATTTTTTGTGTACATAGTATCGGAAAATCTCTGGCTAAAATTTAAAGGCTGTTAGAGGGGACAAATATACAAGGATTCGCAGTGCAATGCATGTCCAGAAACGACGTGTGAAGGGGGTAGAGGGCGCTTTGTAGGGCGGTCGAATAAGTTCTAGTTCAATATTCGTGAACTAGCGCTACATGCTATATGAAATCACAGCGGGGGATGATAGCTCCCTGTATTACTGGCTTGTTTCGACTACTCTACATAGTGGCCTGTACCACCTTCACACGGTATTTCCTGACATGCATTTTACTGCGAATCATTTCATATTAGTCCCTTCTAAACTCCTTTAAATTTTGGCTAGACATTTTCCGATCACTCTGTGTACTAATGACACTTTTCTTCTAATTTAATCGAGAAGTTTTATCCTGTAATGAGTTCTGCTAGTGCAGATTTATGTTAAAAATATTCAATGAAATTGGCAAACTAAAGTGTTTAACATGCATATTTCAATTTCACACAGTGTCATATTTTTTGCAAATTTATTAATTATGGCTCTTTATAAATATAAAGAATTATAGAATATATTAAGATTTATGAATACAGAAGCTAGTTTACACTTCATGTAGTCGTTTTTGCATTTATTTTTCTTGTGTGTAACTATCTGCTTTCTCCCAAGTTAAATGGACCATATTCCTCCTTTGGGTTCGAGACTATAAAAAATCAGCTGTTTTCGGTAAACAATTCTCAACTCTACCATAGCAAAGCATTGTGGCTTGCAAATTTTTATCTTGCAATATTATTTCTAAGAGTTACAGATTATGTGAAATTGAAGTAAGAGTGATATAGTGATAACTTTGTTTTGTTTTTAATCCAGTTTTAGTAATATACTTTAATCTTAATCAACATATGTAATATTAAAAGTTGCCGTGTGAACTGTGGCGATGTTAACATATTTAAATGGATGTTCCATTTAGTAAATTCCTTTATTAAAGTGATTGAAATGATAATTATTTAAGCTTTGATGTCTATATATATATGCGTGTGTATAAAATGTTCTTATTAATCTTTTATTCATTATTATATATATATGTGTGTGTGTGTGTGTATACATAAAATGTTCTGCAATTTTACGATATGGAATAGTTTTAACTTTATCATTCGATTCAGTTGTTTACATTTCTCTTTTGTTCTTGTTTGAACATTATTATTAAGTTTCACTGCAGAAATATTTAGGAAAATGTTATGCGTAACAATAAAATGGTATCTTGAATCTAATTTCTTTACAAAATATCGGCCACGTGTTCGGCGATTTTACCTACGGTGACGTCACAGGAATAGTGTCCATTGATGTTAATGTTAACTTCAGGATAATCTAAATCAGCGGTCGCCAATCTTTTCAACTCCATGGACGACTAAATTCACAATTAAAATTCCATGGATCACTAAATTCGTTGTTTAAAATTACAAGGACCAGTAACATTATTGAGAAACATAAATATATTTTTAGAATAGTAATCAGAAAATGGCCGCTTTCAAACTTTAGAAAGTTTTTTTTTTATCATAAGAGAAACGCAAATACTTATTTAATCATAAGAACGATGTTTAATGGCTGTTTGATGGTAATAAGAAAATTATAGGAAAAGAACGTAAACATTTTTGTATTGCTTCTATATTATAGAAATCTCAGACAAAAGATTCAACTTGCTATTTCTGTAAATTTGCATTTACTAAATATGCATATATAATATTGATAGTTATTAAAATTAAATTTTGTATGACGTAAATTTTTGAAACATTTGAAGAATTCGAATATTCACAAAAATTTAGAACAATTCTTAGCGAAGTGTCAAATGCATATCACAAATTCAAATCGATAACTATGACCTGACACTTACAAATCAAATTTTTGTAGCAAAAGATTATTCCATTTACCCTTTCCCTTATTCAGAAAATTCTGATGTCTAACGTTGTGAGTATGAATAACTCAGGAAATTATTAGGTTAAAAAACTAACGCCAGTATAATTTCTAATGAAATATTTAAAAATGCAAAATATTGTCAAGATTTTTCTACGGACCAACAAAATTTTGTCTACTAGTGGTTCAAAAACCACCGATTAGAGATTTAGATTCTAAATCACTTTTACTCACAATATTAAATTTTTCTGTGTAGAAGAGAAGGTAAATGCGGGGCAATTTTTGAAACTTGTATCTCCAAAATTTGAATTGTAAATATCTGTCATAGTTATCGATTTGAATGTCTAATATACATTTGATACTTAGAAAAAATTGTTCTAAATTTATCGGATTATTCGAATTCTTTAAAGATTTTAAATTAACATAAAATCATAATAATGATAATTATTATTATTATTATTTCCCATTAAATTTTAGTAATTTAAAAGTATACACATTACTAGATTTTGTAAATACAGTTTTGTACACAGAAATACCAACTCATCACTATATTTAAATCTTTCATCAACGTTCCTGAAAAAAATGGAAGCGATAGTAATGTGTTTATTTTTTCCCATTAAGGATCTTTTATTATACTGAAACAACACTTAAGCATAGTTTTTATGATTGTATGTTAATAACTAGTAGGCTACGCCGGCTTCGCTGGTCACTATTTTTAAATGAATCACTATAATTAAGGAAATCTCAAAATTGTATTAATTTTTATCACGTGAAATATATATATATATATATCTGATCGGGGAAAATGTCGTACCGGGTCCCCACTGCCTTCGGCAGCGCAGGCCATTGTGTTCTGCGCGCGTACATTTACGTTAGTCACTCTGAATGAATCATTATATTATCGTAAGGAAAAAACATAAATATAAAATAAAAATAAATTCTTCTCTGGTCGGTGGAATAATCGGTCTGGAACCCCACTGCCGCACGCACGCACGGTGTGCTTGTTGCTTCGCCCTTTGTTTAGGCCCCTCCTAATTATTTAACACTTTAAAAAGTATACGCAATCGTTTTCTCGGGCTTTTAAATCTAATAATACTAATTTACAACGTTCTATCTGAATTTCTTTATTTTTGCCCCTGCGCCTACCCCCCCCCTTCCCGCCCCTCGTAATAACTCTACACTTTCGAAAATATCCGCAATCAATTTATCGGGGCCTTAAAACCTAATAATACTATTTTTCAACGCACTAACTCTTATTTCTATATTTTTGCCCCGTCGCCCCCTCCCCGTCTATCTTAATAATTTTTCCCTTTTGAAAATATCTGCATTCGATTTGTAGGCTCCAAAAACATATAAGTGCCAATTTTGAACGGTCTAACTCTTTCTTTTGCCCATTCGCCCCCCCCCCCTTCCCCGTTCTCGGCTCTCCTAAAAATTTTACAAATTCAAAAATATTTGTAATCGATTTGTAGGTATCAAAAACCTCTATGTACCAATTTTGAACGGTCTAACTCTATTTTTATTTTTTTTGCCCCTCCGCCTCCCCTTTTCACCCCTCCTAATAACTTTACACTTTCGAAAATATTTTCATTCGACTTGCAAGCCTCTAAAACCTATCTGTACCAATTTTAGACGGTCTAACTGTATTTATTTAATTATTATTATTATTATTTTTTTGGCCACATAGCTGCCCTCCCCCCTTTCCCGCCCCATGTGGAACGAATTTCTAAAATTCCAGAAATTGGTTCCTAGATATTTGTGTGAGCTATATTTTAGAGCAAAAATCTCACATATACCCTTTTTTTTTTTTTTTTTTTTTGTTGTTGTTGTTTGTTTGCGGTTTAAAGGATTATTTGAAATCACGTTTTGTCCCCTTGCCCCGTTTCGGGGCTGAATTTCTAAAATTCCAGAAATTGGTTTTTAGATATTTATATTTACTATATTTTAAAGCAAAAATTTCACGTATATCTGTTTTTTTGTTTGTTTGAGATATATAGGATTATGTGAAATCACGTTTTTCCCCATCCCCCCCCCCCCTTGGGGACCGAATTTCTAAAATTCCAGAAATTGGTTTTTAGATATATTTGTGTTAGTATATTTTAAAACAAAAAGTTTACGGATATCTGTTTTTTTTTTTTGAGATATGAAGGATTTTGTGAAATCACGTTTTGCCCTCCCATCTCCCGCCTTGGGGGACGAATTTTATAAAATCGCTTCTTAGTGGATGTCTACGTAATAGAAGGAACATTGTCACAAAATTTCTTGCTTATAGGTCCAGGAGTTTGGGCTGGGCGATGATGAATCACTCACTCACTTACTCACTCACGCACTCGGGACAAACGATTATATATATACATATAGATTAAGATTTTCTTAATTTAAAATAACATTTTTAATGTTTTATATTAAATAGGTTTATTTTATATTTATTAAACAGATGTTCTCTCATCATGATTCTATAAATATATTTAAGCTTCCTGAACAATCATATTAGAGGCCCACAGGATTTTTAAATATAAATGTGACGATCCATAATGTATGTAGAAATGACTGTTAACCTCTGATATTCAAACTTTCTTTTAGATTCCATATTCCAAAATAGCTGTTTGTGGAAATATTAAATAAATAAAATAAGATTTCTTAAAAATATTGGTGTGATTTCAGTTGAATAAAAGTTTGTAAGAAAATGTATAAACGAAGGAGACAAAGGAAGAAAAACAAGTTAATAACATTGACAATAACAATGATAATAATAACCCGTAAGAATTATTGAACGTTTTTGACACCGTGATGTTTAGTTACAAAGTTTTTATTCTCGTTTTTTTTTTTCTCTGTGGTACAAACAAAGAATGTTGCCCAATAACTTATGTAATAAATTTTTTCTATCTTTCTCGCATGCGCAGTGAAAATATTTTTCATAAAAATGCTCATATTTCATGAGTTATTTAAGATATTTATATTCCGATTGCAGTATATTGTTTCTAAAGTATTTTTTTTTTTTTTTTCAATTTATCTGAATGTGAGAATAATTTTCGTTAAAAACTCTGTATATTATAAATAAAAAACATTCTGATTTTTTTTAGAGTTTTAAAATAAATGCTTATATCTCAATTATTTCACATTCTATCGTCACACAAATTCATTCATAAATTCTACTGGATCTAAATTAACATATCCTGAAATTACAGATCATTTTGTTCACTTAACGATACAGGGTAAAGGTAATCACAAAAATTATTGATTCTGCTCAATTTGTTACCGGCCCCCTAAGTGTTGCTTTAAACCAATCTTCACTGAAAAACATGAGAAAGACCCAATTCTTTAAATACCCAATGTTTGAAAACATTTCATCGAGAGATATGTTTTTAAATTAAAAATAAATAAATAAATAAATAAAGTCAATTCCTACTTAGATCAACAAAGAAAAATTTTATTTTAGTTAATAAATAGAAATAAGCAGTGCACGTGCATTTTTATATACCATGTTTTTAAATTTTCTGTTGAATAATATAAATGCTACCGAAGGTAGTGGGAACCAGGAACAAAGTATTAAAAGTATTAAAAAAATTCCTTGTTATCGTGTTTTGAGCTATTACAAAAGTTTCAAATGGGGGAAGTTAGTTAAAAATCGGTTGCAAGCTTTGTACTAGTAATGCTGCCGAAGGCAGCAGAAACCCAAAACAGATGGCTAAAAGTATTTAAAAAATGCATTTTCACCGTGTTCTGAACTATTCTAAAAGTTCCAAATGTCTAGATAGTAGGGAAGTTAGTTAAATAAATTTTCTGTTGAATCACATAAACACTGCCGAAGACAGTAAGGACCTGAAACAGTTGACTAAAAGTATTAAAAAAATGTATTGTCACCGTGTTCTGAGCTATCCTGAAAGTTTCAAAGGCCTAGCTAGTCGGGAAGTTAGTTAAAAATCGATTGCAAGCTTTGTACTAGTAACCCTGCCGAAGGCAGTAGGAACCAGAAACAGTTGGCTAAAAATATTTAAAAAAATGTATTGTCACCGCGTTCTGAGCAATCCTGAAAGTTTCAAATTTCTAGCTAGTCGGGAAGTTAGTTAAAAATCGATTGCAAGATTTGTACAAGATATATATATATATAGGGAGAGTGTAACCTAATAGTAGAAATTGAAAATAACTGATCGTTTGCAACTCTTGCTAAACTTTTGAACAGGAGTGTATAAGTAATTACGATTAACTTAATTTAAAATAGCATTATTATTATTTTTTATATTAAAATGGTTTGATTTATGTTTATGAAATAGGTGTCCTCTCATTAAGATTCTGTAAATATAGTTACATTTCTTAATCAATCGCATTAGTGGTGCACTGTAACGGTACGTGAAGTCGAAATGGCTGACAACCTCTGATTTAAACATGAATTTGAAATTACAGAAAACGATCGATAGCGAGTTGAGAATTATTAAATAAATAAAACAAGAGTTCTTTAAAATATATTGCTGCGACTTCAGTTACATAAAAGTTTAAAATATAATGTATAAGCAAAAACGAAAAAGGGAGACAGAGAAATTGATAATAACAAAAATAGAGAGTGTTTATAAAGTCCCGGACCCATTTTATGTTTAATAACTCATAAAATTATAAAGATAGATTAAAATTAATTACATAAATGGTTAGATAGACTCAAAAAGTTTCTTGACCCTTGTCAATGAACTTCTACGTGTGACCCCTTCGTCGCACGGAGAATATCAAGTCGATTGTCAATTTCACGCCAGGTAGCGGCAACCATGTCTGAATTAACCACATGCATCTGAAATTAACCACACGCGCAGACGATATTTGCAAAAGTAAAGATATTCAAACCTGAAAAGAAAATATATGAGTTATTCCATCAATAAATGTCATAAGTTTGTTTATATCTTCATTATTTTATGAGTTATTAAACATCAAAATGGGTCCGGGACTTTATAAACACCCTGTATAATAACAATAATAAATGTAACCTGTAACAATTACCGAATGTTTTAGCCATTGTGATGCTTAGTTATAATGTTTCTTTCTCTTTCTCTGTCTCTCTTTGATACAAACAAACAATGTAATAATCAGTACTACTCAGTAGCCTTTACTTAAATTCATTAACAAAAAGCATTAAACATTTTATTTCCGATTTCCTTTTCTCCATCAAAATTTAATAGACATCAAAATCCAATATTTGACAGATAATTAGCCTAAAAAATGAATATTGGTAAAAATCAGAGCATTATTACACGCTAAGTACACGCCCCTTTTATTCTTTTCTTTATAATTTTCTCCTTAAGGAAGTAAACGTTTGACGATCTTTATTGATAAGAAAAGGGTCATATAGGAGTAACAAGCTATGATAAAATCATTATCTCTCGATTATACTTTTCTTACTTTTTGTTGTTCTAGTTCATTGATTTTGTTGCGACGAGACTACGTTAAGTCGTAAACAAGCGATATCTTAAGATTGTTAGAGTGTTAATTATGCAAAATATTTTTTATCGCTTTGATAATAAAGTTGTTCAAAAAGAATCGGATAATACTAATATGTCAGTAACAATATTTATATTTTCATCTCAGTTGAGTTGTAGGAGCGTAACACAAAGCTTATCCTTATAGTGTTAAAGGATAAGCTTTAGGAAGATTTTTATCTTTTTCTGAAATCATAATTTATGTTAAAATATAGGATTTTTAAAACCTTTTAAATATATTCGAGGTAAATTTTAACAACTAATTATATTAATGAACGCTAATTTTATTATTATCAGTTTTCTTCATGAAAGATAAATAATAAACAGGAAATTATTTTTTGCTTTAGGTACACTGACCCTTTCCTGTGAATATTTAACCTTTTTTGAAGAGAAAATTTCTTTAGGCGCGTTGAGCACTTTTCGGTGAGCAAAAATCATGAAGCTCGCGTCATCGTCAGCGAAGGTTTTCCATTTGATGCGAAAACTTCTTTAGGCGCGTTGAGCACTTTTGTGTGAACAAAAATCATGAAACTCGCGTCATCGTCAGCGAAGGTTTTCCATTTGAAGTAAAAACTTCTTTAGGCGCGTTGAGCACTTTTGGGTGAACAAAAATCATGAAACTCGCGTCATCGTCAGCGAAGGCTTTCCATGAGAAAAAACACATTTTTTACCAATTTATATTATCGAAAACGGAATTCGAGATTTCAGCTGATTTACACGTTTCGAGGTGTCCTGAATGGGTTTTCCTTTGTATGTCAGCTACTAATTAAAATAATTTCATAATACATCTTTTGAAAGCTTTGTTGAGTTGGAATCGAACAGTAGCTTACAGAAATTTCTACTGCCAGATGGCGCTGTAATATTTTAAAATTTCAATATTTCAATTTCTAATTATGATTAAATTATTTTTAATGCATCATTCGAAAGATATTTTAAAGTTCTTTTATATTATCGGAAGTGGAATTCGAGATTTCATCTGATTTACACGTTTTGAGATATCCTGAATCGGTTTTCTTTTGTATCTCAGCTACTAATTAAAATAATTTCATAAGTAATTAATATTTTTACCTAATATAAGGCTTAGTTCATTTAATATGGGTAGCTACAAATATTGTGCCGAATCATATAATACAGATCATAAACACTTCTTTACAAACCAAAAATAATTCAAAAATAATAATCTAATAGCTCGACGATACAATTCACAAGTTACTTAGTTTTCACTTCTATCGGCAGTCCCCGAAGACTGCTTTGATTTTTTTTTTTTTTTTTTTTTTTTTTTTTTGGGGGGGGGGGAGCGGGGCTATCCTCTTGCCTAGAAGTGCTCATTTTAAATCAATAACGGCATAATCAAGTTTAACCCTCTAACCAGTTATCGAAATTTGACGCAGATTTTATACACTGTAAAAAAATATAACCGTAGTTTTTACAGCAGAATGTGCTGTTACCCATATTGCCAGCATATTCTGCTGTTATTATTGATGTAGGATAATTTACAACAAAAACATCTGTAAAAAGATACTGTTTCACAGATAGTTCTATTGTAAATTATATCTTTTTAACAGCAGAGTGTGCTGGCACTCCTTTTTTACCACATCAATTTGCTGAAAAAACTACCGTTATTTTTTGCAGCGTACCATTTTCTTCTTAAGGGAACTGAGACGTTTGCGAAAACCGTGAAGTGGGAATTTAGTTTGTTGATTTTAATAGCCATATATTTTTTAATTATGCATGTATTAATATAAATTTTTTATGAGATATTAACAAGAAGTTCAAGAAATATTTGATGCAAATTATATACTCTTACGTGTTACAATTTTTTTATAATAGCACTGTAAACATACGTATTTTACTCTTAAGGATTTTTTTTCTCTTTGGTACACTTTTCTAAAAAAATAAGGAAAATCTTTCTTTGAAATCATAAATGATGATAGAAAATACTTTTGTTTATGTACTGAACCTATTTTATGTTTTGTTGTTCTACTTTTAAAATTATAAAAAAATGGCAATTTTTACTTATTAGAAATATGCATTTTTTCACACATATTTTCGCTCTTTTAAAAAAATATCACAAGGTATATGCATAAAAAAATAGACTCACTATATGCAGAGACACTTATTTTATTTCCCTTCTAAAATTTCAAGGAACTACTTTCAATAGATTTTTCACAAAGTGTACCAAAGAAAAAAAACCTTAAGAGTAAAGTAAGTATGTAAACAGTACTATTATAAAAAACTATGGTGACTACTATGGTGACTACTATGGTGACGTACTATGGTGACTTACAATATGCGTACCAACTTTCAGCTTATTCGTACAAAGCGTTTAGACGGTAGCGTGTTCCCTCACAGATATACACAGACACATACATACACTCATACATACACACACACGCACATACATACATCATCGTAAAAATAGTGAAAACGGACTCAGGGGACCTCGAAACGTATAGAAACATCAAAATCTCAAATACGGATTTTTGACATGATTACAATACTTTCCTCGCTATAGTGTTCGGAAAGTAAAAAAAAAAAAACTGTAACACATAAGAGAAAATAATGTGCATCAAATATTTCTTGAACTTCTTGTTAATATCTCATAAAAGAATTATATTGATACATGCATAATTAATAAATATATGGCTATTAAAAGCAACAACCTAAATTTCTCACTTCACGGTTGCCGCAAACGTCTCTAGTAATAGAAAACAATTACATGATATTCATTCGAGAGGGCATAATCTAACATGACTTTCGACATCGACGTGTACTCCCGTTCTTGAGAAACCTACATTTAAGGTCGAGTAAAAATGTAGTAACGAAAAAGGAGTGGGAGGATTCTCAATAAAAACTTTTCTGAATTATGACTTTTATCAATTTTTAGGTTCTACATTAGCGAATTTTTATACATTATATCTCGATAGAATATATCTCGAAGCTAAAATGGGCAATTTATTTTTGCATCAAACAACGCATTTGTCTATTCTTTTTCGATTACTGGTTGTTTGAATTTCATTCACAGTAAGGCGTGGTTTTATCGATTCAGGATTCGATAACGATTCAGGATATCGATTATTAGTGAACATTCGGAATTTGTAACTCTAAAACGAGCTGACGAGTGCAATTAATTTATGCGTCAAAAAACATGTTTATGTGTGCTCTTTCGATTGATGCTTGTTTGGATTTTATTTATTATTACAGTTTAGGATGGTTTCCTGGTTAGTAAATCTTAGATTAAAGAAGAATATTTGTTTTGTGAATAATACTATGAGTTCTGCGCCAAATTTCCGTCCTGCTAATATACGTACCTTTCAAAAATATTCATTACAAATACAGTAACCACCGCTTAATAAATTCACTGGTTAATAAAATCCGCCGTTTAATCTAGTCAAATTGCCAGGACCGGAATCAAATCATGCAAACTACATTTAAAACCGCCGCTTAATAAAATCAGAATCGCCGGTTAATAAATTTAAAAAAATCTCTTTATCAGCAAAAAATGTCAGTTATGCACGCTAAAATATTTTTTATTTACCCTGGGATTTTTTTATTTTTGAAATAAAAAAAGAAAATAGAACACAGCAATCCCTCCTTTATCTGTTTTTGTCGAAAATTTTACACGTAGGCGAGAAATAATTAGATATAATTAGGCTATAATAGGTGAGACGCATTAATCCTGGACGATAGGTCTAACGCCCCAGCCATACCCATTTGCTCCTCGGTGTCTTTTTCTAGTCAATTTTGTCCTTTTATTACTTCCGGTGTGAGCCCTTTTTTTTTTTTTTAGTTCACTTGACATTGTGAGTTTTTTTTTTTTTTTTTTTTTTTGGCTTTCGTCCCATGCTATTTCTATGGGTTTTTAGCTTCCCCCCCCCCCTTCTTTTTCTACATTCTAAAGTGCGGTGGTAATAATTAGGCCTAATAATTATTAACCAAATTTAATTTGGTTCAAAAGTAATTTTTTTTCTATTATTATTATTATTAAAAGGCAGTTTTTAGTTCTTATTTTAAAATAATTAAAAAGCAAGTGGTTTAAACGGAATGATTTAAAAAAAAAAAAAAAATCGTGAACTTTTCTAAAAGTAATGATGATTTTCCTCAAAGGAAAGTGCATCGAAAATTAAGATGGGATATGTTTTATTTACCTATTTTGAAGAAACAATTAATTAATTATCAGTTAAAAAGTAATTAATATTGTTCATTAATACCATTATTTGTTACCTTTCGAAATTTTTTTCCAAATTCTGGGATGTAACTTTTTCTTGAGCGCAGGAGTGTTCGTCCGATATAAAAGTCAGCCGCTTAATAAAATCACTTTGTCTCAGAACGAATGTGATTTTAGTAAGCGGCGGGTACTGTACTCATATTTCATCGAAAATTATAACGTGTGCATTTCATGTTTTAGAACAAAATTTCTCTAATGCTTTTTTAGATTTTATGCAAAATTTGTAAAACTTTGTTCAAATCTATTTTAGTTATAAGCAAAAAACTTGCCAATTATAATAATACTAATAATTCTAGAAAAATATTTTATATCTGACTAAATAATCGCGCAGTTCTTTGAAAAACGCGTATACAAGTATTGTAAATCGTAAGTGAAAGAATTTGTTAAAGTTACAAGTTATTTACAGCTCTCTATGATAAAAAGTAATCCTAATTATTTTTATTTTCTTTAATTCGTGGTTATTAATTTCAAAAACTAAATTTTCATATAGTCCCTAAGTCCCTACGACTATGTTTAGTAAAAGTTTTAACTCATCCTAACAAATATAACACAAAAAGTTTTATTTCTGTGATACGTACTGTATAAAATTTTGCGATTTTTCCGTATTTTCTAGAACTTTGTGAAACATTTTTTAACCGATCGTTTAATGAAGGTCGAAAAAAGGTGAAAAAAGTCCCAAAATTCGTAACTAAAGAACTCGGCCAGTTTTGGTCTCATAGAAGTGAAAATTTTTGTTATTATATTTATTACGATCAATTTATTATGTCAACATTTACTAAGTATGACCAATAAGAATCAGGGGACAGTATAAAAAGTTAGTTTCTGTAATTTAAAAAAAAATGCATTTTTAGACTTAAACATGCGATATCATAAATGCTTACATTTCTCAAAACATTTTCTGATTGGAAGAATCTATGACAAATGGTTGCAGAGATAAAGGCTTCCTTGCAACTTTGCTTCGTACCCTGTATTCTAATTACGTCTTCATATATAGACTATAACGATTAGGATTGATTTTTAACGAAAAATCATATCGGCAATTCCAGTGTTATCTTTTTTGTGATTAATGCAGTACTGACACGCAATACAAATGTCTAACGCTAAATCCCAATTAATAATATTAAGAATTAAATCATCTTTTTTCACAGCCGATGTAATCGCAACTAATTACTCACGAAAACGAACTTTGCTTAGTTACCAATTGCTGTTTCTATTCTAGAAGCTTTACTCCCGCCTTAGCCTTAAGATAACATTTAGTAAGTTATTGCATCCTGAGATGTATCTTTGATAATATTTGTTCACGATTTTTCAATAAATAATACTATGATCTACGCTTACAGCTAATAACTTGTTTTCTAATGTAGACTTGGTGTTATCTGCAAAGCGTTTTATCTGACCTCTGAATTCACAGCCAGAAATGCGTGAAACCTTTGCTCAGGTTAATTGAGAATAGATTTTATATGCTCTCTATTTTTCTCATTGGAATGAATAGTGCGAACTGTATTACATTGATAAAGCGATCACAAATGACAATGTTCTTCTGTATTTGTTACAGTATTTGTTTTACATTGTGTGTGTGTGTTTTTTTTTTTTTTCAATATATCGGGAGTGAAACGTAAACACGTTACTCTTTCATTAAATAAAAAATTAGCAGTGCTACAAAGACTGGACAAAGGGAAATCCCTCCAAAAAAATTGCCAATGAACTCAATGTAGGCATTGCGACAATAAAAGATTGGAGAAGAAATCGAAAATACAGTACATAAATACATACAGTATTGCTGTTTTTCAATAATAATAGACAGTTTTTGTGCGGTTTATTGCAATATTTTCACTATAGAGAAAAATAACAGTTATTTTTGAGTTCAGAGATTGTTTATTTTGCGTAAAATCCGTATTTTTTCTGCATTTTCTGATAATCCAAATTTTTTTTTGCCTTCCGACCATATTCCGACCCCTAGTCCCAAAGGTGACGGATTATAGGAGTTCTGCTGTATACAATTTATTCAGTTACGTATTTCCGTTGATTTATAAAAAGACACTTATGTGTCTTAAGTTCTTATGGTTGCGCTGTATGAAATTATGTGTTTCAGACATTTATGTGTCTGAATTCGTATTTCAGACACATTTTTGCTGAATTTAAGACGCTTCTATTGACAGGGTTGTAGTATATATATAAGTGTGTGTGCATGTATGTATCTATATATAATTTAATCAAACTATATCGTATTAACACATTTGCGACCGCTGACGTGAATTCACGTCATTTCAACTTCTATAGCTAGTTGCCGCTGACGTAAATTCATGTCTTTTCAGATTCTATTCCTGGTTACCGCTGACGTGAATTCACGTCATTTCAAGAGTTTCTATGGAAACAATATTTCAATATTATTTCGATAGTATTATTATACTATCAATTTTTTGATAGTATTATAGGTTCGTTCTAATATAATATAACTAATCTTCATTCCAAGCTTCAGGTAATTACAAGAGTAACATTTCAAAACATTACATTCAACTTTTATCCACGTTTAAACATCAAACGTTTGCGGCAACTAGTTTTAGTTTACTTCAGTATTCCTCGGCAATCAGTTTTAGAAAAGGCAAAAGTATGCCGGTCGCGAAAGTGTTAATAATATTTCCTTTTAAAAACAATTAATACCTCGTTTTTGTATATTCTGCAAATACTTCATAGAAATAATTTTGGTTATTTGTTTACGTGTTTGAAAAATACATTCACATCTCAAAATGTTAATTTATATATTGTGGGCATATAAATCAAAACACTGGGATTCTTATATGACCAGCACGATACGGACTTTAACAGTTCAGCAAAATTAGAAAATTTTTGGACTAATATTGAATCTACTCAAACAAAGGTTTACAAGGACAATTTAAGAATTTTTGACGAATTGTAATTTTAAATAGAGATTTGCTTAATTTAAAATTAATTCTGTTATATCCTGTTATATCAGTATATATATTTTTAATTTTATAATCTTACATGCTGCCAAATTTCGATAGTTAAAAATACCAGAAATATCTTAATAAATTTATTTCCTTTTGTTTTTTGTCAGCTACCAAAATTTCATTCGTAATTGAATGAGAACTCAGTAATAATAAAGAAAAAATATTAAAATTAAAAAGGAGGATTTCTTTACTGTTTTCCAATAGAAAATTAAAATATATTTCCTAATTTATCTTATAAACAAAAAAAAAAAAAAAATTCTAAGTGATTAAAATTTGCATTAAAATTGATTGATCACAAAACGATTATTCATTTATTTCTTGTAACTTATAATAAGTCTTTGACCATATGAGAACACTTCAGGCTTGGTAAAATAGCACAAAGCGTGAAGATACCGTACAACAAAAGAATTATGGCTTCGTTAACCTCAACCTAATTTTGGAATGCATTCTCTTTCACAGGTACAATACGGTTAACAGTTATATTTAAGAAATCATAATTAATTGTGATGTGTAAAAAGATTGAAAACGCAGATAACAAATTATGATAACGACAGGTAATGAAAAAGTAAAACCTCTAGATTGTGATACCGTATATGTATATTTGTTTGAAGCCCTGCTCCATCATCTTACCGATTTGTCGCTCGGCCGCACGGCATCACTGGCAGCATGTTTTGCTTCAAACGATTTTATTTGTTTATTAATCGTCGAAAAAGAAGCTACTTTCAAACTAGTTAAACAATTTCTAGATAATGGTGTTGATCGTCATATGATAATTTTTGTTTTTACAAATTTTGCATTATGTTTGTTAATATGATTTTTCTAGGTTTTAAAGAAATTTTGACTAATTTTGTACTTATAAAGACGTCAAAATTGAAAACTTCTAGCATATTCCTCAATAGAAATTAATTGAGGCCTTTCCAAACAGGTAGTATGTTTGAACAGTCTGCAATTATTGAAAGCTTGACCAAATAACATAACACTAACAGAAGTACGTCATAAAGTTTACTTTAAAAACACTACTGTGATTTAAAGAAGTTCTGAAATCTATAACCTTTCGATGCTCCATTAAATCTAGCCAGGGATTTAACAGATGCAATGTTTTGTAACCAAAGAAAAAAAAATTCTCATTTTCTTTTTTTCTTCTTTTCTTTTTTTTTTTAGCAAGATGCTGATAGCTAAAGAGAAGATGAACCAAAAATATTTTAAAAACGAATTTTTAATGAACGTTTAATTTAATTACAATTGAACCTGATTAAAGTATTTTGAAGTCATCATCAGTGCTGATCAAATGGGCTATATATATATATATATATATATCTCCGATGTAATTACTTGTAACCAGTCAAAACCATTTGCTACATTTGCATTCGATGAGTAAGCTACACACTATTGCAATTGAGACAATGTGGATTTTAGGACGATCTAGTAATTAAAATTTAGATTGACAGTAAATTTACGGTATTAAGTACATTTTGTGAAAGAAAATGTACTTTATTACTTATTTTTACATGAGACGGACAATCAGTAAAACCCATAGCTGCCAATATTTTAATTTATTCCGAAGTACTTTTAACCCCGCCTTTATTTCGCACCACTTTATTTATACAAAAATTTTCTCCAATAGATAAATTCGATAAAATAAGACAAAATTACTTTAAAAAAAATAATAATAATAAGTGGTACGAAATAAAGGCGGGGCTAAAAATACTCCGGAATAAATTAAAATATTGGCAGCTATGAAAACCATATCTTTTCAGGGGTCGTACTCTCCGCCCTTTTTTCAGGACACGCGCAGAGAAAAGAAATTTCTACCTGTTTTGCCACCACTTATTTCATGCAGAAATACCTCTGGGATATTTATAGTAATGTTCCATGATTATACAGTGTAGAAATTATTTCAAAAATAGTGGCAGGAATTTATTTGAAAATTTCTCGTTCATGATAGTGTCCTGAAAAAAGTGCGAAAGTACGACTCCCGTCTTTTAAAACTTTCAACAATCTAAATAATAATAATAATAATAATAATAAATAAATAAATAAATAAATATCGTCACATTATGCATAAAAAGAAAAAAAAAAACTTATATACAATCGTAGCTTACCAGAGCATTCTATAACACTAATTTAAGCAAATACTTCGACACGGTAGAAACCATTGTTAAAAACTCAACGAAGAATATTTTTTTAAACTTGTTTTTTTACGTAATTTTAATGCGTAAGTATTTTAGATATTTCAATTTTTGATATTTATTCAATGCGCAGGTCAGCCAACAGGAGATTTTGTGTGTGTAATGCATCATAAACTATAAAAACCACCGTTCTACGTCTGTTTTCTACGAGTATAGTGAAGATGAAGATGAACCAGAAAGAAAAAAAAAAACTACCCAATAATTAAATACAGTCGAACCTCATTGACGTGAATCTCGAGGAGGCAAAAAAATTGTTTATGTTATCAGTAGTTCATGCTATCAGTAACTAATCTTCACATAACAAAACTAATATTCATTTTGACGGCGATTGTGGAAACAGTTCATGTTAAATGTAATTCACTTTAACAGTGTTCACGTTAACGAGGTACGATTGTATTAGTTTAATTGCATTTGAGTCATGTTAAATCTTTTCAAAATTATTATCAATGATAAACAGATAAGCTAGTCAAAGATATAATAAATGTAATAAATTGCGACTTGTAAAATATTTGCTACATTTGCATTTTGTGTGGATAAGGACAATCGCAATTAAAAAAAAAAATTAGGATTATTATTTTTAGGATTATTCCGACGTTGAAAATTTTATTGACAATATTTTGACAATCTGAATAAACTTTCAAAAAAGAAAAAAAAAAGCTAAACTTGTTGAAATTTAATACGATTTTTTATTTATTTTACGACAAGTATACGAACAGTCAGAGAAACCGAAAACGTATAAGATTAAATACAGATTAAATATATACATATATATATATTTCCATTACGAAATCATACTTTACTAGATTATCCAATAACATTGGTTTATGCAAGTTACTTCGACATATTAGATGCCATTGTTAGAAACGGAAAGAACGGATATAATTTTTAAACTTGTTTTTCTATGCAAACTTAATCACCCACATTTAAGTACTTTTGATTTTTCTACTTTTTTCTACTTGTCGAAACAATTTCGATTGGTAGACTATTATGGACCGTTTAAATAATATCCAAAATTTACCTTCATGCAAAAATTTTTACATCAGCGAACAACCAGTCAAAATGAAAACTTAGACACATTCCCAAAATATAGGAAAAAGTATATCATATTATAGTGTTATACTAGAATAAAGCGTGTTTCGATTACGAAATCTTACTTTACTAGATTATCGAATACCACCTGTTAACGCGTGCTACTTTGATATTTTAGACGCCATTGTTAAAAACCCAAGCGATGTATAGAGTTTTTCTGTGTAAGTTTAGAATTAATCACTCTGTCTAAATATTTAGTGATTTCTTTAATTTATGTGAGATAATACGAAATTGTCTTGATAACACATATTTTCCGCCTCTCAATACAAGATATGCATTCTAAGCAGGTGTTAAAGCATTGACCTAGAAAGAGAAAGGCGTGCTGTTTGGGTCATATTGATTTCTCTTTACTTTTTTGCTTCGATTAAGACATGTAAGAGAGTTCCGAAATAAGATCTGACACGATGAAAAATATTGCACTGAGACGCTGAATTCATAATTCATCAATCGGTAAGATAAGTTTCACTAGGACCAGGCATTCAATTTGTTTCATTTCACTTTCCTATAATTGGTATTTGTTTTTGAAATAATTGGTAATGATTTCTAATCCTTTCAAAGAAATGTTATGTTGGTGATATAGTACAATCGGCGATCGTACAGACTTAGCCTTACTTATATAAATATTACTGTACAGTCGGTAACAAAAGTGTCCGAACACTAGCGAAAATTCCTATGTAAAAAAAGTACACTTCATACGGTTTTGTTAAATAAATCTTTGTCGAATCCTGTTCTTAGTCAGTGTAAAACCAGGATTCGATAAGGATTTATTTAACAAAACCATATACAGTGTACTTTTTTTACATAGGAATTTTTGCTAATGTTCGGACACTTTTGTTACCGACACATGTCTCTTGTTAAAATTAAACATTGTTATCTGGAAGTATAGTGTAACCACGTTTTCTACGCCTAGCAGTGAGGACGTGTCGAAAATCTTGGAGGATTTCCAAGGTGACCAACAGGTTTGAATTTAGTGAACATCCTGTCATTCGGTATTCCCTTATCGCTTATTTTCTCTCAACGAAAAGCTTGTCTCCCCTATTTTACTAGTGGACTCGTTGAATCCGCACTTGCGCAGAGGCTTCCATGGTCGCAAGAAATGTAGTTAAAGAGCAATATTTTATGCTTTTGAGAATCAATAGACGTCGTAACATCTGTAGACTCATAACAGCGTTCTTAGACTTTTTTAATTAAGACATGTAAAAGAGTTCCGAAATAAGACCTGACACGATGAAAAATATTTCACTGAGATGCTAAATTTATAACTCATCAATTTGAAACATAAATTTCACTAGGACTAGACATTCAATTTGTTTCATTTTACTTTCCTGTAGTTTTTATTTGTTTTAGAAATCGTTGGTAATGGTTTCTAATGTTTTTAAAGAAATGTTAGTTTTCATGTAATAGCGATGATCATAAAAATTTAGACTTACTTATATAAGTCTCATTGTATGTTCTCTTGTTAAAATTAAACACTGCTATTTGGAAATGCCTTATGCTTTTGTGGATCAAAAAATGCCGTAACAGCTGTAGACTCATAACAAATAAGACTTTTTTAAATAAGGTATATAAGAGAATTCAGAAATGAGATCTGATAAGATGAAAGTATTACACTGAAGCGCTGAATTCATAATTCATCACATTGAAACATAATGTTTACTAGGATCAAGTATTCAAATTGTTTAATTTTACTTTCCTGTAATTGGTAATAGAAATCGTTGATAATAGTTTCTATTGTTTTTAAAGAAATATTACTTTTCATGTAATAGCGATCGTAAAAACTTAGACTTACTTATATAAGTTTCACTGTATGTTCTATTGTTAAAATTAAACATTGCTATTTGGAAATGCTTTATGCTTTTGTGGATCAAAAAATGCCGTAACAACTGTAGACTCAGAACAACGTTATAAGACTGTTCTAATTAAAGCGTATAAGAGAATTCAGAAATGAGATCTGATAAGACGAAAAATGTTGCACTGAAGCGCTGAATTCATAATTCATCACATTCAAACATAATGTTTACTAGGATCAAATATTCAAATTATTTCATTTCACATTCCTGTAATACTTATTTAATTTTTAAATCATTGGTGTTAATTTATAACCCTTACAATAATCAGCGATTGTAAAAACTTCGCCTTATATATTAAAACTTGATGACAGGTTAAACTCTTGCAAAAATTAGACGTTCCTATTTAAAAACACGTGTATTGGTGTGTTGGTTAAAGCGACTACGTTAGGATCTTAAGATTGGCCTGGGTCTCATCTGGAGAGAATGTTAAAAAAAATTTCAAGATCAAATGATATTGCAACAGCTGTAAACTCAGAAGTTAAAATTTCTTTAATTAAGTCATGTAAAAAAATCCCGAAATAAGTTCTGACACGGTGAAAAATGTAGCACTGACACGCTGAATTCATATTTCATAACTTCGAAAGATAAATTTTAGAAGGATTAAACATTCAATTTGTTTCATTTCTCCAGTAATTAATATTTGTTTTTTAAATTGTTGGTGATGGTTTCTATAAATTTCAAAGAAAATTTATTTTGGTGACATAATACATTTAGCCTCACATGTTAAAATCAAACTGCATATCTATAAAAATCTTTCTAATATTAGACATTTTTATCTGAAAAGATTTTCAAATATTTTTGAGGGTCCAAAAGTATTGATGTGAGATGCTGAACCCCATGGTTCTTCACAAGGAAAAATAAGTTTTACTTGTAGAATCAGACATTCAATATGTTTCATTTCTTTTTATTGTAGTGCATATTTGTTTTTGAAATAATTGGCGGTAGATCTAATGCTTTCTAAGAAATTTCATTTTTGTGGTATAATACATTTTGCGGTCATAATTTTTTTTAGCCTTATAAATAAAAATGTAGTTGTTAGTTTATCAACCCTATCCCTTCTCGCTCCCGTGAAAATGTCGGGTGAGTTTTCACTCTCTATTTCTCGTACCGGTGATATTTTCGGGCTGAAATTTTCAAAAGTAATAACTAAAAAGATTTAAAAGTAAACTATTTCTGATACCCAGAATTTTTTTTTATTTCTTATTTTACACTCTAGAGGGAAATAGCAGACCATTTAGATAATAGTTGGATATAGTAGATTTATTTTAAACTGTCAGCACTATCCAATTTTAAATATTTGTAATACTTATTTTGTAATCTTAGCTCAGTTAGGTTTTTGAATGCACGTGATTTTGTGCTTTACGCTTTGTGCTTTGAGTTTTTTTTTTTTTTTTTTTTTTTTTTTTTTTTTTTTATGTTTTGTACATTATCTAATGAGAATCACAAAGGGACTCGGATTCTAATTTTAGTATAATTGCATCTGAGAGTGATTTGGAAATAAGTTATAATTATGAAAGTATGGATAGCGAATTTGTAGTGCTGTATTTTTTCCATGCAAATTCGCAGAGCAGAATTGTGCACCGTTTCAAGTTTTTTCAGATAAGATGTGCAAGTAGAGCCATAAACCTGACACGCATAATCTAACTTTGAGCGTATAAGAGCACGGTAAATTTTCAGGAGAGATATACGATCAGCACCCCAGGAAGTGTTTGAAAGAACTTGTAAAATATTTAATGTTTTATCACATTTTGTCCGTAATTGTGAAATGTGTGGAATAAAAGTAAGCTTTTTGTCAAAGATAACACCCAAAAAACGAGCAGTGTCAACAACAAAAATAAGATTACCGTTCATATAAATCTCTGGGTCAGGATGAAGACCCCGTTTACGACAAAAATGCACACATTGTGTTTTGTCATTCGAAAATGTAAAGCCATTAATTTTTGTCCAATTTGTAATGCGGTTGATTGCAAGCTGTAGCTGACGTTCAATAAAGCGCATGTCATAACCCTTGCAAGAAATTTGCAGGTCGTCAACATACAAACTGCCCTGTACATTAGGTGGCAACTGTTTAAGAATATCATTTATTTTTAATAAGAAGAGTGTGGCACTCAAGACACTGCCCTGAGGTACACCTTCTTCCTGAAAGTAAAAATTTGAATAAATTGATCCAATTCGTACACGGAAGCGTCTGACATTAAAAAAATTTTGAATAAAAATAGGCAGATTTCCTCTAAAGTCCAGATTAAAAAGATCTCTCAAAACACCATAACGCCAGGTTTTGTCATATGCTTTTTCAATGTCGAAAAAAACTGACACTAGATGACAACGTCTAACAATGGAATTGCGTATATTGGTTTCAAGCAGAAGAATATTGTCAATTGTCGAACGACCTTTTCGAAATCCACTTTGCCATGGAGAGATTAAATTATTCTTTTCTAGTACATATACAAGCCGGCTATTAATCATTTTTTCAAGAAGTTTGCACAAGCAGCTTGTCAGGGCAATTGGTCGGTAGTTTTTTGGATCAGATGCATCTTTACCAGGTTTGGGGAATGGGATAACAACAGCATCATGCCAAATAATAGGGAAAGTATGTTCTGACCAGATTCTATTATACAGTTTAAGCAGGTTTTTAAGGGAATATTTTGATAGATGTTTAATCATGGGGTACGTAATGCCATCAGGGACAGGAGCAGAGGTACGAGTACTTCTGAGAGTGTTAGTTAATTCATTTTCAGTAAAAGGCCTATTGTAATCTGCAGATGAGTTAGAACTGAAATTGATAATGTGTTCAGCTCTATGTTTGTAAGACAGAAAAGGCTCGGAGTAGGAATTTGAATTAGAGATGTCAGACAGAGTACTGCCAATAGCATCTGCAATATTTTTGGTGGAGGTAATAGTTTGACCATTGAGTTTAAGGAATGAGATACTATGATTATTTTGAATACCCATTGTTTTTCTGACACGCTGCCACAGTTGCTTGCTGCTAGTATTTGATGTGATACTGGATACATAGCTGATCCAAGAATCTCTTTGAGATTTTCTCCGGATTTTACGTGCATTCGCCCTAGCACGCTTATATGCTAAATAATTGGAAGTGGTAGGATATCTGCGAAATATTCCCCATGCTTTTTGTTGAAGTTTTTTTGCTATTTTGCAGTCTTCATTCCACCACGGTTTTGATTGTTTAAAGGGATGGCCAGCAGATTTAGGAATGGATATATTTGCAGAATTAATAATGACATTGTTAACCTCAGTGACTGCCCTATTAATGTCACCTTCAACCATGGCACTTGTAATAGTTGCATTTAAGGAAAAAGCGGCCCAATCAGCTTTGTCGTAAATAGAATGAGGATTATGAATAAGAGTCTGATTAAAATCATACAAAGTTAAGAACAATAGGAAATGGTCGCTATTGTATAAGTCACTGCTAACAAAGAAATTAAGATATGGATAGAGAGTAGGAGAACAAATGGCAAGGTCTATAGCATGAAATGTTGTGGAAGATTCATGGAAATAAGTATTCTCACCGTTATTTAAAATACACAATGAATTGTCAGTAATAAAGTCTTCAATGACTTGTCCACGAGGATTGATGTCATGGCTCCCCCAAAGCGGGTTATGTCCATTAAAGTCTCCAAGAATATAGGAAAGGGGAAGTAAGCTGTAAGATGAGATTATTGAGATCTTGTTTGAGTATAGAAATATTTGGTGGTAAATAGATGTTTCAGACAGTTAACGGCATATGCGAATGCATTTGGACGCCAACAGCTTGGATGGATGTGTTCAATGGAATATTAATGTGAGGAACATTATTCGCAATAAAAAGAGCTACACCACCTGTAGCTCTGTCACTCTGAGTGAAATCTTTCCGAAAACAACTATATCTTTGAATATTAACAATATTGTTAATTTTTAAGTGGGTTTCTTGAAGAGCAATGCAGATTGGTCGATGATCAAAGATTAAATCTTTGATTTCATGCCGTTTATTATTAAAAGAGCGGCAATTCCAACTGATGAAATTAGTCATTAAAGTTTCTTTTTTTTTTTTTTTTTTTTTTTTTTTTTTTTCTTAGATAAAAGTATCTACGTCACTATGTTCAGATAGGGTAGACATTTTGTCTTCCTCGTCGGATGGATGAAGAGAGATACAGTCCTCTTGATTTTTTGAAATATTTTTGTTTGGTTTCACTACCAGAGATATGGAATTTGATGAAACCCTTTTCTTTTTCAGAGAACCAGTTTTTGAAGGTGCATTTTGATGTTTTACAGAGATCATATTTTTTAGCGTTTGTGAATTTCTTTTGGGGAAGGATGGTTTTGAAGATGATTGTGATGGTTGGGAGATCTGACTATGTTCAGATTGCTGTTTTTGAGAATTAACTTTCACTATTTTATCAGAGGGAGTACTATTGTTAATATCATCTGTTTGTATCGCTATGGTTTTATAAGTCTTTTTGTTACTGGCTGAAGCAGCGGCCGCAAAAGATTTACCAATTGTAGGTGTCCTTGATTCAACAATTTTTCGGGCTTCAAAATATGAGATGTTTTGTTTTGTTTTTATGGTTTGAATCTCCTTTTCACTTCTCCATTTCTCACAGGATTTAGAATAAGCAGGGTGGTCTTTTTTACAGTTAGTACAACAGACAGGGGCTTCACACTTTTGACTATCGTGACACACTGCACTGCAGCGGGCACATGTGAGATTTCCACGGCATGATGTTTTTGAGTGTCCATAACGTTGACAGTTAAAGCATCGTAAAGGGTTAGGTATATAAGGCCTTATTGGACATTCGAAGTAACCTGCTTTAATTGAAGTAGGAGAGTGGGAGAATCAATGGTTAGAATTATGTGTTTTGTGGGTATTGGTTTGTTATCACGGAAAATAGAAATACGGCGCACAGCTATTACTTTTTGACTTTTAAGATTGTCGAGGATTTCTGCTTCTGGTATGTACTGGAGGTCACGCTCAGATATAACACCTCTACTGGTATTCAGAGTACGATGAGCACTAATTGTGACAGGGATATTTCCAAATACTGTACATTTTTTTAAAGTTTCTTGCTTGTGTACTATTTTCTAACTCTATCAAAAGTTCGCCTGATTTCAGTTTTTTAACTCCCTTTGGTTCACCTACAATGGACTGGATCGATTTCTGTATTAAAAACGGAGATGTTTTACTGAAGTCACCTTCATTTCTTTTCACAACAAAAAATCTCTCTTCATGCAAAGCAAAAACATTAGCTTCAGATAAGCTAGATGAAAATTCATCCATTCTCTCTCCCCAAGATTTAGAATTAGCTTGGCCCGAGCCAGACGCATTAACTGAATTTCCCAAATTTGTAGCCATAATAAGAAAGATAAGAGAAAAGGGTGAGTGTTTCTTCCAACACACAAACGCAAAGGGTTTTTAAGAATCCTCTCTGGGACACCCATAACCACTCACCAGCTACCAGGCCGCCGACCCAGTTCAGGCACCACATGTGGCAGTCGTGTTAGTCCGGTGTTTCTCGTTCGAGTAGTCACCGTTGTCTCACCTTCACCAAGGGCACCAGTCTCCCAGTGTGATCCCAAGGCTAGACTGCCGTGGCACCATCACCAAAATCTTTGTCCCAATAGCCAGCGCCACACCAACACCGGACTTTACTTGGTTATTGTATTACTGGTTAGTAGATAGATATTTATTGTTGTTTTTTACAGTTTTAAATTTTTTTTTACAGTTTTTTTTTTAATAACAACCAACAAAGGAAAAAAGGAGGTGAGTTTGAACCACAGAGTAATATTAATAGGAGTTGAAGGTCCAATGGGAGAAATCTACGAAACTGTGATGTAAATTTTTGGTAAATATTGAGGGCGCCACTTGTCATTACTTCCTATCTCGGCGTGGATATAATGTTGTTTTCAATAGAATTTTGCCGGAGTAAATTTTAAATTTTAAATTTTAAGCAATTTAATTTTTTTGTAAGTGCTTAAAACTGCATAATTCAGATGTTTCAAATAAATGCTTCGTTCCTAGTTGTAAAACAGGCTATGATAGTGATAAGAAAAAAAAAAAAACTTATTTACTACATTTTTTTATACGTCAAATATACTAATGATGAAAAATTATAAGACTGCCATAAGATATCCATAATGATCTACATTTTCAAACGACACAATACAAACGATCTCCATTCTCCTTTCTCCCAATTGTCTGTTTTAGCTAGCTTCGGTTCTTAAAGATCGTCATTTTTTAAAAGCTCTCTTTCAAAGTAAAATTATCATAAAATCGCTCTTAAAAAAAACATGTTGCTTAGAATACTCTATTTAATGAAATTTGCTTTCAACCGAAATTTTTTCAGCTTGATACTATTTTTAAAAAAATAATTAAAACGATACATTTACCCATTGAATAACATTGCAGAAGCTGAAGAGAAGGAAGTATTGTACACTGGCGCCCTCTGTAAACATTAGAAAACAACATCACAAAATTTCAACGTTAACTTCTTCTCCTGTCTTTATACTCCGTGGTTTGAACATAACAGAAAACAGGTTAGTAAAACGAGGTGAGTGGTATAATTTTTTTTTTTTTTTTTTTCTTTTCAAAAATTTTTTAATTTTTTTTTTTTTTTTAATTTCATATTTTATGAGAACAACCAAACATAACACGACCAAAAGCTGATTGGCAACGGAAAAAACATAAAGTCAAAATCAAAAGACCAATACTTATGGCAGGAAAAAAAATAATAAAAAATAAAGAAAATAAAGAAAAAATAAAGAAAAGAAAAGAAAAGAAAAGAAAAGAAAGAAATAAAAAAGAAAAGAAAAGAAAGAAAAATAAATAAATAAAAAGAAAAGAAGAGGAAAAGAAAAGATCACTCAGGCCCGGGGTTCGTGACACCCCCTGAATACCTAAAGGAGGTATTCCCTTTGGGAGAAAAAAAAAAAAAAGGGAGAGAGAGAAAAGAAAAGATCACTCGGGCCCGGGGTACGTGACACCCCCTGAATACCTAAAGAAGGTATCCCCCTGGGGGGGAAATTAGAAAGACTAGATCTGGAAGACTAATTAAAATGCCAGATAGACTGATTTTATGAAGTTTATGAAATCTTCTAGAGATATCAAAATGTAGAGTTTTGATTATAAGATATAATCGAAAGGTGGGAGGATGTTAGATATTGTCCATGTTTTATTTATTTCTCTCATTTTTATATTTTTAACTCACGTGACGTGTTTTTGTTATTGTAAAAAAAAAAAAAGAAAAGATTATTCAGATGATGCTCGTGTGCGTGCATCTAGTATGTTTTTTCTGAGTATTAAAAAATTTTTCAGTGGAATAAAAGCAGCAAATAGATTTTGTTGTTATTAGAATTTATTTAGTTTTTCAGAAAGCTTAGGAGTTTTAACGTAACTTCTTTTGTATGCTTTAAGCTTATTTGGCGTCTGCAATTATATCTAGTAAGCTAGAGAGTTAAAATAACTCTTTTTTGTACGCTTAAATAACGAAATCCACTTAAATGTGCTTGATATATTTTTTTTTTTTTTTTTTTTTAATTTTTTTTCCCCTTTTAGTAGAAATCAAGTTGGGGATTTTTTCGAAAAAACTCCCTGATTTGGGAAATTTGAAGACCTGTTTGGGGAAATAATTTTCGACCATCTGGCATCACTGGTCGAATGTTTTTGAGGATTTAACGATGACGTAGGTAACACTTGCCGACTCAGAATAACTTTTTAAGAAAGTTTCAATTTTGACCTGTACGAAAATTATATCATAAGATCTAACACAACGAAACATATTGCACTAGGACGCTGAATTCATTGTTACGGTGAGATTTTAATGTTTATCTCTCACCCTTGTTTTAATTTAATTACTTAAACTAATGACTTACTTTAAAAACGCGTTGTGTTCTCTTGCAAAAACCCCAGGTTACCCAATTTCATCCAATGTTCGTGCAATAAATTGCACCGTAGAATGTTGTGCAGCTGTTCTATTATTATTACTCTATGTAGGTGTAAAATGATTTTTCTACATCATGGTCTATGGCCACCTCTGTCTAACCTTAACCATCATTAAACTTTACTTTAATCATTACTTCATTGACAGAGACTCTCATAAGACAATCCAACTAACATGATAAATGATAATAAATAATAAAAATATATACTGGGCAATTTACCTCCCCCCAACTTATAAAGCAAAGAAAAGTAGAATGTAGCCTGTGGTGAGAAAGGGGGACTTTAACTTTTTCCTTCACAATATAAACAATACTTTTTTTATCAAATAATCTGACTTAAACTAAAATATCTAACTCCTAATTTCATTTTATCTTTAACCTCACTTTCTTTTCTTTCTAGACAAACACTTCCCTCACCACAGCCTACTAAAATTGCCCTTAACGCTAGAGTATATAAACATAAAAAAATATACATATTTTAGCTGACAGTTTCCTCCCAAATGATAATAAAAAGAATTTAAGTGGTCACAGTTGTTCATTTGACCAATTTGAAAAATTAAGTGTTTAGGCAATTTAGATACTTTTCTCATAGAAATTTTCCTACAATTTACTTTCTTGCTATTTTTTTGTATATCATTAATAGCATCACGAATTATCTAATAATTAAAAAATTGTTAATTAAAGAATTAAGCAACGCTGAACAACTGTGAGCTAAACTGTCAGTAAATCACTGAAACAATATATGGTATTTTTCATTTTTCAAATAACCTTAAGTTGTGAGATACTGTCTGTTAATTCAAATAAACTTTTCTAAGTAATGTGATACCTTAAACACACATCACTTCAATTATTTTCTTACTAATAAACATATAAATCTCATCAACACAGCTATGTGAAATCAAAATTTTCACACAAACAGCAGCTCACATCATAAGCCAAATGAGTAAATTTGCATTTTAAACAACATCCTCTATAAAACATTACTCTTAACTTGAAAACAAAAATAAATAAAAATAGTCCAGACATTTATTCAATTTAAACTTCATTTTAATGTTCAATATAAATAAAATAGCATTAATCAAACAAAGTCTATTTTATCTTTCTAAAAGTTTTATTCAATATGGTCACAGTACTTAGCTGTAAATTAGTTGAAAAAACAATATCCTTCTTCCATACAGCATTTATAGCGCTTTCTTTTGATTCTTAAACAATGAATATAACTCAATTTAAGGCTTTAATAGTTACACCTTAACTACTAAATTAAAATTACAACAAAATTTTCTTTCTAACATATGAAATTCTACACTAATAGAAATAAATAAAAATTTAGTTACCACATTGGAATTAAACTCCTGAGAAGCCAGTAGGTACGCTGGTGGTCCTGAGTAAACTCAAGACTTAAGAAGATAACTTTTATGATTCTCGACTAAATACTTCTTTTAGAATGACTTTCGAAATTTTAGGACAGAAGTGAATGCTTTTGTTGCTTGAACTTCAATCTGCTGTCAGATTATTCCTTGGGAGGTGCGCAGGAAACGTAGAAACACTTCGGTTAGAGAACTAAAGCCTTTTTATTAATTCACTACTCCTACGGGTTTTCTAACACAGAAACTCGTTAAATCTACCGAAACTTTGTCAATTTCTACTGGCAGACCATCAGGCATTGGAGCAGTTTTCGTATCTAAACTGTTGTGTTTTCCTTTTCGGGAATATTCTGATAGGCATGTTTATACTTCATTCCTCAGCGATGCTTTCTCTGCACGATACCATCGGGACAGTTGCGAGGAGTATCTCCACTGGTAAAATTGATTACCGTCTAATTCAGGAATCCTCTGGATTGATTTCTCACTCTCTTACTAGAAAAGGAAGCTTCAACTGGAAGTTTAGTCCCAAGAAAAACACAGTTCAGACACGTCACTGAAGATATCTTTGACAATAGCAGCCCGTCTTAACAAAATTCATCTTACATCACTTACGGACCAATATTTTTCCTTTTTAATTTCTAGAAATACATAACAGTCTATTAGAAGGAACCGCAAACGGACCTAGGGAGGGCCATAGCAGGGGCTAAAAGCCCCTGGCCATCGAAAAATTGTGTAAGCCGCTAACTCATGCAATGCACCGCATATATTTCTTTCTCCTCTCGCTTCCCGCCCAGCTTCGAAGCCAGCGTCCCTTTCAGTGCCATTGCCAAAAAAAAAACTAAACTCATGCCGGGAAGGGGATTCCTATTTACCCGAAACACTATCAAATCCGCAACTATCAGAGTCCCACCTTTTCTCCTGGTTTAGCTGACATGCGAGAGGGAAAACATCCCTGCCTCCTCGACCATCCAAGGTCAAAATCTCCCTTGCCGAGCGAAAAGGATGTGATATTATTTTCCTCCTATGCCGCAACAGAGCCGTTATCTTTTTCTTTTTTTTACGTGCAGACTGGCCCATTTTATTTATCTATTCTTTTGGATTTTTCTCTCTCTTCAGAGCCAAAATAATTCATATACGTCGTGATAAAAAAAAACTAAGTTGTTATATTATTTCTTTATTTACTATTTAAATTGAATAGCACCGACTAATTCCTTCAGTTAAGGAAAACTCCTTAACAACACTCTCCGTCTTGCAGAAAAAAAATTGGCACTTTTTTTTGAAAGGATGCCAGATACTCAGCAAATGCATCTAACTCAAGAGAAGTCTGACACCGACCCCACGAGGACAGGTAGCAAACGCTAAGAACTGTAATATAGCTACATGAAACATTCGCGGCCATCATTCAGCAGCAAAACATCCCACAAAAAAAAATTACCCACACTAATCTTACATTTAAAAACCCAGTTAAAATGGATTTTTTTTTTTTTTTAATATCTACTATTGTCAACTTTTTCTTCTAAGTACCCAGCACTGGGATGAATTCCGCAAAAATTTAAAATTCCTATCACCAGAAGAGAGAAAAAAAAATCAAAAATTACTCAGTCTAAACTACCAGCATCGAAAATCATAATTGTATAAAATTGGCAACTTGTAACCGCAAACATTTTGTTTTACCACTTCAAAAATCAAATTTATTTCTCTGAACACGTTCTAATGCCTGTAAAACAAAAATGTTTAAAAAAAAAGAGCATTCAAACCAGAAGCTAGATGACCGTCTTCCAGCAGCAGGATTCAAAGACTTCCTACAAGACACAAAAAAAACAACAACACAATTGCAATTCCAAGACTCTTCGACAAGTCCTACCAGGGATAAACGAATCGACTACCAGCCATCCACTGACATTCCCTATTACAAAACACAAAAAACAAATTACATGGCATAGACATACTATAAACAACAGCATAAGACAAGTTCTGGAATAAATAACAATATTACATCAAAACAAATTTTTCAGTCACCCTCGTATATTTAAATTTGTATTTAAAAAAAAAAAAAAAAATCAAAACAAATATATATATATATATATATATTTAACTTCCCAGTGCACATATTATATCAACAAGTTAAAGCATAACCATTCTACAACAGAAATTTTTTAAGCGAAACAAGAGCCCAACAAACACAGAATTGTCGGTAGCTGTACGGTCCAGCATCGGCAATTACGGCATGCCGATCTATTCATTAAAATGAAATCGGTGCGGAATCGTAACAGTGTCGGCAAACCGATGACTGTTTTGCGATCGGAAATACTCTTGTGGGCCAAAAACCTTACTAAATGTTTTAAACACATAGACTATCGTTACGCCGATAAGATATATTTAGCCGATATTGATCCAAATATGGGCCGATGCCATTTGGCGACGTTGCGGCGGAGAGGACAAAAACTTTATGGAACCGATACTGAAGGTGGTATGTGGGCCATAATCACTGTTCGGCATGCCGTACGCCTTCCGTAATAGGCCCGACTCTCGTGTGTTTGTTGGGAGTTTTCATCTTCGCCAACCATATACCAAAAGTAATTTTTATTTTCTTAATTTTTTCCTTTTTTTTTTTTTTTTTGTAAACTTTACTAAATTTAAATCTAAATTTATCTGAAAAAGTGCATACATGCACTGAGAAGTTGCAAGGTGACTGATTAAAAGACATAAAATTCACTTATCTTAAAATTTCACTTGCCCTTTGTAACATCACAAAAACATATACACGACACAAAACAACCGAAATTTACCAAATTTTTAACAAGGTCTGTATGATAAAGCCGACTCTAACATATAATTAAACCTGAAATTAAAAATTTTAATGAAATTTACATTGAAAATGTTTTCCTTTAAAGTCCTGAAATACACATATAATCACACCATTTTTTTGAAAATTTGTAAAATCCTAAAAAAAAATTTACATGACCCTGAACACACGCATATGCAATGGAATATAAAAAAAAAACTCCACATGAAAAGTTTTAATGAAAATTACTACACCCTCAATACATGTCAAAAAAAGTTTATCTGAAAATTTTTTACAAAGTCAAAGAATCCCTTACCCTAATGTAATACTAGTTAAAACAATTTAAAAACAAACAGAAGAGACAGCTCATGCCCCGAGCAAAGTGCATAAAGTCAAACACCGACCCCACTACACCAATACACAGAACACGACCAATCTCTTAAAACTCAAAATCTGTCTACAATGTGCACCTTGCAAACAGAAGTTAAGTTACAATTTTGCCTAACAATTTAAATTAATTACAATTAAAAGTAAAAGAAGTTTTGTAAAACTCCAACCCCAATATTTACTGTAATTCGAGAACTCCTAACTAACCTCTTTGCCATATTAGTATTACAAATTTCATCACAGAAACCTTTATGTAAATTGAATTTTTTTTATAAATTCACCAATGCGAGTGAGAAAGTGAAAAAGAAATCCACTTAAAAAAAATATGCTATTTGAAATTTTGTAAGAGACAGTTTAACCTAAAAAAAAAAAAAAAAAAAAAAAAAAAAAAAATTCTTCCCTTTTTCAAACAGTTAAAAAAATAAAATTAAAAAAAAAAAAAAAAAAAAAAAAAAAATTCTTTGGCAGAATCACACACAAACAAAATTTAAGTTATTTTTACAGAATGTGCTAGGGTGGTCTTACTATTCTTATTTTATTTCTCAACCTCACCACAACTACAAATTTGAGTCTTAATTTCTGCTCCCTCAGTGCATAACATATGAGGTAAACAAAGATTTTTCTTTTGAAATTTACCCAAAGTGCAATGTTCATACAATATCACAATTCCTACTGAGGAAATACTAAACTAAACTCTAGGAGCTAAATATTAAAATTTTTGATATTTTTACTCTTTTTTTTTTTTTTTTTCATTAACTTTTTCTATTTTTATTATATTTAACATTTAGTCCTCAGTTTACTCTAAACTATCAGAATTTACCTCCCTTACTACTCATTTAAGACACTAATATGCACTGAGAGACTCGACCCTATTTCATAACTAACTACCTACTTCTAAAAATTTCTGTACCTCACTGAAACTGAATTTAATTATCTAATGCATAAAAAAAAAATTTGTAAGCTTTCATAACTTTTCTAGGGAAAAAAAATCAACCATTACTATTAATTTGAGTGACTTTTCAATAGGCTTACATGGGACATACAACATGGGCAGCTCGAGAAAAAAAATCTGAATATCCACAATTTTTCTTTCACCTTTCCATAAACAATTTATTCTACCTCCAAATTTTCACAAACTAAATTCACTTTTTTCCCAACGCAAACTTTTCTTCGAAAAAATATTTCATCATGTTATCTCTTTAACACTACCAATATATTAATATCAACATTTCACAATTTCAAGAGCCGACCCTGTCAGTGAGAACTGTGTACAGTATCAGCGACAAAAATTTGTCGCCACAATAAAACTCATAGCTTTTTATAAAAATTTCAGTGGAAGAACCACAACAGATTTAAGTAAATCTGCGAGCCACAAGTCCAGTTCTCACACCAATATGTCCATAATTCAAATTTACACATTCAAAATATCAAAAAAAGTCTAATTTTACATTTTATGTCATATTATTCATAAATTGAGAAGAAAAAAAAAAAACTTTACAGAGAAGCAAAAAAAACTGATTTCTGTTTCATTATAAGTTAAACTTTTTGACAATTTTCATTATCTTAACTGTAAACATTTAAATGTGAGATCAAAATAATAACAAATATCTAATTTAACTCTGCCTAGTCCAAAAAAATCTATTACCCAACCCTAACACATTCACTATTTTTCTCTTAAAACAGGTACTACAGAGGTTGTTCGTACATTTTTTAGACGATTTTGATGGAGTGTACTGAAGCAATTTCACTCATATTTCGTGTTTTATTTGTTCAGTTTGATAGCCCTTGTTCTTAACTAATATTCTACATCATAATTTCTATGATAATAATGCTTTTTATAATATCGGAAGAGGTATATTTTTCTACTCCTCTTGAACGGCTTTCCAGAGTCTACAAAGCGTTGTAGGTCGGTGTTTGGATAATGTTGATTTTAAGAGTAGAAAAACACAAAAATCCAACAGTGATACATCAGAAGATTTAGCAGGAATGTCAGTGAAGGGTATGGTTTTAATTCCCTTTTTTTGTTCCATTTTTTTTTTTAGGAAAGCAATTGCGGATTGCGATGTGTGGCTGCTTGTTTTGTCTTGATGCAGTTCAACGGATTCATAGTACTGTGGATAAAGATCTGGATTTTCATTTTTAAAAATTGGAATTAAAATATGTTCTTGAGAGTATTTAGAGTTGATTTTGACATTTTTGTCACATTTTTTTGCTTTTATCTTGCGCTTGTATGAAAAAACCAGTGGCAATCATAAATCCTTTAGAAAAACTCTCTTTTGATGCTTTGAGCCATGTAGCAAATTTCTTTTTCTCCAATTTTGTGATAATAAATTGTTCTTTTTTTTATTGCAACCACTTAAATAGACCCAAGATTCATCTGTTGTTGCAACATTTTTCCATTTTTCTCTTGATAAATGCTTTTAATAAAGATTTCACTAAAAACTATCTTTGGAAAGAGTGGAAACCCATCCTTCCACCCACTGCCATTTTAAAAGCGCATTTTTGCATCTAAACAAAAATTATAAATATCAGAAGATAAATAAAACTTCCAAAAATATAACTGTTGTGAAAATAAAATTCTCCCTGCAAACGATTTTTTCTTACTGCGAAATAAAATCGTCTAAAAAATGTGCGAACAGCCTGTACACTGATATTAAGACTTTGTTTAAAATTTTGAAAAAAAGAAATTAAAGAACTTTCACAGCTGTATGAGTTTGCTAATATCTCTCGTCAAAACAATTCTTACACAGGTCACTAAGTTTGACTGCATTTAACCTATATTATTTCTCCAAAACAATAATTAAAAAATAAAGTATCACACTTTTCTTTTATAGCTTAACCTAGGTGAAATGCTTTACAATTTAATTTTGTAAAATTTATACCCTGCCACACTGAGAGCTGGTCACAAAACAAATCCAGGTGGTTGCATTATTATTTTTTTTTATTACTAATGTTATTTTTCTCAACAGAAGATATTCAGATGCTGGGAATAATTTTTTCTATTTATGCAAGCAGGTAGCCAAAACCCAAAATACACTTTGGAAAATTTCAAATTCCGTACAACTGACCTGCCAGAGCTGGTACACAAAATTCAAAATCGTGCACTTAGGCACCCAGTACAGCTAAAATCTCTAAAAATCAACTCAACACGAGGAAATAAACTGCAATAGAACTATCTCAGTTCTACGAGCAACATAGATTTTAAGCTGAATACCCATACCAGCTCCAAAATTACATAAAATAGAACCCCACCAGCACATAAATATTTCCATATTTTTACTTAATATCCTCCACCTACAACTAGTAGAATTTTTGTTAAATTTTAAAACTGTGACCCACACTCAGAATGTTACAGTATACCAAAAAGAAAATTTCTCGCTTAAATTGCATTTTCTCACACATTGAAAAAAAAAAAAAAAAAAAAATTCAAAAGAGCAATGAAAATAATTTCTTCAGTATTTAAATTATAACTCAAATAAACAAACTAAAATTTTACATGCAAATATTAATTAAAAAACTCATGCCTCGAATATAAACAAAATATATTTAAAATTGTATTGAAATATTTCTCTATGTACACAACAGAACAGCAACACAAATTCTAGAACTGGTCGCGGCGCCAGTTGTTACGGTGAGAAGTTAATGTTTTTCTCACCATAATTTACTTTTACTTTAACTACATTTTAATATAGTTAAAATTTCATGTTTTGATTTTACAGTTACTAATTTTTCTTTTTACTTCAATCTAAACTAATATATCCTTTTATCTACTGAGTTCTAAAAAGTTACTAAATAAAATCAATTAAATCACTTCCTTCATAATAATAAAAATATTTAACATTACTAATTAGAATTTACTTTGTTACTTAAAAAAAAGATTGATCGTATAGTATTGTAAATCCTACAAACAAAAAAAAGATAAGTTCGCGTTGTGTTCTCAAAAAAAAAACTTCTAAAATTTAATCAAAGAAAATTTAATTGAATTATAATTAACCATCATTCAATTTAGTAAAAAAAAATCCAAGGCTCGAAAAGTGGGTATAAACTACCCGTAGACAGGAGTATCAACTTATATTTAAATTATAAATAAACAAGATATTACACATTGTGAAAAGGAAAACACTAAGTTAGATTTTAAAATACAAAAATTTTAATGAAACAAGAAAATTTCAAAGTACATAGTTTATTTTAGTTCCTTAGTTCTTCAACAACCATCGAGTTCAATCATTATTTAAAAATATTCCCAAATCATACATGTTCAAAAATTACTAAAACATGTTTATACCCATTAGTAGCAAAAAAAGGCTTCACAATTTTAAATACATAGATACATTTATATTTAGATACCTTACGCAATAAATAAAAATAAACAAAAATAGACACCAAATCACTTACATGAATTTTTGTCTGATAGCTGTACCAGTTGAATCAAAGTTTGGGATAACAGAGAAAACGCTAGCATCGGTTGTCACTTTTTTCATAATTCCTCTAGAAGGCACCGGACATCGGACCAACAGACCCAAATCTCACGAAGAATCCAGCCACAAGCCATCTTGGAAACATCTCGCTTAGTTGCGCGAGTATTAATTGCACATTGTAGGATCGATGCATTAACCAAAATAGAGCCGATCGTGATCAGAAGTTCACCAATTTTTGCCCCATATATATGATGCCTTACAAACCTGAGACCCACGTCAAACTATGCAGCTTATTATTATAACTCCATACACTAGTGCGATAAACGCAGACGAAGGCCACTGCATTTGTTTATTTCATAGCTCTCACTCCTTTAACGCCAATAAGCCCTTCTGAACAGACTCCGAATTTCAACCGATCTCTGTCGAAGCAAAACGTTCAGCTTGGCGCATCGATTTAAAATTTAAATGGAAGCTTTTAAAAGCCAGTGAATCGCCACTTTCTCCCTAAACTAGCTCCAACACCTGTTGAATCATCTCTAAAAATCATTGGGTATCTTTTTAACAAATTTTCTACGTCCTTTGACCTTATACTTTGGTCAATCTGTTGCAAGTACGAGCAAATATAGTCACCAAATGGGTGAACATGTAGGAATGAGGATATGAGACCAATTAAGCGAGCCTCATTTTCAACATTATTAGATGAAGCTTTCACATTGGAGTAATCGTATTCATTAACACTATCTGGATTTTCTTCCATCCATCTGCGCTTGAATGCACGAAGCTCTTTCAACTCAATCTCATCTTTAGTTTTTTTCTGAAGCAAATTTAATTCTTCTGACTTGGACTCATGTAAAGACTTACGCAGATTTACCAGCAGTTCATCTTTACGTTTTATTTCTTCTTTATGATCAGATTTTATAACTGTAAGTTCATTTTGGGCAGCTTCTAACTGACATTTCAAAAAATCAGCTTCTTCCTTTTGCTTATGAACTTCTTCTTCCTGTTGTTTTTTCAATTGCTCTACATCAGGATTAGATTTATCATTGTTTTCATCATCACTAAGCTCCATTTCTTCATCTTCTCGTTCATTAATCACTCCTTCTAAATGGGCATTCTTTAGTTCTTCTGTTTGTTTCTTTCCACATTTCAATATTCTTTCTCTGTGCTTTAGTAAACTGATCCCAACACTTTTGTAACGATGCAGCATTATAAAGTTTTTCTATTTCTGTAAACTGGCGTATGATGCCTTCCAACTGTTTTTTCAACATTTTCTTAGCTTCATTTAGTTGATCTTCATACTTTCCTTTATCAATCTGTAGTTTTCTGACATGATTATGAGTGCTTTGTATCATAGAAAAAAATGAGCTGGCATTCTTTTTGGTGCATTCACCTTTCTCCAGCCAATTTATTAAAATACTAGCAGCCTGTGTAAATGTTTCTTCATTTTTTAACTTCTCACAAATGAGTGATGCTTCATGATCAGTGTAATGTGCTACTGGGGGAGTAGGGGGTCGATAATAATCTTGTTCCTGATGTCGAGCTTGCCGTTGGAGAGCTCTATGCTTGCATTCATAATCATATTGGTCATCTCGTGCTTGGGCATAATCAACATGTAACCTACCAGTAAAAGATGCTTCGTCTTTATTTTCTATTTTTAATCGATATCCAGAAAAGTATATAGCATTATCAACATAAAGTTCATCAGAAAATCTAATGTGGCAGAAATTCTTCTTGGACATTCTAACAGTTTCTACAGTACCACATCTTTCAAAAATTTCTCTTATAATTTCTTCGGTAATTTTTTCAGGCAAACCACCAACAAAAACTGTTTTGCAACCCAAAGGGCGTTCTCTGGTTGTCGGTCGAGGTGCATTCGGGTTGGGGGGATAGAGAACACCATTTGACAACTGAACAACTTCTTTAACTGGGGGAAAAAAACATATTCTCTTGAGCAGGCATAACACCATATGGGCAATAGTTTCCCATCCCCACAACACCATACATATTTTCGCTTGGGATACCCATAAACGCATAAGGATTTACGCCAGACATGGAAGGCTGCACCCACAGATTATTATACAGATAGGACACTCCCGTATATTCTTCGGTAACCGGAATTTGACTGCAACGACCCTATTGTCAACGGCTGTAAGTTTCTCGAGCTCTCCAGCTTACGCAATCGCTCGTCTTATTTTTATTGTATCTATGTTCATATCGTAATATTAGTGCAATGTTAAATCCAACATCCAACCGACTAACCATTTATTGATGTTTACGTTTGGACTTTGTTATTGTTTACGAATTTGATTGTCGAAAGCAATTTATTTTAAAAAGCAAGTACTAAATATTAAGCAAATGAATTTCGAAAATATACATAAACCAGAAATATTTTTTTCATTTTAAAGCATTTTGTATTATTTACACCAAGCAATGTTAAATATTTAAGATTTCATACCATACTGCTATTTCAGCATTACAGTTTGTTATATTAATTTGTACTCTTGAACACGAATTTGTTTGGAAAACTTTATTTTCAAACATAATAAAAATTAGTTTTATTTCTTATAAAATAGCTGTGAATGTTATGATTTTGTAAATTTAAAAGTAGTAGAAAAAGTGAAGGAAAGAAAACTGCACATACGTTTTCGTTGGCAACTTTATTATTGTTTACAAACTTGATTGTCAAAAGCAATTTATATTAAGAAGCAAGTGCTAAATATTAAGAAAATAATCTTTGAAAATATACATAAAATAAAAACTTTTTTTTTTTTTCATTTTAAGGCATTTTGTATTATTTAAACCAAGCAACGTTAAATATTTAATGATTTCATACTACTATTTCAGAATTACAGTTTGTAATTTTAATTTGTACTTGAATATGAATATGTTTCACAAAGCATATTTTTAAACATTATAAATAATAATTTTTATTTCTTAGAAGAATAGCTGTGAATGTTTTGAGGATAATTTTGTGAATTCAAAAACAATAGATAGTGAAGAAAAAGAAAACTTCCCATACTAACCTGCTACTAACTACTCGCGAAATAGAACAACAATTTTCGATCAAAGATGCTATTCATGTAGACTTAACACATGTAGTTCCCCTCTGTTGACACTAGTGGTGCTACTATATTTCCGGTTCGCGTTTTAGCTTCACTGTCCTATCTGTATGATAATCTGTGGGCTGCACCATATCTAATGCAGGTGCCATTGGCATAGGTGGCTGATTTACTGCAACATTATGTTGATTCATTGCCATGGTGTCATAAGAATTCACAGGCCAAGGCGAACTGACAGCTGTCATCATATTATATGACATCATAGACATGGTATTTCGACTATTATCTACATATAATGGATCCGTTGAATTGTAATTATAAGATGGAAAAGTAGCTGCTTGCTGTACTGATTGAACAACTGGCTTTTCTTGTGTATGTACTTTGGTTTCTTTCTCATGCGAAATTTCGCGTTTATTGAAAGCTCTTTCACCATTACACTCAGAATTTTCTTTCTTTGTGATATCCCGTCGATTTTCAAGCCACTGATTTTCACTAACTGGGGACTCCCTACTATTAGTTGCTTCGGATAATGATGCGCGGGCTTTACTGTTATTATTACTGTTCTCCATTTTGAATTAATAAATGAAAGGATTAAAAAATCAACAAATTTAACAATAGTTACGCCAAAAAATGCATGCCAACCTGTTACCTGTCAATGTTGGCAACGTAATGATTTATCCCTACGACCAGGGATTTTCAATAGCTTTATTGTTATTTGGGGATTTTTTTCAAAAATTGCCTTCATTTGGGGAAAAATCTGAGCTTAAATCCACTTAAATGTGCTTGATATATATATATATATATATTTTTGAAATTTTTTTAATTTTCCCTTTTTAGTAGAAATCAAGTTGGTGATTTTTTTGAAAAAACTCCCTGATTTGGGGAAATTTGAAGACCTGTTTGGGGAAATAATTTTCAACCATCTGGCATCACTGGTCGAATGTTTTTGAGGATTTAACGATGACGTAGGTAACACTTGCCGACTCAGAATAACTTTTTAAGAAAGTTTCAATTTTGACCTGTACGAAAATTATATCATAAGATCTAACACAACGAAACATTTTGCACTAGGACGCTGAATTCATAATTTATCGGTTTAAAAGGTAAGTTTTACTAGAATCCGACATCCAATTTGTTTTCTTTCACTTTCCGGTGATTTATATTTCATTTTAAAATCAGTGATAGTGGTTTCCAATGCTTTCGAATAAATTTTATTTTGGTGATATAATACAATCGCCCATTCTAAAACTTAATCTCATATACTGAAATCTGACTACATTTTTACTTTCTTCTATCTTCAATAGAAGAAAGTATTGGATTCGTAAAAATTTTCGATTTCGGGTTTTTGATGGATTTACACGTTTTGAGAGATGTAGAACACGATTTTACCATGTTTAGAAAATGTCTGTCTGTCTGTCTGTGTGTGTGTGTGTGTGTGACAAAATTTTGTGGCAACTGTATCTCTGGAACTACTGCACAGAATTTCATACAAATTGGTATGTAGTTGCACCTTGACATAAATTAGTGCCTATCAACTTTTGGTAAAAATCGTCTTACAGGTTGCGTTGCCATCCCGCTTTTTCTAAATTTTTAACAGGGTGATATAGGGCAAAAATTTTTTAGATGGGTATCTTTCGAAAGGTCTCGTCAGTACCTTTAAAACGAATGGTTGAACTATAAATCTGTGATAATTTAAAACAAAGTTATCGATTTTTTTTACTTTTTACGAAAAAAAAACTTAGAAAAAAAATCTTTTTTTTTTTTTTTTTTTTCCTCTCCCCTTAATTTTATCAAACTCCCACGGTTTCCGTGTTCTGACAAACTTAAACTAATTTTTGCTTTTTTCCCCTAATTTTGTCAGTCCCACGGTTTCCATGTTTTGACAAACTTTGACAAAATTTTGGGTAAAATGTGAAAATTATTCTAAGTTTTTCAAAACACGGAAACCGTGAGACTTTGACAAAATTGGGGGAAAAATGCAAAAATTTGTTTAAGTTTGTCAGAACACGGAAACCGTGGGAGTTTGATAGAATTAAGAGGAGAGGGAAAAAAAAAGTGGGACTTTGACAAAATTTTGGGTAAAATGTGAAAATTTGTTAAAGTCCCACTTTTTTTTTCCTCTCCCCTTAATTCTATCAAACTCCCACGGTTTCCGTGTTCTGACAAACTTAAACTTTTTGCTTTTTTCCCCCAATTTTGTCAAAGTCCCACGGTTTCCGTGTTTTGACAAACTTAGAATAATTTTCACATTTTACCCAAAATTTTGTCAAAGTCCCACTTTTTTTTTTTTTTTTTTAATTATTGTTACTGAGTGAATTTGTATAGGAAAAGATAGAAGAAAGTCATGTGGTGGCCACAACATACTAGTTTACTTCTTAAATTTGAATGCCTATCTGAAAAAAAAAAAAAAAAAAGTGCTAAATGATTTTGAGGAAGCCGATGGCGTAAAACTTAAAGCTGTATATTAGTCAAATTCTCTGTTTCTTTCTTTCCATGTTACCCAATGGGATTTTTGTTGCTTCGTTTTATAAGAATATCTTACTTAAAAATGAAGTTTTTCGAATTCCGTTTTCTGAATATTATTCTTTGAATATGTCGCCTTTTAGCTTAGTGAGCAATTTTTTGAAAAAAAAAATATATATATATATAGATTTAAATATTTCGTTTAGAGAACCAAACTTTGAGCCCTAAATTTAGTTAATGAAATAACATAGTTATTATTTTTTTTTTTCAGAAATTTGCTCATTAAGCTAAAAGGCGACATATTCAAAGAATAATATTCAGAAAACGGAATCCGAAAAACTTCAATTTTTAAGTGAGATAATCTTATTAAACGAAGCAACGAAAATCCCATAGGATAACATGGAAAGGGAGAAAGGGAGCTATCTGACTGATGTACAGCATTAATCGATGCTCAAAGACAGGAAAGGTTAACAACGGTGACCAAATAAGACATGGTATAGCAGAGGGAAGACATTTTTCTCAGCAATTAACGAGTGATGGTTGCACATATTGCACAGGAGTTGGGAATGTCTGTTTGCAATACTCATTTCATCGACCGACACCATTCCGATTCTAAGCTGGATCCAGAACCAAGGATAGAGTTTCTGTATCATCAGGGTTGGTTGTTTGTTTGGGTTTTACGTCGCAATGGGCAATTGGCGACGGTCTGGGACTCACCCCTAGAGGTGGTCCGGAGACATGCCATCACAATTTTGATCCTACACGGAGAGGATGACTCCCCCGCTTCGGTAACCCCCAGAGGTATAATTTTGATGGGAAAATGGAGGACATTGCAGCCACGACAGATTTTATGTGCACCAGCCACCATTAGTATACACGACAGTCTTTGGCCGGCTCGAGTAACGAACCCGCAATCTTCAATTGCGAGCCCGACGCTCTACAGACTAGGCTACCGTGGTCCTCTATATCATCAGGGAATTTTATGATAAATGTAACATACTGAACCAACTAGGAGAATGTGTGGAGAAATAGTATGTTGTATGTACGTCATAATGCGTTGCAACGCATGTCTCACTAAAGTGGTTTTTGACTTACTTTTTGAACGTCTCTAGTATATTTGTGCTCTGTATTATTTGAATCTAAACTACACAATCAATAGAACATGAAATCTGCCAATTTTTTGCTGATATCAAAATCTATAGAGCAAATGTCTGGCCTATAAAATAAGTTTAATTAACCTATTCCATTCATAAGTTCCTAAAGCATTAATCAAACTACAGAGATCGCTTATCTTTACGTTGATTAATGATATCGTGATTTAAGGTAGAGCATGATTATCAGCAATCTTAGTTCTATTTACTTATATACAGGTTGTTCCAGTGTTCAATCATAGAATGATATGTGCCCTAAAATCAGAGAAAGTTTTCTTTTGTGATTTAATCAAATATTTTTATAAAATGATAAAATTTTTATAAAATTTTTATAAAGTTAACTCTTTATATCACAAGATCTCAGATTTGAAAAATATTTACCCATATGTTTGATTATGTTACCTGAAGCATATGAAAAATAGTTCTACAAACATTATACAGAAAATTAAACATTTATTGACAAAAAGATGTTTTGTTGGATGTCTGAAACACTGTGCAGAATGACATAAAACTTTTTCAAAATATTCGAGTTTTCAGTTTAGATGGAAATTTTAAAAATCTCTTAATTATATTATAACGAACATTGACTCGTAAATTATTTTATTTCTTACAAATTGTGCCTATGTAAACTGTTTATGCTTAGAAAGTTCACATATGATTTTCTTTTCTTCATAAATTAAATTCTTGTGTGAAAACATCACATACTATCGCCCTCTGTTGGGAGTTTTATCAACACTTTTGTGTTAACTCTAATGTTGCAAGACAGCGACAGTCAATAAAATCAGCTTTAAAAGCTTGCTCTAGAAATAACTTTGACTTTTTGGTATGTTGCAGAAATGCAACACGGTGATACAAAAGGTTAACTTTCAAACGTCTATTGTGTGCGACTTTTGTTCTAATGTGATTTACTGAGAAATGTTTTTTAAAGCTTCTATTGCGTTTTGAAGCTAAAGCAAGGCCATTTGAATTTAATTTCTTTCCATAACACTGCGCTGCATATATATATATATATATATATATATACAGTTCCCGCCGCTTATTAAAATCACATTCGTTCTGAACTAAAGTGATTGCATTAAGCGGCTGATTTTTATATCCGGCGAACGTTCCTGCACTTAAGGAAAAAGTATTACTTCCCTGAATTTGGAAAGAAACATCAAAAGGTGACGAATAATGGAATTTGTAAACAGTATTAATTAATTTTTGATAGATAATTAATTGTTTTTTCGATGTAAATAAATTAAATGAATTCCAAGTTCCCATGCACTATCGTTTGAGGAAAATGATCATTACTTTACCAAAAGTTCACGTTCTTTAAATTTAAAATCTTTTCGTTTGAACTCATGAATTATTGTAATTTTAAATAAGAAGTAGAAATTGCCTTTTAATAATCAGAAAAAAAAAAAAAAAAGTCATTTCAAATCAAATTTGTAATTTATTTACTGTGTTTTGATGAATACGTTCTTAAAATTGTTACGGAGATTAGTGATGGGGGTGTTTAATTTGTAACTGTGCTGAAGTGTATAATCTTTGACAATGAGCGATAACGGAGGGATTGTTGTGCATTAATCTATTTCCTTATTTAAAAAAAAAAAATGATTTTGTAAATAAATAATAATAATAATATTAAAAATTTAGTGTGCATAAAGGATATTTTTGGCTGCTGAGCAGATATTTTTGAGTTTATTAACCTGCGATGCTGATTTTATTAAGCAGCGGCTTTAAAAGTGATTTATATTGATTTCCTTCCGATCCTGGCAATTTGATCAGATTAAGCGGCTGATTTTATTAACCAGTGAATTTATTAAGCGGCGGTTTCTGTATATATATATTGTTTCGAGCTTTGATACCAATTTTGCTGATTCTTATGTAAAATGACCTGCTGAATCCTAATATGACTTCCATTTTGCTCAATCACCCACCGTTTTTTAGAAACACAACCCCCCCCTCGATTTTTGCCACTGTTCGGTAATTTTATGGTCATGAATTTGATTTTGATAATGAAAAAGAATTAATGTATCACCTAAAAACAAAAAATATATAATGTTTATTTAATAACATTAAAAATAGATTTAAAAAAATATGAGAAATATAATACATAATTTCAATGGCAAATCCCCCCTAAATTTCTCCCTTGCCGCAAATGTCCATATTTTAGAATTTTCCAACTCTGTAGCCCCTCAGAAAATATTTAACAGTTAAGATACACCCCACCCCCCTAAAAATCAAATTTATAGCCACAAAATCACCGAAAAGCGATAAAAATAGGGGACTGTCTCTAAAAGACGGTGGGTGATAGGGCAAAATGGGCGTCCTATTCCGAATCAGAAGGTCATTTTACATAAGAATTTGCCAAAATGGTGTTGGGGGCAATTTTCATGCCGAGCAGTTTAATTGAATCTTTTTGTTAAAATGGTTTATAACATTTCAGAAACAAAAAGGAGGAAAACGTGACAGAAATTCGATAAATCTGACATATTTGTTTCTCTTTTTAACACGCTTTTATTAGCTTCACCTGTATGTATGTTTGTATGTATGTTTGTAACCGCTCTGAGAGCAAACAAAAACTATATTGTAAAAAAAAAATTCCCTACGTGAACGCTGTGGCTGTGAGGTAAAGCTCCGGGCTACGCACCTAAAGGTCTAACGTTCGAGCCCAGTCAGGGGAGATTTTTTAAAAATGGTTTTTGTTTAATTCTAAATTATTTATTTATATTAAAGATTTAAAAGCATGCAAATATTATGTTGTGTCACTCACACGACTTTCTCCTACCCTGCATTTCAATACTACATAGATATTTTGTGCTTTTTAGTTCACATTTCAGTAAAAGCGTATTCTTTATTTTTTTAAAATTATAATATTATCTATATACGCTTCCGAAATTTGTTATTGTATTTTTAGTTGTGATTATAAACTGTCGTTTTTTGTTCTTATAATTATTCAGTTGTATCTTTCAAATTTCATCTCCTTCAGATCATAAGGGAAAAAAATTTGAAACATTTTTAATTTCATACCTTTAATCGATTATCTTCAAAAACACACGTGACTCGTTATCCTGCAACTTTAGGGACGTAAAGTACACGTTTTACATGATATGTTTCTATGGAAGTTTTGTCCCAAATGCAAAACAAGGACCAGTAATAATTTAAAGAATTATTTTTATAATGCTTTGTAGCTGAAGTATATGATTAAGAACCCCCCTTTAATTATCTACATTCAGTTGTATGAAATGATAGCGAAGATTCACACAGATATGGCTCTTCTTTTAAAAAGCAAAATTAAAAAAAAATTCCATAACTTTTTGTTTTTAAAATGTAGGATTTTTAAACCAACGGAATACCATTTTTAGAAAAACTAACATATAAGACAGAATCCAGTAAAATCAGTTTAAAAAAATATCGAATATCTAATAAAATATGAGCTTTTTACTAAACAATATTTACCTAGGCATGCGCACGCGTTAACAAAATTTCAATTGCGTAATTTAATAACAAAATGTATAGAACTACTATAAAAACTTACAGACAAATACTGTTAAGATTCAGAAAAATACATTCGATTGAAATAAGTTGAAAATCACCTGCTCACAGAAAAAAAGCAAAACCTCAGGAGGGTTTATCAAAATTTGTATTTTGAATCAATTAAAGGTAAAATAATGTACATTGATTAAAATTAAATTTAACACTTTAAATAGTTTTCAAAAAATAGTTATGGAAACATAATCCAGTCTGTTTCATCTAAAAATAGTCCCCACAGTGGCGGATCCAAATTGTGATGGCATCTCTTTCTCTTAAGGAAAAGTCTTAGACCGTTGCCAATTCCCCATAGCGTAGTACTAGTGCAACGTGTAACAAACTTATTCTTTTATCTAAAAACGATATATGAGCAGGATTTAGTCATATAAGTCGAGAAGCTGAAAATGATATTAAATAAAGAGGCAAATAGAAGAGAATAAACATTAAAAAATAATATAAACCGGATATTAAATTTAGATCCTTCTATTTCTGTAAAGAATAAACTGATAAAACTAATGATCTATTATCAACATATAAGAAACACTTTAACTTAATCAAAATTTTTAGAGGTGATTTTAAATTCAATCAAAATGTAACTGAACTGCCCAGATAATGAGATATCGATAAAACTATTTATCTAATTCATGAATATTTATGATACTCTCTGTTTTAGTCTATTTTGAATTTGTGTTATTATCAAGTAATTGAGACTTTATAAGTGGAAAATAAAAGTTAAAATGTTTATAGTAATTGTCTCTATTCTTTTCTTTTTTAAAGTCTTTTATTTTTTGGTAAAGTATCAAAGAACATAACTAAATTTGGCATTATTATTATAATCTATAATAATATTTCTCTAACGTGGACCAATAACGATTATATTTTGTCGAAACAATTCAATGGTAATGAAATAAATAAAATGCGCGCGGATAAAAAGTAATATATATATATATATATGGAGTATTTTCATTTAAATTGACATTTAAATACGCGGACTAAGTTCAATGATCTAATAATAAAAAAATGACGTCATTTGTTTGATTAGATTATTTTACAGAAATATTTATTATTATTATTATTATTATTATTATTATTATGTTTTAAGAGTTGCATTTTTAAAATCTTTGCAAGCGTCATGTTAAACCTAGCGATACTTTAAAGGTATATACAGAATATGAATTATACACAATATATATACAGAATATGACTAAAAAAATGCAATCATAAAAGTACAATCATAAAAGTACAATCAAAATAAGAATTAGCTTTTTTAAAACAAAAAAATATACCAAAATAGCTAAATAAAAAGTCATCGCCAACATGGCGACAAAAATTTAAAAGGCACCATGGGGGTCCTATAATAAAAATGTACTGCCTGCGGAAGTATGAAAACTGGGTCGTCACCCATGAATTTTATTTTGAAACCTTTCTTTAAATGATTTTGGTTTCACTATTGGGTAATATTAATTAGATTTTAATAATAATTTGGCTTCTGCTAAATTAAATTTTTAATTAGGAGGTGGAATTGGTATAAGATTTATGAGTTTCAAGATAACTAATAAAATAAATAAAGTGCGAAAATTTCGAAAGGGTTTGCTAGTAAATATTATTATGTTACTACCAAAATTAATTTTAAATTCTCTGAGTTCGACAAATGCAATACATATAAACTCACGGTTTAGTTTTATGGGGGCACACGTGAACTCAGTTCCCATAATTTTTACTTTATCTTGCCCAAATACAGTGGAGAAAATATTGTTTTTGGTTAAAATTTTTGAAATTGTGTTTCTTTTATATTTACACGTTTTAAGTTCCCCTGAATCTAAATTCAAGTTTTCAGTGATTAGTCTGGTGTCTGCGTGTTTGTTATAAGTGTATATTAAGAATAAATAATAGCAAGAAGTCCAATCCAAACTCGGTACCCTAAATCAGTACTATATAGGGATGCTACACTAAACTTTTCATTGAGATCAAGCAAATGGTTCGTGTACAAGGATATCCAAGATAATTCTAATGCATTTTACGTCTATAGGCGAAATTTCTGGTAGGTACACATTAACATACAGTCGGTAACAAAAGTGTCGGAACACTAGCAAAAATTCCTATGTAAAAAAAAGTACACTTCATACTGCTTTGTTAAATAAATCCTTGTCGAATCGTGTTTTTAGTCGGCGTAAGAACATGATTCGACAAGGATTTATTTAACAAAACCGTATGAAGTGTACTTTTTTTACATAGGAATTTTTGCTAGTGTTCGGACACTTTTGTTACCGACTGTATATAGACTTCCCGAAACAAAATGAAATAAGCATGCACTTTCTATATGCATAAAAACATAATTTGTGTAGAATATAATATGCAAACTATTCATCATTTGTTTAAAGGGCTACCCAAAAGAACTTTGAATTGTTGGAGCTATACATGTAAATTGCTGGAAGTGCATTTCAGGTTTTGTTATGTGTTTTTCAAATCGAATTAAATTAAAGTACACAATGTGGTGCGAATACAATTTATAGAAAATATACAGGGTTAAGCAAAATTAAGCGAAAAAATTATTTTCCATTGAATGTAATCGATCAAAGGGCTTTACTACATTTTAACATGAGAACGAGAACTGTTCAGGATTGAAAAATTAAATCCTCATACACATACAATAAACAAAGTATTTTTTAAGTTCAATTTTCAGTCTGATTATTTCTTATAATATCGCGTTTTGAGGTTCGCTGAAACCTTTCGGTAAGTAACCTTTAATATGTTAAAGTTTAATTATTATTTTAATCTAATTAGATAATGACGCAACCATATTTCTATCTCGTAAATATTTATGATATCATTTACTTTAACCTTATTATTATTATTTTTTTTTAATCATTGATTAACTAAGATACAAGATTTTGAAAGTAGATGAAAATTCGCAATTCTGTATATGAATAGTCATTATTTAGTCTTTATAGAAATGCTTTTTTTTTTTACTTCCATTACCCTACTACCATAGGTAATGGAAGTATTGTATTTGGTCCAAAAATTCGACATCGAGATTTCACCTGATTTACACGTTTTAAGGTCCCCGAATTCCAAAAAAAGTGTTTTTTGGCAATTAGTCAGTGTGTATGTGTGTGTATCAGTGTGTATGTATGTGCGGAATCTTCTGGCTACAATATGTCCGAAACTAATGAAGATAGAACTACAAAACTTCAGAATTAAGACAGGTCTGGTGTACAGATGAATTTTCCAAATTTTGGTGAAAATTAAAAAACCGGAAGTGGGAGATCGGAGACCGGAAAAGGGACCGTAAGTCCGCATCTCAAAAACGGCTCTAACGATTTTCTTCAAATTTGATATATAAACACTCTATTAGGTGTTCTTTCGAATGATATAGTTGGTTAGTTCAGCAAAATTGATAGGCGTCCTGAATAAATAGCTCAATTTCAGGTCTTGCAAGCGCGTTCTTTTAAAAACGGCTGTACGAATTTTTTTTTTTTTTTTTTTTTTTAACTCGCTATATTAACTCACTTTTAAGTATCCTTTTGTATTTAATTATTATTTTTAGGTCAACAATTTTTTTTTTTTTTTTTTTGTAAAATTTGGTATCTCAAAAATGGCTCTAATTATTTTCTTGAAAATTGTTATATAAATCCATTTCTTTCTCGTATATCACGTAATTATTAGAGGAAAATTAACAGTCTTCCTGCTTAGGTAGGTCATCAAAAAATCTCGGAAATTTGTGTTTCAAAAAATAACTCTACCATTTGTTTCTCTTATTTTTTACCTCGCTATATGTAAGCTTCGTTTTATATGTCTTTATAAGATTCTCTTAGGTTTATATTTTATTAGGTCACTTTTATGTTTTCTGATCACATTATCTCTCAAAAATGCATATAATACGTGTGATAGTGGGTAATGAAAGTCGTGTGGTTGTTTCACACCAGATTTTTTTAAAATAATAAACAAGAAACAAGACTAAAAAGTACATTATTATTAAAATAAATATTTTTAAGTAATTATTGAAATACTTAAATCAATGCTGTTCACTATAAGGTCAAAAGTTTTGGTATGATCTTTCTCATTTCTTTTAAACTTGCGCTAAATATCACACTCATCAATTGCAATAATCGACATGATGTAGTAGCATTTTAGCTTCCCACACAAAGAGCACTGCAGACATTAATTGATGCGATGGTTATTTGAATAATTGCATAGTTAGTCACGAAAACATAATACATCCTGTTTCATCTAAAAGTTATCCATAAATGTGAATTAATCACAATTCTGTTATGATAAGGTTAAAAAATCTGGAGTGACCCCACTCGACTTTTCGAACATTGAGTAATTAATGGTTTTGTAGATAAAGTAAAGTAAGAGGAGTTATTAAATAAACAAAAGAGAAAAAATTATAATAGGGAGTTTGAGTATTTTTCTCCATCTAGAACACGATGTTTAATTTAATGCTGCTGAACTTTGAGCCCATAGATCATAATGATAAAGAATTTTTCGTTGTGTCCCTGTAAAAACGTATAAACGCTAGATTTACCAAAATGCTTATAGTTAGAGCAACAGTGACTTATAATATTTATATAAATTTTCGGATCAATTGAATAAGGCATTTAGATGCTATCGCATTTTTAAAAATTTGGTCCCATAGGTCATAATGATAAAGAACTTTTCTTTGTGTCCCTGTAAAAAAACTGTAAGTGCTAAATTCCCCAAAATCTATACAGTACGTGCAACTGTGACCTATAACATGTGTATATAATTTTTTTGTATATAATTAGACGCTATCACACTTTTAAAAATTTGGCTCCATAGGCCATAATGATAAAGATTTTTTCTTGTTGTCCCTGTAAAAAAAAGTTAAGTGCTAAATTCACCAAAATCTATACAGTTCGTGCAACTGTGACCTTTAACATGTGTATATATATATATATATATATATATTGCTCAGTTTAATAAGGCGTGTAAACGCTATCACACTTTTAAAAATTTGTCCCCATAGTCCATAATGATAAAGAATATTTCTTGGTGTCCCTGTAAAAAAAAAACTACATGTGCTAGATTCACCAAAATCAATAAGGTTCGTGCTACGGTGACTTATAACATACGTACCAACTTTCAGCTCATTCGAGCAAAGCGTTTAGACGCTAGCGTGTTCACTCACATACATACATACATCATTGCAAAAATAGTGAAAACGGACTCAGGGGACCTCAAAATGTATAGAAACATCAAAATCTCTGATTTGGATTTTTGACATGATTACAATACTTTCCTTACATACGTATGTTCGGAAAGTAAAAATTGAAGATACTACATATAAAGAGGCTAATAAACATATATAAGCAATAAAAAATTACAATCAGATATTGAATTTAGATCTACTTAGTTTTGTACGGAATAAACTAGTTATGTTGATGATCCAGACACATTAATAAAACGTTTGGTCCATTTATTTTATTTTATTTTATTTTATTTTATACTAGCAAACACGTGAGAAATATTCCCATTTTATTTCTTTTCTGATTTACTTTTTAAATTTGAAACTCATAAATGCTATACCAATTTCACCACCTATTTAAAATTTTAATTTACCAGAAGCCAAATTATTATTAAAACTAAATTAATGTTGCACAATAGTCGAAACCAAAATCATTCAAAGAAAGGTTTCTAAAGAAAATTCATGGTTCCCGACCCCATTTTCATTCTTCCATAGGCAGTACAATTTCAATATGTGACTCCCACGATGCCTTTTAACCCCTTAACGCGCGCTGTCCTCGTTGCGAGGACACAAAATTTAAGATCCAGCTGCAAAAATTCATCCCAGAAATTTTTTAGCAAAAATGTACGTTTATAACCTATCAGAAAAGGCCGGTTTTTCTTTAACCTTAAAATTTAAAATTTCTTTTAGTTTAATTTAGTTCATGAATTCCGGTGGCAGTATAATTTAAATGATCCGAATTGTCTTGCGCCGCAAAGGATTAAGTTATTGTCGTCATGTTGGCGATGACTTTTTATTAATTTTGGTATATACTATATATTTAATAAATAAATGAAATAAAATGAAATAAAAAAATTCCTATTTTGATTATATTTTTTATGATTGTGTTTTTTTTAGACAATTTATGACACAAAAGTTGATATTCTGTTATATATCTTTAAAATATTGCTAGGTTTAAAATGACGCTTGCAAAGAGTCTGAAGAAACGACTGTTAAAAATACAATTTTTTCGTAAAATAATCTCATCTGACAAATGTCGTCATTTTTTCTTATTAGTCCATTGAGCTAAGTCCGCGTGCTTAAATATTGTTCATGTATAAATATTATTTTTTTATCCTCGCGTATCGTATCGTTCCGACAAAAAATTAATTGAAACTGGTCCACGTTAGAAAAATATTATATAAATATTTTATTTTTTCAGGCGTGATTTAAATTTTTCATTTAAATCATACTGAACTAATGATAATGAAACATAGACAAAACCATATTCCTAATGTTTGAACATTAATAATATCTTAGATTTTAATATTTCTTGGATTAGTTTAATTATCAATTAATAAGAATGTAAGATTTTGTACGTACAAAAAGAGAAATCCCAATTTTGATATCAGCTGTCTTTATTTCATTCTTATCCAGAGTCTTTTATTACTTTCTCTTACCCATAAGGTAGAGAAAATATTGTTTTTTGGTCAAATTTTCGAACACGAGTTTCTGTTATATTTACATGTTCTGAGGTCCCCTGAATACGAAAATCATGTTTTTAGCAAATTGTCTGTGTGTATGTATGTGTGTCTGTATGTGTGTCTGTCTGTTATCAGCATATCTCAAAAACAAACTATGGCAGAAAGTTCAAACTTGGTATTCTAAATGTGTATCATATAAGGATGCTACACTAAACTTTTCGTTAAGATCAAGCAAATGGCCCGTGTACAGGGACACTCAAAAGTATTAAAATACATTACGCCTACGGGGGAAATTGCAGGTAAGTAGAGTTTAACATCTATAGACTGCACTAAACCAAATGAAACGAATATATATATTTTGTAATAGAGATAGTCAAATGGGAAAAAAGTGTGTATGTAGGAGCCTCGCCACCCCCCTCCCCCCTGGGGGGAAGTCCCCTCTCGAGGGGAGTAAATTTTCATGATGGGCATCTTTCAAAAGAGCTCACCAATACCTTTAAAACGAATGGTTGAACCATTGATCTGCGATAATTGAAAACAAAGTTATCGATTTTTTTTTTTTTTTACTTTTAACGGAATTTTTTTTTTTTTTTTTTTTTTAAATATTGAGAATAAAATGGACTTTTTTTGGATATTTAGTGTTATACTACTTCTCTAATATGGAAATCATCTGCTTTATCATAAAAGATAATTTTTTAAAATAATAATTTTAATAAATTATTTTTTTAAAACAGAATTATTTTTTAATAGCCGAATTAAATTCTATATAAATGTAGGTGCATTAATGAAGCGGGGGGGGGGTTGAGAGGGGCGACAGCCCCCTCATACAGAACTAATTATCGTATAAAACTCTTCCTAAGCCAAATTTGAATTGTTTTAACACATGTTTACACATAATAGTACTCGTTATCTTACCTCTTACTCTCCAACCTGTATTTTTAGTATTAAATTTCAGGGTAAGGGAAAGTCGTGTGAGTGACACACCAGATTATTTTTGATTTAAAAAAAGGACCTGAAACACGACGAAACAAGGAATTATTGTTAAAGTAAATATCATTAAGTTATTCATAAAATTAATAATCGCTATGTATTACTGTGCAATTCCTTAATTGCTGAGTAACCAGAGCTAAATATCACACTTATCAGCTGCAGTATACAAAATAATGCATTAGCATTCCTCACAAAGAGATTTGCAGACATTAACTGATGTAGTGCTTAATGTTAATTGATCGTGATTCTATTACAATCAGGTTAAGAAAAAGAAGACGATACCAATAAATAGGCTAATAGGCGTATATTAGCATTTTAAAAAAATTAAAAGCGGATATTGAATTTAGATCTGTTCAGTTTTATAAAGAATAATCTTGTAATGTTAATGATTCTGTTTGATACATTTGAAAGACATTAGATTCATCCAATTTCTTTTCAACTGTGATTTGAATCTTTAATTTAAATTAAACTAATTACATAATGAAGCATCGATGAAACCATATTTTACGTCGTGAATACCAATGATGTCTTTCATTTTTCTTTGAATTTGTTTGATTATCACATAAATAAGATGTAAGATTTGTAAGGTTGAGGTTGTGATAATTCACCACAGGTTTTTTAAAATTATGCTCGATCCAGCAACGCAAGTGTTGGGAAAGCTAAAAATGCTTCGGTGACAGTACTCGGCGAAATTTAAGAATGGTATAATTTTGAGTCAGCATAGCGCTGCAATGAAGAAAGTAAGCTGTGGAGCGTAATTGAATACGAAGAGGTTTTAGAGTTTGTTAACTGAAGTGATTAGAGTTGATGGAGATTAGTTATAAATATGAATGTACACACCGCGACAAAAAGATGGGTACAAAGGGTTTTTTCTTTGATTTTTCATAAAATAACATTATCTAAATTGTGCTTATCATTTATTATTATCATAAAATAACACTATTCCCGGACTAATTTTTTTTAAAGAGTAATTTAGAAAAATTTTAAGACTAAAATTTTTCTAATTTAAGACTACACACCGCAACAAGAAGATAGGAACAAAGGGTATTTATTATTTTTTTTTTTAATTTTTGAATATGATTATTTTGAATATGAATATTTTGAATATGATTCAAATATTTAATATGTTTTTGATATGATAATATTTTGTTATGATAATATGATGATATTATGATCAGCACAATTTAGATAATGTTATTTTAAGAAAAATTAAAAAAAAAACCTTGTTCCTCTCTTTTTGTCGCGGCGTGTAGTCTTAAATTAGAAAAATTTTAGTCTTAAAACTTTTCTAAATTAGTCTTTAAACAAAAATTAGTCCGGGAATAGTGTTATTTTATGATAATAATAAATGATAAGCACAATTTAGATAATGTTATTTTATGAAAAATCAAAGAAAAACCCTTTGTAACTATCTTTTTGTCGCGGGGTGTATCTTTGGTGTAAGGAGTGTGAAGTAGGGGTGTGAAGTAGTGTGTGAAGTAGAGGTGTGGAGTAGAACAGAATTGCTTTTAGTTCGGTAAATGTGGTGGTGGTTTTGAAGATGTTGAATTGTAGTGTACAGTTAGGTGGATACAGGGAATCCTACCACTTTAGTCTAAGTTGGAGAAGTGTCGTGAATCGCCGAGAGCAGTCATCATCCTACTACAGTATCACTTATTGAAGAGATCAAGTTTGCATTTATTTAAATTATTTATTTAAATTATTTATTGAAGTTATCTTTCTAAAGTTATTTAAGATTTTATACTGTGTTTAGCCCAAGCATCCTCCTTGCCTTTAAGCTCAAATAAACTTTATTTGTATTTAAATTTGAGTCTCGTGCTATTTCTTACTTACTACTTAAGATACTTAAGTTAAGATGGGATCTGCGGCAACGCAAACCTCACAGATTTTGTAAGTGGAAATAGAAGTTACAACTTTTATGTGAGGAAGATATTGGTTGTCGTATAGAAGTATTGTTGCATAGACTAAATTATTGACAAGAGCAGGATGGTACAGAAATATGAATGTCAATTAAAAATACCATGAAAGGTTATTAAGTTCGTATCCGGTCGCTAGTTACCCATAACGCAGTACTAGCGCGACATTAAACCCAACCAACTAACCAAGTTGTCATCCGTAGAAAGTATTCTTTTTTTTTTTTTTTTTTTTTTTTTTTTTTTAACAAAGGAAACTTTATTATATATTTGAAGAATATCTAAGAATTAACCAATTTACATTACAAATTTTACAAATAGTACGTAGTGAAGTAGAGGTATAGCATAGCTGCAAACATTGTTAATTTTATTGGATTTATCACCACATTACAAATTTTACAAATAGTACGTAGTGAAGTGGAGGTATAGTATAGCTGCCATATTGCCAATATTGCTAATTTTAAAATCGGATTTATCACCACATTACAAATTTTACATATAGTACGTAGTGAAGTGGAGGTATATCATAGCTGCCAATATTGCTAATTTTTAAATTGTATTTATCACTACATTACAAATTTTACAAATTAGTACGTAGTGAAGCGGAGGTATAGCATAGCTGCCAACATTGCTAACCTTTAAATCGGATTTATCACCACATTACAAATTTTACAAATAGTACGTAATAAAGTGTTTGCATAGAATAGCTGTCAATATTTCTAATTTTTAAACCAGATTTATCTCTGGATTTATCACAAGTATTTTTAAAGAGGTATCTGTCATATATAATTTCGACGAATAAATCAAACTAAATAAATTGGAAATATTTATAAAAATTTTCCAGTTTGAAGTCTCTGTTGAAAATAACGGAGACTTGGCACCTATAGAATAGGAGTACATCTCGAAATTTGGTACATGAAGGTGATCCAGAGAGAGAAAAGGATTATCTTTCGCGTTCAGTTGTTACATTCGCCAAGATCAAAGTTTTTAGGAAAATATGATAGCTGTTTCTGTTACGAATATACATGTGTAACTTTTGAAATGCTATCAGCAATTCACTGGAAACGATTATTGGCAAACTGGCATAATATCGCTAAGTTTGGTTTATGTGAATTAATGAGATAAGCAGTTTCTTTTCTTTTCTTTCTTTCTTTTTTTTTTTTTTTTTTAGTTCCCCATCATACTATAGGTATGGGGAACTATAGGTAATCGTGAAAAATTTCGACCTCGTTTTTTTTACTTTTTTATACATTTTCAGGTGTGAGGAATCCGAAAATGACAAAATTTGCATTGTGTCTGTCTGTAGGGTGTCTGTTACTGTGTTAGTCCGTTAGTTTGTTAGTCTGTGTACACGACATCTCAAGAACAAATTGTCGCAAAGAGGTCAAATCAGTTTTAAAATATTACTTTAGATACTGGCAAGAACCCTATTCATTTGCAACATTCGAATTAAAAACTTCGCAAGTTATTAGAAATTTACGATTTTCTTAACATGGGAGAATAGGACAAAAATTCACTTAAACGTGCATTAAATGGAAACTTTTTACTGTAAAAATGTCAGACCAGTTTTAAAATATCAGTTTTGATGCCGGAATGAACATCAGTAACTATAAATATGCTACTTTGAAAATTTCGCAAGTTACTGGAAATTTACGAATTTCTTAACATGGCAGTATAGGGCAAAATTTCACATAAACGTCAGTTTTGAGCGATATTTTCATGGTAAAGATGTCAGACTGCTTTTTAAATATTATTTAGGACACTGGCATGAATATTAATGATTATGAATTTTCCAATATAAAGATTTCGTAAGTTATTGGAAATTTACGAATTTCTTAACATGGCAAAATAGAGCACAATTTCACATAAACGTCAATCTTGATGGATATTTTCATCGTTAAGATGTCAAACCACTTTCGAATTATTATTTAGGATACTGGCATGAATATCATAGACTATGATTTTTCCAATTTAAAAAATTCGTAAGTTATTTGGAATTTACGATTTACTTAACATGTCAGAATAAGGCAAAATTGAGCAGAAACTTCCATTTTGAGGATCATAAATACATTAGACAACTTCAAAATTACATTTATGATGTTTCTTTAAACATGATTGAATACAAATATTCCAATAGGAAAATTTCGTAAATTATTCGTAACTTACGAATTTATAAACATAGCGAAATTGTAAATTTTTCATATAAATATGAATTTTGAGGATTATTGCATTGGAAACAGTAGCATGAAAACTAAACAACGGAATCGACCCTGATAAAATAAATTAATAGATTAGAATAAGATAAATATATTGAAGTGAGCGGTGGATAGCCTATTAGGCGGGGATTTAATTCTATCACTGCATCAAGCTTTGGTCAAATTCATTTCTTTTAACATGATTATATTATGTCTCGCACTAGAAATTTATGAGAACCTAAATATGATGGGGAACTGAGCAGAGTCCACCTATGCCAACTATTTTTTTTTTTTTTTGACAATTCTTTAATGCGAAGATCGCGACAACTAGCCACTAAAACATAAATTTCCATGTAAGGTAAAAGAAAGCCAAATTAAGACCACCTGTATTCACAATATAAAAGGAAAATATAAAGTCAAAATATATTTTGACAGGCCTATAAGAATTTGCATTACATTATAGAAATAGTGAGAAATGAACAAAGATTTCGTCCCTGTTGCCTTGAAAAATAGATACACTGTGAAAGGAAAAGGGATGCTATAAAAATTTAGAAAAAGTATATTGATTGTGCATGAATTTAAGTTTTATTCATCGGTTAAAATAATCACTTCGTTATATTTGAAATGGTTTTAAGATTAAATAATTTGATTTATAAATTTATTTATTTAGAATATTCATTTGTCTTTTAGTAATAAAGCAAATTTTATAATAAGGGATAATTTATACCAAATTTTATATCAGTTACCTTTATTTTTATTCTCATCTAAAGTCTATTAATTTTAGTAAAAAGGCAAGGAACATGAAAAAAAATAGCATTATTATTAAAGTAAATTAACTTATTACTAAAATTAAATAAGATTCGCTGCGCACTATAAATTTAATGTATACACTGAGGTGAGAAAAGTAATGGGATTGCAATATATACATAGTATATAAATCGCAGTAGTATCGCATACAAAATGTATAAATGGGCAATGCACAGGCAGGACTTTTATTTGCACTCAAATGATTCGTGAAAATGTTTCTGACGTAATTATGGCCACACGATGAGGACTAACAGACTTTTAACGCGGAATTCTAGATTAAGCAAGAAGCATGGGATATTCCATTTTGGAAATCGTTTGGCAATTAAGCATTTCGAGATCCACGGTATCAAGAGTGTGCTAAGAATGCCTGATTTCAGGCATAACTTCTCGACGTCAACAACGCAGTGGTCGACCGCATGCACTTAATGATTGAGACCAGCGACGCGTGCGCAGACTTGTCAGTGTTAACAGACAAGCAACAATGCGTGGAATAACCGCAAAAATCAATATGCAATGTATGATAGACGTGTCCTTAAGGACAATATGGCGAAATTCTGATTTAATAGGCTATGTCTGCAAAAGATCGACTCGAGTTTCTTTACTAATAACATGACATCGCCCGCAACGCCTCTGCTGGGTTCGTGACCTTGTCAGTTGGACCCTAGACGACTAAAAAACAGTGGCTTGGACAAATGAGACATGATATCAGTTGGTAACAGCTGATGGTAGGGTTCGAGTGGGGCGTGGACCCCGCAAAGCCATGGACCAACGTTGTCAACAAGGTACTGAGCAAGCTGGCAGTGGCTCCATAATGGTGTGAACTGTTTTTACATTGAATGGACTACGTTGTCTGGTACAACTGAACCAATCATTGACTGGAAATGGTTATGTTTAGCTATTTGGAGACCATTTGCAGCCATTTATGGACTTCAGGTTCCCAAAGAACGATGGACGATTCACCACGATGCAATTTTGCATGGAGGACAATTCGCCATGTTATTGGGCCATAACTGTTCGTGATTGGTTTGAAGTACATCATTTTTGCTACCAAGAAGGACATGATTCGTCCACCTAGATAGTTCGACATGAAACCCATCAAACACTTAAGGGACATAATCGAAAGTTTAGTTCGTGCACAAAATCCTGCACCCGCAACACTTTCGCAATTATAGACGGCTATAGAAGGAGTATGGCTTAATATTTTTGCAGGGGACTTCAAACGACTTGTTGAGTCCATGCAACTTCGAGTTGCTAAACTTCGCTGGGCAAAAGGAGGTCCGACATGATATTAGGAGGTATCCCATGACTTTTGTCACATCAGTATATGGTATATCTTTTAATTGCAGATGTGTATAAGCATTTAAACAAAAATTAAAACCGGATATTGAATTTACATTTGTCAAATTGTATAAAGAATAAACTGGTAAAATTGATAGTAAACACTAAACACTTTAACAAAACATTAGATTCTTTTTTTTTTTTTTTTTTTTTTTGGGGGGGGGGGGGGGGGTAAATTTGAATCATTATTTTAAATTATCTTTAATATGTTAAAACTTGAATTTTTATTTAAACTAATCAGATAATCAAACAATGATATAACAATACTTTTGTATCGTGAATATTTAGATCTTTTATTTTAGCTTCCATAGATTTCTTTAAGCGTCAAGTAACTAAAGCATAAGAAAGTTATAATTCTTTACACAAATAGTTTTTTATTACTTCCTTATAGAAAGACTTAACTTTTGATAAAAATACAAAGAACAGGCTCAGTAGCAGAATTTTCTGTATTTAACTTCAGCAAAGCAAACTGTACTTAAGATCCAGAATTTCTAGACGAAGTCGTCAGTGGTATCTGCAAGAAGTACTAGGAATTCATAAAATATGTAAAATTTGCATTTATAATAATAATAATAATAATAATAATAATAATAAATTGAGAGGCCTCTCCACTTATCGCCCCCAGAAGCAAGAGCCAATGTTACTCTATGGAGAATTTCGCCTCATTATAACTTATTATCTAATATATATTTTTAAATTCCGTTTTCACATTCAAAATCTTCATAATTATTAAACAATTTATCGCTTTCTAAAAATTATTTTTTAAAATTTTTAATATTTTATTTTGAGGTTGTAAAATGCGAATTTTCACAATGAGAAATTTTTCATTTTTGAGCTTAAAAAGGAAATTAAAAAAAAAAAAAAAAAAAAAATCAATTTTTTAAAAGTGATAAATTGTTTAATAGTTGTGAATTTTCGGAAATCGAAAGCGGAATTTAAAAATATGTATTAGTTAATGAATTATAATGGGGCGAAATTTCCCATAGAATAACACTGGCTTCGGCTTTCAGAGACGATAGAGATTTCCCTTAAGAATACGCAGCAAGTACAGTAATCTAGAGACATAATTTAAATTATATATTTATTTTTTAAACCCGATATTTCTATTTGAGATGGTAAATTGTTATTTGCAGAGATTTACACAATCTGCAGTACTTGTTACTTTGATGCGCTGTTTTTGCTAGTGGGAGAACACGATGAAGATGAGAATTATTATATTGTTAAAATAACTGTTTTTATATTATCATTAAAATGCATTAAAATCTGCTGTTCAATATAAGTACATAAATTTTGCTATCATTTTTTTCCTTATAAACTTTCGCTAAATATCACCCTCATCAACTGCAGTAAACAACATGATGCAGTAGCTTCCCACGCAAAAAGCACAGCAGACATTATTGACGTCACGGCCATTTGAATAATTACATATTTAGTCACGAAAACATAATCCACTTTGTCTCATCTATAACTCATTCATGCATGTGAATCAATAATAATTCTAATATGATCTGCTTAAGAATCCGAAAATCCTATCAAATAAAGAGGCTAACAGATGGGTATAAGTATTAAAATAAATAAATAAATATACTGAATAAATAATTATAAGATAAAAAACTTTTTATAATCCATGTTTTTAAATTTTCTGTTGGATCATAGCTATAGTACTAACTACATTAGCACTTTATCATAGCGTATTGTTACGAAATTGTAAATAATTGTATTTATTTTTGTATAATTTCTTTCAAAAAGGCTTAGTAAGTTGATAAATGTCAATTTTCTGCATTTCCAGCTCTTTTTCGCGTTAAAATAGCTTAATTTTCCGTTTAAAACGCATTAAAAAGCTCCAATAGGCAGGAAATGGATTTGGCGTCAAATTTGGCGGTTTTTTTTCCTTGGTGACTTTTTTGGCGACTTTTGGCGAGAAAATCCTTATTATCGATATTCCAAAGATGTACGTTTTAATGTGATTGGTTAAAGAGTTACGGGAAATTTGAATTAAAAAAAAAAAAAAAAAAAATTGTTGTTAAAAATAAAATATTAATCCTTTCAGAACAACATATATTTGCATCATGAACTGCTTTAGCACTTTATTAATGTGTAGAAAATCTTTAAATTAATAATGACGTCAATTTTTGCCAGATGCATAATTTAACTTTTTACAATTTTTTAACGCTCACCTTTAATTAAATGTATTTATTTTTATGTCGAAAGAAAATGAACTCGTAAATTTTTTTTTGGCAACAATTAAATTTAATATTTTAATGACTATTTTTATTGCTATTAGGAGCTTATTATTTTCACATTTTAATTAATTAAAAGAAAACTATTCGAAAATCTGACTCTCGAAGTATCGTGCTGTCCCCGGGTTCTGTGAAAGTTTCAAATGTCTAGCTAGTAGGGAAGTTAGTTAAAAATAGATTGCAACATTTGTACCGGAGAAACACACAAACAAACAAGAATAGAAGTTAATAAAAATAAATAAATACTCTATACTGAATTTAGATCTGTCCAGTTTTGTAAAGAAAAATTCGTAACGTAGATAATCGAGAAGAAATTGGCAATATACAAAAGTAATATATTTTACGCATTCTCTTTAAAAATAAAATTATAAAGATGTATAAGCAATGTACAGTTGGAAAGGATTTTATAATGTATACGAGTGGTAAGATTTTCTTTATTTGTGAACTTGCGCGAGTTATCACACTTAACAATTGCAGTAAACAACGTGATGCAGTAGCATCCCACATAAACAGCTTTGCAAACGTTAATTGATGTGATAGCTATTTGAATAATTAAATGCTTAGTCACGAAAACATAATCTACCTTGTTTCATCTAAAAGTGATCCATAAATGGGAATTTATCATATTCCTTCTGCGATAAGATTAAGAAATGGAAGATACTATCTGATAAAGAGGCTAATAGACCAGTATAAGCGTTAAACAATTAAAACCGGATATTGGATTTAGATCTGTCCAGTTTTGTAAAGAATAAACTGGTTAAGTTGGCGATCTATATCGACACATAAGAAAATCGTTAGATACATTTAAATTTTTTCATATGTGATTTAAATCTGGAATTTAAAATAAACTAAACTGATCAGATATCGATGAAGATGAAACCACGTTTCTCTCTCGTGAATATGTATGATATACTTTAATTTAGTTTTTCTTCTATACGTTTAACATTCAAATAACTATGATGCAAGAGAATTTTGTAAGTTGATTTAAAAGACTAATGTATATATATATTATGCCAGTAGCTTTTTATTTCTTGTTTTTTTTTAAATTACAAAAAAAAAAAAAAAAAAAAAAAGGAAAGAAAGAAAGAATATAAAAGAAATAAAGGAAAAAGAAAACACAAGCGGAGAGCGTTCCACTCAGGCCTAAGACCTATCTGAATTAAATCGGCCTGAACTCTTACACCAGCAACATTTTCCTTTCAAAGTTTTTTACTTTCGATAAAACATCAATGAATATGTAATAGAAAATTAGTACTTAAACTAGTATGTTGTGGCCATCTCATGACTTTCTTCTATATTTTCCTATACAAATTTACTCAGTAAAAATAATTTATTAAAATAATTATTATTTTAAAAAATCGTTTTCCATGATAATGCAGTCGATTTCCATATTAGAGAAGTAGTATAACACTAAATATCCAAAAAAGGTCAATTTTATTGTCAATATTACATTAATATATATATATATATATATATGTTAAAAATGAAAAAAAAATCGATAACTTCATTTTAAATTATCGCAGGTCTATGGTTCAACCTATCGTTTTAAAGGTACTGGCGAGTTTTTTTTAAAGATACCCATCATGAAAATTTAATCCCCACCAGGGGGGATTCCCCCCCCCCCCCAGTGGGTGGAGGCGAGGCTCCTACACATACAAAAAATTTTTCGCAGTTGACTATCTCTATTATAAATAATTCTGGTAAATTTCATAATGATTACTAAAAAATAATTCCCTTTATGCACATTTATACAAAATTTTGTCCTATACTACCACGTTAAAAATTTAGAAAAAGCGGGATTGCAACGCAACCTGTAAGATATCTTGTACCAAAAGTTGATAGGCACTAATTTATGTCAAGGTGCAACTACATACCAATTTCTATGAAATTCTGTGCAGTAGTTCCTTAGATACAGTTGCCACAAAATTTTGTCACACACACACACACAGACAGACAGACATTTTATAAAAATGGTCAAATCGTGTTCTACAGCTCTCAAACCGTGTAAATCCATCAAAAACCCGAGGTCGAAAATTTTTACGAATCCAATACTTTCTTCTATTTAATATAGAAGAAAGTAAAAATATTAATAATGCTATCATTAAACTAAATTAAAAATTCCTGTGCTTGATAAGTGCGATAATTTATATATATATGTTTACCAACTCGTACTAGACCGCCGGTTGCCAATCTTTTCGACTTCAAGAACCACTATATTCAAAACAGAAATTTGCGAACAGCTAAATTCATATTATATGAGATCTCGTGGACCACTAACATTATAGTGTAACCATGTTTCTCGTGCCTAGCATGAAGGACTTTTTCAAAGGTTTGGAGCTTGGAGGTGTGCCAAACTGACCGACAGATTGGGATTTGGTAAACATCCAGTCATTCGGCGTTTCCTTATCACTATTTTCTCTCAACAACAAGAGTTATCACCCCTATTTTAACACTGAACACGTTGAGTGAGCACTTGCGCAGAGGCTTCCATGGTTACAAGAAACGTGGTGGAAGAATAAATAAAAGTGTACAATAAAAGGAAAGACGAGAATGATTGTTCTGTGTAGCAAAAGAATAAGAAATTGGTAAATGATGGAAGTGAGGAAGTAGAGGCTGGTTACTCATTAAAATGTCCTATAAATGTAATTTCTTGATAAATTTATCAAAACCAGCGACAATTTAAAAGACTGTTTTAATGATTTGTTTATTTAGAAGTTAATTATAAATGTGGATAAAAATTTTATGGCTTAAATTATTGAACTTATTTGTTTTAAAAATGCAACAATGTCTACAAATCTTTTTAGTGCTAGAGGCCTATTTCAGTCGGTACAGTTGTCGAATTTTTATAATACACTCTTAATTAGTGCTAGAGGCCTATTTCAGTCGGTTTATTGAATGGGGATTTATTGAATGAAGTCCCCCCAAGGACTAACTTTGACATGAGTCCCCCCCAGGCCCAACTTTGACATGAGTCCCCCCCAAGGTACCCCTATTTCAGTCGGTACAGCGTTGTCGAATTTTTATAATACACTCTTAATAGTGCTAAGGGCCTATTACAGTCGGTTTATTGAATGGGGATTTATTGAATGAAGTCCCTCCAAGGCAGAACTTTGACATGAGTCCCTCCCCAGGCCCAACTTTGACATGAGTCCCCCCCCAAGGCCCAACTTTGACATGAGTTCCCCCAAGGCCCAACTTTGACATGAGTCCCCCCCCCAGGCCCAACTTTGACATGAGTCCCCCCCAAGGCCCAACTTTGACATGAGTCCCTCCAAGGCACACCTCCCCCTCATTGGGAAAAAGAGAAAAAACGTTGTTTTGCGGCTATAAGACAGTTTGTACTTCCAACGTTATTTGTTACAATATCTGCAGCTGAAACACATTGGTTTGATTTAATGAAAACTTTATCATGGAATTTAGATCGTCACGAATTAACTAAAGAAGAATTTGTCGATATTAACAAGTTTAGCAGTAGGCCTCTGGCACTAAATTAAAATCTGTGAATGTCAGATTTTCATGTTTTAAATAATGAAATAATGTCGTGTCTGTATAATTTTTATTATATTGTTCTTGGTGACAGGAATGAATTGCATACATTCAATACGGCTGAAATAGAAAAGGGGGTAAAAAGAGAAAAGATGAAAATGATTCTTCAGTGAGGCAAAAGAATAAGGAATAGATAAAGTTAATATGAAAGCGAAAAAGTCGATGTTGGCTATTCATTAAAATTTTTCTCTTAATATAAATTCTTGCTATCTGCGTCAAACCCAAAAACAGTTTAAAACAAAAGAAAAAGATAGGGGAACTTCCTTTATTTAGCAAAAATAAACTTAAAAAGGTTTTATGTGTTTAGAATACTGAAAGTATTTGCTTAAAAATGGTAAAATGTGTACAAAATGAAGAAGGCTACGGGTTATTTTTATTTTGAATCTACAACAGTCATGGATATAAGGGAAGGCACGCTTTGTATTTCTTTAAAAAAAAAAAAAGAAAAAAAAAAGAAAGTGGTTAAAATATTTGAAGTTTATTGATCTGAATATTAATTTAATATTTTGTAGTTATCATTATAATATTCTAAAGATTATATAAACAATATGTTTCAGTTTAAAAATAAATAAATAAATAAATAAATAAACATTTTTTATTTTTTGAGAACATGTATATTGTGCCTTCACTTATATCAATGACTATCCAAATGAAAATACGGGTAAAACCCCTTAACGCTTTGCACCTTTTTGAAAGTACTTAAAAATCAACTTTTCTATTGAGAATATCTTTCTGAGTTTTTACGATATTTGCTTGTTTTTTTTTTTTTTTTTTTTTTTTTTTTTTTAAGAATTAATCTATACATTTTGCTAATACATTGTGTAAAAGAAATTTTTCCAACGCTTCTGCATGCGCAATTAAAAATTATTTAGTAAAAATGCTCATATTTTATGAGATATTTGATACTTTTAATATCCTGATTGCAGTATTTTGTGTCTCATTCAGTATGTCAAGTTTTATAAAAAAGATAATGCTTTGGTGTCAAAACCCTGTATATTATTAAGGAAAAAAAAAAGAACGAACGAAAAAGTGTCGACGCTACTAAAGAACTTTTATATCTCGATTAATATAAGTGCAATTCTCCTATGAATTTATATCGGTAACTTGAAAAAAGTTTCACAATCATTTACTATACCTACAACTCATTTGAAGCGTTATTTTTTACAAGGTGAAACCAATGGTTATATATTTTTAGTTAATTTGTGACTGATCCACTTTTAGCCTACAGGGCAAAACTTTCTCTAGAATATATATATGGTATAACGTGGTCTTTTTAAAGCCCTAAAGTAACACCGTCCTTAGGTTTTGTCCGCCAATGTAAGTGCTATTCTCACACAAATGAATGAATACATATGATTAGTAAAAGCCACATAATCGCATACTACAGCTCGAACACTTTTCAAGCATTACTTTTTATAAATGATCCCACACAGTCTCCCTTTTTTTTTTTTTTTCTCTCACTAGTCCCCTTTTTGATTCCGGGGTAAAATTTTCATTGAAATAAGTAAGATATAACAAGTTTTTTACACTCCTTAAGTTTCAGGATAACTGGTCAAGTACTTTTTGAGATATTTCACAAAATGTATCTGAAATCAAAAGTGTCCGGTTATTTATATATGTACGGTGTGCGTGTGTTTAATCTTTCCTTATACCGTGAGTATTATAATTAATCTTTAATTTAATTTACTATACATGGCTTTATTTATATAATTACTTTCTCTTACCCATAAGGCAGAGAAAATATTGCTTTTGGGTCAAATTTTTGAAACTGAGTTTTTGTTATATTTACACGTTTTGAGGTCCCCTGAATCCAAAAATCATGTTTTTAGCGGTTGGTCTGTCTGTATGTGTCTCAGTCTGTTATCAGTATATCTCAAAAACAAATTATACCAGAAAGTCCAAACTTTGTATTCTAATGTGTCTCATGCAGGGATGCTACACTAAACTTTTCGTTGAAATTAAGAAAATGGTTCGTGTACAGTGACACCCAAGGGAATTCAAACACAATACGTCTATGGGGAAAATTGCAGATAAGTGGAGTTTAAAACATCTATAGACTGCACCAAACCAAATGAAACGAATATATATATATTTTATATACGTAAAAACATGCTTTATGTAGAATATGGTATAGAAATCATTCACAGGGCTACACAAAAGTACTAGATTATAGTGAAGCAATACTTGAAAATTGATGGTAATGCATTTCAGGTTGTTCCGGTTATTAATATAGGATTATATTTATGTTCACCATGTGATGTATACATAACTTTTAGAAGATATGCAGGGCAGCCTATATTTAAGCCATAACATTCTTTTTTATTGTTAGTGGAAGTCCTTTACTGTAATGTTTTACCATGTCCAGGAAAGCTGCTCAGGAATTGTAATTAATTCCTCATAGCCATAGGTTTAATTACGTATTTTTTTAAAGTTAAATATTCGTCGCTTGTTTTTATGTATATTTAGACGTTTTGAGGCTTTTTGAATACCGAAGACATATTTTGAATACCGAGAAAATAATTATTTTCTCCAATCACAGAAAGATTCTTGCAGCTGGTAATAGTTATTTTTTTACAGTGAACAGTAACTCGTTGCATAACAGTAATCGTTATCTCAACAGTAACTCGTTGCATAACAGTACTCGTTATCTCAGCAGTAACTCGTTGCATAACAGTACTCGATATCTCAACAGTAACTCGTTGCATAACAGTACTCGTTATAACAGTGCTGCAATCTGTATTTATAGTATTAAATTTCAAGGTAAGAAAAAGTCGTGTGAGTGACACACCAGAATATTTTTTGAATTAAATTGGTATTAATAATGTGTCTGTTGCATGCTGAATTTTATTATTCCTTACATTGTATTCATATATATTAAGACGTTAAAATTGTTTGCGTGTAGTAGAAATATACAATATTGTATTGAACAAACTACTGGTATCCTTCTGGAATATGTAATAAAAGACATATTTGAAATCTGAACGTAGTTCGGTAACATTTGAGTTATATAATTTCAGTAACAAAATCCGTTTCATGATAACTAATTTCTTATCGGTGCAGGGTCGCGGCCAAGTTTTAATTCAAGTTTTCTTATCATTCTTTTAATGGGTTTAATTTCCGTCATCTAATCTACTCATATAGCATAAACTATACGTGTATTTCGAAAGATAGTTTGTATATCATCAGATCTTTATTTTTATCGTTTCCTCTTTCCTTAACCTGACTAACAAGAAATGAAGTATTTTGCTCTCTTTTTTACTTTCTCTTATCCATATAATGGTACAGAATGTATTTTTCTTTCTTTTTTTCTTTTTCTTTTTCTTTTTTTTTTTTTTTATTTTAAATTTTGAAAATGTGTCTTCTCTATATTTACATGTTTTGAGGTCCCCTGAATCTAAAAATTAGGTTTTTAAGGATAATAACAAGAGACTTGGCTTTGGAATATTAAAACCCGAATAAACTACTACGTCAAAAACGCCAAAGTAAAATATTTGAGATGCATACAACTGTTTCGGTAGCCTTAAGCGTACCGTCTTCAGAGCTTTCTTTTTGCACTGAAGACGGTACGCTTAATGCTACCGAAACAGCTGTATGCATCTCAAATATTTTACTGTGGCGTTTCTGACGTAGTAGTTTATTTAGGTTTTTAACGGTTGATCTCTCTCTGTCTGTGAGCCTGCATTGTGTCTGTTATCAACATAACTCAGGAACTGGAGTCCAACTGGAGTCCTAACATCAACTGGAAATCCAAACTCAATATTCTAATTCTATATCATATGGGATTATTTGTTTTGTTTGTTTAATGAAATCAAGTAAATGGTTTGTGAGCTGGAATATCAAAGTAAATTCAAATTAATTACGTTTATGTACTGTAAAAATATGCAGTGCTAAAAAATAAGTAAATTGACAAAATTATTTCTAAATGAGTAATTTTGTTCCAAAAACAAAAGGACTCAATATGAACATCCTCATTTCGTAGCTCCGGCGTATTTCCCAAGGATTACCTCTGTCAAATTATTCCTAGAAATATCAAATTATATTTTCCCTGAGATTTCCCAAATATGTCCATTCTTCCTCCGGAAAGAACCCGGAAGGTTCAGGTTATCCCATGGAGCGATGTAAGAAGATCACTGTTATATAGGAACATGCTTGTTTCATTTATGAAATATTGCATGTTTTTAAATTAATACCTGTTCAATTCATAATTTATTATAAATGTGCTGAATTAAAAGAAGTTCTTTCAGAGAATTTCTACAAATTTAAACACAGAGTTCAAACACAAAATTTATTTCCTCTAATTTCCAGAAAAATATTTCATGGCGGCTTTATACTGATTTGCGGAAGAATACATGAAGGAGAATCTATGATTGGGATGTTGAGATTTACGATGGTCGATGCCAGTTTTTGAGCATTTTAATATACTCAAAAATAAGTACATGAAATTTTTAAACTTGAATATATTTGCTTCGGAGTTATTTTGAGTATGGGATATACTCAAGTTTGATATAATTTATATAACTTTTGAGTATTTTTGCTCCTTTATTACTTTCTCTTGCCCATAGGGTCGAGAAAGTATTGTTTTAGGGTAAAATTTTCGAACATGAGTTTTTTTTTATATTTGCATGTTCTGAGGTCCCCTGAATACGAAAATCATGTTTTTAAAGAAATCTGTCTGTTAAAGTTTTCTGTGTGTCTGTCTGTGTGGATGGTTGTCTGTGTGTCTTTTCTCAGCATATCTCAAGAACAAATAATAGCAGAAATTCCAAACTCGGTATTCTAAATGTGTATCATATAGGGATGATACAGGCAGCTTTTCCTTGATATGAAGCAAATGGTTCGTGTACAGGAACACTCAAAAGTATTCAAATACATTATGTCTATGGGGGAAGTTGCAGGTAAGTAGAGTTTAACATCTATAGACTGCACTAAACCAAATGAAACGAATATATATTTTTTGTAATAGAGATAGTCTACTGGGAAAAAAAAATTGAGTATGTAGGAGCCCCGCCTCCCCCCTGAGGGAAGTAAATTTTCATGATGGGTATCTTTCAAAAGAGCTCGACAATACCTTTAAAACGAATGGTTGAACCATCGATCTGCGATAAATTAAAATAAAGCTATCGATTTTTTCCTTTTTAACAAAAAAGAAAAAGAAAAAAAAATATTTTTGTTTAATGTAATACTGAGAATAAATTCAACTTTTTTTTTTATTTTTTTATTTTTTTTTTATTTAGTGTTATACTACTTCTCTAATATGGAAATCGTCTGCATTATCAAAAAAGATATTTTTTTTAAATGATAATTTTAATAAATTACTTTTTAAAAAACAGAATTATTTTTTAATAACCGAATTAAATTCTATATAAATGTAGGTGCATTAATGAAACGGGGGGTGTAGCCCTCCTCACACGGAACTAATTATCATATAAAACTCTTCTGAAGCCTAATTTGAATTTTTTAACACATGTTTACATAACAGATTCGTTATCATACCTACTAATCTCCAACCTGTATTTATAGTACTAAATTTCAGGGTAAGAGAAAGTCGTGTAAGTGACACACCAGATTATTTTGTTTATTTATTTATTTATTTTAAGTGCTCGTCTTTTTAGTAGGTACATTTTAACATCTTTCCTTCACTAAAGAAAATGAAATGAATGTACTATGTGTTTCGTGTGCATAAAATTACGTTTTGTATAGGATACGATGTGTAAATCATTCATCATTGATTTACAGGATCAGACAAATAATTCGGATACATTAGAGATAGGCTTAGAAATTGCTGAAGATGCATTTCAAATTATGTAATGTGAATTTCATTATTTTCTAAATTGAAGTACACTATGTAGATGTTATATAATTTATAGACAAGAGACAGGACTACCTAAAATTAAGTGAATGCATTCTTTTATATTGAACATAACTGATGGAAGTACACTGTAAAAAATATGTCCTATTTGCTGCCAGAAACTCTCTGTAATTTGAGAAAATACGCGGAATTTACGAAAAAATTACACTGTCAGAACATATTTCCTCAAATTACAGAGAATTTCTGGCAGCAAATAGGACATATTTTTTTTACAGTGTACTTTATCAAATTTTACCTGCTAGAGAAAAAATGATTAAGAATAATAATAACTTTTTTATACCATGTAGTTGCCAGAATTAGTTTGAATTCGAATGAATTTTCAACCAAGTTATTTTAACCCTAGATAACTAAACTTATATCAGTGTTACTAAGTAACTTATTATTCGACTCATACACTACGAATTAAAAACAAGTAGGGGAGATTGGGGCACAGTGGACCACCCCTATTTAAATATCTCAATATTTATCTCTTTTGTTTATATTGAGACTCATATATGACAGCACGGTACTACTTGTATACATCCAAAAAACCACATGGTAAATGCTAAGGTAGCCATTTTATACAATTTTTATGTTTTGAGCTGTTCAAAGTAATTTTTTAAGTTTGAAGTTTTTTTAATTTTATCAGGACTGAATTATTGACTACAAGTATTGGATAGTTGTTAATAAAAGGTAAGATTTTTTTTTTAAATTTATAAAAATTATTAGCATATTTATAGTCTATATGTAATTTTAATATTATTATTTATTTTGTCTGGACATGAGGCACAGTGGACCGCCTTCCAGTGTGCCCAAAAGTCCAAATTATATGTAATACCTTATTTATTTTAGTTAAATTTACATATACAAATATAATGTGATTCAAAATAATTAATAAAAAGAATAATAATCTTAATGTTATAATAAAATAAATTTATGAAAAGGGAAAATAGTTGAATAGTAGTATAATAATTATGAATATCTAAATTTAATAACTGTTTGAATTGTTTAGTATTAAAAAAATAAATAAATAAAATGATTATGTGATATAATAAATAGTAGGTTATATAAATTTATTGTTGTTGTTTTAAGAAATAACATGTAAAAGATAAAAGTAGAATAATATTAGTTAACCTTATCTCACAAATATAAAGTAAGGTATTAAAATCTCAAAATAATTAATAAAACTGTTTGAATAGTAATAAAATGTTTAATTATATATTTCATAATTTTTATAACTATATAACATTAATAAACAATTAAAAATATATCTTAATGTTTTTAGAGATATAAAAGACAAAGGAAATCTGATATAGGATTCTTCCTCTAATTTGATTTCTTATTTATTTTGATTTCCTTTAAATTTTGGTGATTTTATTTCATGAAAATTTTCGAATTACGCTATTTAGACTAGAATTGCATAAGAAACTAATTTTAGAAAAAAAATGAGTAATTTATATTATTTGAACATGAACAACAGTGGTTGGTCCACTGTACCCTGGGTTTGGATCACTGTGCCCCGGTGATGGGGCACAGTGGTCCACATTGTGAGTGCACACAATTTATTTTTTTATTCGTAAAGTATTAGAAGTATTGTTATAAAAAGAATTAGGACATTTCAAGAAAGGTTTAAAGAATGATTGCTAATTTTTTCAAATACCTTGCTTTTTAATTTTTGGTAAAAAAAAAAAAAAAAAAAAAAAAAAAAAATTAAAAGTGGTCCACTGTGCCCCAGTCTCCCCTGTATGATTATACTTCCTTTATTTCAAACAAATTAGCATAACTTATAAAAAGTATTATAATATTTCAATTGAACAATAGTAAAGTGGTAAAAATTATCGCTTGTATTCTTGGCAGATGTTAAAAATGTGCTCTCCACAAATAGCCTTGTTGCTGTAGTCGCATACGTAATTTGTCATTCTACGTTTCTTAGATGGACAGAAAGTACAAATTCTGCGTTAATCATTTATCTAAAGTCTTGTGTAAAATTACAGAAGAGAAAAAACAGAAATTTAAAAAAAAAACTGTTTTATATATGCATTTTAATGATCGATATTAATTTAATTTATTATTGTTGAGAATATGTTTGTGATTTACTATGCTTTTTCTAAAGTAGAAAATTAAACAATAAAAATAGAGGAAAATACAGCATAAAGTTTAAGAATATTAATTATATACTTTTAACTAAGAATTATCGTAAATTCATGGAGGCTCTTGATAAACTTTTCAGCTTCATATTAATATAGTTAAATTATATATAGTTAAATATAATTTAATGTTATAGTTTATATAGTTAAATTAATATTAGTCACTGAAATACATATATAAAATAGATTTTTTAACATTTCCGTTTATTTTTCTCTATACTTTTACATACGATTTAAGATAAATGATTACCAGTAGATTTCTGCTGAAATTTGTAACAGTGCATGCATAAATAATATTTTTTAACTCTACATAAAATTAATTTTACTCAGAAGTAATCTTTTAAATAAATGAAAATTTTTGACAATTTAAGAAAAGAACACCAAAAGCGAAATGATGTTAAAAGTGAGTTCATATCTCTAAATATTAATTCAAAACCAAATTTCTCTTCTTTTATTATTTTTATTGTTATAATTATTATTATTATTTTGTATGTGAAAATAACGTTTTAAAATACATGCATACAAACATAAAAAGTGGAGAAGATGTTTGTTATAAAGTTATTTATTGACATTTCTATAATTCTGGTAATATTTATAGTTTGCAAACTAATAATTATATATTTTTTAAAAACCCCTTCATTAAAAAAAAAAAAAAAAAAAAAAAAAAAAAAAAATGAATAAAGAAGGAAGAAAATTCCGGTTTTATTTAACATTTGAGGGCATGTGTTTCTTTACATGTCTGTAACGCATACTTAATACCATTTCTCATTTAGTTTTGTTTAAAAAAAAAAATTCGATTTTTCTTTCTTCCTTTTCATTTTTTTTTTTTTTTTTTTTTTTTTTTTTTTTGAAGGCTTAAATTTGAGAAAAATTAAATTAGTATAAATTAAAAAATGATTACTAATGCTCAAGTTGCTTGCAATTCGATTAATGATTTGATAAATAACATACGTCCAATTTTTCTTATCACGTGTTTATATAGAACTCAGGGTATCTATTCTCCGATCCGACTGCCGTAGCGACCGTCCTTAAACAACGACAGTCATCAAATCAAAAGTCGGTCGGTTGGTTGGTTGGTTGGGTTTTACGTCGCACTAGTGCTGAGCAGAGGGGCAATTGGTGACGGTCTGGGACTCACCCCTAGAGATGATCCGGAGACATGCCATCGCAATTTTGATCCTCCACGGAAGGGAGGGCTCTCCCGCTTCGGTGACTCCCAGAGGTATAATTTTTTTTTATGGGAACATGGCGATCAAAAGGCGGAATGTGGCGTCACGTGATCAAAATAACGACTGCCACAACCGAAATTGAGGTATAGTCTGGTCGGAGAATAGATGCCCAGGTTAAAAAAAAAAAAAAAAAATCTGTAAACCAAAAATGCAGTATTTAAGAAAGATCCATTTAAAGAATATGGTAAAACGTTAACTACCTACAATAAAACTGATACAACTGGCCTCGCATAGGTGAATAAATTACGTGGTAATTAATGTGACGTTTTTCGTGCACATTCGGACACGTTATACACATTTTTCAATGGTATAACTTCAAAATTTCCATTTTTTGACTTGTGTCACCTTTTTTTTTTTTTTTTTTGCAGGGGAATATGTTTAAAATTTATGCTCAATCCAAGGAAATGAAAAAAAAAGGCTGTTGCTTTAATTTTCCACTCTAGTATAGTTGGATGTTTTCATATCTACAACAATTTCATTACATAAAACATGTTCGGAAAATAAATATGGTATATATTATTTTTTATAAACCATTGGCACGCTTAAAGAACGTGAAATACGAGATAACTTTGTAACTTGAACAAAATCCACTGACATCTGAGATGTGCGCTTTTCAGAAACAAAATCCATTCGGTGATATAACTAATTAGTTATCAGACTGCAGGGTCGTGGCCAAGTTCTAAATCAAGTTTTGGTGTCATTCTTCTGATGGATTTTACTTCCGTCAGCTAACCAACGCAAATATTATGAATTGGTGTATTTCGAATGCACAATGATAGTTTGTGCTTCAAAATTTTGTCTGATTGCTTGTGTTTATGTTAAATATTTGCTCTCAGGCAATGATGGTTTTGTTGAATAAATAAATATGTAATCATGTAATCATTTAAGAGACGTTTAAGACAACATTTCAATAATTTTATTTATTTATTTATTTTTTATTTATTTTATTTTTTTAATGTAAAAGAATATTTTGTTGAAAGAAACTTGTTTTTTCAATCATATTCGTTTGTAGAACTTGAAGAATAAATTCTGACTGTTTGAATAAATTTTATTTTATTTTTAAAAAAAGTAAAGAAAGAAAGGAAAAAGAAAAGAAAGTAAAATGCAAAATATTGAATATGAATAGAATAAGGCCACAGTAAATTTTTTGAAAGTATTTTTGACTTAAAAAAAAAAAAAAACTTTTAAAAATAAGTTAATTATATTATTTGCGTTTCACCAAATAATTTCTTACATTTTATTTGACGAAAACAAATAACCTCGGGTTTCTGCACCCAAATACAGTACATTAAGAGGCCTAGAATTTTTCTGTAATGTCAGAAAATACGCATAAGTTGCGGAAAAATTACGTTGACAGAACGTATTTTACTGTATTACAGAAAATTTCTGGCAGCAAACAGGACTTTTTTTTTTTACAGTGTAGCCACGAAACGTTTCTAAAATTTTATCTTCTTTTTATTATATTGCCTATTGCCACCACTATTTTAAAATAATAATTTTATACACGATATTTCAGCATTAAAACATTCAAGAATTTTTTTTTTTTTTTTTGTGTGTGTGACGATAGTAATGACAATATAATGAAAACACAAAATAAATTTTAGAAATGCTGCGAACCCTGAAAGAGATATCTAAACGAAGTTTCAACCGAGATAGTGATAAACTTCGTAAAACCGAAATATTTTTACTTATTATTATTACTATTATTATGAAGATTATTAAGGTCTCAGATCGTTCCAGAATTGTAAACTTTTCAGAACGCCTCTAGCTAATACTTCACATCTGAATCATTTAATATTCCATGAAAGCCTAAAAAAGAATCAGGATATTGGGATTCTTTGAAAATTAAAAGACAGAAAGGAAAAAGCAAAGTAAATAAATAAATATATATATGAGTGATGTATTTTAGATGCTTCGAACAAGTGTTGTTACAAGTCTGGTTACACTTGTTCGACATACTAAACTCCTCGAGTAAGTGTAACCAGTGGTGGGAAAACCAAAAGCTTAAAAAATAGGACAAATATGAAGTGTTATTAAAATTCTACATGAAGAACTTAGAAAAAAATTGGGGAGTTCATTCACGTTATTACAGTTATAACAGCAACGTCAAAACTCTGAATTTGGAAAGGGGCCCCTTGTCATCAGAGAGTTAAATATAAACAACTTTTCAAATATATAAAATTATCATTGTTTCATATTTAATTTGGTTTCCTGGAGCCAAATATACGAAATAAAATGTTTAAACAAACATATATGATGACTATTAAGTGCAAATTTGATTTATCAGTTCAGTAGTAAGCAGATGTTATATACTTACCTGTGGTTGCACCTAGGGTGCCTAAAGTAGTACAATCTAGGCACCCTTGTTGCACCTACTTTGTGGTTTCACGTTTTTTGTGGTTACACCTATCCCACTCACCCACCTATAATGCGTTTCTTAGTTGCTGCTCAGATGCGCGGAAAAAAAAAAGAAGAAGAAGAAAGAAAAATAATATAAAATATAAAATTATGTACAAAACAGAATTTAATTTAGTACGACCGGACTTAGTCTAATCTATTATTACACATAAAGGCATGTAGTAATTGTATTTCATTCCCTAGCATTGGTAATCTATATTCATTTCTCAAAACTTCTTTGGTATAGCTTTAGCATATTAGCCCCTTGGAGGCTTTTAAATTTTTGTTGTAATTTTGGCGATGAAATAAAAAGGCTATGGCAATTGCATAAGTAAAAATTTTGGGGATAAACGTCCGAGCTACTTTGGTGCAAAATTTAAAATTTCGTCAATGAGTTTTCGATTTCTTTAGCACGATTTTTTCAATTTTATTTTAATCATTTAAAAAAACAGAAATATGTATGTTTTCGCCCATTGATTTTTTCCCCGGCATAATAAAAAATATATATTTATTACTTACTTATTTATTTAGTTAGTTTTGGCATTTTTTATTTATTTATTTATTTATTTTTAATAATTTTAAAGTTAAAATAGGGTTTTTATTTAATACCTTTTGAACCAATTATCCGATTGAACTAAAAATACAGCATTAGCTAGATTTTGCCCTGATTGTATCATTTTTTTTTTTTTTTTTTTTTTGTTAAAATTTAATAATCCAGTCAGATACAATGACAAACTTTCAGCTTTATATATTTAGATAAATAGAAAAGTGTTTGCATGTTCATTCAAGAGATAGAAAAAAATTGGTAACGACAGAAAATCGCTGTCTGAAAAAAAAAAAAAAAATAAATAAATAAATAAATAAAATAAATAAAACGATTAAGAAAGAAGCAAATTTTAGCAAATATTTTGTTTCTCAGTGTTAATTTTGAGAAAAATTAAATTAATATAAATTTAAAAATGGTTACTAATGCTAAAGTTACTTGCAATTCGGTTAATGATTTGATAAATAACTTACATCCAATTTTTCTTATCATATGTTTATATCGCACCCCAGGTTAAAAAAAAAAAAAAAAAAAAAAAAAAAATCTGTAAACCAAAAATGCAGTATTTAAGAAAGATCCGTTCAAAGAATATGGTAAAACATTAACTACCTACAATAAAACTGACACAACTGGCCTCGCATAGGTGAATAAATTACGTGGTAATTAATGTGACGCTTTTCGTGCACATTCGGACACGTTATACACATTTTTCAATGGTATAACTTCAAAATTGCCATTTTTTGACTTGTGTCACTTTTTTTTTTTTTTTTTTTTTTTTTTAGGGCTGTAGTATGTTTAAAATTTATGCTCAATCCAAGAAAACGATAAAACAGGATGTTGCTTTAATTTTGCACTCCAGTATAGTTGGATGTTTTCATATCTACAGCTAGAGATGTGTGCAAGGAAAAAACCCGGGTTTAAACCGGGGAATAATCCCGGTTTTTTGGAAAGGGATTTTTGAAAATTTCCAAAACAATGGAATTTTGAAAGTTTTCAGAAGTTTCGAATTTAGCAATATCCTTATATATACAGTCGGTAACAAAAGTGTCCGAACACTAGCGAAAATTCCTATGTAAAAACGGTACACTTCATACGGTTTTGTTAAAGAAATCCTTGTCGAATACTGATCTTAGTCAGTGTAAGAACATGATTCGGCAAGGATTTATTTAGCAAAACTGTATTAAGCGTACTTTTTTTACATAGGAATTTTTGCTAGTGTTCGGACACTTTTGTTACCGACTGTATATATATATATAATCTCATAATTTTCTGTTTCTCATTAATTAAAGTAAATAGAACAAAAATGATATTGGAGTAAGTTATTTGTACTCTCAAAAGAACTGAAATTATATATAATCATTGAGTATTAATTTCTTCCCATCAAAGTTTCCAAAGTTCCCAAAATTCCCACGTTTATTCCCTTGAACCAAAATTCCCGGGTTTTTTACATCTCTATCTACAGCAATTTCATTACATAATATATGTTCGGAAAGTAAATATGGTATATATTATTTTTTATAAACCATTGGCACGCTTAAAGAACGTGAAATCCGAGATAACTTTGTAACTTGAACAAAATCCACTGACATCTGAGATGTGCACTTTTCAGAAACAAAATCCATTCGGTAAGATAACTAATTAGTTAGCTGAGTGCAAGGGTCGTGGCCAAGTTCTAAATCAAGTTTTGGTGTCATTCTTCTGATGGATTTTTTTACCTCCGTCAGCTGACCAACGCAAATATTGTGAATTGGTGTATTTCGAATGCACAATGACAGTTTGTGCTTCAAAATTTTGTCTGATTGCTTGTTAACTATTTGGTTTCAGGCAATGATGGTTTTGTTGAATAAATAATTATGTAATCATGTATTCATTTAAGAGACGTTTAAGACAACATTTCAATAATTTTATTTATTTATTTTTTATTTTATTTTATTTTATTTATGTAAAAGAATATTTTGTTGAAAGAAACTTGTTTCTTCAATCATATTCGTTTGTAGAACTTGAAGAATAAATTCTGACTGTTTGAATAAATTTTATTTTATTTTTTAAAAAAAGTAAAGAATGAAAGGAAAAAGAAAATAAAGTAAAAAGCAAAATGTTAAATGTGAATAGAATAAGGCCACAGTAATTTTTTTAAAAGCATTTTTGACTTAAAATAAAATAAAATAATACTTTTAAAAATAAGTTAATTATATTACTTGCGTTTCACCAGATAATTTCGTATATTTTATTTCACGAGAACAAAGAACCTTAGATTTCTGTACGCAAATACAATACAATAAAAGATTACACTGTAAAAAAAAAAAAAAAAAGTCCTGATTGCTGCCTGAAATTTCCTGTAATGTCAGAAAATACGCATAAGTTACGGAAAAATTACGTTGACAGAACGTATTTTTCTGTATTATAGAAAATTTTCGGCAGCAAACAGGACTTTTTTTTTTTTTTTTTTTTTTTTTACAGTGTAGCCTCGAAACATTTCTAAAATTTTACCTACTTTTTATTATATTGCCACCACTATTTTAAAATAATAATTTTTTAAACAATATTTCAGCATTAAAACATTCAAGAACTTTTCCTTTTTTTAGGACTGAAGACTATTAGTCTCAATCTGGGATTTTTGCGGTGTCATTTTTCGATAGTTGGACATTTATCGAAATCTAAAATTTATCGAAAATATAATTAAATAATTTGAAAGCGATGTTATAATTTGAAAAAAAAAAAAAATAAAAAAAATAAATCAAATAGTCCTCCGTCCTAAACTAAATTCTGCTTTTGACAGAATTTCATCAAAATCATTTTTTTTTTTTTTTTTTTTTTTTTTGAAAGAAAAGGAAAAGGAAAGAAAATTAATAATAATCAGTACCGGAACAAACACTATCGAAAAAGTTTTATATATATATATATATACATAATTTTGAATTAGGAAATAAAAAGTGCGCATGCAAAGTGAAATAAAATTAAGTAAAAAAAAAAATGAATTTAATGATTTAATTTTTATATAAAACATTATCGCGTGCTGTCTTAAAAAGTAGATGTAAAATTTAAAGTTTATGTGGTGCGTGTGGCATCTATAAAAATTGTTTTAAGAAATAGAATAGAATAAAGAAAGCAACGTCATTGGTTGCCTTTTGTTATATAGTTTGAATTTTTGAATTTTATAGAAATAATATCTACCGTAGGAATAATTTCTTATGTTAAAACTATAGGGAATTGTTATGCGAGCACAAGCGATGCTATTTTATTATTATTATTATTATTATTTTGTGACGATAGTAATGACAATATAATAAAAACACAAACTACATTTTAGAAACGCTGCGGACACTGTAAGAGATATCTAAACGAAGTTTCCCCCGAGATAGTGATAAACTTCGTGAAACCGAATTTTCTTTCTTTATTATTATCATTATTATTATTATTATTGTTGTTGTTGTTGTTATTATTAAGATCTCAAATCGTTCCAGAATTGTGAACTTTTCAGAACGCCTCTAGCTAGTACTTCACATCTGAATCTTTTTAATATTCCAACGAAGCCTAGAAAAGGATCAGGATATTGGAATTCTTTGAAAATTAAGACAGAACGGAAAAAGCAAAGTAAATAAACAAATATATATATATATATATATAATATAAGTGATGTATTTGAGGTGCTTTGAGCAACTGTAAACACTCTGATTACACTTGTCCGACATACTAAACTCCTCGAGTAAGTGTAACCAGTGGTGGGAAAACAAAAAGCTTAAATATTATTATAGTTTTAAAAAAATAAAGAACACGCTTTTATAGAAATGTGAACTAAAAAGTACAAAATATCAATCTTAGTATTAAAATTCAGGATAAGAGAAAATCGTGTGAGTGACACACCGTAGTATTTACATACATTTAAATCTTTAATTAAAATAACTTAGAATTAAACAAAAAACATTTTTAAAAAATCTCCCATGATGGGGATCGAACGCTGGATCTTTAGGTTCGTAGCGCGGCGTCTTACCTCAACGCCACATCGTTCACGTAGAGAAAGTATTTTTTTTTACAATATAAATTTTTTGTTTGCTCCCAGAGAAGTTACAAACAACCAAACATACATACATACATACAGGTGAAGCTAATAAAAGCGTGTTAAAAATAGGACAAATATGAAGTGTTATTAAAACTCTACATGAAGAACTTAAAAAAAAAAATTAAGGAGTTTATTCACGTTATTACAGTTATTACAGCAACGTCAAAACTTTGAAGAGGGGCCCTTTGTCAGAGAGTCAAATATAAACAACTTTTTAAATATATAAAATTATCATTGTTTCATATTTAATTTGGTTTCCTGGAGCCAAATATACGAAAGAAAATGTTCAAACAAACAGATATGATGGCTATTAGGTGCAAATTTGATTTATCAGTTCAGTAGTAAGCAGAAGTTATACGCTTACCTGTGGTTGCACCTAGGGTGCCTAAAGTAGTACATTCTAGGCACCCTAGTTGCACCTACTTTGTGGTTTCACTTTTTCTGTGGTTACACCTATCCCACTCACCCACCTAGTGCATTAATGCGTTTTGCTTAGTTGCTGCTCAGATGTGCGGGGGGGGGGGGGAAAAAAGAAGAAAGAAAAATAATATAAAATAGTATAAAATAAAATAGAAATAATATAAAATATAAAATTTTGTACAAAACAGAATTTAATTTAGTACGACCGGACTTAGTTTAATCTATTATTACACATAAAGGCATGTAGTAATTGTATTTCATTCTCTAGCATGAGTTACTATATTCATTTCTCAAAACTTCTTTGGTATAGCTTTAGCATAAGAGCCCCTTGGTGGCTTTTAAATTTTGTTGTAATTTTGGCGATGAATTAAAAAGGCTATGGTAATTGCATAAGTAAAAAGTTTGGAGATAAACGTCCAAGCTACTTTGGTGCAAAATTTCAAATTTTGTCAACGAGTCTTCCATTTCTTTAGCACGATTTTTTCAATTTTATTTTAATCATTTAATATATTTATATATATGTTTTCGCCCATTGATTTTTTTCCCGATATAGTAAAAATATATATTTATTGCTTACTTATTTATTTAGTTAGTTTTGGCTTTTTTTTTTTTAATAATTTTAAAGTTAAAATGGGGTTTTTATTTAACGCCTTTTGAACCAATTATCCGATTGAACTAAAAATACAGCATTAGCTAGATTTTGCCCTGATTGTACCATTTTTTGTTAAAATATAATAATCCGGTCAGATACAATGACAAACTTTCAGCTTTATATATTTAGATGAATAGAAAAGTGTTTGCATGTTCATTCAAGGTGATAGAAAAAAATTGGTAACGACAGAAAATCGCTGTCTGAAAAAAATAAAACGATTAAGAAAGAAGCAAATTTTAATTAGTAAAACTTTCCATTTTTTTACGACACTTTATTACTTTGTGGACATGAATATTGTACAAATAAGTTCATGCATAGTATTTCATAGCTGCCAATATTTTAATTTATTCTGGAGTACTTTTAGCCCCGCCTTCATTTCGCACCACTTTATTTATAGAAAATTTTTCTTCCATACATAACTTCGATAAAATAAGACAAAATTACATATATATTAATGAATATATATTAATTACATATATATTAATGAATGCTTTTTATTTAAGTTAATGCTTGAGGGTTCCTGTGAAAATGCTTTATAAATTACATTATTTAAACTAAACGAGATTTTTATCTTATAACCAATGACTTCGGTCATTGGAAAGTACTCGAAATTCTAGCCCTGCCCCTGTTTGGTGGAAGCATAGACCTTATATAATAGACCACGCATACCTCCTCATTATCTGTCTGCGACATGAAGTAGCTTCCCCAGTGAAATTATCACGTGATGCAGACCTGGAGAGAGAGACGAGAATGAATATCATGTGATTTTTCCGTAGGAAAGAAAGTAGTTTTGAGTTTTTTAATTTCTGTATTGTACAAATACTTTTTATTTAAGCCTTCATTTCGCACCACTTTATTTATAGAAAATTTTTCTTCCATATATAACTTCGATAAAATAAGACAAAATTACTTAAAAAAAATAAGTGGTACGAAATAAAGGCGGGGCTAAAAATACATTATCTGTCTGCGACATGAAGTAGCTTCCCCAGCGAAATTATCACGTGATGCAGACCTGGAGAGAGAGACGAGAATGAATATTATGTGATTTTTCCGTAGGAAAGAAAGTAGTTTTGAGTTTTTTAATTTCTGTATTGTACAAATACTTTTTATTTAAGCCTTCATTTCGCACCACTTTATTTATAGAAAATTTTTCTTCCATATATAACTTCGATAAAATAAGACAAAATTACTTTAAAAAAAAATAAGTGGTACGAAATAAAGGCGGGGCTAAAAATACTCCGGAATAAATTATAATATTGGCAGCTGTGGTATTTGAAGGTCATGTTTTATAAAAATTCCACTGGGCGTGCTTTTCTAGAATTTTTTGAGAATATCCTCTAGAGAAGGGATTTGAATTATATTAAAAAGTTTGAATATCTTTTTATATATTAATGAATGCTTTTTATTTAATTTAATGCTTGAGGGTTCCTGTGAAAATGTTTTATAAATTACATTATTTAAACTGAACGAGATTTTTATCTTATAACCAATGACTTCGGTCATTGGAAAGTACTCGAAATTCCAGCCCTGCCCCTGTTTGGTGAAAGCATAGACCTTATATAATAGACCACGCATCCCTCCTCATTATCTGTCTGCGACATGAAGTAGCTTCCCCAGCGAAATTATCACGTGATGTAGACCAGGAGAGAGAGACGAGATTTAATATTATGTGATTTTTCCATAGGAAAGAAAGTAGTTTTGAGTTTTTTAATTTCTGTATTGTACACATACTTTTTATTTAATCCTTTAGATTTACGCATCGTTGGAAAGCTAAAATGTCATAGATTAATTATACAAAAAATTCTTTTGTGAGAAACCATTCTGAAGGGAGAATTTTTTGTTTGAATTCTTACAAAAAAAAAAGTGCTTTCTTATGGAAGAATCGCCCTCAACTCTCTGTCACGTGACATACGGCGCTGACCGCAAAGGATGAAGGTTTCAGATTACACCCTCATGTTGAAGACATTCACTATAATGGGAATTCCTATTGGTGGTGTAGTCTATATATATATATATGGTCTATGATTTAAACTAAACGAGATTTTTATCTTATCAATGACTTCGGTCATTGGAAAGTACTCGAAATTCCAGCCCTGCCCCTGTTTGGTGAAAGTACATTAGGTAGAATTTAATGTTGTGAGAATTATCGCTTAAAAATAATAGCTTATATAAAATACCACAAGAAACGCCCTCTATAGCGATTTTCGTGCGATAATGCGTTATTGAAAATTTAAAGTATCGTAAATGTTTGAAACTTCCTCTTTTTAATTCCTAATGTAAATCACTGACTGATATTGAGCGGGTGTGGTCGCGTGCAGCATGTCAAAATGGCACGTGGTTTCTGACTACCTTGCCCTCGGACTTGGTTAAGGACATTTGCAAATGATGAAATTCGTCTGCGGTTTCGCCCCGACATCCTGAGAAATTTTGAAGGAAAATTATTGCATATATTGCTTAACCCTTTCAGTCGCAGTGTTCCCGCTGATGAAACACCTAATTTTAATTCTCAAGTGCAAAAACTCATCCCAGAAATTTTTTAGCAAAAATTTACATTTATAACATAGCAGAAAAGGTCCTTTTTTAACGTGAAAATTTAAAATTTCTTCTATTTTAATTATGTTCGTAAATTCCGGTGGCAGTGTAATTTAAATGATCCGAGTTACCTTGCGCCGCAAAAGGTTGAACTACTCAGGAATAAATTGAAATGTTGGGATCTATGCAACATTTACGAGATTTTGTTGTCGATAATGTTTACTTATAAAGGGATTTATTTATTAAATTAAGTATTATTTGAATTTAATAAGGTTTACTTACAGATGTTTCAAACCGAAAATTTCTCGAAAAGGAACGATGCTAATTTTTTATTTTTTAAATATTTATGATCAGCTATGTGTCTAAAAGTCATTTTTAAAATTAGTTTAGTAATTTTTAAAATAAATTAAGTAGTGAACGTTAAAGGGTTAAAGCACATTATAATCATATAACTTTTAATCATTATAAGGGGAACTAAATTATTATTACTTTCTTCCATATTCAATTGAAGAAAGTATTGGATTCGTAAAAATTTTCGACCTCAGGTTTTTAATGGATTTGTACGTTTTGAGAGCTATAGAACACGATTTGACCATTTTTAGAAAGTGTCTGTCTGTCTATCTGTCTGTGTGTGTGTGAGACAAAATATTGTGGCAACTGTATCTCAGGAACTACTGCACAGAATTTCATGCAAATTGGTATGTAGTTACACTTTGACATAAATTAGTACCTAGCAACTTTTGGTAAAAATTGTTTTGGTTGCTATCCCGCTTTTTCTAAATTTTTAACATGGTGATATAGGACAAAATTTTGCATAAATATGCATAAAGAGAATTATTTTTTAATAACCATTATGAAATTGACATTAATAATTTATAATAGAGATAGGCAACTGGGAAAAATTTTTTGTGTATTTAGGAGCATCGCCTCCTCCCCGGGGGGGAAGTCCCCCCTCGAGGGGAATAAATTTTCATGATAGGTATATTTTAAAAGAGCTCGCCAATACCTTTAAAATGAATGGTTCAACCATCGCTCTGCGATAATTTAAAATATAGTTATCGATTTTTTTTTTTCAATTTCAACCCCCCCCCCAATAATAATAAAAAAAATTTAATACCGAGAATAAAATGAACTTTTTTTTTTTAATATTTAGTGTTATACTACTTCTCTAATATGGAAATCGTACTGCATTATCATGGAAGATAATTAATAAATTATTTTTACTAAGTGAATTTGCATAGGAAAATATAGAAGAAATCCACGTGGTGGCCATAACATTCTAGTTTATTTTTTTAATTTGTAACAAGGTGGGAAAATGCGGTATCATATCATTAGAATATTTTCAGGGAAAAGGTTTTACTCCCCATCCATTTTTTTAAAGACATTTATGATTTTTTTAAATTTCCGCCTTTTTGGATACCACTATTTTCATACAGAAATTGTTACCGTGTTTTTTATAGTAATATGCCGTGACTAAAAAGAATAGCGATAATTGTATAAAAATAGTGGTAGCGGAAAAGACTGAATTTCTCATCCCTGAATGTATCCTGAAAAAGGAGTAGTAAGACCGCTGCTTTAAACATATATCCCATATTATATCAGTTTATATAGGACATGCATCTATCCTTTTCAGTAGATAATTTCCTGCTGCATGCATAAAAAATGACGAAATACTTTTGATTCAAAAAGCAGAGGCACAGCTCACCTCTTCAGAAGACATAATTTTTATCTTTAAATATTTTGTAGTAGTTTGTATCTTTTTGATGTTTAAAAATTAATATTTATAGTCATTTGAAGGGTAGCATGTGCAACTTAATTGAAGCAGTCAAGTATTCACATATTCGTTCAACTGTTTTGAAATAAAAATTAGATTAGATTTAAGCATGGGCCACATTAAAAACTTATTCTATACATTACAAACTCATTACAAATACGATATATTTGAGGAAGCGAAAATAAATCCTACACCTGCTTCAGCCTCTTATAAATGAACAGGAAATACAATTTTTACTTTGAGGTCAATATGGACAACCTAAAATAAGCAACTTTTGAAATGAAAATTAATCAGATATAACCACGGACACGTATATCAATTCAGAAATCTATTGCAGACATTACAAATACGATTCATTTTTAAAAGAGAAAATAAGTCCTACACCACCTTCAGCCTCATAAATCATCAGGGAGCACAATTTTTACTATGATTTATTTTGTATTATTTTGTAATATTTTGAAGTTTAAGCCAGCCAAAATATTCATAGCCATTTAGAGAGGAATATGTGCAAGCTAAATAAAGCAACCAAATATTTCCAATATTTCTTCACCTATTGTGAAATGAAAATTAATTGGACATAAGCAGGAACAAATATATCATTTTAAAAACCTATTGCATACATAACAAATACGATATACTCTATAAGGAGAAAATAAGTCCTACACCTGATTTAGCCTCATATACTATCGTCAGGGAGAAAATATTTACTTTGTATTTTTACCCTGGAGCCTCCGGGGCTTATTTGGGCGTATGAACTTTTTTTCACTGGGTGTGGTGTGTACTTTTAATTTTTCTGTCCGTGGGACGCCTGACCGAAAGTACGTTATCTGGGCCTTCGAGTTAAGTGGCCTTTGTGTGACAACTTTTCCAAGTGAGTTTAGGTAATTATCTCTGTGGAGAGACCATGTTTCTTTTTCCAGACTTCCGCTACTGTAAAGAAAAAGTGGTGGGAGTAGAGCGACAGAAGAACGGGTGGTTATGTGATTTCTGTCTTTTTCATGTAAAATATGATGTAGGAGAATGCGTTATACAAAGATTCATTATTACATAATATCAGATGATTTAGGATGGCTGTAGATCTGCAACAATTATGTCATGTACCTCTAGTCTTTCTGGTAATTTATTAACAGTTCCTGAAATTAAATAAGTAATATAATGGTTGGAATAGCCGTTATTTAATTTTTGGTTTTTGTCTCGTTTACATTTCTTCCGTTTTAGCACGTGATGTGTACAACGTGTCTTCTTTTCACCTTAAATTGATAAGGAGAATATATTTCTTTCATTAATGGCCTAAATCAGCGGTCGCTAATTTTTTCGACTTCATGGACCACATAATTCATATTTTAAACTCCCACGGGACACTAAATTCATAACTTAAAATTCCGTGGATCACTATATAATATAGAATCACTACGCTGAAAAAAAAAAAAAAAAAAAAAATGAGCCCTGATACCATTCTTGTTGATTTTTATGTAAAATGACCTCCTGAATCCGAAAATGACCCTCATTTTGCCTCATCACTCACCGTTTTCTCGTGACACCGACCCCTCCCCCAATTTTTATCACTGTTTGGTAATTTTATGGGCATGAATTTGATTTGGAGAATAGAAAAGAATTATTTTAACACTTAAACACACACACACACACACACACACACACACACACACACACACATATATATATATATAACATGTGCGAGTGTGCGACGTTCATTGCTTCAATTTCATTTAGAAAGGTTAAAGTAATCTTATTATTCTACAGTTTTATGGGTTTAATTTTAATCTTATATTTAAATGGTTATGGTTTTTCATATTTAGGTAAAGGTTTTATTATGATTATCGATTTATTATCGTTTCATTATGATCTTCGTTTTTCTATATTGACTATGTCTATTTCTTTATTGAGTTGTGTTCATTTCAAATATTTTATTCAGTAAGTTGAATTTTTGTATTTTTATTTTAATCTTAATTTTATGGTTTTGGTTTGTCATATTAGGTTATAGTTTTGTTTTTATCTTCTCGTTTAATGGTTTTTCTATGGGTGTTTCGGGCCTGCGAACAAAGAAATTCTTAGCTTTTGCTTTCTTTGTTACAGAAAAACATCCATATTTTAGCTTATTTGCATTCTACCAGGCCCTTGAAAACGTTAGAATGCAAATATTGCTTTTTTTCTTATTCCAATTTACAATATTTATTTCGATTTTTCTTTAATTCTTCTTTGATTTGATATGGGTAGTCTTAGCTTGTGATCCAAGGAATTGTTTTAATACTGAAGTTGAGTCATCTTTAAATTTCATAAAATTTTTTTTGCACTGATTATATTAATGTATTTCTATATATATATATATATATATATACAGTAAAGCACCGTTTACACGCCCATCAAGGGACTGACGTAAAAGGACGTAAAAATGAAAAGACGTATAATCGAAATTTTAATAATAACACTTTGATTACTACAAATTTAATGACACTTAAGCAAAATTTATATGAAAGTACTAATTAATAAAGTTTCTTAAATTAGTAAATGTATATTATACTTTTTTTAAAGATAATAATTAATTATATATATATATAAGATAGATATCGTAATAAAATTTAATCTTAAAATTTAGCAATTAATAGATACAAAATAATACCAACAGAAAAAAATAGAACTGATTTTAACGAATAGGAAAGACTGACACAAAATTGTTGCGATACAGATTAAGAACCAATAAGAGACAAAAACAATATAAATTACTTACGCCGACATGAATGATAACAATAAAAAAAAAGACCATTAAACTTAATGACAGAGAAAACAAATAAATGAGCACAAAAATAATTGGATAAAAATGCTTAAATTTAGAAGTAAATACTCATCAGCGGGCATGTACTTCATAAAGCTGTGAAAGCTGCATCGATTTCGTAAAACAATATAGCTAATAATAGCAATTTATATTGTTCCAGCCCCGACCGAAGCAGCAAAACCATATTGAATGAGAATATATATATACATATATAAAGTGAGAAAAATCATACTATTAATGGGTGACTAGTTACTAATTACATATATCATACATTGAGTATTATAGTAAAACCTCTCTAAGTTGGACACCTACGGTTCCAAGAAAAAGTCTCCAACTTAGAGAGGTGTCCAACTTATAGGGGGTTAGACATAATGTTAATGGATACATTCCGTTCCTAGAGAAAGCGTCCAACTTAGATGGGTGTCCAACTTACTTATAGTGGTATCCAACTTGAGAGGTTTCACTGTATTACATTTCTTAAGATCTAATATGAACACATTTTGAATATTAATTATATATATTGTGTATCTTTAATAATGCAATTTATGTCCATACAGATAGTTATTTAATAACATTAAAAATCTTTAATATTCGTCTGATTTGCTGCTTGTCTATGAGTATTAAAAATTTTACTGTGAATGCAATTATTCTTTGATCAATTTTTTTCGGATATTTCATGTGTTCCTCCATTTAAGAGGATTTCTAGGAAAAATCCGTCTTATTTAGAATGGAAAATATTGACAGGTCGAAAAACTTTGCGAATTTTAGTAAAGTGGAAAAGACGTATAACCGATATTAGCGCGTATAAACGAAGAATTTTCGCATTAAAATGAATAGGAATGAATCGGGACCTCACTAAAAAGACGTATAAATGTAAAAGACGCATAAATGAGAGACGTATAAACGGTGTTTTACTGTATATATAATAGTAATAATTGGTTAATAAAATATAATGAATGTGATTCGTAATTTCAGTGGCAAATCTCCCCAACCCACTAAATTTTCCCTTTGCTGCAAATGTTAATGTTTCAGAATTTTTCACTTCTGTAGCCCCTCAGAAGATATTTAACAGTTAAAATAATCCTTTTCTCTCCTACAAATCAAATTTATATCCATAAAATTACCGAAAAGTGATAAATATAGGGAGGGGTGTCCGCAAAAAAACGGTGGGTGATAGGGCAAAATGGCTGTCATATTCGGATTCAGGAGGTCATTTTACATAAGAATTTGCAAAAGTGGTTTTGGGGACGATTTTCATGCAGCGCAGTGGAATCGCAAATATATTTTTTTAATATAATCACGGAATACCCATTTTATAAATATGAAATAAACCTATTTAATATAAAACATTACAAATAATTATTTTATTATAAGATAAGCGTAAATATTTATTTTATCATAAGAATGATGCTTAAATGTTGTTTCATTTCAACAAAACAATTACAGGAGTAGAACGTAAACATCTTCTTATTACTTTCATATCATATGATACACAGACTAAAGGTTTAGTCTGTGTATCATATGATATGACCTATCATTAGACCTATCGTCCAAGATTAATATGTCTCGCCTATTATGTGTCTCGGTGGGGGGGGGGGGCGGAAACCACCGCACTTTAGAATGTAGAAAAAGAGGGGAAGGGGGGATCTAAAAACCCATAGAAATAGCATGGGACGGGAAAAAAAAAAAAAAACTCACAATGTCAAGTGTGTTAAAAAAAATAAAGGCTAACACCGGAAGTGATAAAAGGACAAAACTGACTAGAAAAACTCATCGTGGAGTGGGTGTCTAGGGCTGGGGCATTAGACCTATCGTCCAGGATTAATGCGTCTCGCCTAACTGAACCTCTGAAAACTGATTTAACTACAGTGATAAATTGCTATTTACGTAGTATATAAAACTATAGTTATTAAATCTAGCAATATATATCATATTGTTAGATTATTAAAATCAAATAGGATATTATATAATTGATATTACAGTTTAAATCTTTGAAGAATTTGAATATTCTAAGCAATAACTATAGCTGATTCTTTCAATTCAAATTATTATAACAAAAAATAATCTTTTGTGTCACTCACACGATTTTCTCTTACCCTGAAATTTAATACTATAAGTACGGATTGGAGATTAAGGTTTAAGATAGCGAGTACTGTTATGTAAACCTATGTTAGAACAATACAACTTAGGCTTCGGAACAGCTTTATTTCACAAATAATTCTATGTAAGGGAGGCTACCCAGCCCCTCCAACCCTCCGTTTCATTATTGTACCTACATTTATAGAGAATTCAAATCTGTTATTAAGTTCAAAAGTTCATTTAAAATTATTTAGACAACTTTCATACACATCATTCCTTGTAACTTACAAACCTTGAACAAACTTTTGTAGTAACAAACGAATTCACTTCGAAATACATCATTTGGATCGCCTGAAATTATTTGTTTTTAATTTACTTTAACAGACACAGACACAGGCAAAGATCAAACTGTAAAACTTGACTTTGGTATTCAGGAAGCCTCAAAACGTATAAATGTACAAGAAACCAATCAATGAATATTTAGCTTAAAAAAATACGTTATTTACCACATAACTTTGAGGAATTAATTTCAGTTCCTGAGCACCTTTCCTGGACATGATAAAATATTATATGATATAATATGTTATAATAAAGCACTTACACTAACAAATAAAAAAGGATGTTATGGCTTAAATATTGGCAGCCTTGTATATCTTCTGAAAGTTATGTACACATCGCATGGTGCACATAAATATAATTCCTATATGAATAACACACGGCGTATCCTGAAATACACTTTCATTAATTTTTAAGTATTGTCGCATTATAATCTAGTTCTTTTGTGTAACCCTGTAAACGAACAGTGAATGATTTCTATACCATATTCCACATGAAACATGCTTTTACGCATATAAAAAATATATATTCGTTTCATTTGATTTAGTGCAGTCTATAGATGTTAAACTCTACTTACCTGCAATTTCCCCCATAGACGCATGTATTTGATCTGTAAACGACCATTTGCTTGATCTCAACGAAAAACTTAGTGTAGCTTCCCTATATGATACACATTTAGAATACAAATCGCTAAGAACATGATTTTTAGATTCAGGGACCTCAAAACGTATTAATATAACAAAAACTCAATTTCGAAAATTTGATCCCAAAACAATGCTTCTCTACCTTATGAGTAAGAGAAAGTAATTAGTACATTTATCCTCTCACTCATCCATGAGTGACTCGAAAAATTCTAAAGTTAAAATTAGCATCAGTATAATTTCTAATAAAATAATAATAATAATAATAATAATAATAATAAATAAATAAATAAATAAATAATACATATAATGTCAAGACTTTTTTGCGGTCCACCAAAATTTTGTCGTGGATCATGAATGGTCCACGGACCACTAGCCTAAATTAAATAAAATGAGAAATAAACTTACAATTTTTCATCTATTGAAAAATATTGTCTATATTTACATATTTCTGAACGTAAAACAATTTACGTATTATATGATATTCTTCGCATAAATATAAAAACATTTTGTAATATGAATACATGTGAATATATTTTATTTTTCTTAATTCCATAATGCATAACTGTTGAAATTAAAATAGCGTTTTCAATTAATTCAGTCGCAATTACAGTTAAAAGTTAACATACTTGATATTTCGAAATTATTTTTATATTCCATATTATTCAAGTCAAACTGATGAAATTCGCTTCATAAAACTACTTCATTTTGTTTAGTTCTAGATAGAGCAGAATCACTTTAGATACAATAATAACAGAGGTGAAACTAATAACAATTACAATTAAAAATTTTCATGCGCAATTTTTCTTCTTCTTCTTCTTTTCTTTTCTTTTTTTTCTTTTTCTTTCTTTCTTTCTTTATTTATTTTATCTACAATTCAAATTAAATTTGCTTCAAGAAACTATTTAATTTGGCAGATTTCGTGAAATTAAAGCAGACATGATGATGAAATCAGTCACGATTACAATTAAAAATGTATAAGCTTGAATTTTCTTTATGTATTTATACGCTTGAATTTTCTTTCTGTATGTATACAACATTCAAATGCAAAATAATCATTCGCTTAACATATTCACTAGTTCATTTTGTCAACCTTTAAATTCACAAGCGTATTATGCATAGTCAAAGTTTTGACGTCAGTCATTATCCAAGTTTTTTTCTAATATTTCAATACTTAACCTTTAATTATCTCATTTGACACTGTTATGATTCAATTTAGAATATAAAGGAGACTGACTACCTGTTTCTAATGCTAAATCATTTTTATTTCATAAGTAATATACATATCAAAATCATTCCCTGTCATTAGTTTGTAAATAGATAATTGGCAACAAATCCAGAAGCTAATAACTTTATTATACAATATTCGGAAAACTTGCTGAGTTGAAATTAATATATCTCTTACCAAAATAAAATAACTAAAAACGATAAGTTTTTATTATTCACATTCCAACTTAAACTAGTTTTAAGTAATTATTTCGTCTTATTTCCTTTTTTAGTATAGCATTGTTAAAAATAAGTCAGAAGCAGTTTAATGAGGTATTTTGCTACTGTAATTGGATATCATATATGATAATTTTTTTATTCACTTATTTTAAACGATTTTGTTTTGTTCTTTAAGAAATATTATTAATGGGATTTCTGTTGTTGATAATTCAATTACAAGCAAAACGAACATCTCATACTACGTCAATACGTTTTATTACCGAAATAAAATGATTCAAATTTTATTAATAGAACGATATGTTTTTACACCTTAAAGGCAATACTGTTCGGTGTAAAGTTGCATTTGTAATAAAGTTAGATTTATAATTACAATTACTCCCCCCCTCCCCCAAAAAAAAAAAAAAATAAATAAATAAATAAATAAATAAAAAGAAAAACATAAAAGAAAAAAAGTAAAAGAAAAAAAGAAAGAAAAGAAAAAGAAAGAAAGAAAATAAAATAAAAGAAAGAAAAGTTAAAAAGAAAGAAATGTTTTGTTGAAAGAATAAAAATTTTGTTAACCAGAGCAAGCTATTTTGTTGTTTTAACGAAGCAATTTTATTTAATCAATATATATAATATATAGGATTTTTACTTTCTCTTACCCATAGGGCCGAGAAAGTATTGTTTTAGGGTCAAATTTTCCAACGTGAGTTTTTGTTATCTTTAAATGTTCTGAGCTCCCCTGAATACGAAAATCGTGTTTTTAGCGAATGATCTGTGTGTCTGTCTGTGTGGATTTCTGTGTGTCTGTTATCAGCATATCTCCAGAACAAATAGTAGCAGAAATTCCAAACTCGGTATTCTAAATGTGTATCATATAGGGATGCTACAGTAAGCTTTTCGTTGAGATGAAGCAAATGGTTCATGTACAGGGACATTCAAAAGTATTCAGATACATTACGTCTATGGGGGAAACTGCAGGTAAGTAGAGTTTAACATCTATACACTGCACTAAACCAAATGAAACGAATGTATATTTTTTGTAATAGAGATAGTCAACTGGGAAATTTTTTTGTGTGTATGTAGGAGAGCCTCGCCGCACCCCCCTCGGGGGGGGGGGGAAGTAAATTTTCATGATGGGTATCTTTCAAAAGAGCTCACCAATACCTTTAAAATGAATGGTTGAACCATCGATCTGCGATAATAATAAAGTTATCGATTTTTTTCATTTTTAACATTTTTTTTTTTTTTTTTTTACTGTAATATTGAGAATAAATTCAACTTCTTTTTGGATATTTTGTGTTATACTACTTCTCTAATATGGAAATCGTCTGTATTATTATAAAAGATAATTTTTTTTAAATAATAATTTTAATAAATATTTTTTTAAAAACAGAATTATTTTTTAATAACCGAATTAAATTCTATATAAATGTAGGTGCATTAATGAAACGGGGGTTCACACAGAATTAATTATCATATAAAACTCTTCCGAAGCCTAATTTGAATTGTTTACCATAGGTTTACATAACAGTACTCGTTATCTTACCGCTTAATCTGCAACCTGTATTTATAGTATTAAATTTCAGGGTAAGAGAAAGTCGTGTGACTGACACACCAGATTCTTTAAAAAGCAGTAATTTCTTATGTTTTAGAAAAACAAAACACTGAAAAAAAAATGTGGGACATTACTTATTTTTTCTAAATATTCTAACTTCCAGAGAATTTTGGTTAATTTCCTAATGGTCTAATAGAGGGCACCCTCATTCATCCATTTTTCATTCATTATATTTCCATTTAAAAACCATCAAATGCGCACGTTACAACTGTATTGCGAATTTAAATTTGCGAATCTCATAATATTGTATGTATGTGAAATTAAAAATTAAAATTTAATCAAATTTAATTTCTATGATTTAGTTGTTAAAATGATATTTATTAAATTTATTTTATTTTATTTTATTTTCAACTTATCATTATAGCATTTAATTAAAACTCTACCTTGACTCTGAAATTTACACTATTAAGCCTCGTGCTATGCTTGGATGTTAGAAGCGGTATAAGTAAAATATGCTATTGTAACGTAACTAATAATTTTTAATAAAAAAGCATCAATAAACTGGCGTTGTAAAAATATTACTTACAAACTTTGAATAAACACCATACAATGCAATAAACTCGCAACAATTGTTTCGGGTCGAAAAAACACACGACCCTTCATCAGGCGAATAAAGTAAGCACGAGTGCTGCAGTCAAAGCGGCAACGTACTTTATTCGCCTGATGAAGGGTCGTGTGTTTTTTCGACCCGAAACAATTGTTGCGAGTTTATTGCATTGTATGGTGTTTATTCAAAGTTTGTAAGTAATAATAATTTTTGTTCTATTATTTTTCTTAGGGATATTTTTATTTTTTAAGTAACATTAGAGATTGTCGTTTTTAAAAAGTATGTTTGTCTTCTGTTTTTTTTTTTTTTTTTTACCTTTTTTCTTCGTGAATTTGAAATTCTTTACACGTCCTTTGGGAGATACTGGGCTTAGCATACCGTGAATTTTTAGTAAATTCCATACAGTATGACAGAAATAACACCTAATTTGCATGCAACATTCAATCTAAGCCCTTGAAAAAGTAATGATGTTGTATGTTTTTCATTAAAAGGATGCTTAATTTTTCAGTAATCTTTAATCTTTATTCATTTTCTATCTAGTTCTTCATGTGAAACTTGGTTTCAATCTTTGCAATGTTTGAAAAAGTTTTCAATATACAGGGTGATTAGAAAAAAACTACCCCGATATATGAGACCATAGCTACCATACCGTTCCGAGAAACTGAATAAAAATTTGGTGGAAGGTATTTTGAGGTATGCGCTCAAGAATTATATTAAAAACAACAGTTAAACTGTAACAGTTACGGTTACAGTAAGAAAATTTCGAAAATTTCAAATGGCAACACCTACTTTTTTTTATTGAAATATAATCTACATAGCAAAAAACCATAAATAGCGTTGGAACGGTACCTTTAGCACGAAAATCGGAGTGCTAGCTGGCTCATAAAAAAAGAAAAAATGCGCCTGTTACGTGCCTACCAGAGCACCACTTTCATTTTTTAATGATGTCATATTTCACACTGAGTCTTTGGTTCAGACTAAAGTCTACTGATTCTGCTTCGAAACGAAAAGAAGAGACCAAGGTATCCTTAAATTCGTGTAAGGCTGCTGAATAAAGGCTTTAATTTTGTTGTCAGTCGTAAGACGCTGTCATGATGACGTCATCACAGTACGTGAAAAACAAGGCATTGTAAAATGGCAATCAAAACCGATTTTGATGATGATAATGATGTTTCCCAGTAAGCGGCGTATTGTTCTGAGAGCAAGAAAGCAAGATACACATCACGCATTTCACAATGCCTTATTTTTCACTTAGTGTGATGACGTCACTCATGACGGTGTCTTACAACTAACAACGGAATTAAAACCTTTATTCAGTAGACCTACATGAAATTAAGCATACCGTGGTCTATTCTTCTCGTTCCGAAGCAGAATCAGTAGACTTTAGTGAGAGCCGAAGACTCAGTGTGAAATGTGACGTCATTAAGAAAATGTAAGTCGTGCTCTGGTAGGCCCATCACAGCTGTTTTCTCTTTTTTTCTTAGTATGCCTAGCGTTGGTGATTTTCATGCTACAGTCTGTAACAAAAGTGTCCGAACACTAGCGAAAATTCCTGTGTAAAAAAAGTACACTTCATACGGTTTTGTTAAATAAATCCTTATCGAATCATGTTCTTACACTGACTAAGAACAGGATTCGACAAGGATTTATTTAATAAAACCGTATGAAGTGTACTTTTTTTACACAGGAATTTTCGCTAGTGGTCGGACACTTTTATTACCGACTGTAGAGGTACCGTTCCAACGCTATTTATGGTTTTTTGGTATGGAGATTCCATTTCAATAAAAAAAAAGTAGTTATTGCCATTTGAAATTTTCGAAATTTTGTCACTGTAACCGTAACATTTAGAGTTTTACTGTTGTTTTTTATATAATTCTTGAGCGCATACCTCAAAATACCTTCCACCAAAATTTTTATTCAGTTTCTCGGAACGGTATGGTAGCTATGGTTAGAGGTCTGCACGGGCCGAAATTTTCAGGCCCGGGCCCGGCCCGGCACTTTGGAAAGGTTTGCTTACCCGGCCCGCCCCGGTAAGAAACCGAAAAGTTCGGCCCAGGTCCGGCCCGATTCAAAAATATGTAAAATTACAAAAAGAAAAAATAAATAAATAAATAAATAAATAAATAAATATATAAATAAAAAAAACCAGGCCTTTCTACGAAAAAGATGTTTAGTATGTGTTTTGCTGAGGTATATATCTAAGCAATAGAATGTTCTTTAACAAAACTGCTGAATGTTTACTAGACATTTATATATAAACGGTATTTCATTATTACAGACGTACAGAAGACACAAAGAGAGACAGAAAGTCAAATCGAAAATATTAGCAATCCTCAAACAATATAGGAAGATATTTAAAATGGTTAATAGTACTAAAAATACACTTTCAACCACTTCCTGTTATATACCGTAATGTATCCAACTCTTTCATGCGATCCGGTAAACAAAACTTTAATGCTAATCCAACCATATTCAATAGAAAAGATGCTTTTGCACATGCTAAAATTGATGCTACTTTCCTCTCCGTTTGGTTTTGCAAACTGATTCCAGTTGGTTGATTGCGTTACTCCTTCTCCTTTGCGTTTTTGCCATGCTTTAGTCTTGCTTTTAACTCAAGGCAGTAGAATGTGTTTTGTACTCGAAGAAGAAAGGCCACGTCTTTTCGAAACCGGTAGTGCTTTCATTATTTTATGATGTGTGAAGAAGTTTTTAAGTTTAAATAAACACAGGTAGTATACGTCATACATAATACATAACGTATCAGAAACCTTTTGCAAAGCTCTGTAAACTAATTATTAATTATATAATATATGCTCACCACTTTCTACAGAAATTATGCTTTTAAACAGTACATGCATGTATATTAATTTCATTTTGTTGAATGTGGTGTAATCACCTTACATTAGATATAACGTACTGGAATTCTTTAGCGTAGTCTTGTAAACAAATTATTAATTCTATCTGCAACATTTTCTGCAGGCACTATGTATTTAAACTTCATAATATTAATAAAGTATTTAAAAAGGACAATTTATATACTAGTAACCTGCAAAACCTTGATTATGCGTGTACAAAATTTAAGATTCTTCAGTAATAGTAATGATAATAGTAAATCTAGCAAATTACAGTTGGTATATATCACCCAACAAGGGGCACTCACGAACTATGACACGCCGATCGTAACCAAACTTTACAGTTAGTTAAAGAATATGAAGATATACATTCCTATCAATTTATATCAGCAAACGTTACTTCAGAACAGAGGTATTGGTGTTCGAAGTTGGAACTATTTTTTTGCAATATTGTGACATCATTCAATTTATCCATTTGACTTTTCTATTTTTTCCCCATCAAACACGCGCTGTTTGATATAAATTGTTAGGAGTTTATATCTTCGTACTCTTTTAACTACCTGTAAAGATTAGAGCCCCTAAATAAAATAATAGGCCGGCGCATCACCGCCATTTTTTTGCCTCCGAAAAGGACAGCATTCCCGCTTGGCGTCTTTATCGCTTCCCTTATGATTTTAAGAAATCTTGATCTGAAGCTAATCCGGTCAAGATAAGAGCAATAATCAACAATAACATTCCTAAAAACACATATTTTTTACAATACATTCTCAGGATGTCATTATACTCTGAGGATATACTGGGGTAAGATGTGTTGTTAGGGCGGTTTCTGTTTCTTTTACAAAATGTCGCCAAAACTCAAATACACAGTAACAGAAGGTCTGTGAACACTTTATATTCACTTCTTGAATGATTATAGCAGTTTATCGCTAAACAAACTTCCATATCATAGCTAAAATTATGAAATATAATAAAACAAGTTACTCTAAAGTAACGTAAGACGATTAAAAAAAAAAAAAAGTTTGTCATTTGTTTATCAGAGAAACGCGCTGGGTACATGTGGCAACCCTAAGGCAACAAAATGCCTGATGCGCCAGCTCGTATATATAGGAGCCTTAGTAAAGATTGGTTACGATCGGTGTGTCAAAGTTCGTGAGTGTCTCTTGCAAGTAGTCCTTCTCACAACATAGTTCTGCATCTATAAAGAACCTTGTGAGAAGTAGATCGTTTGCGTCAATCGAGGCAATATCTGATGCTCTGAAAACTAAATAAAAAACAATGATAAAGTTTTTTTTTTTTTTTTTTTTTTTTTTTTTAGATATAAAATGTCAACCTGTAATTACAATGATTAGTAAGCAGTGATTAAAAAGGGCATAATTATTAATTGCAATTATAAAGATAACTTACTACATAGTTTCGCATATGTAAACTTATGTGCTGTAGATTGGCAACTTTAATCGAGTCATTATCTTCTGATTTGAAAATAACTAAATATAAAACGATATAGGAAAAACTTTTTACTTTCATTACCCGACTACCGTAGGCAATGGAAGTACGAGGTATTTGGTCCAAAAATTCGATATCAAGATTTCACTTGATTTACACGTTTTTAGGTTCCCTGAGTCCAGAAAAGTGGTTTTTGGCAATTGGTCAGTGTGTATGTGTGTGTGTGTGTGTGTGTGTTTGGGGAATCTTCTGTCTATTATACCTCGGAAACTAATAAAGATAAAACTACGAAACTTTAGAAATGAAACAGGTCTGGTGTACAGATGAATTTTCTAAATTTTGGGGGAAATTGGAAAACCGGAAGTGCGATACCCGAAACCGGAAGTGGGGCCGTAAGTCCGTATCTCAAAAACGGCTCTAACGATTTTCTTCAAAATTGCTGTATAATCACTCTCATTCTATTAGATATCCTTTCGAATGATATAGTTAATTAGTTCAGGAAAATTAATAGGCGCCCTGTATAATTAGCTGAATTTTAGGTCCTGCAAGTACATTCCTTTCAAAATGGCTGCATGATTTTTTTTTTTTTTTCAAACTTGCCATATTAACCCTCTTTTAAATATTCTTTTGCATGTAATTGTTGTTTTCTGGTCAACAATTAATTAAGTCAAGCTTTGGTAAAAGTCGGTATCTCGAAAACGCCTCTAACGATTTTCTTGAAAATTGTTACATAAACCCATTTTAGATATCCTTCCTCATGCTTTACTTGGTTATAACAGAAAAATTAATAATCATCCTGATCAGATAGATCAGTTTTAGATCTCGGAAATTGGTGTTTAAAAAAAAAATAAATAAAAAAAAAATAAATCTACCAACCAATTTTCTTTTCATTTCTTTTTCTTAAAAAAAAAAAAAAAAAAAAAAAAAAAAAATCGCTGTGTAAATTCTGTTTTATATATATTTACACGTGTATTAACTTTCTCTTACCGGAAAACTTTTAGGTGTCTATTTCATTAGGTCAATTCTATGTCCTCTGATAATATTATCTCTAAAAAGTGCATATAATACGTGTAAGAGTTGGTAATGGAAGTCGTGTAGTTGTTTTGCACCAGATTTTTTTTTTTTTCTGTGTTTGTATGTGCATGTGCACATGAATATTAAATGTCAAATTCATTATATTCTGTGCGAAATAAAGGCATTAAAATGGGATTCAAAAATTACATCTCCTAGAATACAATGCTTTGAAATTCCTTCGTGTGTCTGTACACAAATGAAAGGTGGTATTTGGCCCATTTACAATAGAGAACATCCATAGTAAACTTATGTAAAATATAGCCGTTTCAAGGAATTCCATAAATACTTTCAGGAATTAGAGCGCGGACAGACGGAGAGTCAGACAGACAGATCGGCTTATCCAAATTATAATCACACTTAAACATTGTTAGAAAGTGTTAGAAAAATTTAATGCAAACAAAAATGAAGTTCCAGCAATTTTCAATTAGTGTGCTTTATATATTACTGAATACTTTTGTGTTGCCCTGTAAATCTTAATGCTAATCATACCGTATTCTGTGGAGAGTATATTTTTGTGTATATGAATAATTAATGCCAATTTTATTATGCTTTATGCAAAATAATGTATTAAAATGGGGTTTATAAAAATATTTCTTGTACACTGTTAAAAAAATGCAGAAAAAATACAGAAATTCTCTATAATTTCAGAAAAAAAGTCGTAAAATACGTTTTGTCTACGTAATTTTTCCGTAATTTACGACTTTTTTTCTGAAATTACAGAGAATTTCTGTATTTTTTCTGCATTTTTTTAACAGTGTAGAACGTAATACTTTCAAATTCTTTCGTGTGTCCCTGTACACAAACCATTGGTGGTATTTACTCTATTTTTAAAAGGAACATTCTGGAATAAATTTCAATGACATAGATCACTACAAGGAATTTTATGAATATTTATGGGAGTTAGAGCATGAACAGTCAGACAGACATATCGAAGTCATAGACACTTTTCAAGTTTGTTGGAAAGTGTTAAAAAAAATAATTATTAATTCCAGTTATAAAACTAACTTAAAACATAGTTCTGCCTATAAACTTATGGGCAGTAAATCGTTTCCTTAATCAAAGCAATAACCACTGCCATTGATTTGAAAGCTATATTGTTTAAAATTTGTGTTAATTTATACCAAAATTTGATACTGAAGTAGTTGCAACTACCCGATGGTTTAACCTTTTACCATGATTTGGTAATTTTATGTTGAACCAAATATTGGTATTATGTTAATAAAAAAAAAAAAATAAATAAATAAATAAATCAGTTTTGGACCGAGGAGAGGATCGAACTGAAGACCTTCGTGTCTCAAGTCTAACACTCTAGAACTGTACCATACTTTCTTGCCCGATAAGTTTGTTTCGCTAATTGTGATAATAGGGGCTAAATTTTCTAGTCTCATATCTCGACCAATGGGTAAGATGTTGCACAAAATTTGCACTTTACACTATGTTTTCGACCACGCTTTTTAACTTAAGCTTGGTTTGGTTTTACAAAGAATTTTACTGAGTCTTACTTCCTAGACTTTATAATAGATTTTTCTCTCTTCTTAAAAGGATATACTTTAATAAACTTTCTTATAGTAACATCTGGTTATTGATGAATTAAATAAAGAACTCTTTTTCTCTTGTAATGATTATTGGTTTTGAATGACATAATCACACGCGATCTCACTGAACAGCTTTTATCTTTATTCTCCGGTTTACAGCCGGTGATTTTCAGCACGCTAGTGGCGCCATCTCCTGAATACAAGGGGAATTGCAATTGCATGTACGCCGAACCTCTTCCTTTGTGAGTGGATGTATGATAGCTTCAAGTTTTGGTGCAACTGAAATTCAATCACAAGAAGTAGAAAATTAAAAGGGGAGGTTGCACCATATTATGATATTGCTTAAAACTTTACTCCATATAATGGTTCAAGTTTTAACTGAAAATTTTAAAAGTTTAAATAAACAATAATAATTAAGTTTAAGTTTAAAAATAAAAAATGTCAACCATATATTGAAATATTACGTAGGCAGTGATACGGATAATTATTAATCTATACATATAAAAGAGTACTTCCACTCACTCACTCACAGACTCATCAACGCACAGCAAAATCCACTGGAGCCACTGACTCGAAATTGGGTCAAATTATAAAACATACAATGTAAGCACCGCCTAAGAAGCGATTTTGCGAAATTCGCCTCCCAGGGGGGAGTAGGGGACAAAATGTGATTTCACAAAAACCTTTATATCTCAAAGAAAAAAAACAGATATCCGTAAAATTTTTGCTTTAAAATATAGCTAACACAAATAACTAAAAACCAATTTCTTGAATTTTAGAAATTCGGTCCCCAAGGGGGAAAAGGGAGCAAAATGTTATTTCACATGCGCAAAACGTGGTTTCACATACTCCTATATATCTCAAACAAAGAAAAAGCTATAGATGAAATTTTTGCTCTAATATATAGCTAACACAAATACCTGAAAACTAATTTCTGGAATTTGAGAAATTTAGCCCCCGAGAGGGGGAAGAGGGGGCAAAACATGATTTGAAATAATCCTTTATATCGCAAACAGAAAAAAAGATATATGAGATTTTTGCTCTAAAATATAGCTCCGACCAATACATAAAGACTAATTTCTTTAATTTTAGAAATTCGTCCCAGGTGGGGCAGGAAAGGGGCTATGGGGCAAAAAAATATCAATACAGTTAGACCGTTCAAAGTTGTTACAGATAGGCTTTAGAGGCCTGCAAGTCGAATGAGGATATTTTCGAAAGTGTTATTCGGAGGGGATTAGGAGGAGTTATTAGGAGTGTCAGAAAGGACGGGGGGGGGGCGGCGGAAGTGCATAAAAATAAAATAAATAAATAAATAAAAATAGAGTTAGACCGTTCAAAGTTCGTACGTAGAGGTTTTTGATACCTACAAATCGATTGTAGATATTTTCGAATTTCTAAAGTTATTAAGAGGGGCGGGAAGGGGTGGGCGGAGGGGCAAAAAATAAAAAAGAGTCGTTCAAAATTGAGACATAAAGATTTTTGATATTTACAAATCGATTGCGAATATTTTCGAATTTTTAAAGTTATTAGGACGGGAGTGAAGGGGCAAAAAAATAAAAATAGAGTTAGGTTGCTCAAAATTGGTACATGGAGATTTTTGATACCTACAAACGACTGCGAATATTTTCGAATTTGTAAAATTATTAGGATAGACGGGGACGGGGGGGGGGGTGAAGGGGCAAGAATATATAAATAAGAGTTAGAGCGCTGAAAAGTAGTGTTATTAGGTTTTGAGGCCCGATAAATCGATATATGCGGATATTTTCGAAAGTACAGAATTATTACGAGGGGCAGGAAGTGGGACGAGAAAAGGGGTAAAAATAAAGAAATTCTCATAGAATGTTGTAAATTAGTATTATTAGGTTTAAAAGCCCGAGAGAACGACTGCAAGTATTTTTTAAAGTCTAAAATAGTTAGGAGGGGCGGGAACGGTAGGTAAAGGATCATGCGCGCCGTGCGCGCCTGTATACGCTGTCGCAAGCAGGGGGCCCAGGTCCGATTATTCCGCCAATGGGAGAAGATTTTTTTTTTTTTTTTTTTTTTTTTATGCTTTCCCTTACGATAATATAGTGATTCATTAAGAGTGTCGAACATAAATGCACGCGCACAGCGCAGAATGGCCTGCGTTGCCGAAGGCAGTGAGGACCCGGTGCAACATTTTCTCTCTCTCCCTCTTTTTTTTTTTTTTTTTTCGCATAATAAAAATTAATGCAATTTTGAGAATTCCTTAACTGTAGTGATTCATTTAAAAATAGTGACCAGCGAAGCGGGCGTAGCCTGCTAGTTACAATTATAAAGTTAACTTAAAATATAGTTCTGCATATACAAAGAAACTCATGTGCTGTAAATTATTTGCTTTAACCCTTTCCGACCCAAAACATTTTTATCTTAAAACATTACATTCTTCTATTTTTGCAAACTGAAAGAAAAATATGGACTATAACCGACATTTGTTGATTGAAAATTGTTTCTTTTCAATTTCACTTTCAGCTAATTAGCTTGATCGTTCATTTCCTGATTTTATTACATATGACTGTTCTAGATGCAAAAATGTAAGTGGATGTCGTGAATATCTAACCCGCATGATCGTACGGCCTGGGTCGGAAAGGGTTAATCCAGGCAATATACTGTGACTGATTTGAAAATTAAATAAAGAAAAATAATTAAGTTTTATTTTAAAAATAAAAAATGTCAAAAAAATATTATATGATAAATAGTTTAATCAATAATTGCAATTATAAAGCTGACTTGAAACGTCGTTTGCAAATACGAAGAAGCTCGTGTGCAGTACATCGTTTAATTTAATGGGGACTATAATTGCTGCCGCTGATTTGAATTAATAAATAAAGAATAATAATTAAGTTTTATTAAATGTATATATATGCAAGTCAATTAGTTATTGATACATTGAGTAAATAGTGATAAACAGAAAGATAATTCGTAATTGAAATTATAAAGCCCGACTCACGTCTTAGTTCTACGTATACAAAGAAACTCATAAGCAGTGACTGCTGCGATTTTAAAGTTAGTTTCGTTATAACTAGTACTTTATAATGAGAAAAGCTGCCTACCATACTAGGCGAGACGTATTAAAACCTAGACGATAGTTTCAGGGCCCCGAGCCCAATCCCTCCCTCAGCTTCGATGAATTTTTCTAGTCAATTTTGACCTTTATTCCTTCCGCTGTTAGACATTTTTTTTTTCCCCACACACTTAACATTCTGAGTTTTTCATCCTTGTCCCATGCTTTTTTCAATGGATTTTTAGCCTTTTCCCATCAAATTTTTACATTCTGAAGTGCGGTGGAAAGGGCCTTACATTCTAAAGTGCCACTGCACTTTATGGGTGTATGGGTAGGAGTAAAGATGTAAAGAAAATCATTTTGTTTTAATTATAAAATTTTAGTCATTTTCTTTAATTAATAAAGCGTATGTATGTAGTAACAGATGTTTGTTTAATTAAATTAACTATTACGAAAAATAAATAAAATTTAATATAAAACAAATAAATAGAACTTAATTTTAACTTAAAGTAATTACAATAGAAACTTACTTTGTTAAACTGCTACTGGCATTGGTAAATTTCCCATATATTTAAAAAAAAAACAAATAAGATAAAAAATTGCTTAAAGCTAATTCTTAAATTAAATTAGAATGTGAATAATGAAAAATTCCGTGTTATTTATTGTTTTATATTAGTGATTAATATATTCAACTCAGAACGTTTCTTCAATCTTCTGAATTAAGGTCTCTAACTTTGAGATTTGTTGCCAATTATCCACTTTCAAACTAACGACAGGTAGTAATTTTTATTATGTCAATTAGTTATGGAAGAAAAATGATATAAAATGAGCTGAAACTGATTCAATATTAAGATCATGTAGTCACTTTTAAATTCTAAATTGAATCATAACAGTATCAAATGTGATAATTAAAGGTTTAGTATTGAAATGTCAGAGAAAATTTGTCTGTGAACTTTTAACATTGACAAAACGGAGTAATGAATTTCATTAGTGAATGGCATTTTGCATTTGAATAATGTATGATTACAAAATGAAAAATCAAGAATATTAATTTTTAACTGTAATTGTGATAGATTTCATCACAAAAGCTACTTTAATTTTAACAACGCTGCATTTGAGAAATGAACAAAATTAAATAGTTTCATGAAGCAAATTCCACTGGTTTCGTTTAAATTGTAGAGAAAAAAAAAACTGCTTAAATTTTTTATAAACAGAATTTAAATTATTACGATAAGATTTATTTTAATCTAGTCTACCATATAAAGGCATGCAGTAACTGTATTTCCTTCCCTAGCATAGGTTACTATATTAATTTCTTAAAACTATTTTGGTATACCTTTAGCATAAGAGCACTTAGGCAGTTTCTATATTTTTGTTGTCATTCTGGCAAGAAATTAAAATGGCTATCGCAATTGCGTAAGGAAACATCTTGGCGAGAAACAACCGGAATATTTCGGTGGCAAATTTCAAATTTCGTATATTTGTTGGTTATATCCAGAAAATATACCTAGCAAATATTCAAAATCCCTCAGCAGTGCATATCCAGAAGAAATAGCCAACAAATATTCAAAAGCCTTTATCAATACATATTCACGAAATATATTTGACTAAATTATGAAAAATATATTTTTTGTAATCGATTGCTTTGTTATTATTATGGTTTAAATACTGTTTTGATATTTAATGGAATACTTTTTTTAAAGTTTGATATTTTTTAAGTTTTTATATTAGTAAATAATATAGAATTTAAAAAATTCTTTTATAGTTAGCAGCGGTGCAGTTAAAGAACGTAAATTTTAGTATATAAAATAGTTTAACTTCAAATATTAACTAAATTAATAGATAGAGTAAAAAAAAAAAATAATAATAAAATAAATAAATGAATGAATGAACTAAAATTGAATTTGAAACTGTATCTAGAATTTTTCATTCACCTTTAGTACATAAATTATTCATAAATTTTATTTGCTAAATTATTCGTGTTTATTTCTGTGTGTTTACTCGAGGAATGACAGCCATTACAGAGTCTTTCCCCGAGTAAAAAGGAATCACTTCTCCCCCCTCGATGATCAATCTATGTCTTATTACTATATCTATGGAATACCGTAGTTTAAAGGGATTGCGAAAAGGGCTCATATCGAAGAATGGTTTGAAGAATATGATTAGGAAATATGAAGACACTGGAGGCTTGAGTGTGCTAAGAGAAAGAGGGCGAAAATCGGTTATGAATGAAATTATCGAAGAAATCACTACTGCTGTGGTTGAAAGAGCCTCTGGTTCCCACAATTCTTGAGCAAGTTCTCGGTCGGTATCACGTGAGTTGACGATTCCTTCGTCGACAGTACAAAAGTTCTGAGATCCATTTTAAAATGGAAAATTATACCTCTGGGGGTCACCGAGACGGGAGAGCCATCCCTTCCGTGCAGGATCAAAATTGTGATAGCATGTCTCCGGACTACCTCTAGAGGTGTGTCCCAGACCGTCGCCAATTGCCCATCTGCGCAGCACTAGTGCGAAGTAAAACCCAACCAACCAACCAACCATTTAAAAATGGTATCCGTATAGGATCCACATGGAGCAAATACTGCAACCTCATGACCACCAAACACGCTCAGAATTTGCTTGACGATTTTTAGCAAGAATGGATGTTGATGATGCGTGGCCTTGGAAAATTCTACGGTCAGATGGGGTGCACTTTTCTTTAGATTGAGCTGTGAATAATCAAAATTGCCTCATATAGGGTGCTGCACCTCCTAATGTCCTGCCCCAACAACCACTGCATTCTGATTACGTCACTGAATGATGTGAATTTACTGTGGATTTTATCCTCGGACCGTTTTTTCCTGAAACTCTCACTCCTCAAGGTTTTAAAAGATGCTCTGTGATGAGTGCACGGTATAGTGAACTCCTTCGACAGCAAATCCTTCCTAATTTACAGGAAATGCAATGTTTGTAGACCACTGTCTTCACGCAAGTTGAAGCAATTCCCCACATTGGTTACTAAATCAAATAACTGCTTCGTACTATCTTTGGCGAGAATCGTGTAATATCTAGAGGTTTTCCGGATGCCTGGCCTCCTCGTTTACCCGACTTAAATCCATGTAATTTCTGGTTGTGGGGATTCCTAAAAGACCGTATTTATAGAGAAGGAATTAGGACTTTACCTGAGTTGAAAGCCAGCACTATAAGCCATGTTGCTGAAATCCCTCGAGACTTTTTTTGCACTACCATTGAACACGCTACAATACGCTTTTAACGCGTAATTGGTGTCAGTGGAGTACACCTTGACCACATTCTGCAATTGAATAAATTTTAATAATTCTGACAGATTTTTTGTTTTTCTTTAAGTGCTACAGTTCCCCCTGGTGGTCTTTTCTTTATATTGTAGATATCGTTTCCCCATGGTCTATATAACGTATATACAAAATTTCATCAAAATCCGATAGGCAGAACGGGTTCTAGAGGGGGCCTGAATAAGGTCACTTTAATTATAACCACCCTGTATGTACATATATATATGTACAGGGTGATTAGAAAAAAAACTACCCCGATATATGAGACCATAGCTAGAGGTCTGCACGGACCGGGCTCGGGCTTAAAATTTTTTTGTAGGCTCGGGCTTAATATTTTTTGTGTGTACTCGGGCCGGGCCGGGCCTGGAGGAAATTTTAAACCCGAGCCCGGCCCGGCCCGGCCCGAAACTTTTTCTAAATTCCTCTTTAATCAACGAAAAAAGAAAATGGTAAAATACTTTTTCAGTCATTTATTTTACGTAATTTTACAGTCTGGTATGTCACATGAAATTTTATTTTGTTAAAAGGTGTCTGTAACTACAATTTAATTGTCTATCATTTTGACTGTTCGCGATCTGATTTTACGCAAATATTTTAAGCATGTCTCGAATATATTTTACTTAAAGTAATATTAGATGGTTTCTAATTCAAAATAATATGCATGTTACTACCAGTTTCCGTACATGTAACAAACAAAAGAAATTAGATACGTTACTGTATATAAGGCTTTGTTTTCTATGGTCTGTAGTGTTTAGGTGGTATGAAGGCTATAAAAATCCTTCCGCTGTAACTTTTCCTCTAAGGGTTGTTTTTCTTTTCTCAGGGGCACTGGATGACTGGCTAAAATTGATGCACACACACACACACACACACAAAAAAAAAAAAAAAAAATTAATATTAATACATTATAAAGGTATTTAAATAAAAATAAAATATAAATATAAATGAATTATTTAAAAATCCCCTCCCTTCTTTATTTTTTCTGTTTCTTTCTCTAGCTTCCTGATTTTTGGTTCTGTTTCTGTCTGTTTTTGCAGGCTTTTTCCTATGGGTTGGCTGTGTTGCTTTTCCTCCTTTCGCTCTTGCCCTACTTTTAGTCTTGATTTTGCCTCCAAAGCAGTAGCATGTGTTTTGCACCCGAAGAAGAAATGTCACTTCCTTTCGAAACCAGTAGTGTTTTCATTAATTTTATGGCGTGTGAAGAAGTTAAGTTTAAATATTGATCGTACAGCATAGTTCTTTTAATTTAGTATTGTACTGACTGTGTATTGTATCACCGCACTTTTGCAACGGAAAATCCATGAAAAATTGCACAATCATAAGTGGGAAAAAACAATTCATCTAACACCAGTCAGAAAGTGCATGAAAATTTGTCAAGGAAAAGACACTAAAGAGCGGGAAGGGTGGTCTGGGGGCATTGGAATTATTAAAAGGACTTGCTGCTTCTCGACTAGTGCCCGTGTTATGCTCATTTTGGGAAAAGAAAGGAATTTTTTAAGAAATTATCTCCTTTATAGAACATCATATATTTCTCTAACACTGAATTATATATAAGTTTATTTGATATATGTACAGAGAGAGAGAGAAATTTTGAAGAAGCAAAAAATAGCTGTGTATTAATAAATAATAGAGAATGATTACAGAACTTATGCTCATGATATGTATAATACTAATTTTGTTTACAAGTCAGTAGCAGCGGGCATTGTCAGGATTAGAACAAGCTATTTAGAACACGCGATTTTCTTTACGTATTCAAAACAACATTATGTGACAAACAAGTTGAGTTATCTAGTACCAATTAATGGTGTTTTTCTAAATTTATTATTATTTTTACTATTATTTAAGAGTCCTGATTTTTTTTTACCAATATAAGGCTGAATATCACATAAATGTGCATTTTAGTGTTTCAGGTCTTTATTATTAATTTTAAGCAAATAAATTGTAAAATTTTATTATTATTATTTAGAAGTACCTTTTTAAAAAGGCATCCAATCATAAAATGTGAGTTTATAGCAATTTCAGTATTTTTTAGAAAATTTTAAACCTTATAATCGTCTTTTCGTGACTGTCTCCAAGACCAAATGTTTACATACAAAGTATGTTTTTTACTAAAAAAAATAAAATGATAATTATAATAATTGTTAATTCTTGTAAAAAAAAACTATTTGTTTTCAAAGGAATTTTTTTTTTTCTTTTTAATTACGTTAATTTTCATGCATGTGTAATTAAAATGCTTGTATGCAAGTCTGGACGTCATTTTCGTGACACATGAAAATAACTTCATATATCATCAAGGGATGGTGCCACCATTCACTTTTTTTAAAGTTTAAGATCAGAAATCAACATTGACGATATGTGGGGGAAAAAAATCTCAAGAAAATTGAAAACAGGTAAGAGTTAACATTATTTTTATTGTTTACATGCTGTGCGTACTTTTATTGCTTGTCATTTTCGAGATGCATAAAAAATAAAAAAATATTATTATAAAATTTAGAACAAAGTTTTATTTTAATATAGAATGACGACCAGAAGAAGAAAATGTGACGATATCGGCTTAGTGAAAGCATGTTTTTCAGTACAGAACGAATTATTGACGATTTGTCATTTTCGTGACGGTCATTTTTGTGACGTCACGAAAATGACATTTGTTGCAGATTTACTATTTTGTAAGCCCTGGATTTAAATAATTTTTTATTTTGAATTAAAAGATTTGTTGGTGTAGGATAAGCTTTATATTTAAATATTTAAAGTACTTTCCGGTATCCAGGTAAATATAAAAAAATTACATACGACATTAATATTAAGATACAATTAAAAAACCAAACTTTTATTTATTTATTTAATTTAATTTAATTTATTATTTTTTTTGCCCCCTTTAAGGTGTCATAGAGAATGTTACTCAAAATATTTTACTTGTGTCATTTATGGCAAGATGCAGAAAAAATAATTTGCATGGCCTGACAAAGAGGATGTCCATGAAATTCAAGTGCCACATTATCTGTGCAAAATTAGGAATTCTCCTGAACCTGCTTCAAATAGATATTTTAAACTTCAGGATGAAGATTTTAATAATGTTCAAAATGCTTTTTTGAATTTAATTCAGTTAATCATTAAACTTGTAACTACAAGGATTTTAATACAATAAAATTGCTTGATATTCTCATTATTGCTCTTTCTTTTCCCTTCACAATCTTTTCTCTATTGTTCTAATATGTTCCATTTTTAATATTATATGGTCCTATTTCATTGACAAACAATGTTATTTCAGTGAAAAATAGTCATTTTGACAAATATTGTCATTTCAGTGACAAACAGTCGTTTTAGTGACAAACATTGTCATTTCAGTGACAAACCAGTCATTTCAGTGACATCATTTTTTGACATCTTTAAATGCTATAATTAAAAATTTAATGCAAGTAAACTAATTATTTCCAGTTTATAGTCAAGAGGTATGCAGTCTATGATATTTTCCATTGATATAATTTATGTTTATAAAAAAATAAATTTAAATTTATTTATTTATTTTTTTATTTTTTTAAATTTAAAAATTTTGGGTTTTTTATTTTATTTTATTTTTTAAAATGGGAAGAACTTTTTAGAAAAGCCTAAGTCTTGTATTTTTTAATGAATCTGAACCACAAAAAAAAAATTTTAAATGGTAATTTTGATTTTATAAGATAATTAAAATTATAAATTTTTATTGAAAAATTTCAATAAAATTTTAAAAAATTATGTTCGATCTCTGTCAAACTCAGAATTTATTTAAGATGTACTTACGGACTTATTTTCAAAAATTCAAATTAAAATACAAAGTTTGAAAAAAAAGTTTAAAAAAATCCAAAATGCACACTTATGTGATATTCAGCCATAAACAAGGTTCTGCTGTGTGTGGAGGCTGCTATGTAAAACTTCTCTCACATATTTAATGCTTAATTCTTTCTTAATTCATTCTGATGCTACTAAAACTACATTTATAATTTAATAGCGACAGCTTGATCTGCATGATAGATTTATTAAATTGTGTTAAGCAATCCATTCACATTTGTGTGATAAACCAATTTACACAATGAAATTAAGTTAACACCTGCCATCTATTTACGAATACACATGAAACATACTAAGGTGTGGCGATCTTGAAAGCAATTAAGTTTTTTTCCTATTGATACCGAGACTCAGTCTAAAGTTTCAAAGTTTATAAGGTTACGAACCGAAAATATACGAGTGAAAAAATTTCATAAACATTCTCATTTGAAATAAACAAATTTATCATTGCGAAATAAAATAACGAGGGTTAAAAAGTATTTATATTTCAATCCAGGTTAATGGAATTTGTAGTATGAATCTATTTATTTTTTAATGCACAGTTTGCCAATGTAAAAAATCAAAAGATGCTTATCGTAAAATTCTTTATAACTACAGTTTGAAATATATAAATTTTTAATTTATTAATTTATTTCGAAAAAAAAATCTTTTTTTTTTTCGTTTCTAATTATATGTTAAACAAACAACACGATTCTACCACTGAAGGTAATTTTTAGCTCAAACCTTAGTCATACCCGATTAAAAAACTATACAAAAATATGGGAAAAACCTAATACAGTCGGTAACAAAAGTGTCCGAACACTAGCAAAAATTCCTATGTAAAAAAAGTACACTTAATACTGTTTTGTTAGATAAATCCTTGTCGAATCCTGTACTTAGTCAGTCTAAGAACAGGATTCGACAAGGATTTATTTAGCAAAACTGTATTAAGCGTATCTTATTTACGTATGAATTTTTGCTAGTGTTCGGACACTTTTGTTACCGACTGTACAGTCTTCAGCAAAAGTATCCGAGCACTAGCAAAATAAAAAAGTACACTTAATACTGTTTTGTTAAATAAACCCTTGTCGAATCCTGTACTTAATCAGTCTAAGAACATGATTCGACAAGGATTTATTTAATAAAACAGTATTAAGTGTACTTTTTTACACAGGAATTTTTGCTAGTGCTCGGATACTTTTGCTGCCGACTGTATGTTGTGGCCATCACAAATTTTTGATTTCCGAACATACATATGTAAGGAAAGCATTGTAATCATGTCAAAAATACAACTTGAAGATTTTGATGTTTCTATACGTTTTGAGGTCGCCTGAGTCCGTTTTCACTATTTTTACGATGATGTATGAATGTGTGTATGTGTGTGAGTGAACTCGATAGTGTCTAAGTGCGAATGAGCTAAAATTTGGTATGTATGTTACAGGTCACCATAGCATTAATCCTATTAATTTTGGTAAATCTAGCACTTATACTTTTTTTTTTTTTTTTTTACAGGGACACAAAGAAACATTCTTTATCATTTTAACCTATAGGACCAAATTTTAAAAATGCGATAGCGTATAAACGTCTTATTCAATTGAGTAAAAAAGTTATACACATATTATAGATCACAGTTGCACAAACTGTATAGATTTTGATGAATAGGTTTTGCGCTTACAGTTTTTTTTACAGGGACACAAAGAAAAATTCTTTATCATTATGGCCTATGGGCCCAAATTCTTTAAAGGACTATAGTGTCTAAACTCCTGATTTAATTGAGATGAAAATTTATACACATGTTATAGTTCACCTTTGCACGAACCGCATAGATTTTGGTGAATCTAACACTTATAGTTTTTTTATAGGGCAAAAAGGAAAAACCTTTTTCATTAAGGCCTATGGGCTAAAATTATTTAATATGCGATAGTATATAAAAGCCTTTTTAGAATTAATTGAAGTCTTATATACATATTATAGACCACCATCACACAAACCGCATAAATTTTGAAAAATCTATCACATATAGTTTTTTACAGGTACACAAAGAATAATTCTTTATCATTGTGGCTTATGTTTAATAAAGAAGCATCAGTAAACTGGCGTTGTAAAAATATTACTTACAAACTTTGAATATAAACACCATACAATGCAATAAACTCGCAACAATTGTTTCGGGTCGAAAAAACACACGACCCTTCATCAGGCGAATAAAGTAAGCACGAGTGCTGCAGTCAAAGCGGCAACGCACAATGCAAATTGTGCGTTGCCAATGCAATGCACAACGTCAAAGCGACAATGCGTTGCCGCTTTGACTGCAGCACTCGTGCTTACTTTATTCGCCTGATGAAGGGTCGTGTGTTTTTTCGACCCGAAACAATTGTTGCGAGTTTATTGCATTGTATGGTGTTTATTCAAAGTTTGTAAGTAATATTGTGGCTTATGGGCTCAAAATATTTAAAGTGCAATAGCGTCTAAACGCCTCACCGGATTCAGCTGAAAATTTATATACATATTATAGGTCACCGTCACACAAACTGTTTGGATTTTGGCGAGTCTAGCACTAATATATTTTTTTACAGGGACTCAACGAAAATTTTTTTATCATCATGACCTGTGGGCTCAAACTATTTGAAGTACAACAAAGTTAAATAACATACTATGTGGAGAAAAATACTGAAACATCAAATTATTTTTTATTTATTTATATACAACGACTTTTCTTAGTTTACTTTATCTATGCAACCATTAATTACTAAATGTTCGGAAAGTCAAGTGGAGTCATTCGAAATTTCTTTTCTATATTTTCCTATACAAATTCACGAAGTTCAATTTATTAAAATTGTTATCCATCAAAATTATTTTCCATGATATGCAGACAATTTTTCATCTCAAAGAAGTGCATCACTAAATGTTTAATGTAAATCAGTTTTATGTCCTACATTTTATTTCTTCAATTTTTTATTTATTTACTAGTATATAACCCCGTCAAAAATGACGGAATGTGAACAATAAATCTTGAAAACAATGTTTAGATCATGAAGATTACCACGCGATCATTTAAATGTATTTTCAGTTTTTGTTTATAAATCAAATGTGTTTCGATATTTTATAATTTTCGTTCTGAAATTAAAAAAATTCTACCCGATCAATAAATATGAATGACAATAAAAAAAACTGCTGATTGACAAAAAATATAGGCCCGAAAACACAACAGCAACAACACATCCCAGTGTTCCGTTAAGTGCTCTATTTAAAGTCCTCATAATAAGAATAATCTAGTGTGTCACTCACACGACTTTCTCTTACCCTGAAATTTAATGCTATAAGTACAGGTTGGAGATTAAGAGGTAAGATAAAGAGTACTGTTATGTAAACCTATGTTAAACAATTCAAATTAGGCTTCGGAAGAGTTTTATATGATAATTAGTTCTGGCCCTCCTCAACCCCCCGTTTCATTAATACACCTACATTTATATAGAATTTAATTCGGTAATTAAAAAATAATTCAGTTTAAAAAAAATAATTTATTAAAATTATTATTTATAAAAGTTATCTTGTATGATAATACAGACGATTTCCATATTAGAGAAATAGTATAACACTAAATATCCAAAAAAAAGTTGAATTTATTCTCAATATTAAAGTAAAAAAAAAAAAAAAAAAGTTAAAAATGAAAGAAATCAATAACTTTATTTTAAATTATCGTAGATCGATGGTTCAACCATTCGTTTTAAAGGTATTGGCGACCTCTTTTGAAAGATACCCATCATGAAAATTTACTCCACTCGAGGGAAGACATCTACCCCAGGGGGGGAGGCGAGGCTCCTACATACGCAAAAAAAATTTTCCCAGTTGACTATCTCTATTACAAAAAATATGTATTCGTTTCATTTGGTTAAGTGCAGTCTATAGATGTTAAATTCTACTTACCAGCAATTTCCCCTATAGACGTAATGTATTTGAATGTCCCTGCACACGAACCATTTGCTTCATCTTAACGAAAAGCTTACTGTAGCATCCCTATATGATACACATTTAGAATACCGAGTTTGGAATTTCTGCTACTATTTGTTCTTGAAATATGCTGATAACAGACACACAGACAGACACAGAGACCATTCGCTAAAAACGTGATTTTCGTATTCAGGGGACCTCAGAACATGTAAGTATAACAAAAACTCACGTTCGAAAATTTGACCCTAAAACAATACTTTCTCGACCCTATGGGTAAGAGGAAGTAAATAACGATTCACTTCATTTTACCAAAATACTTTCTTTTAAGACTATCGAAGATCCTGTTTCCAAATACGTAAGCGAAGTGTGACGTCACTGACCGTCCGTGGATGCAAGAAAAAGATTCCCTATATTAATCGTCCATTGTATTTTTTGTAAAAAATAATTAAAAATCGAGGAAAATTATTTCCCGATTTTAATACCCGTATTTGGGTATAGATATGCTATCGTATCCCTGTGTTAGATTGAGTTATTTTGTTGTCAAATTGACAAAATTTTAAATTTCAAAACCGTGTCATCTTTGGCGTTTTTTGTATTTGGCGATTAAAAAGATACTACGAAAATATACATGCCAGATGTTTATTTTCGTAATATGTATTGTACGAAATATTGTTTCATATAATTCATCGCTCTCTTAATATAAGTTGTTAAAATAACCATGATTTTTGAAAGGAATAAAATATGTTCGCCAAATAATTTGGCGATATATTTTTTCCGCCAAGGATGACAGATATATTAAATCTATTCCGCTGCAACATATGAGTATCTTATATCAGACACTTTATTTAGACATTTGAAAACAAATTTGACTTCAAATTATGATAGAATATTTATCATTTTCCTTTTAATTAGTATATTAGTTGGATATTTATTGTGTAAATATCATCCTTTGAAATGAAATGCTTATGTTTTCAATCGAATACGGAAGTCTGCTATTTTATTTTTCTAAAGTTTTGAAATTTAAAATTTAAATTTTATCAATTTTACAGCAAAAACAACTTAATCTAACGCATGCACACGATAAATAATACATATCTATACCGAAATATGGGAATTAAAATCGGGAAATAATTTTCCTCAATTTTTAATAATTTTTTACAAAAAATCCAATGGGCGATTAACATAGGAAATCTTTTTCTTTCATCCACTGACGCCCAGTGACGTCATCACTTTGCTTGCGTATTTTCTAACTAACTATCTAATAATTACAGACACTCCATGCTAATCCAAATTCACCTCTTTTCTATACTCCCAACCAGCTTTCTCACCCACAACATCGCCAAAATATCCAGGATCCAGCTAGGGACTTTCTCATTCTCAACCGAACATTTTACCTTGACTCGACATTATCACCTTAGACTACCCTACTTTCAATACTCATTTCAACTGGTGACCTTTACTTGCCCAACCAAACATTCTATCCCAACTACAACTTTACACTAATTTCAAAACTAAAATCAACTGGCGACATTTACGTACTGAACTCGACGCCAATCATACCTTACAATGTAAACAAATAATGAAGCTTGATAAAAATATTTAAAGACTTTAATATGTTTTTACAAATATTTTAAGATTTTTAAGATATTCCCACTTTGGGTTCGAGGCTACAAGAATATCAGCTGGTTAGGCAAACAATCCTCAACTCTACCATAGAAAAGCATTGTGGCTGAAAATTTTTATCTTGCAATATTATTTATAAGAGTTACAGATTATATGAAATTGAAGTAAGAGTGATATAGTGATACCTTTGTTTTGTTTTTAATCCAGTTTTAGTAATGTACTTTAATATTAATCAACATATGTAATATTAAAAGTTGCCTTGTGAACTGTGGCGATGTTAACAAATTTAAATGGATGTTCCATTTAATAAATTACTTTATTAAAGTGATTGAAATTCTAATTATTTAAGCTTTGATGTCTATATATATATATGCGTGTCTGTATAAAATGTTCTTATTAATCTTTTATCCATTATATATATATATATATATATATATGTGTGTGTGTGTGTGTGTGTGTGTGTACATAAAATGTTCTGCAATTTTACGATATGGAATAGTCTTAACTTTATCATTCGATTCAGTTGTTTACATTTCTCTTTTGTTCTTGTTTGAACAGATATCTGATTATTAAGTTTCACTGGAGAAATATTTAGGAAAATGTTATGCATAACAATAAAATAGCATCTTGAATCTAGTTTGTTTACAAAATATCGGCCACGTGTTCGGCAATTTTACCTACTGTGACGTCACAGGAATATTGTCCATGTGTTTTAGAAATATTTTAAGCTTTTTTTTTAATGAAACAATCAAAGAGTCGTTCATTCGCAATTAAAGAGTTGTCCATTTGGAATTTGTATTTTCTGAATGGCAACAGTTTATGTTTGTTTTTATTTGGCATTGCGTTGTTTATAATCATCACGGAGTAAAAAGACCATGAAGTTACATAATTCTATTTATAGGTTCATGTTTATAATAGCCAGTGATCCGTTATATTTAATTAAACATTTAAACATTACAATTGAATAGTTTTCAAGGTTTTAGAAGGAATAAATAACAATATGTGCGATACAAAACATGAATGAAAATGATATGTATGTTTTCGTAAGTTAAATTGAACAAACGGGGAAAAAAAAAATGTCTGCCAAAAGTCTCTGTTTTGAAGCGGTGTAAACCGGAATCGTGAATGACAGATGAGGGTCATTATATATATTAATTTTAATTTATTATTTATATATATATATATATATATTAATAATAATATAAAAAGATTGTTAATTTTGTTTTCAATTATATCAGTGATGCGTAGTTCAATAATTCGTTTAAAATTATTGACGAGTTTTCCTGAAAGTCTACACCCCGGGGGTTACACAGCACGCAAAACGACAATATTTATAGTGCGAATTTATATAAAACTTTGTCCTATAATGTAATATAAAATATTTTGTAAAACGGAATGGCAACACCACCTGTAAGGCGATTTTCACCAAAAGCTATTCAGCACCAAATTAAGTTAATGTTCAGCCAATCCATCAAATGTTTCATGAGATGCAGCATCCACAAAATTCTCGGTGCACACACATACAAATATACAGACAGACACGCAGACAGACAATTTTCTAAAACGGGAAAAATCGTGTTCGGGACATCTTAAAACTTATAAATCCATAGAAAATAGTACGGTCCACGAATACAATATTTTCTACTATTGAATATAGAAGAAAGTAAAAATTAGTTCATTGGTTATAAAAATCACATATTATTTATTATTGATTGTGTAAGATAATTTCTAATTAGTTAAGGTAGAACCATAGCTTCCAAGTTTTTTAATTTATTCCGGAATGCTGCTAGCCCCGCACATTTTTCACACCGTAATCTTTTTAGAAATTTTTTCTTCAATATATAATTATGATTAAATATGAAGAAAATTACTCTAAAAAGATTACGGTGTGAAAAAGGGGCGGGACTAACGGTATTCCGGAATAAATTAAAAAATTTGGCATCTATGGGTAGAACAACTGTAGTGATTATTTTTTTAATGAGAAAATACACTAAAAAACTTTTTAAGTATTACTGTTAATTAAGTGTTAATAGTTACTGTTAATTAAGTGTCAACAAATTAAAACAAAACATACACAGAGAGACACACATAAAAATAAATGAATAAATAAATAATAAAATTCACCGATGAAAACGTTGTTTTCTTAAAATTTTCAGACACTCAAAGTTGAGTTTATTTACTGTGAACATCAACATTCAAAAGATCCGTAAATGAAAAATAATGTATTTGCAATGTACCGAAATATAAATGGTTTTGATATGTCAGGATTTTGTTTTTAATTTCTATATCAAACTAGTAGTATGGTGTGGTCACCACATGACTTTCTTGTATATTTTCTTATACAAATTCACTCAGCACAAACATTTTATTAATATTTTTATTTATTAAAATTAACTTCTCTCATGAATGCAGACAATTTTCATTCTGTAGAAGTATAACACTAAATATCCAAAGAACGTCAATTTTACTCTCTATTATGACATCTTTAAAAAATTCACTTTTTCTTTCTTTCTTTTTTCCTTTTTCCCTTTTTTTTTTCTTCTTTTATTTAAAAAAAAAAAAAGAAAAGAAAAAAGAATTAATTTATTTTAAATTATCACAGATCGACGAATTAACCATTGATATAGTAATTTATATAGATCTATCATCCCCATGTTATCGACCAAAGATTTTTTATGTTCTAATAAATATATGAAAGGAAATGGGATAAGTTTTTATTAATAAGTTATATTTGACAAATTTATGAAAAATATAATTTTTAGAATAAGTTGCATTGTTATTATTATGAAATAATTGCTCTCTTCATATTTAATGGATTATTATTTTTTATTTATTTATTTATTTATTTTAGGATTTTATATTAGTAATATGGAATTTTCAAAACTCTTTTAAATATAGTTAGCAGCAGTGCAGGCAGCCCGCTAGTTTTAATATATAAAAAAGAAATTAACTTTAAATATTAACCAAGTTAATAGATACAGTAAAAAAAAAAAAAAAAAAAAAAGAAAGAAAGAAAGAAAAGAAAAGAAAAATAAAGAAAAATTAATTTGAAACTCTATCTGGAGTTTTTTATTCACCTATAGTACATAAATTATTAATAAATTTTATTTGCTAAATTATCAGCATGTATTCCTTTGTATATTCACTCAGGGAAAGATGGCCATTAGACGGTAAAATGGCCTTTTAACCCCGGATGGAAAGAAATCACCTTTTCCTTCTTGATGATCAATCTGTGCTTTATTACTACAGTCGGCAGCAAAATTACTCGAGCGCTATTAATAATTCCTATATAAAAAAGTACACTTACACAGTGCGTGAAATAAATTTTAAGACTCGTCCCAGAGCGCAGGTTGTAAAGGCGCTGTGTGTGTAAATGCCCATGCGTCATAACGTCCATCTTCTGCTGGCACATTGACAACAAGTTGTGCTCATTCCATTAAGTAGCTGAGAGAAGGCGAGCGTTCATTGCAGAAGTGAATTTTTTTCATGTTGATTTTTTAAGATGAAACAAAGAACTGTAATTAAATTTAACGCAAAACTTAGTAAAAGTGCTTCGGAAACATACCAACTTATGAAACAAGTTTACGATGAATGTTGTTTAAGTAGATCAAATGTTTTTGTGTGTCACAAACATTTTTTGGACTTTAGAAGATAATCAGCGTAGTGGAAGACCACTTTCATCTAGGACACGTGAAGTTATTGAGAAAGTACGAAATATCGTAACAAACGATCGCTGTGCGACACTGAGGATGATGGAAAGCTCTAAACATCAACAAAGAAACAATTCGAACCGTCCTGCATGAAGATTTGGGCAAAACAAAAGCGTGTGCTAAATTTGTTCACACACTTCAACCCCTGAACAAAAAGAAATGAGAAGTGCACATTGCAGAGACATCATTTCAGCCGCTGAAAACGATCCAAACTTCTTGAAGTCCATTGTTACAAGTGATGATACGTGGTATGATCCAGTATGATCCTGAAACAACGCGACAAAGTACGGGACAGAAGTCACAAAATTCACCGCAAGCCAAAAAAACAAGAAAAGTTCCATCCAAAATAAAAACAATGCTCATTACATTCTTCAACAGTAAAGGTATTATCCACAAAGAATTTGTTTCAACTGGACAAACAATTACAAGTGAATACACTTAGCTATTTTAAAGCGTTTGATGGCCAGAATTCATCGCATTCGTCCAGACTATCGGACTGAAAGCAGTTGGTGTTTATTACACGAAAATGCACCCAGTCACACCTCCCTTAATATTCGTCGATTTTTGGCAAAAAATAATGTCTGTGTGTTGAACCCTCAACCGTATTCATACGATTTAGCACCGTGTGACTTCTCCTTATTCCCAAAACTTAAAATGAAGTTAAAAGGGTGTTATTTTGAGAATATTTCGACTATACAAGCAGCTTCAATGCGCGCTTTGCCGGCCATTCCTCAAAGTGATTCACAACAGGCGTTCGATTCATTAATAAATCACTGTGAAAAGTGCATTGAAGCCGGAAGGTTCTATTTTGAATAAAAAACCAAAACAGGTATTAATTTCTTGTTTTCATTTCTTTTTACAGACCCAGTCTTAAAACTTATTTGGCGCATTGTGTAATACTGCTTTGATAAATAAATCCTTGTCGGGTCATGTTCTTAGACTGACTAAGAACATGATTCGACATGAATTTATTTAACAACACACTATTAAGTGTACTTTTTATACATAGGAATTACTGCTAGCGCTCGAATAATTTTGCTGCCGACTGTATATCAATGGAACTATTTGTTTTAGAGATATTCACAAGCTCTTTTGAGAGGTACCCATAATGAAAATTTGGCTCCTTCGAGGCGATACTTCACACTAGACGTCTGCATGGGCCGGGCTTCCGGCCCGGTCCTCGGGACGGGTTCGGGCCGAATTTTTGAATTTGCTCTCGGGCCGGGCCGGGCTCGGGCTTAAAAAAATTTTTCAGGCTCGGGCTCAGTTTTTTTGTGTATAGTAGGGCCGGGCCGGGCCTGAATAAAATTTTCTCCGGGCCGTGTCAGCCAGAATCTTTTTCTGGTTTCCTCGTTCATCAACGAAAAAGGAAAATGATAAAATATTTCTTCAGTCATTTATTTTACGTAATTTTACAGGCTTGTGTGTCACATAAAGTTCTATTTTGTTAAAAAAGTGTCTGTAACGTCAATTTAATTGTCTATCAGTCTGTCTGTCCGAAATCTGATTTTTCGCAAATATTTTTAGCATGCCTCGAAATTAATATATTTTATTTAAAGTAATATTAGATGGTTTCCTATTCAAAATAGTACGCATGTCACTACCAGTTTGCGTACATGTACATAACAAAAGAAATTAGATACATTACAGTGTATAAGGGTTTGTTTCTTTTGATCTGTTGCGTTTAGGTGGTATAAAGGCTATAAAAATCTTTCCGCTGTAACTTTTTCTCCTTTTCCTTTTCTCCAGTGGACGAAAGTAGCATCATTTTTATCATGGGCAAAAGCAACTTTTCTATTGAATATAGTTGAATTAACGTTAAAGTTTTGTTTACCGGAGCGCATGAAAGATTCGGATACATTATTGTATTATAAGAGAAAATGGTTGAAAGTGCATTTTCAGTAGTATTAACCATTTTAAATACCTTCCTATATTGTTTGATGAATGCTAATATTTTCGATTTGACTTTCTGTTTGTCTTTGTGCCTTGTCTATAATAATGAATTTCGGTTTATATATGTCTTGTAAAATTTCAGCAGTTTTGTTAAAGAACGTACTATTGTTTGGTTATATAAAACCTCTGCAAAACACATACTAAAAATTTGTTTTATAAAAAGGCATTCTTTTTTTTTCTTTTGTTATTTTACATATTTTTGAATCGGGTCGGGTCTGATTTTATCGTTTTTTGTCCGGGCCGGGCCAGAAACCGTGAAAAAATAAACGGGCCGGCATTTTTCGACTTCATAACGGGCCGGGCCGGGCCGGGCCCGGGCCTCGAAGTTCCGGCCCGTGCAGACCTCTGCTTCACTCCCTCCCACACACACCCCTAGTGGGAGAAAGCGATATTCCTACATAACAAAAAACAATTGCCAGATGACTAACCATGTTATAAATATACATAATTTTTTTAAATTTAATAATGATTCTTAAAAAATAATTCTCTTTATGCACATTTATACGAATTTTTGTCCTATACCAATACCACCATGTTAAAAATTTAGAAAAAGCGGGATGAAAATGCCACCTGTAAAGGATTTTAACCAAAGTTCATCGTTATTTTTTTTTATTTTTTTTCATTCTAAAATATTATGTAAAATATTATTGTTTCAAAAGAGTGGGGACAATATAATAAAATATTAAGGAACGCTGCGAGTCCTGAATATACCGACATATTTGCAGGGGTTGATTCAGGTTTTAATTTTTGGGGCCCATTTTTGTGGGAAAAAAAAATATTTTTGTGAATTTTTTATTTATTTTTGTGAAAAATCAAAATATTTTTGTGAAAAAAAAGAATTGTCGCTAGAAACCTTTCATTTTAGCAGATACTCTGTCTAATGTTTAATTTCAAGTTTATAGCATTTTATTAAAAAAGTATAGACACTCATTAAAAATAACACTGTAAACATGTAAAAATTTTACAAAAGTATTACTTTTATAAAACAAAATTTTGTGAAAGGGCTGTTTTTATAAATTTGAATTTTGTGAAGGGACCCATTTTATGGATTTGAATTTTGTGAAGGGGCCCATTTTAAGGATTTGAATTTTGTGAAGGGGCCCATTTTAGGTATTTGAATTTTGTGAAGGGGCAGCAAAAGGATCCCAATTTTTGTCTGGATCGACCCCTGATTTGTTAGTCATTTTGTGTTTTTGTTAGAGAAAGTAATGAAGTACTTGAGAAAAATCAACTAAAAAATAACGATAAATCATTGACGAGCCAATAATAAAACAGATACAACTACCTCTCAAGTAGACAGATTTAGAGATAGAGATTTGACACTTTTCGTGCAGTTAGAGGCACTTCATCTACATTTCCAATAACAAAAACACAAAATTTCTATTTTTTGACAAATGTCTCTTTTCATTCCCGGGCTCGATATGTTAATTTTCTGCAAATATTTTTATTTTATTTATATATATTTTTAATATACACAGTCGAACAACTCGTTAACGGGAATCTCAAGGGGGGGGGGGTAGGGTTGTTCATATTATCAGTAATTCATGCTATCAGTAACTAATCTTCATATAACTAAACTAATCTTCATTTTGATGAGGATTGTAGAAACAGTTCATGTTAAAAATAATTCACGTTAACGAGGTTTGACTGTATTTTAAATGATGTGAATTTTAATAGTGATAACTTTTTCATTGCGTTTATTCCGTTTATTAAATATATTGAGTACGATTTTTTTTCCTACTACACTGAAATCTGAAATTTAAAATTAACTTTTAAGGTAAAAAATTTTCGTAGACATACCTAATTTAAAAAATCAGCAAAAAACTTTAAACTAAAAATTCAGGAAAACTTGTAGGTATACATCAGGTATTTTGGACATAATGAAAAAAACCAATATGAAACTTATAATAAACACTGAATATTTCCTGAAAGAAACTTCATTTTTCTTCAAAATAATTCTGGAAACCTGCAAAATGTTATTATTTATAAAAATTTTTAGCTGATATTTTTACTTTCTTCTATATGTAATATAGAGAAAGTATTGGATTCGTGAAAATTTTCGACCTCCGTTTATCGATGGATTTACACGTTTTGGGATGTCCTGAACAAGAATTGATAGTTTTTAGAAACTGTCTAACTGTCTGTCTGTTTGTGTGTGTGTATCACGAATTTTGTGTCCACTGTATCTCACGAACCAATGAATGAAATTTAACCAAACTTGGTATTTATTTGTACCCTGACATAAACTGGTGCTGATTAGATTTGGGGATCAATCGCTCAACAGGTGGCGCTGTGATCACATGTTTTGTAAACTTTTAACATGGCAGTATAGGACAAAATTTCGTATAAATGTGCATAATGAGAGTTATTTTAAACTTGTGATTGTAAAATTAATAGGAATTATTGATAATAGTAGTAGTTAACTAGGAAAAAAATTGTGCATGTGGGGGCATCGGTTCCCCACCTGGGGGGAAGTACCCCCCTGGGCAGGGGGGGGGGTAAATTTTCAAGATGGAATTTTTTCGAAAGGTCTCGTCAATACCTTTAATAGGAATGGTTGAACTATAAATCTGTGGTAATTTAAAACAAAGTTATCGATTTCTTTTTTACTTTTAACAAAAAAAAAAAAAAAAAACTTAGAAAAAAATCGTAATTTTTTTTATATATAATATTATTACTGAGTGAATTTGTATAGGAAAATATAGAAGAAAGTCTTGTGGTGACCACAACATACTAGTTTATCGGGGCAAGGGATAAAATTTTTCCGGCTATTTTTTGCAATTATTAGCAGAATGTCTAAATATCTCGGTCACTCAGTCGGAAAAATAAAATTTCAATTAATATGATTTATTTCTAATTGGAAAAAACCACAATAATTGTGCTGATTGCACTCTATAAAGAAACTGTTCAGTAAAAGGCAGGTTTTATGTAATACTGTGAATTCATTGATAATAGGCAACAATGTAGAAATAAGTAAATAAATAAAGATGCTTTCTTTTCTCTGCACTTACAAAAACTTTCACTGTAAACATCGTGATTTGGAATAACCGTGAGTGAAAAATAAGGTAATTGTAACCTTAACAAACAATAATTGTTTTTGACATGGCGAGGTTAATCTTGAACTTCTAGAATTATAATTTTTGTTTTTTGTTTTCTAGAGCGCTTCACTTTGTTTAGTTAATCCATTGTTCTAAGATTCTGCCAAAATCTTACATATTATGTAATTCCTTTTTTCCAGTGTAATTATACCGCGAAACCCTATAATTTATAGAAACAATGCAGAATTCTTGTTTTCTTTAATACAAATGTGAAAAATATTTTGTAGAATCACTTAACTGAATCTAAATTTTAATAAGATTTTGGTTTCCTCATTATAATACAATGCACTCGAAACTGAACTTTGATTTTAGCTTCTGATATTAATTACTAGTCGAAAAAGAACAATGCTTACAATTATACGAGAATTTCAAGAAGTACTAGTTTTAGTATTGTTAATGTTTTTTTCTTTTCTTTTCTTCTTTTTTAACCGACTTCAAAAAGGAAGAGGCTCTCAATTCAAAGCATATATATATATATATATATATATATAGTTGTTGTTGTTAGCTCATAATTTCTGAACGGATGATCCGATTTTGATACTTTTTGTTTTGTTGTATAGGTCTTGGTCTGAAGTATGTCCCATTGCAATAGCTTTACGATCAAAAGAAAATACACAGTGCCCAAAAAAGTCAGTCCCGACCCTTTTAACTGCTGAACGGCTGCAGCTTATAGTCATAAAAATGGTATGTAGGTATAGTAAAGTGGCCACGTGCTACGTGATTCAACCGCATACAGCGCCACCTAGTAGAAAAGAGCGGAGTTAGCGTTCCTATCTCGGAGATAGGGGCAAAAAGTGAATTATAAAATTGCAGAGCATCATTGATTTGGTACGAAAAGTCAGTTTGGAGACATTAATGCTAAAAATAGAACGCTTGAAACGTGCATTTGTTTATTCACATTTTCCTATTTTGTGCACACTTGAACGTCATTGCATACGTTGTAGCGTAGCGGGTGACATTTATGCTATGTAAAATTCAAAGTATGGTTATTGTAAGCGGTCACATCGATTAACGCATAGACGTTTTAAACCGACTTCATAAAGAAAGATGTTCTCAATACAAACTATGTTTCTCAATAAATACATGTTTCTTATTGTTGTTGTTGTTCAAATTTGTTAGCTTATAACTTAGTAAGAGATGCTTTAATTTTAATACTTTTTTTTTCTCATAAACATCTTGGCCTGAAATAGGTTTCATTGTGATTTCATTAAGATATAAACAAATTACAGGATACTCACAAAAGTCCGTTCTCACTCTAGCTGCTGAACGATTCAGCTACACTGGTAAAAGTAGTATGTAAGTATCGTAAAGTGGCCATGCGCTACCTACGAGAGGCGACCGCTTACAGTGCCACCTGGTGAGAACAGAGCAAAGTTAGCATTTCTATCTCGAAAACAGTACAAGGTACTAGAGAAAAAGTAAATTACAAAGTTATATAGCATCAATGATTTAGTACGGAAACACACCTTGTAGATATAAATGTTAAAAACAAGATATTTAAATGTGCATCTATTTGTTTGCAATTTTCTACACTGTAAACATAAAAAAAAACTTTTATTTCGATGTTGAAACTTCTGTCCGTAAGCTGCAGTGCATATTTTGCTCTTTGTTTGAATTTTACGCTGCACACTTTCAAGCGTAGCGGATGACACGTATTCACTCTAAAGTTCAATATATGCCTAACTGAATTTTTGGTTACGAATACAGCGTACCCTTTCTTTAAATTTCTAAAACCTTTTTAATTTAACATATGTTCATTCAATAGATAGTTTTTTTCTCATATCCGATAAAGGCAAGAAAAGTGACAGATCTTAAAAATGCAGCATTTGAGAAAAATAAAATTAAAGGTAACTTGACTAGAATAAAACAGGTACAACTGTCTCTCGGGTGGATAATTTTCTACTTGGAGACGTAACTTTGCTGTTCATATTGGGTACATTTCAGATATTTTTCAGTGACATAAACCAATTTTTGAGTTATGTCACTTATTTGGTGGTCATTTTGGGGGTCACTTTGGGGGATTTGTGAAACTGCCGTCGAACGTCTTCTGATGTTTTGCTATATGAAAAATTTTCACTGAAAAGAAAAAAATAAAATCTTTTTGAAAAAAAAGACCCGACTCCAAAAATCAACTACTATTCAAACAACTAAAAAAAAAAATAAAAAAAAATAAATCGAAAAATGAAATTGTAAATTGCGCCTAAAAGTATAAAATAATTTCCTTCGCCAAACAACCTATAACACTACAATTAATTATGACTTTTGAAGTCGGCACAAAATTAAATAAAAATTGATACCTTTATTCAATACAAAAATCAAATTCTATTCAAAATACAGATCTCACACTGTCATCTGCAACACGCAGCCGAAAACTACTTTGATTTAAGAAAACAAATAAGATTTCATAAACTGCAAACGTGGGCAAAGCTGCTGGTATCTGGCGTTCTTGGTGAAAGTAAAATCGCTAAATTATCTGGCAAACATATTTAATTTCTTCGAGAAATCATGGTTATTTTAAGAAGGGATATTAAGACAGCAATTAAGAATGCGAAACAATACTTCGTACAATATATATTATGAAAATATACATCTTGCGTGTATATTTTTGCATTACGTTTTGATCGCCAAATTCAAAAGCCGCCAAAGATGATAGTTATCAAAGTTATACCAACTTTGCAAAGGAAAAGTCTAACTTCGTAGAAACATAAATACCGAATTCCGAAGAATATTCACTGTTCTATGTAGATGTTACTAATGAACCAATTGTATGCAGTGATAAAATAATAAAGGAAACATGAAAATGGATCATTCGAAACAACAGCATTTGTAGCTACCGATCTAAAAACAAATCTTTAAGAACGAATTAAATTTTATTTAATTTTGCGCCGACTTCAAAAGTCATGGTTAATTGTAGTGTTATAGACTGTTTGACGAAGGAAATTATTTTATACTTTTAGGCGCAATTTACAATTTCATTTTATACCTTTTTTTTTTTTTTTTTTTTTTTTTGGTTGTTTGAATAATAGTTGCATTTTGGAGTCGGTTCTATTTTTTTTTTTTACAAAAAAAATTTTATTTACAAATTTATTTATCCCAAATTAATGAAAATGACTGTGTGCGTTTACTGTAAAAATAGAAGTAACCAAAAGATTAAACAAGTATTAAACAAAAGATTAAACAAGTAAAAATTAGATGATTCTAAATCAATTCATCAGGCTGAACATTCCATTTTTACTTTTTCTTGCCTTTACATATTACAAAAGTATTCCTTTTGAAAGACAATTTTAAAACTGAGGTTTTGCTATATTTACACTCTTTGGGGTCTTTTGAATACAAAATTTAGATTTTACATGGTTGATCTGTTTATGTGTCCATGTATGTAATTCAGGTATATTAATATATATCTTTCACCAGCTTCTGGAGCTAAAGTCGTACTTCCTCCCTATGAGGCGCTCCTAAATAGCGGAAGACGCACCCCTCATGCCTTAAAATAAATCCGGTTAGTTCCACTACTGGGGCTCGGAATTTCCGAGTGGCATACAACAACAACAACAACATATTAATATATTAGCAGATGCAAGCACGATATTCTAAGCCTCTATTATATACAATATTTCCATAAATAACCGGACACTTTCGATTTCACACATTTTATCAAATATCTCAAACAATTTTTGAACAGCCTGAAATTTAGGGAGTGTAATGAAAATGTAATACATCATATTCTTAAGCTAAAGTTTTGTCCCAATAGCAAAAGGAGGAGCAGAAAAAGATTAAAGAAAAACAAAACCCCGTAAAAAGTAATTCTTGAAATGCATTCTAGATGTAGCATGTGATTATTGTAGCATGCAAGTCTTCTTGCTGTCTGTATTTATTTATATGAGACTGACCCATACTCTCGGAGATATAAATATTTCTTTAAACAACTGAAAAAACAATACCTTTTTTTTATTATAACATGCAGGTTATTAAATCCATTGCAATGCCATTTTGGCAAAACTTATCATACTATATTAGGCACAATGTTCTGCGATCACAGTACAAAAATACTAAGCACCTAATGAAAAACAAAAACTTAAAGAAAAACAAAACCCCGTAAAAAGTAATTCTTGAAATGCATTTTTGATGTAGCATGTGATTATTGTAGCATGCAAGTCTTCTTGCTGTCTGTATTTATTTATATGAGACTGACTGACCCATACTCTCGGAGATATAAATATTTCTTTAAACGACTGAAAAAATAAATACCATTTTTTTAATTATAACATGCAGGTTATTAAATCCATTGCAATGCCATTTTGGCAAAACTTATCATACTATATTAGGCACAATATTCTGCGATCACAATACAAAAATATTAAACACCTAATGAAATATAAAGAATTTAATTTTACAAAATAAATTTTAACAACGCATGCGCAAGCTTCAGTGACATTTAATTTTCATAATTTATTAGTTAAATGTATTGAGCTGCTTAAGGGAAAATCCCAAACAAATATCGTGAAAATTGAAGAAGTTATCATTGATAAAATAAACTAAATTTATCCCCCCCCCCAAAAAAAAAAGGATAAGTGCTTTTACTCAAATTTTATATTGATTCAATCAATGGCGGTATAGTGTTTGGTAACGGTAAATAAATATTGATAAAACCCTCTATCATTTTCCCTCTTTTTGAAAGGAGAATATACAGATATTTTAAAAACTATTTTATTTCATTAAGCTCTTACCAGAAAAGAGAAGTGAAATGAGGCCTTTGCCAGAGCTTCCAGGAGATTTTTTTTTTTATATATAACTAGAAAGTTGTTTTAATCATGATAGTTACGAGATGTGTTTGATGAAAATCCATTTCATAACTTTTTCAAACAATTAAAGTGTTTTTAGTTCCCCATCATACTATAGGTATGGGGAACTTAGGTAATCGTGAAAATTTTCGACCTCGGTTTTTTGACTTTTTTACACGTTTTCAGGTGTGAGGAATCCGAAAATGACAAAATTTCTATGGTGTCTGTCTGTAGGGTGTATGTTACTCTGATAGTCTGTTAGTGTGTAAGTCCGTTAGTTTGTTAGTCTGTGTACACGATATCTCAAGAACAAATTGTCGCAGAGAGGTCAGATCAGTTTTAAAATATTACTTTCGACACTGGAATTTATTTGCAACATTCGAATTTAAAAACTTCGTAAGTTATTAGAAATTTACGATTTTCTTAACATGGGAGAATAGGACAAAAATTCACTTAAACGTGCATTAAATGAAATCTTTTTATTGTAAAAATGTCAGACCAGTTTTAAAATATCAGTTTTGATGCCGGAAGGAACATCAGTAACTATAAATATGCTACTTTGAAAATTTCGCAAGTTATTGGAAATTTACGAATTCCTTAACATGGCAGTATAGGGTAAAATTTCACATAAACGTCAATTTTTAGAGATATTTTCATCGTAAAGATGTCAGACTACTTTTGAAATATTATTTAGGACACTGGTATGAATATTAATGACAATGAATTTTCGAATATTAAAATTTCGTAAGTTATTGGAAATTTGCGAATTTCTTAACATGGCAGCATAGAGCAAAATTTCACATAAACGTCAATCTTGAGGGATATTTTCATCGTAAAGATGTCAAACCACTTTCGAAATATTATTTAGGATACTGGCATGAATATCATAGACTATGATTTTTCCAATTAAAAAAAATTCGTAAGTTATTTGGAATTTACGATTTACTTAACATGCCAGAATAAGGTAAAATTGAGCATAAACTTTCATTTTGAGGCTCATAAATACATTAGACAACTTCAAAACTACATTTATGATATTTGTTTGAACATGATTGAATACAAATATTCTAATAGGAAAATTTCGTAAATTATTCGTAATTTACGATTTTACCAACATAGCGAAATTGTAAATTTTTCATATATATGAATTTTGAGGATTATTGCATTGGAAATAGTAGCATGAAAACAAAACAACGGAATTGACCCTGATAAAATAAATTAATAGATTAGAATAAGATAAATATATCGAAGTGAACGGTGGATAGCCTATTAGGCGGGGTTTTTATTCTGTCACTGTATCAAGCTTTTGTCAAATTCATTTCTTTTAACATGATTATATCTCTCAAACTAGAAATTTATGAGAACATAAATATGATGGGGAGCTGAGCAGAGTCCACCTATGCCAACTAGTTTTTTTTTTTTTTTCCAAGTTATTTTGCATCGATACTTTAAAATTTGTGACTTCACAATGCTGCAATTATTTTATTTAAATTTGCCAACTGGCAATCTCGCTTTTTCGAAATCAAGTTAATAAAAAGTAAAGTGGTTATTGGATTGTAATATAAAAATGATTAAAATTTTTTAGAACGTTTTAAATAGTTAGTATCATGGGTTCACAGTCAAAAATTTCTATACTCAGTTAAAAAAAAAAAAAAAAAAAAAAAAAAAAAAGAAGAAGAAGAGAGAGAGAGATTTATAAAGATTTTTTAATTTAATTAAAATGTGATCTTTTTCAGGCCATTTTGCGTTGACATTTTAAAATTAACGAGCGGTCACTTTTTTTCAGCTTCTAACTCGTGCAGACGATAAATCATGCTCGTATTATTAACATATTATTATTAGAATGTATAAATACAGTTCCCGCTGCTTATTGAAATCGCATTCGTTCTGAGGCAAAGTGATTTTATTAAGCGGCTGATTTTTATATCCGGCGAACGTTCCTGCACTCAAGGAAAAGGTTTTACTTACCTGAATTTGGAAAGAAATTTCAAAAGGTAACGAATAATAGAATTAGTAAACAATATTAATTAATTTTTGATAGCTAATTAATTATTCCTCCGATATAAGTAAATTAAACGCATTCCAAATTTCTATGCGCTTTCCTTCAAAGAAAATCATCATTATTTTTTTTATTTTACCAAAAGTTCACGCTTTTTTCATAAATTTAAAACCTTTCCGTCTGAACCTCTTAATTTATAGGTATTTCAAAATAAGAGCTAGAAATTATCTTTTAATAATTATTATATATATATATATATATGTATGATTTTCAATTTTTTAACTTATTACTGCATTTTGAAAAATACGTTCCTTGAAATTGTTAGGGAGATAAGTTATGGGGCATGTTTAATTTGTAACTATGCTGCAAATGTAAAATTTTCGACAATGAGTGATAACGGGTACTTTAATTTCTTTTTTTTTTTTTTTCTTAAAAAAAAAATACTATGTAAATGATTTTTTTTTTTTTTTTTAGTGTGCATAAATTATGATTTTGGCTGCTGAGGATATTTTTTTGAGTTTATTAACCGGCGATGATGATTTTATTAGGCGGTTTCAACAATAGTTTGTATTAATTTGATTCCGGTCCTGGCAATTTGATCAGATTAAGCGGCTGATTTTATTAACCAGTGATTTTATTAAGCGGCGGTTACTGTATATCTATATATTTTTTAATCTTAAATTACGAGTTTTTAACCTGTTTTCACTAAAATTAAAAATTTGCTAAAAATACTGATTAGGAGTTAGCAGTCTCAAAATCGCTAAATTCTGTTGAAAATTAGACTTTTAAGAAAAATAATATTTAATTAAATTCAAGGACAGGTCTGCGCGGACATTTTAGAATTGGGAAGCTAGCATTCTTCCAGTTGAAACTGACAAATTTCATAGAAAAATGATATTTAATTAAATTAAAGATCAGTTGTTTGTATAAAGCGAGCTTTACACCTGTTTTCTTTTATTTGTATAACTCTAATGTTTTAACGCTTTACAGCCGAGTCTATTTCGAAAAACAACAAAAATACTTTATTAGTAGCCTCAGAAATACACCATTCGTGAACTTTTCAACGATAATAAAGAGAAATTAAGCACAAGCCTTTCTTGAAACTTTATACTGTACCCTAATTGAGAAGGGAAAGTAATATACACATATATACTTTCCAAAATTAGAACACATAAGTACTTTTAAAAAACCGTAATAACCTTTATGGCTATTAAAAAAATCAAGGTAAAAACAGGTGGATATAGCCTAAAGTCATAAGGTAAGCACTTTATAACCTACATTGGATCAGTTTCATTTTTTACGGTTAAATGGGTGGATATAGACATAATTATAGGCTATAAAATATTTCCTTGATGAAAAAGATTCACTCTCTGTGTTAGTCATATTAAAAATGACAGTTGGTTAATACCATTACTAAATAATAATAATAAGAAGAAGAAGAAGAAGAAAGAAAGGGAAAAAAGGAAAGAAAGAATTAGTAAAAGTATGGTGGAACTTAATTTTGAGGCTTCTGAGTTTTGGTTTTAAAAAGATATTGTGTGTTTATGAAAAGCATTTTAAGAAATTAATTGCATTTTGAATTTTTAAGCACATAAATATTCATTTAATAAGTTATATATATATATATATATTGCTGTAGAATTTTTTCCCCATTAATCTCAGCAGAATTATATGATCCAGGGGTGAAACTACCTAGCATGCAAAAACCCTGAAAACTGATCTTTACATGCTGATAGGCAAGATTTAATAATGAAATATCATATGGCTACCTGTATTAAATGATATTTGGAGAGTTCTTAATGCATTATAAGGCAAATTAAACATTCAAAATAAGAAATTTCTGTAAAAACAAAATAATTTACATGAAAATCAAAAACAGGAAAAATTTCAAAAACGCTGAATTCAGGGGTAGGCCCTGAAAAGTTTCATTCCTGATGATCTGCCATGCTTACTTTTTCCGTCGGTTTTAAATATTTAAAATAATAATAATAATAATAATCCTGAGTACCGTAAGTGAAAGAGGAAATCGGTTTTGGTTAAATAATAATAATAATAATAATAATAAATGCTTATTTTCCAATATTACCGTACACTGATAAAATTTTCAACAGAAAAGTTATTGAAAATTATTTATCTTAAATCATATATAATATCACTTGCCCGACATACAAAATTCCTCGAGTAATTGCAACCACACATATCAAACCAAAAAACTTAAGAAATAGTACCAGTCTAAAGATATATTTAGGGTGGCCAGCTTGAATCCAGAGGGCAATCCTCCAAAACTACCTTCATCCCTGAAAAATTATAAGACATTTAAGGACGCCAGTTATAAAGTGATTTTATTATAATAATTTACTATTTGCATAAAAAAAAAGCAGACATAAGTTCTTTCGAGTATACTTCATACATAAAAATTACTAAAATTTACAATTTAATGTGATTTAATTATTTTGTCCTCGTAATTCAGGGACACACCGCCATATTTGTCCTCATATTCAATTAAAAAATTCTGGTCGCCCTAGGTCGGTAGTCGGCAAAGTACTGCTTGCTAGTCACATGCGACTCTTTATTCCCTTGAGTATGGCTCTTCTACAAAATAACATGTACAGTCGGCAGCAAAATTATCCGAGCGCTAGCAATAATTCCTGTGTAAAAAAAAAAAAAAAACTACACTTAATACTATTTTGTTAAATAAATCCTTGTCGAATCATTTCGTAGACTCTGCTGACCAAATGTCCCCATTTTCTGGACAAATGGGGACGTCCTTTTGTTTTGAAGACATTTTTCTAAGTTTTAACAAATTGTAGAAAGTAAATTATTAATCAATAATACTTTAATTTTAGTCCTTATTTATTAGGAATGAAAAACTACGTCCATAATTGGATAATTGTAGTAATTTTTAACGTTTCACTATTATAAAGGTACTTTGATCTGGTCAGCCTATCTTAGACTGTAAACACGCGCACGTACAGAGCGGTTGAAGTTTCGCGAAAGACCAAAATCGTGGTTGGTTGTGTTTAATGTCTCACTAATATGGGTAATTGGCGAAAGTCTGGGACGTACCCCTAAGGATGATCTGGAGAAATGCCATCACAATTTTGATCCTCCACGATTTAAAATTTAATGGGTTGAGGTTGGGTGGTTGGTTGGGTTTAACGTCGCACTAGTATTGCGCTATGAGTAATTGGCGAGAGTCTGGGACGCACCCGTAAACATGGTCTGGAGACATGCCATCACAATTTTGATCCTCCTCGGAGTGGATGGCTCCCCCTCTTCGGTGAGCCTCAGAGGTATAATTCGAATGGGCCGAGATTACCATGTTCATTAAAAACTGAAATGTCCTTCCGACCTGTTTTTTGCAAGGAGAAACTGGCTCACAGAAAGAAATCAAATTTGGAGAGACAATTTGCAACTAAACACGTGTCATTTAGCACTAAATATCCTGTCGATGATGCAAGGAACAAATCATTTCGAAGCTTCAGAAAAGTAAAAAAAAATAATAATAAGTTCTGTATTTAATTACTGCATTCAACCCTCATGTTAATATTGCACGTTTTGTTGTTGGTCAAGAGTTTGCTATGAAGAGCAAAACATATGCAGACGGCGAATACATAAAATGGTATTTTATGAAATCCTCCGAATTCGGGATTTAAAGAACATAGCAGACATGTATATATATATATATATAAACAATTACCATTGTCTTCTAAAGCAATGAAAAATAGAACAGTTAAAATGTTTTTGAACAGATCTAACCAGGAGTCGCAAAATTTAAATTTGTTTTCAGTTTTATGATTAGTCGATGACAAATCTTGAGACATACGCAAGCGAAATGTGACGTCACTGACCGTCCGTGGATGCAAGAAAAAGATTTCCTATGTTAATCGCCCGTTGGATTTTTTGTAAAAAATAATTAAAAATCGAGGAAAATTATTTCCCGATTTTAATCCCCGTATTTGGGTATAAATATGTATTAGTTATCGTATGCATGTGTTAGATTGAGTTATTTTGCTGTCAAATTGACAAAATTTTGTTTTTAAATTTCGAAACTCTCTCATCCTTGGCGTTTTATGTATCTGGCGATCAAAAACGTAATACGAAAATATACATGCCAGATGTATATTTTCGTAATATGTATTGTACGAAATATTGTTTCATATTATTCATTACTTTCTTAATGTAAGTTGTTAAAATAACCATGATTTTTGGAAGGAATTAATATATTCGCCGGGTTATTTGGCGATATTTTTTTTTTCCGCCAAGGATGACAGATATGAAATCTATTCCACTGCAACATATGAGTATCTTATATCAGACACTTTATTTAGACATTTGAAAAGAAATTTGACTTTAAATTATGATAGAATATTTATCATTTTCCTTTTAATTATTTTTTAGTTGGATATTTATTGTGCAAATATCATCCTTTGAAAGGAAATACAAAGGGCATTCCATAAAAACTGAGAGTAAAATCATAAAAAATCAAGAAATATATTTACAGCAAAAAATACATCATTCTTTTCCAAAATACCTTACGTCAGATGATATGCAACGGTCCCATCGTTCAACCCACTTTTCAGAACAAGTAGAGAAGCCCTTTTCTGGAAGCTGCTTCAAAAAACCCTCCACTGCTGAAATAACTTCAGAATCTGTATTAAATTTTCTGCCATGGAGCTTCTCCGTCAACGTTGGAAACAGCCAGAAATCGCATGGTGCGAGATCTGGACTGAAAGGGAGATGTGGCATGATTTTATATTGCAATTACTAAGATATTGCTGAACAGAAGTAGCGACATGCAGGCGAGCATTATCGTGATGTAATGTCCAGTTCCCTACCAGTACATCACGCTTTCTTGATATGTGTTGTCGCAAAATTTTCAAAACTGAGACATATTCCCCATTCACAGTAGTTTTTGGATGCACAGCATGCTGATAGATTACACCTTTATGATCAAAGAAAATAATCATCATGACCTTTCCAGCAGATTTGGTTTGTCGGATTTTTTTTGGAGGCGGAGAATCAGTATGTTTCCATACACTTGTTGCAGACTTGGTAAGGGGATCATAATGATGCACCCAAGTTTCATCACCTGTTATTACAGTCTTTAGGAGAGTTGGATCATTTTGAAGCATCTGTTTCCATTCACAACATTGGTGAATTCTTGTTTTCATTTGTTCTTTAGTTAGTAAGGTGATGAGGGACCCATCTGGAACAAACATAGCGAAGCTGTAAATTGTTGTGTAGAATGCGAAATATTGACATTTTCAAAATGTTTGTTGATGCCGCTATCTCCTCACATGTCATTTGCCAATTTTCTTGAAGGATTACCCACACAGTGTTAACATTTCGATCATTCACATCACTTTTTGGTCGCCCAGGCCTAGGAGCCAGTTCTGCAGACAAACGGTCTTTCTTGAAATCTCCATGCCATCTAAAAATCGTAGACTCGCCAAAACAATTGACTTTGTAAGCTTCATTCATTTACTTAACTGTTTCTGGAGCTGTTTTGCCCAAACGGTAGCAAAATTTTATGGCACAACGCATTTCGTTTTTAAACTCTGAATCACTCATCTCCATTTCTGTAGGGCAAATAAAACAGTTCTTTAAACAAGCACGGAAATAGGAGAATAAAATCGTCTGCTTCGTTTAGAATTTTGTATAAACGTACAGTTAACAGTTTGAAAAAATCGCCTGCACTTCTATTTTTTAGTTTCGCGGTGTTGCCACTACGTAAAAAAATAACTCTCAGTTTTTATGGAATGCCCTTTGTATTTATGTTTTCAATCGAATATGGAAGTTTGCCATTTTTTTTTCTAGAGTTTTGAAATTTAAAATTCAAATTTTATCAATTTTACAGCAAAAACAACTTAATCTAACGCATGCGCACGATAACTAATACATATCTATACCTAAATATGGGGATTGAAATTAGGAAATAATTTCCCTCGATTTTTAATAATTATTTACAAAAAATCCAATGGGCGATTAACATAGGAAATATTTTTCTTGCATCCACGGACGGCCAGTAACGTCATCACTTCGCTTGCGTAAAATGATACAACGTAAATTTAACTTTTTATATAGTTTATCTACAGGTCTAAAAATAATTATTTCTATTGTCACCCAAACCTCGAATACGTAGAAAGGATTTAAGGTGATTTAATTATTTTGTCCTTGAAATATATAGCAAATGCTGTAAATGAGTACTTTTACAAACATTATATTTCATTCAATAAATTTCTCTCAATTTCAACAGTCGTGATGAAAATTATGATCGATGTAAGAAAAGAGTTTGTTGCTATTTGAAAGAGAAAATTTATCACGCGATATTTACGTACTATTGCATCAGTTATCAAGAAGCGCTCCAGAAGACTTAACCTTCGCACTATCATCAATTTTTTGCTTCTTTTTGTGATTTACCCCTCCCCTACAATTTAGAATTACAAGTTACAATTAGGATAATTTTAATTTGTTAAAAATTCATTAAAAAATATTGTAATTTTTTTCCCTCGAATATAACATGTAAATCTAAAATTTTCGAAAATAACTTGAAAATAACAGATAGTAACAATATTTAAGCAACATGGAACGATTAACAAAAAGAAAAACAGTACATTATTTTAAAAATATTTTATTATTATATTAAACCTACACGAAATTTAATTTTTCAATATAAATTGCGAAAAAAATAAAATAAATAAATAAATAAAAATACAAAAAATCGCAAACTTCCCGTGATAAAAAACCTGCAGATAATCTGAAGGTAATACGGAGAAGAATCTGCAGAAAATCTGCAGTTTGCATTTAAAATCTGCAGAATAACTGAAGTTTGAAAGCAAAAAAATGTGCAGATAAAAATATTTTTTATGTAAAACTGTTTATTGTCCCAGATATCTTCAGATTATCAACAGTTCTGAGCCATTTTCTTTCTTTTCTGTAGTTCTGCATTTTTTTTTTTTTTTTTTTTTTTTTTTTTTTTTAGCTGGACCAGTTATTTTAAAATTTAGGCATTTTTTGCGCAGGCTGCAAATGACATTCCAAAAGATTTTTTTTTTTTTTTTTTTTTTTTTTTTTTGTGTGTGTGTGTGTAATTATTTTAAAATCGGTAATTGAAATTCTAGCCTCATTTTAATAACGGAAATGATTTTATACTATTGGAAACGAACTACCTTGCAAATATGATCCCTTCTTCTTATGATTAAACCTCCTTACTGCTAGTTACCAAAAAAAAAAAAAAAAAAGAAAAGGAAAAGGAAAATCCTATAATTATTATTTGTTGCTTTGTGAATAGTAAACAGCCCTTTCTAACTGCATTACAAAACTTAAGTAATTATTCTAAACTCGTTCTTGCAAAGTAGAAAAATTTTACAAAAATACTTCAGAAATCATTATGTATAGTATGTACAATAGACGAACTTTCTTAATCTAGATTCCAGACGTGATGGTCCTCTATAAACATCTAAAAAGTTATTAAAAATTAAACAGGAATGTAATCTGTTAAGAACTAATCATGTGTATACAATTTTTTCGATTATTTTAATATCATATTTCATCTTTTCTCTGATTTTGCTTGAACATTTTAACGAAGTCAATAATTATCAAAACAAGAATGAAAAATCATTCTGTTCCCATAGATGATTAACAATTTCCAACTGTACGTATTCGTTTAACTTCGTATTTTGCCATCGTTTAATTTTTAATCCTACACTATCACACTACCGACAGATAGGACAGAAAGACAGATAGATAGATAAATTTAATTCATAATCACTCTTAAACATTGTTAGAAAGTGTTAAAAATGCTTAACGTAAACAGGAATACAATTACGGTAATTTCCAAATATAGTCCTTAATGTATCTGAATATTTTTCTGTGGCACTCTAAATTTTAATGCTAACCATAATATATTCTATAGAAAACATTTTTTTCCCCTTGTGCGTGTGAATAGTAAATGTCAAATTCATTATAATCTGGGCAAAACAGAGGTACTAAAGTAAAGTTTATAGAAATATATCTCATAGGTTGCAAGGCCTTTGAACTCTTTCGGATATATATATTACAAACCAGTGATGGTATTCAATGGACTCTTCCCAGTTTCGTCTGCTCAATCACGTGATAAAGGAAAACGAATAATCGAATTCTGAGAATCGAATTCAATTAAATATTGTTCTTAAGAACAAAAATGTTAATATTTATTATAATAAAATAAAAGTAATGTTGTGCATTTGTAAACAGTAGAATAGTTGTATTTGTAAATTTAAGAATTTTTTAAAAACACTTTATGTCTTTATTTATTTTCAACTGTAAAAATCGATTTTTGTATGTTCCAGTGTAACTGTTACATTAACTGATCTAGCAATAAATAATAGCTTGTTCTTGTGGAACGTTTATGCTGGATTATAATTTGAAATTTTAAAATGTTTTTATTTAATTTAATTGCATAAAGGTGTTACAACAAGCTAATTAACTTAGTTACTGGTCTAAATGGATTTACGCAGTACGATATTGCACTGTCACTGATTTAAGTACCAAAAATCAGAGTATTTAGCATGTTCTTCATGAACATCAATAACAAATATAAACTAAATGATGATTGTAGATGTATATAGCAAACAAAAGATGATGAATAATGATATAAAATGGATTAAAAATGATGATGTATAAAAAAATAACGCAGATTAAATACGATTGATCAAAAATAAGAATAGAAAATATGTTATTTCAGCAAACGCTATAGATAAACAAAACTTCGTCTGCTATTTGTTTTTCCTCTATCATGTGACCTCTGATGTCAGGTGGGAAGAGCCCATTGGGAATATCCCATAGTGAACTTGAATATAATATATTAGTTTAAATTAGTTACATAAATGCTTACGGGTGTTGAAGCACAGACACACAGATAAACCGAAGTCATAAGTGTTTGTCAACTTTGTTGGAAAATGTTTAAAAAAAGCTTTAATTAATTTTTTAAACGCTTAAAAACTCTTCTGTATTGTGTTGTAAATGAAGCAAAAATCCTAAAGAATGTTAAAAGATTTCTTACTTATTCTACATTGTTAAAAATTTGGTTTTTGTTTAAACTAAAACTTGGTTCTGAAGTAGCTGCAACCACCCGATGGTTTAACCTTTTATCATGATTTAGTAATTTTATGTTGAACGAAATATTGTTCTTTTTTTTTTTTTTTTTTTTTCTATTAAAATCACACAATCAATTGATTGGAAAAAAATCATATTTATTGAAATTTTATTTTTCCGACTGAGTGAAAATAATGCCTGGACCGGGAGTCGAGCCCCGAATCTTTGACTTACAAGGTCAAGGCTCTATGGTTTAATTGAGCTATCCAGGCCGACAACATTACTCACTCAGACAACCTTTAGGCAGAAACATCTGGTCTATTATGTAGATAGCTCGACAGAAATAAGCCGCAGGTAATGGAAAACACCATTAAACAATTTGAGAAAGAAATACAATTTTAATTAAAATCACACAATTTGAAATTTTATTTTTCCGACTGAGTGAAAATAATGCCTGGCCCGGGAGTCGAACCCCGGATGTTTGACTTACAAGGTCAAGGCTCTTGTAAGTCTCTTATCTTGACCCATGAGTGATTTTAATTAAAATTGTATTTCTTTCTCCCATTGTTTAATGGTGTTTTCCTATACCTGCGGCTTATTTTGGTCGAGCTACCTACATGATAGACCAGATGTTTCCTCAAGGTTCTCTGTTGATGACCTAAAGGTTGTCTGAGTGAGTAATGCCGACCGGTTGTCGGCCTGGATAGCTCAATTGGTGGAGCCTTGACCTTGTAAGTCAAAGATCCGGGGTTCGACTCCCGGTCCAGGCATTATTTTCACTCAGTCGGAAAAATAAAATTTCAACAAATATTGTTATTATGTTTATAAAAAAAAAAAAAAAAAAATTCAACATTTGATTGAGGTAGGGATTGAACTGAAGGCCTTCGTGTCTCAAGTCAAACACTCTGACACTGTACCACTCTTTCTTGCCCACTAATTCTGTGTTTCGTTGATTTTGATAAAAGAGGCTAAATTTTCTAGGCTCTTATCTTGACCCATGAGTGAGTTGTCCGACAAAATTTGCACTTTACCCTATGTTTTCGATCATGTTCTTTAATTTAAATTTGATTTGATTTCAATAAGAATTTTACTGATTCATACTTCCCTTGTGAGTGGATGTATGGTAGCTCCAATTTTTGGTGCAACTTAAACTCAATCGCAAGAAGTAGAAAAATTAAAAGTGGGGTTAAACCATGTTATGGTATTACTTATAACTTTACACCATATAATGGTTCAAGTTTGAAATGAAATTTTTAACAGTGTATAAGAAGTTTAAAATCAGTGATTAATAAAATTGTGGTATCGTTTTAATCAAGAAAGGAATTTGGAATTTATGGTTTTAAACTTACTCTAACTTGCAAATGAATTCTTTTTTGAATAAAAGACAAAACCTTTAAATTTTCCCTCTTGTTAAAAAAATTTTTTTGTGAAATTTTTTTTACGAAAATTATTATGTATTGATGTATGAATTAACACTTTTTTAACTACATTACAAAATATTTAATTGTTATTCTTTACTCGTCTTTTGAAAATAGAAAAAATTCAGAAAAATACTTCAAAGTCGTTATATTATCTACTTATGTAAAGCTGATTGTTTGTTTGTCCGAATTTTTAGTTTTCTATACAAATCTATACCATTCAACCGACAGCTACGAATAGTGGCACACTTATTACACAGGGAAAAAATCTAGCTAACGCCATATTTTTTAGCTCATTTGGATAATTGGATCAAAAAATATTAAAAAAAAAAACCCATTTTAACTTTAAAATGGATTAAAAAGAAAGAAATATTTGATGCCAAAATAAGGAAATAAAAACACGTTTATTTATTTATTTATTTTTCCGTAAACAAAATAAAATCTATACATTAATAGGCAAGAGTGAAATTTGTAGTACACTTTTAACATATTAATTATGGGAGTATAGAGAGTTGAAAGTGGTATCATTCGAAAGGTATGATTATACAGATTTGCAGAATGCAAAATTAATTTTCTTACAATGTCAAGAAGGTATTTAAAAATACTTTTATTTTTTATGCACCTTCATCTATTTATACCCGTAATCTTTTGTATTTAAAATTCCTTTCATTTCAATTGTCTGCGTTCCTATAGCAACGGCTCGAAATTTTATATTATTAAACTTATACGCAAATTAAAAAGGATTTGATTTATGAAGGTTCTTTTTTTTAGTGCTAGAGGCCTATTTCAGTCGGTACAGTTGTCGAATTTTTATACGTCACTCTTAATAGTGCTAAGGGCCTATTTCAGTCGGTTTATTGAATGGGGATTTATTGAATGAAGTCCCCCCAAGGCCCAACTTTGACATGAGTCCCCCCCCAAGGTACCCCTATTTCAGTCGGTACAGCGTTGTCGAATTTTTATACGTCACTCTTAATAGTGCTAAGGGCCTATTTCAGTCGGTTTATTGAATGGGGATTTATTGAATGAAGTCCCCCCAAGGCCCAACTTTGACATGAGTCCCCCCCCAAGGTACCCCTATTTCAGTCGGTACAGCGTTGTCGAATTTTTATACGTCACTCTTAATAGTGCTAAGGGCCTATTTCAGTCGGTTTATTGAATGGGGATTTATTGAATGAAGTCCCCCCAAGGCACAACTTTGACATGAGTCCCCCCCCCAGGCCCAACTTTGACATGAGTTCCCCCCAAGGTACAACTTTGACATGAGTCCCCCCCAAGGCACACCTTTGACATGAGTCCCCCCCCAAGGCACACCTTTGACATGAGTCCCCCCCCAAGCCACACCTCCCCCTCATTGGGAAAAAGAGAAAAAACGTTGTTTTGAGGCTATAAGACAGTTTGGACTTCCAACGTTATTTGTTACAATATCTGCAGCTGAAACACATTGGTTTGATTTAATGAAAACTTTATCATGGAATTTAGATCGTCACGAATTAACTAAAGAAGAATTTGTCGATATTAACAAGTTTAGCAGTCTGGCACTAAATTAAAATCTGTCAATGTCAGATTTTCATGTTTTAAATAATGAAATAATGTCGTGTCTGTATAATTTTTTTTTTCTTTTAATGTTTTACATCTGTTCAAATTTAAATAGATATTAGCCGTACGATAAATTTCATGTTTGTGCACCAATACGTAAATAATATAACAGCTTGTGATTCAGCCTATTTTTTTTGGTTTTATTTTACCGTATTTATTTTTTATTTCTCTGACAACACGTACAGAAGTGTCTAGGGTCCTCCGTGGCCGAGTGGATATGTCACCGCACTGCTAATCGCCTTCGAGCGTAGGAGGGAGAGCGGGTTCGATTCCCGCGCTGGCCCTGGGTGTTTTTCCATTTCTCCGTATTGTAATTATGTTATGTGCGATTTGTAATTATCTGACGAAGATTTACAAGCGAACTACAAGTCAAGAATATAAATCTGATATACATGTTATCAATAAACAAACAAACAAACAGAAGTGACTATTATTTCATTTATTTTCAAACTGCTGTAGACATGTTGTTTCGACATTATTAAATTGCTGTTGAAATGCCCAGACGAAAAACTTTAATCAGTCGCATTGCGTCAAATTCACTTGAATAGATAGAGAAGTTCATACGGAATCATCATGTAAATAAAAGAGCTAATAATGACTTTTTATTTATTTATTTATTTTTAAAGTGTAGATTTAATTGCTGCTAATATTGTAAGCAAGGAAATGTTGGATTTCTGTATTTATAATTCAAATGCTTACTTAAAAAAATTGCCGAGTTTCGACCATTGGGCGATACTGGTATTTTTAATCTTGCGTGAATAATAATTATTAGAGAAATCTAATATATATATATATATATATAGTTACGCTAGGAAAGTTGGTGCACTTTTATAAATCAGTAATTCATGTGTGGATAAATATTTTCACCGAGATATTTAGCATTAGCTTAAAATTTTTATTTAATTAAGTAATAATCCTCTTTTCTACAATGAAACAATATTTTTCATTTTTATTGATACTTTATATCTAATTAAGGAGGTTCTTTTATGTTCTCACCCTAATTGTAAATAGTCATAATTTGAATTTCATTAAGATTTTTTTTTTTTATGGAACATTTTTGGTATTGGACCCCTTTGGCAAAAGTTGAAATTTGGCAGCGAAATAGCTCGGACGTATCTCGCCAAGACCTTTAGTTACACAATTGCGATTGTCGTTTCAATTCATCACAAAAATGACCAAAAATATTTAAACTCGCTAAGGGCATCCCATACTAAAGCTGTACCTTTTGTATATATATATATTTTTTTTTTTTTACTTATAATATTTTCTATTAAAGACTTGGGAAATGTTTCTTGTATTTTTCTTTCCATTTTACACTTTCGTTCGGTTCTTTCATTGATTTAACCTGGGCAAAGCCGGGTAGACTTCATATTATATAAAATAAAAATTACTCTTAAACTAGATTCCAAGCGTGAAATGTTCCATAAACATCTAACAGCTATTATTCTAAATTAAGCTAGAATTTAATTCATTGATCACGTAAATAACTATTCTATTAAACTTTTTGATTATTTTACTTTGCATTACTTTGCTAATATGAATTCTCTTTCTTAAACAAAATCAATAAATAATCAAAACGCATTCGATTAAATTTTTTCAACCTCTTTCTATTGATAAAACTTTTAATACACGATTCGTTCTATATTCAAGACTTTATTATTCCGCATTCAGAAACGCTTTTAATGTCTTTTTTTTTTTTTTTTCTACTTTGTTCTGTGTATTAGATGAATAATAATGATGAAACCGTTGTTTATTGAATAACATTTAACAAGTTATGCAATACTGCGTAATATAATAGCTGCAAAGTAAAACTGCTTCGGTGTTAACATTTTTTTTTCTTTTTATCAAATACCGGTGAAATTAGAAAAAAGATAAACAAGTCAGACATCAATAAATAACAAAATAAGCAAATAAATAAATAAATAAATAAAAATAAATAAAAAAGGAGGAGGAGGTGAGTAATAACAGCGCCATATGTTGGTCGATAATCAGCATATTTTTTTTTATAATGGCCCAAGTTTTGTGCCGTTATATACAATAGAATCAGAGGTATAGTTTTCCTTTTAACTTGGTAAATTACAACACAACAGTGTCACCTGTAAGCTGATAGCTGACATGTGTTTACATTTAATAATTATAGTGTTTAATAATGTCGCTCTCATATACCAAGTTTTGTGCAGTTATATACAGTCAAACCTCGTTAACCTGAATCTCAAGGGGGGAGGGGAAATTGTTCATGTTATCAGTTGTTCATGCTGTCAATATTTCATCTTCATATAACTAATCTTCATTTTGATGGGAATTAATTTTAAAAGTAATTCACGTTAAGCGTGCTCACGTTAAGGAGGTTCGACTTTAAATAGAATCTAGGATATAGCAATTACATAGACATTTTTCGTAGAGCAGTGCCACCTGTGGTCCGATATGTACCCAAATTGAATTAATATATAATGTTTCATAATGGTCCTCTCATATTCCAAATTTTGTTTGATTATACGTAAAACAAACTGAGATATAGCATTCCGTTGTTTCAGAGGGCAGGAAAATTTTTCGACCTTTATGCTACCACTATTTTTAAAGAGAAAATTTTATGATATTTCCTAAGTAATTTGTCGTAATTAAGCAAAACAAAAATTTTTCTACAAAAATAGTGGTAACAAAAAACTCGGAAATTTTTCGTTCATAAATGTGCCATGGAAAAAAAAAAAAAAAAAAAAAAAAAAAAAATGACGGAGAATGCGATTCCTGTTAGCCCTAAACAATAATTTATTTTTGAAAAATGATTTAGCATAATCATGTTAAACACTTTATTGTTGGCGGCGTATAAATATTTACGACAGTGGTATTTACTGTATCGATTGTTGTAAATAAAATTTTATTGATCTAATCACAAATACGTAAAATTTTTTCGTTAAATAATGTAACGTTTTACGTAAACGCCAAAAGGCGGATAAAAGTTTTTCGCTAAATGTCGAATTTGAACAAGTAAATTTTTAGGTGTCTTAGCTGATTAAAAAGGATAGTAACTTCGATTAACTACATATCTTTTAAGAGGGGACAATACCTAATCCCGCGGACAGCCGTGGCCAATGTTATTCAATGGGAAAAATTGTTGCGACAATTACACATTACCTAATATATATTTTTTAATTCTGTTTTCGCAGTCAGAAAATTCATAACCGTTAAATGAGTACTCATTTTTGAAAAATTCATTTTTTTTTTTTTAAATTTTTACATTTTAATTTTGAGTTCAAAAATGCGATTTTTCACAAAATGCGTTTTTCTCATTTTCTAGTCGCAAAATGAAATACTAGAATTTTAAAAAATCAATTTTTGGAAAACAAGTACTACTTTAACGCTTATGAATTTTCTAAATGTGAAAACAGAATTGAAAAATATTCATTAGGTAATGAGTAATTATGTAATCAAATTTTCCCATAGAATAACATGGGCCAAGGCTGCCGGCGAGATTAGGTCTTGTCCGCTCTTAATGGAAAGTCCTAGTAAATTTTTACAAAATCAAAAACTAATCAGGCCAGTATTCGAACTCGGACCGTTCGATTTCTTTTTTCAATGAAATTAATAACTACTTAAGAGTTTAATTAAATATTTCAATTTCTCTACAGATAAAGCGTCTCACCATCATTGTCCTAGAGATTCTGCTCTGAAAGCTGAAAGACGGAAGCGCTGGTTTTGGTCCCAAATCACTCTCACTAACCTAACCGTTCAGAGTTTTCCCGAGGTCTTCTCTGAAACTCGTGGGCGGCCGAGCTGTTCTGCGCTCAAAGCTGGTAGACGTGAGGTGCTAGGTTTGATCCCAGGCCGCGATTGTCGGCCTAGCCGTTCGGAATTTTCCGTGGTTTTCTCAAAAACATGCATAAATACGGGCTATAGGCCCTCTTAAAAAAACCGCCACAGAAGCACTCCTCCTCAGGCCTAGGACCCTACATTAGTCAATCGGCCTTATTCCCGAAACAACAAACACCTCTGAAACTCGTGTAAATATACGGAATAACGCCCCTTAGAAAGACCCCAATGGAGGGCATCCCCCCTCTCCTTAAGCCCAGTTCAGTATTGGAGAAAATAGGCTTTAATTTGAAGACCAACATCAACTTATAAAGCTTTTAAAAACCAACATATGTTCTAATTTCACAAAACATGTTCTATTTTCAAGACATTATTCTGCGTTCAAGAATCCTTCCTTTTTTTTTGTATGTGTGTGTGTGTGTATTAGATGAAGGATAATTATGGAATCGTATTGAATCACATTGAACAAATTATGCAATACTGCGTCATATATTAAACTGCTTTAAAGTTAAAATTTTCTATCAAATAAATCCTGATGAGATTTTAAAATAAAATCTAAAACAAAAACACTTTGAATCACCGTCATTATAAAACCTGCATACTACACCAAGAGGAAAGCAATGATAAAGAGATAATTTGAAAAAGGTATAAAATAAAAACTTTTAATTTTTTTTTCATCCTCGTGCGATACATGAGGAAACTTTTGTTCTAAACAGAATTTAATTTTCTGTGAAAAGCCTACAATTTCCCCTTTAATTTTCCTTATATTATTATTATTATTATTATTTATTTGTTCGTTTTTACACCATCGATAACAATTTATAGTTCCTCATGGCGATTGTGATGTCAGATAGCTTGTCATTATAACGTCACAATATTCACTTTTACAAAGATTTTTACATTTTTTTAAACTGTCAATATATTTTTTTTAAATAATAGATAATAAAAAATAAATAAATAGATAAAATAAGATAAACTACACGTAATAAACAATAATAATTAAATTTGTGCCTTAAATATAATTTAATTTTGAGAGAAAAAAAATATTAAGTATACCATGTTTTATCTTTTTTCTAATCTGTTACATACATATATACTTAACATAATGTCAAAGTAAAATAGGAAAAACCGTTTCATTTTCATCTATTTTGTCTGAGTGAAAAGAGCTCCCCCGCCCCTCTTCCTGAAAGATAAAAATTTAAATAAAATAAAAAAAAGCTACATTTTAGATATATTAAGACGTTTTAACTCTTTCTAAAACCATCAGATGTTCAACTATTTTGTTTCATTATTCACCTTCCAGGATATTATGCCAAGCAGTCCAAAAGGCCATCATTTGACTCAAAGCACAACGGCGCCATTTTCCAGCGACCGATCTAAAATTTAATTTATAAAACTTAAAAGTGCATTCAATTTCTATTAAGAAAAAAAAAGTAGCATCGCTTGTGCTCACATAACAATTCCCTATAGTTTTACCATAAGAAATTATTCCTACGGTAGATATTACTTCTATAAAATTCAAAAATTCAAACTATATAACAAAAGGCAACCAACATCGTTGCTTTCTTTATTCTATTCTATTTCTTAAAACAATTTTTATAGATACCACACGCATCACTTTAACTTTAAATTTTACATCTACTTTTTAAGATAGCACGCGATCATGTTTTATAAAAAAATTAAATCATTAAATTCATTTTTTTACTTATTTTTATTTCATTTTGCACGCGCACTTTTTATTTCCCAATTCAAAGTTATTTAAAAAAAAATCTCTTTCGATAGTGTTTGTTTCGATACTGATTATTATTAATTTTCTTTTTTTTTTTTTTTTTTTTTCCTAAAAAAAAAGTAAATAAATAAATTATTTTGATGAAATTCTGGCAAAAGCAGAATTTAGTTTAGAACGGAGGACTATTAGTTTTTTTGTTTTTTGTTTTTTGTTTTTTCAAATTATAACATCGCTTCCAAATTATTCAATTATATTTTCGATAAATTTTAGGTTTCGATAAATGTCCAACTATCGAAAAATGACACCGCAAAAACCCAGATTGAGACTAATAGTCCTCAGTCCTAATAAAATAAAAGCAACAAGAACCAGGTTTTTTTTTTTTTTTTTTTTTTTTTTTTTTTCACTAAATAATAAGAAAAGTAATTTCGATTAACTATATAAAAAGAAATAACTGACTAGGCGAGAATTCAAACCTAGAACCTTTGGATTTTATTTCTTGAGTAACCCAGATTTGGATAAATATTTTTAACCTTTTATAGCAATAGAACTTTTAAATACGATTTAATTCATTTTCAAGATATGTTAGTTTCTTTCCAGTCTTCTTTAGTGCATTGGAAAAACTATGATGGTAAAATTGTTGTTTATTGAATAACATTTAACGAGCTATGCAATAATCCGTAAATATACCAGATTAAAAACGAAACTGTTTCAGTGTTAAAAATTTCAACAGTTTTGAATTTCAAACAATTCAATTTCAAACATTTTATTTGAATTTCTAACAATTCAATAAATAACCAGAAAAAATTGGATTATAAAACTGGAAATACAATACCAATTAGAAAAGTTGTATAAAATAATTTTTTTAATCTATAATTTTTTTTTTTAACTTTTCTGTAAATGTTGAATTTGAGGTTTTTTTCACAGAACTACTTAGGCTGTTTACTCAACAATTATTATAGTGACTTCAACCATTTAGATATATTGCACGTTTTTTAAGGAAAGACTAAGTAATTAAAATTACAAGTGAGAAAAATTACCATGCCTGCATTCAAATCCATGACTTTTGGATTTTATTTTCATTTTATGAAATGAATAAGTAATTAAAACGGTTTTGATTGAATTTTTTCCAGCCTGCTTATAAAATTTTTAACACACGATTTGTTCCATTTTCAAGACAATATTCTTCGCTCATTTTTTTTTTTTTTTTAATCTTGTTTTGTACGTAAGATAAATGATAATGATGAAATAAGTGTTTATTCAATAATATTTAACGCTTTACACGATATTTCGTCATATAAAAACTTCAAAACAAAAGTGTTGTAGGGTTGAAGTTTCCGATCACATAAGTACTGGAAGAATTTTCAAAAGCAAGTTAATAAATGACAGAAAAACAGTATAAATTACAAAATCAACCAGAAAAATTATATAAAATAATATATAAAATGTACAATTATTAATATATTTTTCTCCTAAAATTTTACGTGAAGCGTTTAATTTGCAGTTATATATTTAGCTGATTATGCAGGGTCTGATTAACGGCCCTCTTCACTTACTTTCGCCGGAAGTCCGAGATTATGGGAAATTTTCTTTACTTATAACTAATTAAATAACACATATTTTTAAACTCTGCTTTCATATTCAGAAAATTCCCAATTGTTAAATTGGCGCACCTTTTTTAGAAACGTATTTCTTTTTTTTTTTTTTTACTGTTTTATTTTCAAATATCAAAATGGGAAATTTCACATATTGAAAATTCGCATTTTACAACTTCAGAATAAAATATTAAAAATTAAAAAAATACATTTTTAAAAAAAGGTGCATCAATTTAACAGTTAAGAATTTTCTGAATGGGAAAACAGAATTAAAAAACATTTATTACTTAATGAGTTATAAGTAAAGAAAATTTCCCCATAGAATAACATTAGCTTCGGCTTCTGGCAACGGTGAGTGAAGCGGGTCCTTAAGGGTGTTAACACCGAGCCACCAAATCCAATGGGAAACTAATGCCTTTTTTTGATTTTAAGTGAATAAGTGTAAGGAGTCCTTGAAGAAAAGTCTTTCTCTATTCCCAATTAGGCTAAATCGGATCCTATCTTTAAGTTGTTTACTGAATAATAAACTTAGTATTTTTGACCATTTATAAAATCTTTATAGAATGAGTCCTAGTTATTTTTTATATGAACGGAATGTAACCTGCTAAAATTCAAATCAAGGTCATTTTCATTTTTATTATTTATTTATTTTTTATTTTATTTTATTTATTTATTTATTTTTAAGCAAAATCAATAAATAATCAAAACAAATTTATTAAAATTTTTAACTATTTCTAGAAAGAAAATTTTAAATATATGAAAACAATCAAAAAGGTCATGACAAAGGAAATTTGAAATATACAAGATCATCAAAATATTAAAATAATTTCCATTAAAACTTTTACGATAATAGTGCAACTATTTCTGCAAGCTGCATGCAACTATTTAGGTTATTGTTAAATAATCTTCCATACCAAAAGTCAAATGAGTGATCTATTTTTAAAACTGTTTTATCAAGTAATAGTTTAATTTTACAAGAACAAAAGGCAAAGTTTGTAAAATTCTGTTCTTATATTTAAAAAAAAAAAAAAACGTGAGGATAGAAAAATGATATTCAAGTAATATTTAAACACGTGGACTGAGTTCAGTGTTATAATAAAATTAAATTAGAAAAAAAAAAAAAAAAAAAAAAAAAAAAAAAAGGAAATTAAAGGGGACTAATGTGCAAGTTGTACCTGACGGGACTAAAGTGAAAGTTGTACCTCAAGGGACTAATGTGAAATTTGTACCTCACGGGACTAATGTGCAAGTTGCACCGAACGAACAAACTATTTCTTTCAACGAAAATGCCTACTAACCCTGGACGATAGGTCTAATATATCGTATCATACTATATATCGTATTTATCGTAATATAACTCAATACTTATTTCGCTTCCTTCTTCGACTCGTTTTAATACGCATTTTTTATATGCATGAGCAGCCCCCGAAAAACAAAAACATTAAATCATTAAATTCATTTTTTTACTTATTTTTATTTCTTATTATTTCACGCGCACTTTTTATTTCCTAATTCAAAATTATTAAAAAAAAAACTTTTTCGATATCGCTTGTAACGATACCGATTATTATTAATTTTCTTTTCTTTTTCTTTCAATAATAATAATAATTAAAAAAAAGATTTTGATGAAATTCTGGCAAAAGCAGAATTTTAGTTTAGGACGGAGGACTATTAGTTTTTTTTTCTTCCCAATTATAACATTGCTTTCAAATTATTCAATTATATTTCCGATAAATTTTAGATTTCGATAAATCTCCAACTATCGAAAAATGATTTCGACAAATGTCCAACTATCGAAAACGACAACGCAAAAATCCCAGATTCAGACTAATAGGCCCTCAGTCCTAAAAAGAAAATTATGGGGCTTTTACGATTGTAAAAGTGAAAATCGCAAATTACTTTATAAATCATTATTAATTAATAAATTTTTCTTTTTTCTTTTTGTTATCAAATATGGTTACTTGGAAACTTGATAAATCTTTTTAACAATTAATTTACAATCTGCATTTATATAATCGATTCTGACAGCAAGACATTTTACCGAGAAAATCTCTAATATATAATAATGTAAAACTGATATTTTTCTTAAAAAATACGTTTTAGGTATTATTTATATTATTTAACACGTTTCAATTATTAAAAAAAAAAATGTGTATCGTTAAATTATTATTATTATTATTATTATTATTATTTTAATATCCAATTTATAACTAGGAAAAGTTAGTATACTATGTCTATCATAAAAAAAAACAATTCTATAACATTCTATATAATAGTGCCTCCTATCGATTAACATGCCCAAAAATTTAATTAACATAAATTCTCCCAAAAAAGACTACATATACAAGTAGATTCAAATTTATTTAATAAGTTATGAGATACTGCCATCTGGAAAATTGCAGAAAGGGATCAGTAGCAGCGGCACCTATCGGCCGACAAACACCCAAAATGAATAGACATAGAATGAAACATATAAATGAATAGACATTCATAATAACCTCACATATCACATTTTGGGCATTTATGTATTAGAGAAACTCAGATGTCTCGTTTTCGTAAACTGTGTTTTCGAAATTGCGGCATAGCAACGCTACTTGCGGCACAACATGCACCCAAACTCAATCGCTTAATTTATCGTAACAGAACTTTAACATATCCAGGTTTTTCCACATATACACTATAGAAGCTGATACATAGCCTTTAAGAAAATGGAGGAAACTTTAGCACAGCAGCGTCATTTATTTGGTCATATATGCCAAAGCCTAATCAGCCCTAACTTATGCCAAGATCCAAACAAATATAAAGTTTTGTAGAATTCGGTCCATTGTCTCGCAATGTACAGCGTTTACAAAATTTTGCAATACGCGGATTTTCTAAAAAATGATCAAACCGGGTTCAGAATATCTCAAAGCGTGTAAATACATCGAAAGTGGGATGTCGAAAATTTTTATGAATCCAATACTGTTTTCTTATATATACTGAAATAATTCAAAATGAAAAAAATTGGTATGACACAACTAGACAACTCAACTAACTTATGTCAAGATCCAAGCAAATATAAAGTCTTGTAGAATTTGGTCTATTTTCTCGCAATATAGGGGAGAGTGGGGATGAATGGAACATTTTTCATGTTTTTATTGATAACGTCGGCCATTTGTAATTCAGAATTTTGCAGCATTGCTCATAAGTACACTTCAGTAATCAGTTACATATAAACATACTAACTTTAATAAAAAGTTATCATTTTTAATTAACAATATGTATATTTTACATGCATGTGCATTGTCCCATTTATTCCCACCTATGGGGATGAATGGGATAGGACTGTAGTTAACAAAGAAAAGAAAACAAAATGGAAGTAAATACATTTTTTAAGTTAAATTGGTTTATGTGACTTTATTACACACTATGGATTCACTGAAATTAACATAAACTAGTGTATTGACTCAAATTAACATCAAAAGACAAAAGTCCTTTGGTTCGTGCAGTTCCTAGTGCTCTAGGCTTTGGTAATTTAATCTAATAAGATCTAATCTAAAAATAAATAAATAAATAAGACACTAAGAAGAAAAAAATCATTATAATAGAGCACAGATTATCCAGATAAATTTTTGTTTCCGACTTATCGGGAAAATCAACATTCTATTCTGCATCACATTAATAATCTACAGAATTCATTTAACTAGCTTGATTGAAATTGTTATTTTAATCCAATTATTATTAGTTTATTTATATATTTTAATTATTGATTTAATTATTGATTTAATTTTCATTGAATATTCTAACTTATAATTTTTTTTATCATAATTATTATAAACAAAAATCAGAACAATTAATTTCATTTTTTTTTTTTCTAAGTCCACAAAATTAAGAATCCTGATAATCAATTAGGCTAATTTACGTTTTAATATAATTCTTGTATAAAATTTTAAATTACTACATAGTGGGAATGTCCCATTCATCCCAACCATCACATGATCATATAAAACAGGAAATAGGCTTAATGAACAATTGCCAATATTCTTCTTGAATATCATAAGCACAATAAAATATTATGCCTTTTCACCATATAACAGTTATATTAACTTTAAGCAAATAGTTCACCACACACACACAAACATTTCTTAACTACTACCTAATTGAATCAATAAAACTTATTTTGGCAGCTGAAAAAGACACCTTTAATTTTTTTTCTACCCTTCTATGAATAGCACAATTCTGAAACTACACTTGATGAATAACCTCAGTAATGCCATATATCAGAAAAATTGTCAAGTTTTCGGTGCTTGCAAAACATAAAAATTTTGCTATTGTCCCGTTCATCCTGCGTCCCATTCATCCCCACTCTCCTCTACAGCGTTTACAAAATTTCGTAATACCTGGGTTTTTAAAAGAATGATCAAACCGGGTTCAGAATATCTCAAAGCGTGTAAATCCATCGAAAGTGGGATGCTGAAAAATTTTATGAACCAATACTGTTTTATTATATATACTGAAATAATCAGGGTTGGCAGGTTTTTGACACGTGACAGTTTTTGACGGTTTAAACCATGGTTAAAACCGTCATGTCAAAAACCTCCTCTTCAAAAATGTCAAAAACTATCAAAAACCTATATTTATAATTTAATTGTCATATAAAAACTTGGCTTAATAAAATATAGTTCATAAAGATTTTTTGAAAAGTAAATAGATTGATGTTCTTTGAAAAACATATTTTTACAACATTTTGATTAATATAAAAAACAAAACTTTAGGCTTTTAAAATTTTATTATGAATTATTTCTATGTCCATTCAAAATATTCTGGGATACTTTTATATATTATTACGAAATTTATTTATAACTATGCTTAATACAGTACATGTTAAACTTAGTTATATGATACTTTAAAAATATAAATGTTTTCAATAAGATATTATTTATAAGTATGTTTTAAAAAGTAAATATAGTATTAATGTTTTTGGAGAAACATTATTATAACATTTTGATTAATATAAAAACAAAACTTTAGGCTTCTAAAAATTTATGATTTACAAATCATTGATAGATCATTTTGAATGACAAATCATTTTATTTGCAATACAACATTGTATATTTCAATTTTTTTAGTATTGTGCTTTTAGTATTATGCATTTAACCACTAAAATAAAAATGCAGAGCCTAATATTTTGTATTAAAATATTTTATAGAATTATTATTATTTTTTTTTTTAACGACTGCTGATATTGCAAGTTTTTAAGAAAAAACAATAATTCTGAATGTTAAGCAAGCTTGAATTGCATCTGAAATTCTTATAATTACCGTGAGACAAGATAAATATGAATGTTTTCTGGGCATGTATAAATTGTAATAATTTAATATTTACCCGTACAGATTTGAAAAAAAATTATTAGTCTAAGCTGTAGGGCCCACCAGCGGCCAAGCTGTTCTACGCTCAAAGCTGGTAGACGTGAGGTGCTGGGTTCGATCCCAGGGAGTGCTCGGCAGCCTAGCCATTCAGAGTTTTTTGTGGTTTTCTCCGAAACTTGTATAAATACGGACTAAGACCCTTTAGAAAGACCCACACTGAGGGCACAACTCTTAGGCCTAAGACACTAGAGTAGTCAATCAGCCTTACTCCCAAAACACCAATAGTCCACGCTATAAACAGGTACAAATATTTATAAAATCAATAATAATAATAAACAGATAAAAATTTATTAATAAATGATATGTGTAATAAATGTAGATTATAAATATAATTATTTTCAAATTCATATTAATTTACTGCCCACATACATTATGTGTTACTTAAAGGGAAAAAAAAATCCAGTATTTTTGTGTTTTCATGGCTTATGTGAAAATTCATAAGTAACTTTGGAATTTTAGAAATTCATAAATATTAATATAAATAAACATAAACATACAAAATATATCTATGCATATTTGAATTATTTCTTAGGTTATAAACCAGTATACACTGTTAAAAAAATGCAGAAAAAATACAGAAATTCTCTGTAATTTCAGAAAAAAAGTCGTAAAATACGTTTTGTCTACGTAATTTTTCCGTAATTTACGCCTTTTTTTCTGAAATTACAGAGAATTTCTGTATTTTTTCTGCATTTTTTTAACAGTGTATTTACATAAATTTTTATAAATTATCTACAAATTGTTTTAAGATTTGTTAATTTATAAACAGCATAATATTTAGATATTAATTGTATATGGCAAATACTACTAAATCCTATTTCTAACCAGATTCTAGCTCATTTATAGATGTTGAATTTTGGCAGTACAGGTTTTTGACGGTAGAGGTTTCTGACGGGTTTTTGACGGTTTAAACCTTTGTCATGTCTAAAACCACTTTTTGACGTCAAAAACCCAACCCTGGAAATAATTGGTATGACACAACTAGGCAACTCATACCTAAAAATGACGAAACAAACAAAAATCTTAATCACAATAAATAAAGAGCACATAACTCCTATCTACCCCTATCAAATTTATTTATAGAGTTAATCTGTTAAATTTATTAGCTCATTAAAACAATATCGATTTACATATTAAGTTCTATTTGTTTTTATATGCTTATATATACATTATACACTGTTAAAAGAATGCAATTTTGTTGCAAGAAATTCACTGTGAAAATTGCAGAATTCTCTGTAATTTGAGAAAAAGAAGTCTTAAATTATGGAAATATTACGTTGACAAAACGTATTTTTCTGTAACTTTCACAGAATTCTGTAATTTTCGCAGAGAATTTCTTGCAACAAAATTGCATTTTTTTAACAGTGATGCCACTTTAGAATAAAGATTAAAAGTATTTATTACTTCGATTCACCTGTCCGTCTGTTCATGTTCTACTTTCCATAAATATTTTTTAAATGCCTTAAAACTGGTATATGTTATTCAGATTCATCATGCTACACTGTTAAAAAAATGCAGAAAAAATACAGAAATTCTCTGTAATTTCAGAAAAAAAGTCGTAAAATACGTTTTGTCTACGTAATTTTTCCGTAATTTACGACTTTTTTTCTGAAATTACAGAGAATTTCTGTATATTTTCTGCATTTTTTTAACAGTGTATGTTCACTATTGAAAGTGGACACATTTTTACAGCACACAACTAAATAATTTTGGCATGCAAATAATCCAAATATACAAAATCATGATTCCTGTTTTCTCCTTTCAACCATGGAAAACATTTTTGTAATTTTTAACTATTACTTCCCGTTTCTCTGCATTTTCGAATATTCTGTTGGTTTATTCCTCCACATTCAACCCATTCTATTGGCTGTTATTCAGGTACTAAAATTTTGTTATATTTTGGAACGACAATTTGCCTTCCTATTCTACATTGATGACGACATGCTTAATGCAACCAAAACTGCAGTATGCGAATTTGATTATTTATTTTGGCGTTCTTAACGTTGAATTAAATTCACTTTGCTGCAAAGAAGCACTATTTAATAATTATTTCTAATACATATAATAAAATTATAGTACTTATTGTTATGATATGGTTATAAATTGTAATAATATAATGCGTAAAGTTATAATTAAGATTGGTTTATTGTAATCACACAGATGTTGATATGACAAACATCTGAATTTTGTAGGAAAGAGAAGTGATTATTCATTCAAGTTGTCTTTAATTTCGTCATCTTCTTTGAAGGTAAGCAATCATTCTGCAGTAGTGCCCTGTATTTGAAAATGTTAATGATTAGTTTTATACATTTCCAGTTTTTGTCACCAAACTCGCGAAAATTTAAAAAATCTTTTTTTAAGGGATTTTTTATTTATACTTCTGGTGTCTGTATCCTTTCTTTCTCTTTAAAAATAATATTTGCTTAAAGCTGAAATAAATGAGCGTTAAAATTGATTTAAACAATTTTTTTTATAAATTTCTCAAATATTCTAAATATTGAAATTCTCAATTTTCTAAATATTGTAGACTCCTGTTTGTCAGCGGCATTGAATTATACATTTTCCTAGAAATTTTGTCTTCAGTTTTCATTTTATCTACAATCCATTTTCATCTATAAAACTTAATAGTAAACCTAATTGTATAAATTATTGTTTTTCAAATACGTCGTAAATTATGGCAGCAGAAAAAGCCAAGGAAAATGGAAACCACAGATAAACCGCTCACGTATAATCGAGAGTTTGTTGTATTCAAAATTATAAAGATTATAAATTTTATAAAAATTGTTGCATTTTTATAAGTAGGTAAGTAGTACAAAATAATGTTAAAAGTCATATATAAATTTGTAAAACTTTCAAAACTATCTTTTGTCCATGTTAATAATTAGGAGACAGTGTTAGATAATTGACCCAAAGAATACTGTTCATATCTGACACATTCATGGCTTCAAAGAGACCTTTCATTAAAAACTCTCAGTTTCAGAGTAATGTAAAAGACACCCAAAACTGCCAGTAGGTTTTTCCTAATTATTTATTTAAGCAAGAATTAAGAAGTTCATATTAGTTACGTGACACTAAGCAATGTTCATTCTCATTTTCTTATCCGCTGTCATGGAATCGTTTAGTAAGTTCTATCACCTCGAAGTGAGTCAATAAAATCTTCGCACATTACGTGACTCCCATAAGTAAATTTTTATTTTGCCTTTTCATAGATCAAATTCTGTCTAATAAGATGATTGATTGAAAATAATTGTTAGTTTCCTTAATGAACTAAATAGATTTTATTACTCAGTTTTGTAGCTTAGTGTATTTTAATAATCTGGTGTGTCACTCACACGACTTTCTCTTACCCTGAAATTTAATACTATAAATACAGGTTGGAGATTAAGAGGTAAGATAACGATGTTATGTAAACCTATGTTAAACAATTCAAACTAGGCTTCGAAAGAGTTTTATATGATAATTAATTATGTGTGAGGGGGGGGGCTATCACCCCTCTCAACCCCCCGTTTCATTAATGCACCTAGATTTATATAAAATTTAATTCGGTTATTAAAAAATAATTCTGTTTTTAAAAAATAATTTATTAAAATTATTATTTTAAAAAATTATCTTTTATGAGGATGCAGACGATTTCCATATTAGAGAAGTAGTATAACACTAAATATCCAAAAAAAAGTCCATTTTATTCTCAATACTAAAAAAAAATCTAAGTTTTTTTTTTTTTTTTTTTTTTTTTTTTTTGTTAAAAGTAAAAATCGATAACTTTGTTTTAAATTATCGCAGAAGATGGTTCAACCATTCGTTTTAAAGCTATTGGCGAGCTCTTTTGAAAGATACCCATCATGAAAATTTACTCCCCTCGAGGAGGGCCTTCCCCCCAGGGGGCGGGGGAGGCGAGGCTACTACATACACAATTTTTTTTCCCAGTTGGCTATCTCTATTACCAAAAATATATATTCGTTTCATTTGGTTTAGTGCAGTCTATAGACGTTAAACTCTACTTACCTGCAATTTCCCCCATAGACGTAATGTATTAGAATTCTCTTGATTGTCCCTGTACACGAACCATTTGCTTGATCTTAACGAAAAGCTTACTGTAGCATCCCTATATGATACACATTTAGTTTGGAATGTCTGCTGCCATTTTTTCTTGAGATATGCTGATAACAGACAGACACAGACACAGACACACACACAGACACACAGACATACACATACCATTTGCTAAAAACATGATTTTCATATTCAGGGGATCTCAAAACGTGTAAATATAACAAAATCTCACTTTCGAAAATATGACCCAAAAACAATACTTTCTCTACCTTATGGGTAAGAGAAAGTAAAAATATGAAATCTATATGAATAAAGAGAAATAGCTGTGTGTGCCTGTCTGCGCTCTGGTGCTCACACCAGATTGCAGAGCTACAAAACTTGGCAGATGGGCACCTAGGACCGTGCAGGTGTGAACCTCATCGAGATTTTTTCGAATTTCGAACCTGAATTTTTTAAGTTATTGTTATTATTATTATTATTATTATTTTTATTTGTTTTCGATTTTAAATATTGGTTTCAATGTTTCATTTTTCTGAAATTTATTCTTTCATTTTAATCGTCTGCGTATATTAGCAACAGTTATTACGCTATTTATTATTTATTTATTTAATTCATTCATTTATTTGAAGGCGAATTTTTTTTTTCTTTTTTTAATTTATTATATTTATTGAGAACCAAATGGCAATGCAACAGAAAAAATTTTATACGTTTATGTATAATTTTTATAGTGTAACAACATTTTATTTTTCATTTTCCATATAAATTCCTTTAAAAGAAAAATCATTATATATATATATATATATATCGGGAAAATGGTTGTATATAGAAGAAAGGATTAAACTGACTAAAATTTAAGTTTAATTAAAATTTATTATTATTTTTTTAATTTACTCCTTTTAAAATAAAATCTACTTTTATTTCATTCATTATATTGTTCGGAATGATATGATAACATAATATAAAGAGCGAGCGCTTTAAAATACATGGTTCAAAAACTAAATTATTTAATAGCTGCTGAGATACAGTCATCTTGAAAATCGTAGCTCTTAAATAATAGCAGATCCACCTTTCGTCGATAAATACCCAAATCGGAGTGCTCGGGAAAGATCTTCCTGTAGGCAAGGGGAAACTGTACCCGATGGAGTGCGGGCGGAAAAAGACTGCCGTAGGCAGCGAGTACTCGAAGGGAGGATTAGTGCGATTTCAATGCAATTTTTTTTTTAGTTTTTATTTATAATGTGATATAAAAAATAAATAGTGATTCAATTCTTTTAACAATTCATTTAAATGTAGTGACCAGCGAAGCGGGCGTAGCCTGCTAGTTTTGTAATAAAATAAACTAAATTAGAATTCATTTAGAAGCATTAAATTATTTTTAAACGATTTTAGTTAGTTTTTTTTATTATTAATTTCTATCACATCGGAATGAGTTAATAAAATCTTCACTCATTACGTGACTCTCAAGTAGATTTTTATTTTGTTGTTTTCATTGATCAATTTTAATCTAATAAGATGACTCTGCTTAAAGATTTTTAGACTAGTTTCTCTAAAAGACCTGGAGATTTTTTTTTAATTCATTTCAGTCATTTTAAAAAGTACGTGGTTTTACGGTCAAAAAATGGAATAAATAATCTGGTGTGTCACTCACACGACTTTCTCTTACCCTGAAATATAATACTATAAATACAGGTTGGAGATTAAGAGGTAAGATAACGATGTTATGTAAACCTCTGTAAAACAATTGAAATCAGGCTTCAGGAGAGTTTTATATGATAATTAGTTGTGTTAGGGGGGGCTACCGCTCCCCTTAACCCCTCGTTTCATTAATGCTTCTACGTTTTTATACAATTTAATTCGGTTATTAAAAAATAATTCTGTTTTTAAAAAATAATTTATTAAAATTATTATTTAAAAAAATTATCTTTTATGATAATGCAGACGATTTCCATATTAGAAAAGTAGTATAACACCAAATATCCAAAAAAAAAAAAAAAAAAAAAAAAGTTCATTTTATTCTCAATATTAAAAAAAAAAAAATAAAGTTTTTTTTTTTTTTTTTTTTTCGTTAAAAGTAAAAAAAATCGATAACTTTGTTTTAAATTATCGCAGATCGATGGTTCAACCATTCGTTTTAAAGGTATTGGCGAGCTCTTTTGAAAGATACCCATCATGAAAATTTACTCCCCCCCCCCAGGGGGAGGAGGCGAGACTCCTACATACACAACTTTTTTTTCCCCTGTTGACTATCTCTATTACAAAAAATATGTATTCGTTTCATTTGGTTTAGTGCAGTCTATAGATGTTAAACTCTACTTACCTGCAATTTCCCCCATAGACGTAATGTATTTGAATACTTTTGAGTGTCCCTGTACACGAACTATTTGCTTGATCTTAACGAAAAGTTTAGTGTAGCATCCTTATATGATACACAGTTAGAATACCAAGTTTGAGCTTTCTGCCATAATTTGTTTTTTAGATATGCTGATAACAGACAGACACACACACAGACATACACACAGACCATTTGCTAAAAACATGATTTTCGTATTCAGGGGACCTCAGAACATGTAAATAAAACAAAAACTCGCGTTCGAAAATTTGATTTAAAAAAAACAATACTTTCTCTACCTCATGGGTAAGAGAAAGAGAAAGTAATAAATTGAACATAAAAATTTCAAATTTAAAAAGTTAAATAAAAAATAAAAATTTTACAGATTGAAATTAATTGTCCTCCGCACTAAACTAAATTCTGTCTTTGACAGAATTTTTAATGTTTCTTTTTTCTTTTCTTTTCTTTTCTTTTTTTTTTTTTTTTTTTTTTTTTTTTTTTGTGTGTGTGTGTGTGTGTGTGTGTGTGTTTATTTATCTTTTTGTCGTTATTCACTCAATTTAGGTAAACAGAATTTTTTGGTTATATATATATATATATAGGTGTGCGTGTGTGTGTGTGTAATGATTTATTTTCCTTGGTCTTTCATATATGACTAATAACCAATCAGATCTATTGATTTTTCTTTATGATTCACTTACCGTTACTTCTTCCTTTGCTTCTTTTCTAGACTTCAACATGGCAACTGAGTAAAGTCAATAATTTTTTCCTGACTATTAACTGAAGCTATTATTTTTTTTTCTAATATGGTTTTACGAAGCATTTATTTTTCTATATTGTTGTTTTAACTTGTTTCGTTCCAAATCTAATTGAAATAACTAGGTTACTGGAAATTGTTAATATATAGTACCTTTTTTTTTTTTTTTTTTTTAATGTTTGAGAGAGAGAGAGAGAGAGAGTAGTATTATATCTTTTGTTTTCGAAAAGTGACTAATGAAAATTATTGATTTCCTAAACTGTATTTTTTATAGCTTTTTAGATGATAAATGAGTAAAATTAATGTATTTTTTCAAAATTTATTTAACATTATTTTTAGCTAAGCTTTTCCTGTTTTAGAATAATCTAACGTAATTAAATGCAGTTGAAAGGGCTTTTCCTACATTTGATTTATGTCTTCTTTTATTTTACAATTCTTCCCATTTCCCTTTCTGAGATATATTGTAAATCTTTTACAGTATGCAGGAAAAACTGTTTATCAGTGTTTATTATCAAAATCTCAGTCGAGATAAGGTTTTCTAATAAAAGCATTTTTAAATATATATGTATTTTCTTTTAAAAATACTAGCTTAAGATAATAATAAGTATAAATAATGTATTATTTATAAACTATGCTAACCTTTTAAATATGTAAGCTAAAGATTTTCTTTAAAAAACTTAGAGATTCAAAGAGTATATAAATATATAATTAAACATATTGATTTTTAATTGTTAGTAACTCTCTAAACAAATACTCTAAATCATTCAAACAAATATATCTTCAACGAAAACACTTTATGTTAACGTCATGTTTCAAATTGTTTAATAGAAAGAAGCCTATTGTGTATAGTTAAACTGAACTGATCTCTCGTTTTAATCATGTAATAAAGTTGATTTCTTTAAAAAATATCTATATAAATAAAAACATAAATGTTCGTTTGTTCAATATTTTAAATCTTCGAAAGTTCTTCGCCGATTTCTTTGAAATCTTGACACTATGTTGCATTTGAATATGCGCGTGTTTTTATATATGCGGTTGCAAAATGGGGTGCAGATTGCCCCCTCTCTTGCCTATTAGAGTCGGTACGGTAGGGGAGGGGGACACGTTGTGAGGTCTAGCAAAGTGCTACGGTTAAAATTTGCACTTTAAGAGTAACACATGATTACGAAGGTTTTAGGATTCAATTGAGTAATAGAGTTAGTTCTCATCCTAAACTAAAATTGTAATTGACATTATGCTAATAAGTTTGAAAAGTGATTTATATAAAAGGAGAAGGAAGATTGCTTTTGGGTGTTAGTTGGAGAGGAGGTAAGAGTGTTAGTTGGAGTGAGCTAGAGAGTTAGTTGGAATGAGAGTTGAAGGAGTTAGTTGTTAGCGGCTATAGCCGGAAAGTGTAATTCGAGTAGATAGCGGCGTCAGGGAATCCTCCCGTTATCGAAAGATTACTTGGCCTTAGGGGTTAATGAAGTTAATCAAAAGTAGTTGAGATCATTTGCGAGTAGTTAAGTAAAGTAAAGTAACGGTGATTATTTATTGATGTCAAAGTATTTAAGAGGGCTGCCCATTTAAACGTATAAAGATATTAAATCCAATCAAAGTCCAGCGCCCCCCTTCTTATTTAAGCTCAATTAAAGCTCATTAATTTTATATATTTGGACTCTGTCATTTCTTCATAAATTAAGTATTTCAGTTTACAGCTTCAAGTTAAAGTAAAGTTAAATAAATATGGCGACGACATCAAGGTCGTCACACTGGCGCCCAAATAAAGTCGAATCCCCCCCCCCCCGAGCAAATATTTTTTGACGGCACTCATAGTGTGCTGCAATTTTTTGAGCAGCTTGAATATTTTTTTAACCTTTATAACATTGATCGATCCAAAAAATATTCTTGGTTAGCCTATTCATTAGAAGGAGAACCAAAACAGTGGCATAGATTAATCGCCTGCCATTCACTTGGGCCAAATCCAACCTATCAGGATCTAAAAAGTAGAGTAATCGACCTCTTTGCCACTCGGCATGATAGATTACGATTAGAGCATGACCGCTCCCTCCCCCCTCACGAACGTCAGTGGGAAGCAATAGTAAACCCAGTGGAAAAACCACAAGAAGCTATTAAGTCACAGGAAGCAAGCTTTATTAGTTTAAACCAACCTAAAACTGGCAATGAAAACGCTAATCCTTGTGGCAAAAGTCAAACACAAGTTAAACCAAATGAACAAACTTCGCTTGCAAACAGCGATACAGACCAATTTACCTCTGTTATCCAGAATTTAGCTACGGATGAAAAATCCGATGAAATATCTAGCGTAGCGACGGCGATTGAAAAGGAAAATACGATTGAACCTAACTCTGTAAATGAATCCCTTGCTTTAAATGAAATGAATGTTCAGCTACATTCTACTGTTCAAGCCTCGCATATCCCTCATTCGCATTTAAATGCTAAACCGGTTCAAGCCGAAATATCAAACGTAACTGAAGCTCGGGTAACAGAAATGGAAATTAATACAACTAAAATAACTGCGGCCGCTGAAAACGTTAAACGGACTGACAGTGACAAATCAATAAATATTGCGGCTAACTTTTCTAGTGATTTAAATTCAACTCCTGATCCAAAACAGTCAAGTCGACGGACTCTTTTAATTTCTCAGAAACTGTGGTAAAAGAAAGTGAAAGTATAAAATCGGTAAATGATACGGTTAATCTTCGTAACCCACCTTTAGATAGCAGTCTTAAATCTATACAGCCGACACAGTCAAATACTTTCAATGAGAAATTGCACTTAATTGTCAAAATGACATGCCGCTTAAAGTGAACGAAAAAGATGTTAGTTTAAAGAAGGTAATTTCAAAAGGGCAATTGACCTCTTGTGAGGTATCAACACCATCTACCAGCCCTACATTCGACAAAATGGAGCGAAAGCAACCCTCTCCTGGAACTATGAACAGTGACAAGGTGACGGGCTCGAAAACCCCCCAACACAAGGAACAGATTCAGAGTTTAAAACCTCCTCCGAACAGTGAAAAGGCTCTGGGTGTAACACCCCTCCTGAGAGTGACCAGGCACCATGCTCGAACCCCCCTCAGGACACCAGCGATCCTGCAACGTCTCACCTAAATCTGCAAGCCACCAACGCTGCAACTCTACAGGCCAGTCTGACCTGCATCTCTTATTTTGCTGCTATAAAGGAATCAATCTGTCAGGTGCTATGGTTTTATATTTTTTCCATTGTAAACTGTAGTTCTATCACAGCAGTTATGAAATTTTCGACATGTAGAACTTTCATTTGGACTTTCAGCCATAATCTCAAAGAGATGAACTTTTTAAAATATCACAAATCTAAATTTAAACTTGCCGCATGAACTTTCAACTACCGAAATTTCATGTTTTGGATTACATGTCATAATTTTTTTTCTGTATATAATATATGCATGTATGTACGTTAATGTTTTTTTTTATTCCTAGCCAACACCAGCAGTTCTTGGTAAAAAACCTTTTTGAACATTTTTATATAAATTTTCCCCCCTTTCGTTTTGTGACTGATCTATATATCTGTACTTAAATGTTTTCTGTTTTAGCCATCACCTGCAGCGATTCGTACGATAAATTTTCTTACCTTTGTATATAAATTTTCTCTAGTTTTTGACATGATCTATATGTACATACTCCAATCTTTTTCTATTTTGTAGCCATCTACGCCAGTTTGAAAAAACAAACTTTTTGAAATATTTTGTATATATTCCTTAACTATATTTCTCTCAATTATATAAAATGAAATTTTATAAGGGTATAAACATTTTTCTCTATAGTTTTGTAAATGATCTATATGCATGTACGTAAATCTTTTTTTTAATTCTCAGCGATCAACTGCAGTTTTGAAATATTTTGTATCCTTATCTATGTTTTTCTAAATGTTGTATAAAGTGTATAAAATGAATTTTCTTGTTGTAAACTTTTGAATTTTTTACTAAAAGTTTTTATGTATGTATATCTATTAGTATGGGGTTAAAAGAATTTTTTTAAAGCTATTTTGAATGTAAATTCGCGTTTAACGACTAACCTTATTAATCAACTAACAATTTAGTTTTTTTTCCGTACGCAAATAGCTAGGTGAAAATATTGCTTCTGTATAAAATTATGTCATTTATCTATATAAAAGTGTAGTTCATGTCTATTTTTGACTTATACGTTAAAAAAAGTTTTAATTCTAGAAATTTCGATGTCCAGTTGTTAATCTCAAGTCCTCTGATTCAAACTCTCCGTATAGACGTAAATCTGAAAATCCAGGCGGATTTCTTCAAATTGTTTCTTTTCAAATGAAAAAAGAGGTATTTTTGGAGTCATGCCAACGTTTTTCTTTCCTGAAAGTAAAAAGGTGCTTTTTGGAACAGTGCCAACAGCAGTGGATTGACCTTTCAAGTTAACTCACAGTGGACAACTGGAATTCTTTTTTTTTCTGATGCCCGTTCAAGTATTTTTCCTAGCTGATGATCTGGGTCAAGACTAACCTGCAGATGGATAAATATATACCAAGTTTTTTGTCAATAAAGACTTTTTAATGTTACCACGTTTAAATTGAATAACGATCGCATTTATTTTTTTAAGCGATCCTTTTTCTACTGAATTTTTTTTTTTAATTAATGAAAATTTTTTTTCCTTTCCATTTGTTTTAAGGAAAGATGAATGTAAGCCCCGCTGTGATTACGCTGGACTATATATCTTTATTTACCTAATTATGAGTACATACGGTTTTCCGGTGTAAACCAACTTAGCCTGAGCTTTTACAAAACATTTTAAAAAAGCTAAGTGTCCGGTTTTTTGGCCCTGTACTCTTAAAAATTTTTTTTCACTATTAGATTTAAAACAAGTAGTTATTCTTGGGCAGTCTAGTTTAAGTTTCCCCCCTCTTTTTTCTTTTTCTAAAATATTATATAGTTGAATTTTAAACAGTAAGTCACTGCAGCTAAATTTTCTTTGCATAGTATTGCAATAATTTAAAATTTGCACGGGTAAAAACCCGTTGGGGATTTTCCGCGAAATTTTTTCTTTTGGGGAGGAACTGTGAGGTCTAGCAAAGTGCTACGGTTAAAATTCGCACTTTAAGAGTAACACATGATTACGAAGGTTTTAGGATTCAATTGAGTAATAGAGTTAGTTCTCATCCTAAACTAAAATTGTAATTGACATTATGCTAATAAGTTTGAAAAGTGATTTATATAAAAGGAGAAGGAAGATTGCTTTTGGGTGTTAGTTGAAGAGGAGGTAAGAGTGTTAGTTGGAGTGAGCTAGAGAGTTAGTTGGAATGAGAGTTGAAGGAGTTAGTTGTTAGCGGCTATAGCCGGAAAGTGTAATTCGAGTAGATAGCGGCGTCAGGGAATCCTCCCGTTATCGAAAGATTACTTGGCCTTAGGGGTTAATGAAGTTAATCAAAAGTAGTTGAGATCATTTGCGAGTAGTTAAGTAAAGTAAAGTAACGGTGATTATTTATTGATGTCAAAGTATTTAAGAGGGCTGCCCATTTAAACGTATAAAGATATTAAATCCAATCAAAGTCCAGCGCCCCCCTTCTTATTTAAGCTCAATTAAAGCTCATTAATTTTATATATTTGGACTCTGTCATTTCTTCATAAATTAAGTATTTCAGTTTACAGCTTCAAGTTAAAGTAAAGTTAAATAAATATGGCGACGACATCAAGGTCGTCACAACGTTTTTAAGCCTAAATCTACTCCAAATTATTCCAAGATGTGGAATTTTGGTGTGTAGGTTCGTAGCGTGTACCCAACACACACTATAAAGAGAATATTCGAAATTTTTCCGTTTACGGCAGGGAGCAAAAACCACTTTTCCAAGGATAACACCTTCTAAAAATTATCTGAGGAGGGCGATATTTTGGTGTGTGGATTATCTTTGTGAACCCAACATACACTATAAAGGTATTTTTCGAAACTTCCTTTTTTTACCAACTTTGAAGGCGGAAAAGGTATATACAAAAAACGAGTTTCTAAGGGTAACTTTGTTCAAAATTATCTTAGAATGCCGACCTTTGGTGTGCGGGTGTGGGAATTGATTTCACTATAAAATTAAAATTGGTAGATGGAAAGAGACACGTTCAGTGCACGTTGGTATGTCGCTATTGCACGCAGTGGTTTCTGGGGCTGGAACAGTTCTGATGGGGAAGACACTGCAAAAGGCATTAATGACCCAATCAAGATTCTTTTCTTTTCTTTTCTTTTCTTTTTTTTTTTTTTTTTTGTCACTATCGGCAGCAGGAATCCAAATCGAGGTTTTGATTGATTTCAATGAAATTCTTTTTAATTTTATTTATTTTTTTATTTATTGAGATTGTTATATTAATAAGTGATATAGAATTTTAAGAATTCGTTTGAAAACATTGATTGGCGAATCGAGCAAAGCCTGCCGATAAATATTTAAAACATACTCGATTTATGTTCATTTAAATGTGCACTATACCTCTCTACTTGCTTTTACATTGAGTTGAAATATCAAACCAAGCAAAAACCTTCTGAAATCTTTGTTTGAAGGAAAAAAAAAAACCTAGATTTCTTGCTTACATGCTGTTTTCAAGTAGATACCTCTTTCCATGAAAGTAAATATTTCTGTTAAAGAGAAAATTGATGTTAATCTTATGGTTTAAAATTATTTAACAGTATCTCGTGTCATACATTTGTAAACAGTCATTATCTCTTGGAAATATCAGCAAATTAATACTTTTAAGAAATATGCATATTTAAAAAATACGCATCGAATAATTTTGTATTAATTTTTAAAGAAGTATTCAATTTATGTTCATTTGAATGTACACTACACTATGACCTCTCTACTAAAACTTGCTTTTAAAGAGAGCTGAAATTTCAAACCAAGCAAAATCTTCTAAAATCTTTGTTTGTAAATAATAAAATGCTAGATTTCTTGCTTACATGCTGTTTTGTAGTGGATACCTCTTTCCATGAAAGCAAATATTTCTTTTAGAGATAGAATTAATGTTAATTTTATGGTTTAAAATTATCTAACAGAATCTCGTGTCATATATTTATAAACAGACATTATCTCTTGAAAATATCAGCAAATGAATACTTTTAAGAAATATACATGTTTAAAAAATATACACCTAATAATTTTGTGTAATTGTTTAAAGAAATATATGATTTATGTTCATTTAAAAGTATGCTATAGCCTCCCTAATGAAACCTGGTTTTACATTGAGTTGAAATATCAAATCAAGCAAAACCGCCTAAAATCTTTGTTTGAAAATGAAAAACGCTAGATTTCTTGCTTATATGTTGTTTTTTCAGAAGATACCTCTTTCCATTAGAGCCCCTAAACAAAATAATAGGCCGGCGCATCACCGCCATTTTTTTGCCTCCAAAGCGGACGGCATTCCCGCTTGGCGTCCTTATCGCTTCCCTAATGATTTTAAGAAATCTTGACCTGAAGCTAATCCGGTCAAGATAAGAGCAATAAGCAACAATAATATTCCTAAAGACACATTTTTTTCACAGTACATTCTCAGGATGTCATTTTATTCTGAGGATATCCTATGGATGTACTGGGGTAAGATGTGTTCTTAGGGCAGTTTCTGTTTCGTTCAAAAAATATCGCCAAAACTCAAATACACAGTAATAGAAGGTCTGTGAACACTTTATATTCACTTCTTGAATGATTATAGCAGTTTATCGCTAAACAAACTTCCATATCATAGTTTACGTAGCTAAAATTATGAAATATAATAAAACAAGTTACTTTAAAGTAACGTGAGACGATTAAAAAAAATGTTTGTCGTTTGTTTAACCGAGAAACGCGCTGGGTACAAGTGGCAACCCTAAGGCAACAAAATGCCTGTTGCGCCAGCTCGTATATATAGGAGCCTTACTTTCCATGAAAGCAAATATTTCTTTTCAAGAGAGAATTAATGTTAAGATTTAAAATTATCTAACAGTATCTCGTGTCATATACTTACAAGCAGACACTTTCCCTTAAAAATATCAACAAATTAATACTTTTATGAAATATGCTTGTAATAATTTTGTATAAATGTTTAAAGATATAATCGATTTATGCTGTCTTGAATGTATAATATTCATTCTTGTTAAAATCTACTTTTATGATAAGTTGAAATATCAGATTACGTGGAATCTGCTAAAATATTTGACTGAAAATAGAATACGCTAGAGTTCTTGTCTACATGCTGTCTTCAAGCATATATATGGACAATTAATTTTAATGTTTACTTTTGAACTGTCCAACAGTAGCTTAGGTATATTTATAAACAGGCTTTGTCTCTTGAATATGTAAGTAAGAAAGTCTTTGAGAAATATTTACATAGTAAATGCGTAAGGAAAATACTAGAAGGTCAGAAAACTCTTTTCCTAGAAAAACACATAGTCTGAAATATTTTGCAGTGTACGAAGACTAATTTTTAACAGCAGATGTGATCTGGATTTTAAGGAAGAGCATCGTGCTGAGGAGCAAAAAATAAATTGATATTATTTCACCTTTGACATTTGGCAACAGGTCGAAGACAGCTGGAAGGTAAGATCTGGACTAAATATTCCATGAAGTTACGTTTTAAATATAAATAAAAGAAAGAAAATTTTTTGTTGTTAAGTTTTGATTGTAATATGATAATTAAAATATCTACTTTTGTATTTAATTAATATTTTTAGTGTGTTAATAAAGAAAAATAAATGTTAAATGGTGATAAAATATCATGAATAATGCACTAATATTTTTAGAGATATGATTAAAAATATGCTTTAAAAAAGTTTTGGCTAATTTGAATTGAAAGTCTGCTTAAAATATTGAATTGGGCACAATTATTATTTATTATGAGTTCTTTGTCTTTATAAAACAAACAAAAAAAAAAAAAAAAAAAAGGCAAAACATCACTTTATGTAAAAGGTATTAAATTATAATGACTGAAATTTTTTATCCAGATGAAAAATTTCCTAAATTTTATGAGATAAAATGTTTCAAAGTGTTTCAGGAAAAGACAATTAGGATTATTTAAAACAACCACAATTTTGATGTTCTAAACTTTAGAAGAATAAAACGTCCGTACTACACTGTTAAAAAATTCAATTCAAGGTTGAACCAAAATTTGGTACTACAGTAGATGCAATATGCTAGATTGAACCAGAATTTGGTACTACAGTAGCTGCAATATGCTAGATTGAACCAAAATTTGGTACTACACTGCAATATGCTCGATTGAACCAGAATTTGGTACTACAGTAGCTGCAATATGCTAGATTGAACCAAAATTTGGTACTACAGTAGCCGCAATATGATAGATTGAACCAGAACTTGGTATTACAATAGCTGCAACCATGCGATGGTGAAACCTTCTACCACAATTTGGTATTTCTTATTTAAAAAAAGTACCAAATAATGGTAAAAGATTACTCATCTCACGGTTACAACAACTATAGTACCAAGGTTTGGTAGAACCTAGTATCGAATAACTGTAAAAGGTTTAATGTTCATGGTTGCAGCTACGGTAGTATACCGTGTTTTGGTTCAACTTAGAACAAAATTTTAGTAGTGTACATTGTTAAAAATCCAATGCTATGTAGAACCAAATATTGGTAATACAGTGCCAGCAATGCTGTAGATTGAACCAAAACGTGGTACTACAGTAACTGCAACCATAGAATGGTGAAAGCTTCAATCATGATTTAATACTCTTTGTTTATATAAAAGCACCTAATTATGTTAAAAAGTTTCACCGAAGTTTGCAACTTTTGTAGTTCCAAATTTTGTTTCAACCAAGCACTTATCATGGTAGTAGGTGTCAACATCTTATGATTGCAGCTAGTGTGGTATCTAGTTTTGATTTAACCAAGCATCGAATCATGGTAGTGGGTTTCACCATCTAATGGTTCCAGCTACTATGGTACCAAAGTTTGGTTTAACCACGTATCGAATCATAGTAGTAGGTTTCACCATTTTATGGTTCTAAATTATAGTCTATTTTCCTATTTTTGCAATTTTATAGGATATTAATTTTCCTCAATTTTGAATTTGGTCTTTTGATCTTCTTGAATCAAAATCATTTTGAAAATATAATTGCCATTCATTTTTTCAATATTTTCATTCGTGTTTCATTCTTTTTCTTTTTTTTCCATAATTATATAAGACATAAATTAAAAAAATTAAAAAAGCGTTTGTATTTCAAAATGTATTAATTTCCCCAAATCAGCAGATGTGAATAATATTGCTTAAGTGTATGAAATCTTTTCTCCTGCATCAATTACGCTGTTGCTGTGAAAGTAGTTTTACAGTCAAAGTGAAAATAAATGTCAATTTCATTATCTTCTAGTAAGATCGACTTTGGCGACAAATTTAGCGATTTTGTGACGATCTGGTGACCAAACTTGGCAAAAAATTGTATTTCAGTTTTCCTGAAGTTTCGAAGCTCTGCACTGAACAGGAAGAGAGATCTGGAATGTTCCACTGGATTCTAACACAGAACTATCGCCGAAAAGTATAAATAGAAGCAAGTTGACTTTTGCAAGTCTGTATGTGTCAATTGTGTTCAGAAGGCTATCGATTGCGGTTAAAGACTCTTTTCGCGATTAAAAACAAGCATTAGCAAGGTATGTTGTCAAGATTAACCCATTTCTTGTCAAGATTACCCATGTCTATCTTCAAATAAATCGTGAAGAGTTAAATTTATGAAAATTTTTTTTAAAGGAGATAATAGAATTTTTAAATGAATATCGTTTTGTACCGATCATCAGCTTTAACCTTAATAAATGGGAATATCCATTTTAAGAATTTAATTGTTGTCTATTTCCCAATTACATTTAAATATAGTGTTAAAAATAATTCCCGGCTTATTTTTTATTATTATTATTATTATTATTTTTTTTTTTTTAATAGAAATATGATAGTATAAAATACTTGGATAGTTTTGCAAATTGACAAAAATATTATTTTTTTAGGTTCGAATCAGTTTTCAGATTGAGTTGAAATGAAATTTTCAGTTTAAGTTACCCATAACTTTATTCGACGATACATTAATTAACTTCCACCAGCTAAGCGTTGTACTTTTCGCGAATAAAAACAAATATCAGAAAGATACGCTGTCACGACGTTTTTCTTCTAACCAGTTTCTCTGTAGAAATAGTTTGTAAAGGCCTAAATTTATGAACAAAAAAACTTTGGTGGGATTTAATAGAATTTTTAAATAAATTTCGTTTTGAAACAGTACCATCAGCCTTAACCTAATTAAAGTTTGATATCTGAATACATGTATTTTTGTTTTTCAGTCCATTCCAACTTTATTTGCAAACATACACGCTGTAATCAAAAGCAGATGTGGTATAAATTAATGTCCAAGGTAAGCAAACAGTTTAATTGAATTTACATTTTCTTTTAGCTTTAAAAGGACTAAAAACAAGTGGTTAAATATTTTTAATTCCATTATGCTTTTATTAAAGTTGAGAAATTTTCAATTATAGCAGGAGTGTAGTGTGTTATCCATTAGTTAAGATGGTAAATGTTGTCCTTTTAATTAAGTAAGCAATTTTTAATTTATCTTTTGATAAATCTCTTCTTTATATAAAGGCTTGATAATTATTATTTTTATTTTTCTGATTCTTCAATCTTCCCTTCATTTAATCCTAGAAGTATATTATAAAAAAAATCATTATCTCAAATAATACTTCTTAAAAGCATCTCTTTTTCATCACCCACATTAGTTAAGAGTGTATTTTTGTGAATATGTCATCTGAAAAAAAAAAAAATATATATATATATATATATTTATATATATATATATATATATTATATAAATAAATATTATATTTTATTTTATTTATATATATATATATATATATATATATATATATATATAATGATTTATTAAGCATAGTAGAAGCCAAGCAACAGATACAAGATCACTGAAACCACAAAGACTAATAAGAATGAAAATTTTCTTTATGTAGGAGAAGCTCGGAAAGGCGAAAAAATTCATCAGGGGATAAAATACAAATATTTAAAGAAACCAAATTTATTAATTAACAGCTTGCATAACAAACGAAACAATAAACTAACTCAACAAAATCTTAACAGAAAAACATAAACTAAATCAAAATTTGTTAAACTAATTTAAGAAACTTAAGAAAGGAAGGAAGGAGGCAGGCGGCAAAACTTGTAACTTACCTGTGGGGTTAAACTAGTTTTACGCCGGCAGCACTCCCCCAGCCTGCCAAAACCAGAACAGGAGTCATATGGATTAAAATAGGAAAATTTCATAGCAGATAAAGAATAATGAAACTATGAAGCAACAATGAACTTTATAGATTGATTACTATGTGTTTAATAGTACGATTAGATTTTTAAGAATAGTTGACAACTCGACAATGAAGAATATATATACGCACACTGTCTACCAATAAGTATTTGGACACTTTCGAAATTAGATGTTTTGTCAAATATTTAAAACGTTCTTTAGAAATCCGCTTGAAACTTTGGCAGCGTAAAGAACATGTCATACCTCATATATATATTTCAGCAAAAGTTGTATCCTGAAGAGGAAAAGGGGACCAATAAAAAATTAAACAAAAATTAAAATATTTTGGATCGCCCTGTAATAAGTAATGGTTCAAATGCGTTTTGGCTGTAGCATGTGATTATGAAGATTGTTTTCATTATCTGTATAAATTTCTATGAGGCTACTACATACATTCATGGAAATATAACGAATTATTACTTTCTTCCATATGTATTACAGAGAAAGTATTGGATTCGTGAAAATTTTCGAACTCCAGTTTTCGATGGATTTACACGTTTTGGGATGTCCTGAACACGATTTGATAGTTTTTAGAAAAAGTTTGTCTGTCTGTGCGTCATCTGTCTGTGTGTCTGTCTGTCTGTGTATATCACGATTTTTGTGGACACTGTACCTCACGAACCAATGAACGAAATTTAACCAAACTTGGTATGTAGTTGGACCCTGACATAAACTGGTGCTGATTAGATTTGGGGACCAATCGCTCAACAGGTGGCGCTGTGATCGCATTTTTTCTAAACTTTTAACATGGCAGTATAGGACAAAATTTCATATAAATGTGCATAATGAGAGTTATTTTAAACATGTGATTGTAAAATTAATATGAATTATTGACAATGGTAGTGGTTATTCAGGAAAAAAAAATTGTGCATGTGGGGGCATCGCTTCCCCCCTGGGGGGAAGTCCCCCCTCCCGGGGAGGGGGTAAGGTAAATTTTCAAGATGGGTATCTTTCGAAAGGTCTCGTCAATACCTTTAAAACGAATGGTTGAACTATAGATCTGTGATAATTTAAAACAAAGTTATCGATTTTTTTTTCACTTAAAAAAAAAAAAAAAAATCGTTTTTTTTTTTTTTTTTTTTTTTTTTTAAATATTGAGAATAAAATGGACTTTTTTTTGGGAGGGGGAATATTTAGTGTTATACTACTTCTCATCTGCATTAATTTTTTTTTAATAATAATTTTAATAAATTATTTTTACTGAGTGAATTTGTATAGGAAAATACAGAAGAAAGTCATGTGGTGGCCACAACATACTAGTTTTTAAATTGAAAGAAAAAGAAATCCTTTTTTTTAATTATAACACGTAAGGTATTAGACCCAGTAGAAAGGCATTTTTAGGAAATTTGGCGCACTACCTTGGGCACAACATACTGCAATTAGAATGCAAAAATGTTAAATATCTTACGAAATATGTGTATTTTTAGTTACTAAATAATTTTTAACTACGCATGCGCTAGCTTTTAAAAAATTTCATTTGCACAATTTAATAGCCAAAAAGTATTAAATAACTTATATGAAAACTCCAAACAAATATCATGTAAATTCAAAAAGTTATGAGAGACAGAATAAACAGAATTTCAGTTTTCTCAAAATAAAAGCTAAACTATAAGGGGTTTCACTTACATTTTTATTTTGATTCAATCAATACCTAATGGTAATAGTGTGTTCTCTCTCTCGCTGACTGTATGAATATTGATAAAACTCCCTATCATCTTTTTTTTTTTTTTTTTTTTTTTTTGAAAGAACTGAAATTTTGTTCATTCTATCACACATAACTTTTTTTTTCATAAACTAGGGGGCTTTGCCTCCTGCTCTCTCCACTCACCAACTCCCGAGTCACTTTACTTATTAACACATGCACAGCTCTGCCCGCCTATTCGCTGTTTTCTTTCCCTGAAAAGGAATATTAATAGTGCATATTACAAGACAAAAGCAGAAAATTATTATGGAAATCCTCATATTCAACGTCAAATTGAAATATATAATATTTATATATTTTTTTAATAGAAAGTAATTCATAATATCTAGACCATTTTGCATTACAGCTTTAGTATATGACCCTTTTTATTTATATTTTACAACCTTAGATCCGGACCGTGGTACCTTTTCGTAATTGGAAGATTGCGGCTTCGGTTCTCGAGCGGGCCAAAGACCGTCGTGTACACTAATGGTGGCTGGTGCACGTAAAATATGTCGTGGCCGCAATATCCTCCATGTTCCCATCAAAATTACACCTCTGGGGGTCCACTGAAGCGGGGACCATCCCCTTTGTGTAGGATCAAAATTGTGGTGGCATGTCTCCGGAACATCCGTAGGGGTGTGTCCCAGACCGTCGCCAATTATCCATAGCGCAGTAATGGTGCGACGTCAAACACAACCTACATAATTAACTACCTACCTACAACCATGGATCATATTTTAATTTTCCCGTGTAAGAAAATTAATTTTCTAAAAGTAGAGAAAAAAAAGTCAATATTTATTTTTTTTCTTTTTTACATCCATGGTTTCGGGCCGCGGTACCCTAGTCTGTAAAGCGCGAGCACGTAATTGGAAGATTGCCGATTCGATACTTGAGCCGGCCAAAGACCGTCGTGTACACTAATCTTGGCTGGTGCACATAAAATCTGTCGTGACCGCAAAGTCCTCTATATTCACACCCACAATATACCTCTGGGGATCACCAAAGCGGGGGGGGGGAATCCCTTCCGGGAAGGATCAAAATTGTGATGGCATGTGACCGGAACATCTCTATGGGTGCTACAGCCAAAACGCATTTAATCATTACTTTTTTCAGGGTGAGTCAAAACATTTTGATTTTTCTTTAATTTTTGACTGGTCCCCTTTTCTTCTTCAGGACTTACCTTTTGCTAAAATATATGAGGTATAACATGTTCTCTACACGATCAGTGTGTCAAGATGATTCATGAAGAACTTTTCTAGATGTTTTACAAAACATCTAAATTCGAAAGTGCCCAAATACTTATTGGTAGGTAGTGTATATAGAATATAGAAATATACACATATATATAGAAATATATATATATATATACACTGTAAAAAAAAAAAAAAAAAATGTCCACTTTGCTGCCAGACATTTTCTGTAACGACGGAAAAATACGCTTTGTCAACGCAATTTTTCCGTAATTTACGACTATTTTCTCAAATTATAGAAAATTTCTGGCAGCAAAGGACTTTTTTTTTTTTTTTTACAGTGTATATAAACTTGGTTTAGCAAAATTCAAGGATCTTGTTTTCAACAAGTTCCTTATTTTTTTTTTTTTTTTTTTTTTTTACTCTCAAAGTTTAACTTTTTTTTCAGTTTTTCAGAATCATTGGATTTTTTACTTTAATGTTTAATAAAAGAATGTATTTGATTCGTAAAATTATCAAAAATTTTGGTTTCCAGTTTTTGACGATTTTATACGTTTTAAGAATTCCTGAATGCATTTCCCAGTTTTCAAATGATGCATGTGTTTGTGTATGTGTGACAAACTCTTTGTAGCAAGTTTCGTTAAAAAACTTATTATGTGCATAATTTTATTAAAAAAAAAAAAAGAAAAAAAGAAAAAAAAAGAAAAAAAAAAGTTATTTAGTTGCACTTTGACGTAATACTGGTGTCTACCAGCTTTTGGTACATATCATACGCATGTGACTCTGTATTACATTAATTTCTTTAATTCTACATCTCAGTTTTTGAGAAATAAAATTACATTTTTTTTTTTTTTTTTAATGTGAGATCACCATTATAAAATACTATATACTGATTCACTTTGAATGCTAATGAGCTGACAGATGACACATGTATGCTGCAATTTTTCCGTTTGCAGGAAATCTACATTTCATTTTCCACATTGTATAAATGAGGTAAGCTTGACATATCAGATGATTTCGAATAAATCATTCACATTTTTTTTTTTCATTGTAATAATTTGTTTGTCTGTACAATCGGTAACAAAAGTGTCCGAACACTAGCAAAAGTTCCTGTGTAAAAAAAAGTACATTTCATACGGTTCTATTAAATAAATCCTTATCGAGTCATGTTCTTAGACTAACTAAGAAGAGGATTCGACAAGGATTTATTTAACAAAACCGTATGAAGTGTACTTTTTTACATAGGAATTTTTGCTAGTGTTCGGACACTTTTGTTACCGACTGTATATGTACATCACATCTATCAATTTTCATGCTATTCAAATAATCCCTTCTTAGTCGTTTTTAAGTCTTAGAGTGTAATAAAAATGGTGATACTTTATTGCAAATCCCTATTCTTTTGAGAGAGAAAAAAAAAAGTAATAATACCATATGTGAAAAGTAGAAATGTGGCGATCGTTTTCAGATTCAGCGTCCTCGAAAACAAAAATTTCCAAAAAAAAAAAAAAAAAAAAATCATGCAGATGAAAAATAAAATTTTTCTGCGGACCTCTGTAATTTTAATAAACTTTACTTCTAACGGTTTTGTTAAATAAATCCTTGTCGAATCCTCTTCTTAGTCAGTCTAAGAACATAATTCGATAAGGATTTATTTAATAGAGCCTTATGAAGTGTACTTTTTTTACACAGGAATTTTTGCTAGTGTTCGGACACTTTTGTTACCGACTATACAGACAAACAAATTATTACAATTAAAAAAAAAAAAAAAAAAAAAAAATTGAATGATTTATTCGAAATCATCTCATATGTCAAGTTTACCTCACTTATACAATGTGGAAGATGAAATGTAGATTTCCTGCAAACGGAAAAATTGCAGCATACATATGCCATCTGTCAGCTCATTTGCAGTCAATGTGAATCAGCATATAGTACTTTATAATGGTGATCTCACATTAAAAAAATAAAAATAAAAATTAAAAAAAAATGTAACTTTATGTCTCAAAAACTGAGATGTAGAATTAAAGAAATTGATTTATTAAAGAGTCACATGCGTATGATATGTACCAAAAGCTGGCAGACACCAGTTTTACAGTCGGTAACAAAAGTGTCCGAACACTAGAAAAAATTCCTATGTAAAAAAAAGTACACTTCGTACGGTTTTGTTAAATAAATCCTTATCGAATCATGTTCTTAGACTGACTAAGAACAGGATTCGTCAAGGATTTATTTAACAAAACCGTATGAGTTGTACTTTTTTTACATAGGAATTTTTGCTAGTGTTCGGACACTTTTGTTACCGACTGTACGTCAAAGTGCAATTAAATACCTTTTTTTTTTTCAATAAAGTTATACACATAATAATTTTTTAAACGAAACTTGCCACAAAGATTTTCTCACATGTATCATTTGAAAAATGGCAAACGTGTTCAAGAATTCTTAAAACGTATAAAATCGTCAAAAACTGGAAACCAAAATTTTTGACAATTTTACGAATCAAATACATTCTTTTATTAATGATTAAAGTAAAAAGTCCAATGATTCTGAAAAGCAGAAAATTTTTTTTAACTTTGAGAAAAAAATCCCAAAAAACTTGTTTTTTGCTAAACCAAGACAGAAATTCACAGACAATTTGTTTAAAACCCATTAGACTCCAAAGCTCCCGCTGCGGGAATATTTCATTAAGAAAATTTTTTTTTCTCTACAAGTAATTAAGATAAATATATTTTTTATTTTTTACATTGAATAGTGAAGTGCCTAGGTTCGTTGGTAATTTTTTCGAAAAGTTTGTAATGTAAATTCTATCTATTTTAATTATTCAAACAAAGTTGTTTGGTTCTACTGCTTAAGAAAAAGAAATCCCCCAAAATAACACATTCGAGTGCAGAGGTTTAAAACATTGGACATGAAATAAAACAGTTCTTTTCTTAAATTATAACAAACAGCGATCAAGGAAACTAATTTTAAAGGGGTTTTGCAGTTTATTAACATCTATTTTACCCGCATTAGGTGCCAAGTCTCCCATATTGGAACCATATCATATCTTCTAGCAAAATAATTTTTTTATTATTATTTAAACTATACCTATGATTAAAAATGCACATTGAAACTCAAAACGTACGAAAATTCAAAAATTTTCAGTGGGATACATATAACAACACTTAATGGGTTAAAATATTTTTAAATAAAAGTATCTGAATTATTTTTGCAAAATCATTTTTATAGGCTATTAAGATATGTATGAAATACGTTTATTTTATTTTATTTTTTCGTTTTATCTATTACTTCACATTTTTCGATCACTAAAATATAACCTAATTGGCAGCTTAGACCACTAAACATTAATTGTTGGCGTAAATCGTATAAATACATATGAAAATATATTTGTTGTGTTTTAGTTCCCCATCATACTATAGGTATGGGGAACTTAGATAATCGTGAAAAATTTCGACCTCGGTTTTTTGACTTTTTTATACGTTTTCAGGTGTGAGGAATCCGAAAATGACAAAATTTGTATGGTGTCTGTCTGCAGGGTGTCTGTTAGTGGGTCAGTCCGTTAGTGTGTTAGTCCATTAGTTTGTTAGTCTGTTAACACGATATCTCACGAACAAATAATCGCACAGAGGTCAGATCAGTTTTAAAATATTACTTTCAATACTAACAAGAACCCTATTTATTTGGAACATTCGAATTTAAAAGCTTCGCAAGTTATTAGAAATTTACGATTTTCTTAACATGGGAGAACAGGACAAAAAATCACTTAAACGTGCATTAAATGGAAACTTTTTACTGTAAAAATGCCAGACCAGTATTAAAGTATCAGTTTTGATGCCGGAATGAACACCAGTAACTATAAATATGCTACCTTGAAAATTTCGCAAGTTATTGGAAATTTACGAATTTATTAACATGGCAGTATAGGGCAAAATTTCACATAAACGTCAGTTTTGAGCGATATTTTGATGGTAAAGATGTCAGACTACATTTGAAATATTATTTAGGACATTGACATGAATATTAATGACTATGAATTTTCCAATATAAAAATTTCGTTAGTTATTGGAAATTTACGAATTTCTTAACATGGCAGAATAGAGCAAAATTTCACATAAACGTCAATCTTGAGGGATATTTTCATCGTAAAGATGTCAAACCACTTTTGAAATATTATTTAGAATACTGGCATGAATATCATAGACTATGATTTTTCCAATTAAAAAAATTCGTAAGTTAATTGGAATTTACGATTTACTTAACATGTCAGAATAAGGCAAAATTGAGCATAAACTTCCATTTTGAGGATCATAAATACATTAGACAACTTCAAAATTACATTTATGATATTTGTTTGAACATGATTGAATACAAATATTCTAATAGGAAAATTTCGTAAATTATTCGTAATTTACGATTTTATCAACATAGCGAAATTGTAAATTTTTCATATAAATATGAATTTTCAGGATTATTGCATTGGAAACAGTAGCATGAAAACTAAACAACGGAATCGACCCTGATAAAATAAATTAATAGATTAGAATAAAATAAATATACTGAAGTGAACGGTGAATAGCCTATTAGGCGGGAATTTCATTCTGTCACTGTATCAAGCTTTGGTCAAATTCATTTCTTTTAACATGATTATAATATGTCTCACACTAGAATTTATGAGAATATATATATGATGGGGAACTGAGCAGAGTCCACCTATGCCAACTAGTTTGTTGTAAAAATCGATTCTTCATTGTCGAAATTCAATGAATTACATCACAGTGCATACAAACTATTCAAATCATTTCTTTAATCATTTAATCATTATCTAGAGTTTCACTCAAAGATTGAAATTGTTACGATGTTTTTTCAGTCCAAGAAGATCATAAATCATACTATAAGAAAACAGACCCAACATGATTTTACTCATCTGCAGCAATACGTAAAATAACAATATCACTACAAGATTTATCGTTCCTGCCAATCAATATTACAAAATTGTAATTATTGTAACGACTTACATGAAAATTAATGATTATTTTTCTTTTTTCCCCCATTGAAATTTCGATATTTTGTGTAGAAGAACTTCCATTATTTCAAGATTTCACTTTGAGAGAGATAATGAAAGATTTTAAAAAGATTGATGGAAGACACATAGTATTATTCTAGGAAGTATGATGCAAGTTCTAAAAAAGTAAAAGAAATGTTTCAACCGAAGAGAATTCTAGAATTCTCAAATGAATATTATTTTAATAATTTTGTGTGGCACACGCATTATTTTCTCACATAGATGTAATAATTCCTATATGCAAGCGAAGTGTGACATCGCTGACCGTCCGTGGATGCAAGAAAAAGATTTCCTATGTTAATCGCCCATTGAATTTTTCGTAAAAAATTATTAAAAATCGATGAAAATTATTTCCCGATTGTAATCCCCATATTTGGGTATGGACATGTATTAGTTATCGTGTGCATGCGTTTGATTAAGTTGTTTTTGCTGTAAAATTGATAAAATTTGAATTTTTAATTTCAAAACTCTGTCGTCCTTGGCGTTTTTTGTATTTGGCGATCAAAAACGTGATACGAAAATATACATGCCAGATGTATATTTTCGTAACATGTATTGTACGAAATATTGTTTCATATTATTCATTACTCTCTTAATATAAGTTGTTAAAATAACCATGATTTTTGAAAGGAAATAAATATGTTCGCCAGATAATTTGGCGATATTTTCTTTTCCGACAAGGATGACAAACACACAGAAAAATAAGTTGGTCACAGTGACCTGGCAAAATGCTCAACTGACAATACAGAATTGACTAACCAAAATCGCTGACTAGCCAAAAAGTGTACTTGCTGAACTAGTCTCCAAAACTGAAAAGTGTACTTGCTGAACTAGTCTTCAAAACTAAAAAGTGTACTTGCTGAACTAGTCACCAAATCTGAAAAGTGTACTTGTTGAACTAGTCTCTAAAACTAAAAAGTGTACTTGCTGAACTAGTCACCAAAACTGAAAAGTGTACTTGCTGAACTAGTCATCAAAACACTACTCCAGACTAGGAAGGTTAATATTATCAAACAAAGATGGCTAGTCCACAATCAAAACTATCTGACCAGTAAGATTAGTCATCAACCACTTTACCAGACAAGGCAAGTTAGTCATCAATTGCATTTATCAGACAAGGCAAGTTAGTCAGAATCTACACTTGATTCAGAAGGTTAGTCAGCAGCCACCAGGTATCTGACTAAGCAAGCGAGTCAGTTTTTAATGAATATTTGAAGAGGCAAGTTAATCAAGACTATTTGCCTGACTAGCATGTCTGATAACATATGAAGAGGGAAACTAGTCTTTATTTGACAAAGCTGTCTAATAATACTTGAAGAGGAAGATTAATCCAATATATATGTACAGTTGAACCTCGAAAATCCGGAATCGGCGGGACCGCGGTGATTCCGGATTTTAAAGATTTATTAAAAATTAATTTTTACGACATAATTACATAAAAAATGCAATTTTTACGCTAGTGAAAATAAACGACGATCGAATTAGAGAATTAAATTACAAAATAGAAATACAATAGATTTAATTTAGAATTAAAATATAAACACATTAAACTAAAAATGTTATAGACAATAAACTATTTATTTATTAAAAAATACTCAAATAAAACTATAAAAAACAAAGTAATTTGTGTTTTTTTTTTTTTTTTTTTTTTTTTTTTTTTAACATTTCAGCAATTTAAAGCTGATTTTTTGCAATTTAAAGGTAATGTGATTTTTTTTTTTTTATTATTATTCCGTTTTTAACTTACCTATTTTCAAAAAATAAATTCTTTAATTAACAATCAAGTAGTATAAAAATATGTAAAATTATGACTATGTATTCAGTGTTCAATAAAAAAGATTTTTTGGATTCCACAAGAAATGTGGAAATAAGGTACATCAAAATCTTATTTTAAAAATAAAAAGTACAACCGGAAAAATGTCCGGATTTTAGAGATTTCCGGGTTTTCAAGATTCAACTGCATATATATATATATATGACTAACCTGTCTCATAATATTTGAGCCAGATTAATCTAAATTTTTATTAAAATCCCCCATATTTCATGATGAAGAGATTCCATGCTTGTTTGCAGGGGGCCTTTTAAAAAGCATTGTTATCAGACTTAACCTGATTAGTTTTGTAATTTTTAAAAGTTTCTTCCTTCCCCCACCTCCCTTCATGGTGTTCAACCTCAAAAAAGCATTTTAAAAACTTTTCTGAAAAACTACTTGTTCATTATTTGGAATAAAATAAATATAGCTGCCAACTTTTTCAATTTATTCTGCAATGTTTTTAACATTTACACTTTTTTTTTTTTTTTTTTTTTTTTTTTATTACTACATATTATTTCTATATTATTATTTTTTTTAAGCATGCAATTACAATTAAATGTGAAGAAAATTACTCGTACAAAATAAATTTAAAAAGTTTGCAGCTATGAATAGTGGAAAATTAACAAACATATGGTACATCGGTAAAAGAACTCTACCCAAGTGAAGACTGCAATGGCTATATTTATCTAAAGGTATCTAAAGCTCAATTTAGTGTTAGTGAAAAAAATTTCCAAAGCTTAAATAAATGTTCTGAAATTATTGCACCCATGGTATGTTTTAACTGAAAATTTGGCTTATAAAAAAGCATAACTAGAATATGCAGTTGCAATCAGCCTGTCATATCCTGACAAGCTATCTTTCATCGAGATATGTGTGTCAAAAATAATACCAGAAACGGCTTCAAACAAACAAAGTAAATCTTTAATAATAATAGTTTAAAGCTTCACAATTGCTTTTTATAGTTTATATGGTAATTTAAATACTGGTATAGTAAATAGCCCATCTCTTCACAATTTCTTTGTAAACACTTAATAAGCAAATTTTAAATCAATGAAAATTTCAGTGGACCACTAAATGTATAAAGTATTTGTTTTTAGTCCAAAATTTTTTTTTCGTGTATTTAATATGCTGTGAAACACTTTTTTTTTTTGTGTACACAAGTATTAAAATTGCTACGATTTCATTCTAAATACACAAATACTTTACAGCATGTTTTGTGAAGAACATCAGGATTTTTAGCTCAATAATTAAAATTGAGACTAGTAATAAAGTCAAAAATAGTCTTTGCTATTTTTTTTTTGTTCGTCAGCAATTTTAATACTTTTTGTTTTCTCAGAATTTGCATTTTTTGATGCTAATCACGAGACTGAATAGATAGAAATTATTAGCTTTGTTATATTTACAAAAAGTTTTACCCTATTGGCTTGTAAAATTTCTTTGCGGTGATAATCTTTATTCATAGAACAATAAAAATACTGTTCTTTGTTAAATACTTGAAGTTGTTTCAACATTCCTTACAGAAACAATTTTCTGAATGTGCAACTTACTTAACTAAATTTTACTATATTTCACCCTAAAACAATGCAATCTTTGTTTCTTCCCCCTTATTTAATTATTATTTCTACTATTTAATTCATACATGATTGCAATTAGTTCTGCGCCAAGATAGAGTTGTAAAAAATAATTTATGCATATACGAAGAATTTTGCACATCTTGAAAAAAAAAAAAAAATATTTTGAACACAAAAGGCAGTTAAATAGCAAGCAGCACTATTTCAAGAAATATTTCAGAACTATTGTAGAAAGCTGTATGTGTTGCACCATTAGGTTCTTTATTATATTTGATGATTCCAGTTTAGTAGATTATTTGTACCATTAATGATTGATAATTTTAATCTTAAAATCTTAAGATGTGAAACTATAGTCCTCAGCTAATTTTTGGAGAATGTAAGTTACTGAATACTCAGACTTAATTTTAAGATGAAGAAATAAAAACGTTCAATATTTTATCCCTTCAAACATGATAGACTTAATTAATTTTTGTTGTTATTGTTACTTATGCCACTTGGAACTCCGAGCCCAGATACATTGTTTCCAAACTTTGCGACTTTTTAATTCAATAGTCACCAATAATTTTGAGAAGTGATATTTGATATACATAATAGACGATTCTTGAATTCGGTTCGTCTTTTATGTATATCAAATATCACTTTTCAAAATTTTTGGTGACTATTGAATAAAAAAGTCGCATAGTCTGGCAACACTGCCCGGATATTGTAACAACAAGGATTTAAGGTAGCATAAAAACACTTTCTGTTTAGATCCTAGAACTGTAAAGAGATTAATAGTTTCGGGAAACAGCTTGCAGAACAGATTTTTAAAGAAATATGTTTAATGAAGTCACTCTATTTATATATTTATTTTCAGAGTTTATGCACAAAAAATAGAAGTTCATCAACAGGCTACTCTCTCTGTCTCACAATTTTTTTGTTTCTAATCTTCAGATTCCCAGAACTATCATTATCGAAATTTTTATAATCTGAGTTTTTTGATTCGGAAAATTCACAATTAAATTGGTACTCAGTTTTTAAAAAAATATTATTTAAAATTTTTATATTTCATTTTACAGCAGACTACTAAAAAAACTCATTAATTTTTTTACTTATTTAATTTTAATTTAAAAAAATTAATTTTTTAGAAAAAAACAGTACCAATTTAAAGGTTGTGAACTGTTAAAATGTGCAACCAAACTTAAAAAATACATTAAATAATGAGTAATTCTACCCATAAATTTCTCTAATAACATATCTTCTGGAAACGATAGGGATCGAGTCCTTTTAAGAATCAGTCTAATAGATTTTTCAGAAGTGATGCAATAAACACATTGAAAAAAATAAAAAATATATAAATTTTAATTAAATATATTTACATGTTGAAGTACTAATTCAAAAGTAGTAACTAAATCAGTACTTGTTCAAAACTATTTATTTTCTGAATTTAACAGGGCTGATTGCAGGGTTGGGCCCCAGTTTTTTTTTTTTTTTATAATAATAAAAACATTTGAAAATATCCACAATTTTGCCCACTTTGGTTTTTTTTTTTAAAATTTTATACGAAAAAAAAAAAAAAAAAATACTAAGCAATTGAAACACATTTTTTTTTTCATTTATATATAACGAAACAATTTACATAAAAAATGAGTTTTATTTTTAGTTATAATTTTTACAAACAGAAGATTTACCATTATATTTACATTTAGATACTGCAAAAGTGCAACAACTAAAAAGTTTGGACTTGTGCACAATACAGATTTATCACAATAAAATGCAAAAATATATATTTTGTAAATAAAGACACAAAAATGTACAACTGTTAATTTACAATAAACTAATTAGTTAATTAGTGCATACAATGAAGGCAGGAAAAAGAAAAGAATCATCAACTTTTGCATGTTTGTTAAACATACATTTAAAAAAAAAAAAAAAAAAAAAAAAAAACAGAAATTTTAATGAAATAATTACACATTTCACACGCACACATTAAAACAAAAAAAAAAAAATTCAGGTAGAGTCAAAATATTGATTATTTTGGAAACTGACAGCAAAAATTATCCCTAACTTCAGCATTTATAATAAACGTAATTCCTTTTTTTTTCTTTTTAAGAGTAGTGAAATAAACCCAAAATCCCCCAATCAAAAAAATTTGCTACCAAAAGAGCAAGTTTTATTTTACACTATAATAATCTTTTATTTGTGGAACCAACTTTGAAAATACAGTATAGAATTCGTAATCCAGAATGCTCCCAAAACCAGAATGTAAAATACCAACTACCAAAATTTTTAATTATCATAAAATTTAAGAATAAAAGTTATACAATAGCAGCGGTCAGAATTATACTATATTTAATGCAACGGTGTTACTCTGAGGAAATATGGTGAGCACATAATTGTACAAATAATTACTGAAAATTTTGCAAATTTAGATTGGGAAATGAATTTTTATGGTATTTTTTAATAGTTATTAAACACTAATAACAGAAAAATATTTTGTAGAAGATGTTGTTGCAGAGGGCAACATTGTTTCCAGACATGTTAAAATTAATATTGCTGTCCCTGCATGTATGGCCCTTCATGACATTTTTAATATGCACTACTATCAAAAAACGGGCACCATTGCAGCATTCGAACTTCTATATGGTTTTCCAAACAGATTTTGCTGCAGGAAGAGACCATACAGAAAAATCATGCAGTTTTTAAATCAGGAGTGATTGTGTGCAGAATTTTTTGTCTATATATTTTCTGATATCAAGATTTTTTTCAGTTTATTTTTCAGTGACTGTTAAGAAAGAAATCTGTTATTTTGTTGAAATTTAAGTCCCCCCCCCCTTAAATTTAGTAGTATTCTTTTATATTTACAAATATGTATAACCAAAATTTATTGGGAGGGGGGGGGAGGGGTTACAAACTATTTTAACTTCCCAAAGCTGATTATTTTGCTGAAAAATCAAAAATTACTGCTTTAATTCTTTTAATTTTTATTTTGCTGCAAATTCCCAAAATAACATAATTATTTTGCTGTTAATTGTAACAGAATTTTATACTACAATATAGGATCCATTATCCAGAAAGCTTGGGACCTGGGATATTCTGGATAAGGGGTTTTTCCATAATTCGGAACACTTTAATATATGTATAAAAATGGTAAAAAATAATTCCATAAATAGTAGTGATAAACATGAATAAACACTTTCATATAAACACTTTACCTATATATTTGTTCATTTAATAAATTATTTCTACAAAATAAAAAACATTCTTAATTAGAATTTTAAACTATAAATAATAGTAATAATAAATGAAAATAAATAAACATATATAAAGTTTAATTTTGGACCTGAGAATAAAATCCTTTCACTTGGATTTTGCAAACATTTCTATGATTTTTTTTTTTTTTTCCCCTCATGATTTTTTTTTTTTTTTTTTTTTTTTGCTCCGATACTAATTGTTTATAAATGTTTCAAAATTGTTATAACAATTGGGATTTCATGCATGTAACTTGGGTTGAAGAATAAAATTCATCTGCTATTGGCCACTTTAAGAAGTATGTGGTTCATCTGTGCATCCACTATAAATAACCATATGCGGTACCGCAACACCTTCTCTCTAGTAAAAAAGAAAAAACAAAGTATTAATAATTATGATAACTCATTTTTATGCCAATATTTATATATATATATATATATATATATATCGGGGGTCGATCCAGGCAAAAATTAGGACCCTGCTGCCCCTTCACAAAATTCAAATCCATAAAATGGGCCCCTTCACAAAATTCAAATCCATAAAATGGGTCCCTTCACAAAATTCAAATTCAGAAAATGGGTTCCTTCACAAAATTTAGATTTATAAAAGTAATACTTTTGTAAAAATTTTTCCATGTTTACAATATTATTTTTAATGAGTTTCTATACTTGTTTAATAAAATGCTACTAACTTGATATTAAACATTAGACAGAGTAACTGCTAAGATGAAAGGTTTCTAGCGACAATTCTCTTTTTTTTTTTTTTTTTTTACAAAAACATTTTGGTTTTTCACAAAAATGGGCCCCAAAAATTAAAACCTGGATCAACCCCTGTATATAAAAACTTATCAGTTTTACAGCAGTGATATTGAGATATATGTACTGTGAATTCAAGTTAATACATTTTTGTTAACTTTTCCAACCCTCAAAATATGTAAACAATTCGTGATAAAAGTCTCCCCAAGTGCTAGCTTGTACCTTTTGGTGCGAAGCAAAAAGTTGACGAAATTTCTCTGGAGTTAATTTAAATCGCCTCAGCAACAATTCCTTAAGGGCCCCTCTTCACTCACCGCTGCCGGAAGCCGAAGCTAATGTTATTAATGGAAAATTTTTCTTTACAAATAACTTATTAACTAATACATATTTTAAAATTCTGTTTTCACATTCAGAAAATTTCCAGCTGTTAAATTGACGGACCTTTTTTAAAAAATTATTTTTTTAATTTTTTACATTTTATTTTGAAGCTGCAAAGTACGAATTTTCAATATGTGAATTTTTTTCATTTTGCAATTTCAAAATAAAATATGAAAAATTAAAAAATACATTTTTAAAAAAGATCTGTCAATTAAACAGTTGGGAATTTTCTGAATGTGAAAACAGAATTTAAAAATATGTATTAGTTAGTAAGTTATTTGAAAAGAATATTTCCCCATAGAATAACATTAGCTCGGGCTTCCGGTGACGGTAAGTGAAGAGGGCCGTTAACATATTTATATTTGTATACCTTATCTTCCGGTTCTCGCGCAATTAATTAATTTATTTCATAAGGTAAAAGTGCAAGAAGATGCGTAATCCACTCTTCTTCAGGTAAAGAAACACGACGGGCTTGTCTTTCGAAAAGAATTAAATAAAGATTTATATCTTCTTTCATGTAATACTTTTGCATGAAATTTCGGAATTCTTTACTTGGATTTCTCGTTTCGCTATCTTCAACCCTAGTTTGTCTATTTCTCAACCCTAGTTCGGTCTCGACTTCATTCTTTCAAGTTCAAATTGAATTGCTCCTTTTCTGTTCTTCAATTACTTCTTTCCTAGCATTCATAATTGTATTTAACCTTTCTTTACAAAATTTCTCATCGTAGTCTTTGCCTTTGAGAATAGCATTTTTAAAATAAATTATTCTGAAATCTGGCTGAGCCGCTATACCTAGGTCGTCAGCTAATATTTTTAAATCCTCTTTAATAGCCCTCGCTAAATATACCATTTAAAAATATTTTTTTGAGAAAAATTATTATTTAAACGAGAAAAAAATAATTTAAGTTACTATTATTAATTTTCTTTTAATATCTGTATTAAGCCGAATTATTAAAGGAAATTAATTATACCTTCCCTAAAATCGATATCAATAATATACACCGACTGCTTAAACGAAAAATTCTAAATAAATCAAATTACTAGAAAAATAAACTAAACTACCTCTGCGTAACATAATTGAGTATGAAAACACAAATAAATAAATGCGTTTAACTCTTAAACATAAAACAGCATTGATTTAAAAAAAAAAAAAAAAAAAAGTATTTTAAAATATATCTCATACACACGCATATAGATTCATAATAATCAGTTTATATATATATTTTAAACGAGAACAATATTTAATTTATGCTTCGCATACCTTAGTAAATCTTTACTGAAAAAGAAAATATTATATCTATAACAGAATGATTAAAAATGTGTTAGGAATAGGAAATTATTTTAATCATCAAAAGCAAAAAAAAAAAAATAATAATCTGGTGTGTCACTCGCACGACTTTCGCTTACCCTGAAATTTAATACTATAAATACAGGTTGCAGAATAAAAGGTAAGATAACGAGAACTGTTATGTAAACCTGTGTTAAACAATTCATATTAGGCTTCTGAAAAGTTTTATATAATTAGTTCTGTGTGAGGGGGGCTACCGTCCCCCTCAACCCCCCCGTTTCATTAATGCACCTACATTTATATGGAATTTAATTCGGTTATTAAAAAATAATTCTGTTTTTAAAAATAATTTATTAAAATTATTATTTAAAAAAAATATATTTTATGATAATGCAGACGATTTCCATATTAGAGAAATAGTATAACACCAAATAAAAAAAAAAAAAAAAAAAAAAAGTCCATTTTATTCTCAATAAAAAAAATAAAAAAATTTTTTTTTTTTTTCGTTAAAAGTAAAAAAAAAAAAAAAATCGATAACTTTGTTTTAAATTATCGGAGATCGATGGTTCAACCATTCGTTTTAAAGGTATTGCTATTGGCGAGCTCTTTTGAAAGATACCCATCATGAAAATTCACTCCCCTCGATGGGGGACTCCCCCCCCCCAGAGGGGGGGTAGGCTCTTACATACACAATTTTTTTTTCCCAGTTAACTGTCTCTATTACAAAAAATATATATTCGTTTCATTTGGTTTAGTGCAGTCTATAGACGTTAAACTCACTTGCAATTTCCCCCATAGAGACGTAATGTATTAGAATTCTCTTGATTGTCCCTGTACACGAACCAGTTGCTTGATCTTAACGAAAAGCCTACTGTAGCATCCCTATATAATACACATTTAGAATACCAAGTTTGAACTTTCTGCCATAATTTGTTTTAGATATGCTGATAACAGACAGACACACACACAGACCATTTGCTAAAAACATGACATTCGTGTTCAGGGGACCTCAAAACAATATGTGTGATACATATATGATATAAACAATATACTATAGATATAAACAATATGTGTGTAAATATAACAAAATCTCGTGTTCGAAAATTTGACCCAAAAATAATACTTTCTCTTCCTTATGGGTAAGAGAAAGTAAAAATCGGCAATGCAATCGATAAAAAATAAAGAACAAATAAATACATGTCTCTCTCTCAAGAAAATTTCACCAAACAGATTTCAAGACAGAAAAATAAATAAATAAATAAATGCTTTACTGTAAAGTAATAAGTTGTAAAGTAATAAGTATATATTTAAGATAAACAAGAATAAAATTTAGGATATGATAACAGAAATAATCATTCTCTTCTTTTTTCCCTTACTCGTAGCAGTACACTCAGGCGATCGTCAGATTAATTATTTGGGAGAACACAGAAACATATACAAAATAAACGTCAGTTACTTTAAATCGAAAGTATTTTTTGCTATTTTAAGGAAACATAATTTCTGTTATTAAAATAATACTTTTCCAAGGATATGTTTTAAATTATAATTAATAAGGATAAATAATCTTATACTCTTTTAAAATGAAAGTATATTTGAATAGAATTAATTATTAAGAACAAAATTACTCATTTAATACTAGAATAAATATTCCATAAGAAATTTCAACTCCTAAAAACAATTCAAAATTTTTAGAAAACACTTGATTCTATATAAAATATTCAATAATTTTTAAAAAAAGAACAATTTTTTTTATTTTTTCCGAAGGTCAAGTGTATGTGCACTTAAAAAATAAATGAACGACGATAATTTAGTTCAAAGATTTAACCTCAGAAAACAAGTATATTTACTTTAAAACATTCAGATAAAAATTCTTAAATATTCTAAACTTGAGAATATATTATAGTTAAGTTTTATCAGAAATATGACAAAGACAAAATAAATAAACACAATATTTATTAGTTTATAATTTTCCTTATCCTACTATTAAAAACAATAAATAACTTACTTATACAGATACCGAAGAAATTAAAAAGAAATGTTCTTGAAAGTGTTCTAAACACAGCTCAGAACCAGGGTGGCTCCTAAATCAAGTCAGAATCCGAGAGATTCTATTAAAGATGCTGAGCAAGGACGATTTCCACAGCGGGAGAACACATTCGCTTTTCAAGCATGGCTGGTAAAACAAAAATAATAAAATCGAAATTGGCCGACCAGTTCATCGTGGCCAGATCCCCCAAATTATCTATGCGACGGTGGCGTCTAGGGATATGAATGATAAACGAGCCATTATTTTCGAAGACTGACATACATTTATTTAAACAATCACGAACGCACACACATATTAAATTTACATTTTACATTTTAAACAATAGCAATGATGCGACGCCAACACGCTTCGAACGAACAGCAAACACAAGGTTCTGCAAACAGAACTCTTTAGCAAAGCAAGCAACTTATTGGTCACGAGCATGGTCACGAGTCACATGACCCTTTTTCCTTTTACATCGTTGCCATTCACTCAGAAGAAATGTAATAAAACACATTTACATGAATATTCTAATAGATAAATATCCTACATATATATATATATATATATATATATATATATATATATACAGATACCGAAGAAATTAAAAAGAAATGTTCTTGAAAGTGTTCTAAACACAGCTCAGAACCAGGGTGGCTCCTAAATCAAGTCAGAATCCGAGAGATTCTATTAAAGATGCTGAGCAAGGACGATTTCCACAGCGGGAGAACACATTCGCTTTTCAAGCATGGCTGGTAAAACAAAAATAATAAAATCGAAATTGGCCGACCAGTTCATCGTGGCCAGATCCCCCAAATTATCTATGCGACGGTGGCGTCTAGGGATATGAATGATAAACGAGCCATTATTTTCGAAGACTGACATACATTTATTTAAACAATCACGAACGCACACACATATTAAATTTACATTTTACATTTTAAACAATAGCAATGATGCGACGCCAACACGCTTCGAACGAACAGCAAACACAAGGTTCTGCAAACAGAACTCTTTAGCAAAGCAAGCAACTTATTGGTCACGAGCATGGTCACGAGTCACATGACCCTTTTTCCTTTTACATCGTTGCCATTCACTCAGAAGAAATGTAATAAAACACATTTACATGAATATTCTAATAGATAAATATCCTACATATATATATATATATATATATATATATATATATATAAACAAGTATGTTGTGGCTACCATAAGACTTTCTTCTTTGTTTTCTAATACAAATTCATTCACTACAAATAATTTATTAAAACTATTATTTATTAAAATTATCTACCATAATGAATACAGGCGATTTTCATCTAAAACTGACACAAAATATACAAAGACAGTTTTATTCTCTATAAATATTATGTTATAAAATGAGTTTTCATAATGGCTATCTCAACTATCAAGTTTTGTACAATTATACACCATAGAAGTCGAGATACAACTTTCCCGTTCTCGGGGAAAATGGCAGTATAGCAGCGCCACCTATTGGCCGATATGCATCCAAATTGAATCAGCATAATGTTTCATAACTGTCTTTTCACGTATCAAATTTTGTTTTATTATACCCAATAGAACCGGAGATATCCCTTTCACTTAAACTGTGAAAATTTCTGTATAGCAGCGCCACATATTCAGTTATTGGCACCAAAAGTGGACAGACAAGTTATGTCAAGGTACATCCATATATAAATTTATGTGCAAATTTGTGCAGTAATTCCTGGGATATACAGCCTTCCTTTAAATTGTAGAAATCGCTGTATATCAACGCCATCTGTGGAGCGATGGACACCAAAAGTCGATAAGCACTAATTTTGGTCAAAGTGCATTTACATATACATTTATATGCAATTATGGACGGTAGTTCCAGATATACAGTTGCCACAAAATTTTCGTCACACACACACAGAGACAGACTGATATTTTCTAAAAATAATCAAATCTAGTTCTGGGGCTCTCAAAATGTGTAAATCTATCAAAAACCGAAAGTCGAAAATTTTTACGAATCGAATACTTTCTTCTATTGAATATAGAAGAAAGTTAAAGAAAAAAAGAAAAGTAAATTGTGAATTTTTTTTATTTTCTAGAACGTAAATGCGAAGTTGTACAGTATTTCTTTCATTTATATATTTAAAAATAGTCGAGAAAGATTTAGAATTTTCTAATTTTCGTACAGTTTGTACAAAAGATACGAATTAGTTTCGTTAAAGAAAAGAAAACGGATCCAGATATAAATACGGATCAATTTTTCTGGTGGATATCCGCGGATACGGATACGAATATATACGGAGCTCCGATACACAGTATGTTTAAATCTTTTATATAGTTATAAATATGCCTACAACTTTATGTTTATAATTATAAGAAATATTTTGAAAGATGTTCTCAAGTCGATCAGACTTGTTGAAAACTAAACCCGAGCGCGACCAGCAAGACAGATAATTTTGTCAACCCGACCCGACGGGTAAAATCGTGTTACCCGACCCGAACCTCATATCTTGAAACCCAATTTCAGTTTCAGACGAGCAACTGACTGAAAAATTCTGTTTACATTCCCAAGCGGGACAGTTACGTTATCAAAGCTACCGGAGTGGCTTGAGGGGGGGGGGGAGGGGGGGGGAATGTCATACAACTACGGGGAGGAGTGATTAGAAGGTTCTAGATTGAAATTACTACTTTGGAACTGTATAATGTAATAAATAACAGTTCGCTTCATGCGATAATAAAATAAGTTTAAGAACTGAGAACAAGTTAATAAATTTGGAATTAGTGAAACATTTAGAAAATTAATTAATTAAAAATTAATTAGGGAGCTGTCGGTGGATTAGTGGGAGATAGAATCATTTAAGTGTGTAAAATGAGGCTTTAATTTTAAGGGAGCTTTTAATTATATTACATATATATGAGTAATTAAAAAACATATAATATATATAATCATATTAATTTTACTTCTAAAATAATTTGTTGAAAAGCATAATGCGATGTAAAAATTACGAAGTGAAAACTTCTTTAGGTGCAATTTACACATTAATTTATTCAGAGTGATTCCTTTTGGTCCTATGTTAAAATAAGCTTACTCGTTTTATAAAGTCGTGCATATTAATGCAACAAAACACGTAAATTGATTTTATTCTAAGCTAAGTAAACAAATCTCTATTGCAAAGTTCAGATGAAGGTCTTCCAAATCCAGAAAAATGATTTTAAAGGATGAAGTCATATTAAATTGACTAGAGTGGATGGGGTAGGGTTTTACGGTTATTCCTCATTAAAAGTTATATTAAACTGATGTGTAGAACTGGATGTTCATATTCAGGAACGAAAAATAATTCCTATACATTGTAGTCTATGTACAGAATTTCTAAGAGTACATTATTAACCTCATTTGTTTATTTGAATTAAAGATAATAAAATTAACATATGCTTTTGAGTTGCACAAAAGCTTGTCTTCTGTATAAAATTGGAGGTATAGCATTAGTGTTTTGTGTTCAGGGTTACTCGAAGAATTCAGATGCATTACAGGTTACGAATGATAAGCTTGAAAATGCATATTTAATTGTATTACGTCATTTTTATTTATTTATATATATTATTATTTTTTTTTTTTAGTGCTTTGTACAGTATATATACAATATACAGGACCACGTGCAAGGCTTAGTTAGAAGAAGTCAAATCCATTATTTTCTGTTGGATATAATCGATAGGGATATTTTTTAAAATATATGCATTACTAAACAAATGTACACTTCAGTTATCTCAAAAATAAGCACTTATTTATCTATTTATTTTAAATTTGTGAGTGCTGGAAAGACCCTAAAGTAATTCTAAGAACAGAAACAAAAATCAAATTCGAACTACACCGAAACTAAACCTTGACCAACACTTCTTTCCCAGTGAAACAAAGAATTCACTGGTTTAAACATTCTTCTTTTCATCATTATCACATGCATTTATCTCCCATACATGTTCGTGAAAGCTCAGAGACCAGTGGTATGTTGATGTTGGGTATTTAGGCCGATTGACTTTTCGAGGATCCTAGGCCTATTGATTGGGTAATCGAACCGGGGTCTTAGGCCTGATGGGAGTACCCTCCGTGAGGGGGGGGGGGTCATTCTAAGCGGTCTTAACCCGTATTTACGCGAGTTTCTGAGAAAGCCACAGAAAACTTCGAACGGCTAAGTCGATAAGCACGACATAGGATTGAATCCGGCACTCCCCTTCTATCAACTTTGAGCGCAGAACCGCTCGGCCATTGGTGTGTGTGTGGAGGGGAGGGGGTCTTGGGGTCTAATAAAAAAACAAAACGTGTACCATTGTTTCCAAAAAATTAGATGTTTCTAAATCTATGTTCGTATGTCCCTAACATGATGAAGCTGACGAAAATAGTCTCAAAAGCCCCACAGTTAGCAATACTTTAAAGATTATACAATAAAATTTTTCTAAGAGGTCCATACACCGTGGTACATGAAATTAGCCTTTTACGGAGGTGGCCTTTTAATAGAGGTTATTCAGAAAATTTAACTCTGAGAACAAAGTGACATTCAAATTTACATAATCTGTCTATATATGTAATGTAAAAAGAAGCATAGAAAGAGCTTTTACTAATTAATTATCAAATTAATTAAAGTTTAATAAAAAATAACTATGTACAAATATTTACATTAATGACCACATAGGTCCAAAAAACATATTATAAATCCACTTAGGATTCTATATCATCAAAGAATCTATTTTCTATAATAATAAAAAGAAAGGTTTGTCTGTCTGTCTGTTCTTCTATACGTTCAGCCCCTGCCCCTATTGAACGCAGAAGTACAAGAATTGACATACGGATGCTCTGGAGCCTTTCCGAGGTCCTCTTCAAAACAGAATTTAAAAATTTTAATTAGTTCTGGAGATATTAATTAAAATGTCGACTCATGTCTAATCAGAAAGCGATCTCAATGACTGAGAATTCACCGCGATTGCATAAAAATAGATATATTAACGGAGTTAAAAGCAGAAAAAGTGTAAAATAAATTAGAAATATTAGTCTAATCGTTACGAATTTGGTACCAAATGAAAGGGACAATTTTTCTGAATCTAAGAGTGCAAGCGGCTTATCTGTACAACAATTAGATTTTTTTAAAAATTAACTAAAGTGTGAATTTTTTGTGGCAACATCATTTCAAATGCCAGACTATTGTCTGAGATGAAAAAAGGAAATGATTGTAACCGATTAAGATGTCACGTGTTTTATAGTGGGGGGGGGGGGGAATTGCAATTTTCAATTTTTTTCAAATTTTCATTCACGTTACATTTGAGTTAATATTCGGCCTAGACAGCATACTATAAAGCTACTATTCAATTTTCATGAAATTATGTGAATAAACAAAAAAATTACATTTTTATTGGGAATTATATTTATCACGACTCATGTGACCAAAATACAATGTAAGATTAAGTTTTGTTTAATATTTTGCAGTATTTTAAATTGAGATATGCCGTTGAAATTTCGTAATATTTGGTTTTAACGGCCGATAATCCGATTGTGAATATTTTTGAAAGTGTAGAATTATTAGGAAAGGCATGAGGGGGAGGGGGGCAGAAAAAAAAAAAGAGTTACAGCGTTTGAAATTGGTATTATTAGGTTTTAAGGCAAGATAAATCAATTGCGGATATTTTCAAGTGTAAAATTATTAGAAGGGACGGAAAGGGGGGGGGGGGGAGGGACAAAAATGTATAAAGGGAACGGTTGTTTCGGAGAAAACGAGGGAAAACACAGAACGCTTTTATTCTTTTATATTTTGCAGAGTTTCGAATTCTGATATTCCGTTCACATTTCATACTATGGATTTTTAACAGTATTTAGTCCGGAATTACGCAAGTTTCGGAGAAAACCACGAAAAAGTCAGACATAAATCGTTTTATAATAGTGTTTATATCATTTTTGTATCTCAGCTTCTAATTAGCATAATTTCAAAAGTAATATGTCATTTTAAAACTTATTTAAATTGAATTTCAAGAGTAGACGCCGCAAATCTCTGTCGTCTTCCATTAACCGACTACCGTAGGTAATGGAATTCGAGATTTCACGTGATTTACATGTTTTAAGGTGTCCTGATTAGGTTTTCTTTTCTATCTCAACTAATAATTAAAATAACTTTATAAGTAATATATTATTTAAAAGCTTTGTTGATTTGGAATTGAACAGTAGATTACAGAAATTTCTACCGCCAGATGGCGCTGTAATATTTTAAAATTTCAATATTTCGAATTCTAATTATGATTAAATTATTTTTAATACATCATTCGAAAGATATTTTAAAGTACTTTTATATTATCGAAAGTGGAATTCGAGTTTTCACCCGATTTACACGTTTCGAGGTATTCTGTTCAGATTTTCTTTTGTATCTCAGCTACTAATTAAAATAATTTCATAAGTAATGCACCATTTGAAAGCTTTGTTGATTTGGAATCGAACAGAAGATTACAGAAATTTCTACCGCCTGATGGCCCTGTAATATTTTAAAATTTCAATATTTAAATTCGAATTCTGATTAAATTGTTTTTAATTCATCATTCGAAAGATATTTTAAAGTTCTTTAATATTATCGAAAGGGGAATTCGAGATTTCACTTGATTTACACGTTTTAAGGTGTCTTGATTAGGTTTTCTTTTGCATCTCAGCTAATTGAGTTAGACTTTTCAAAATCGGTATATGTAGGTTAATTAGGAGGGGATGGAAGGGCGGGGAAGGAATAGGCGCGCGCAGCGCTCACGGGACTGCGGTGCCGAAGGCAGTGGGGACCCGGTCCAACTTTTTATCCGATGAAAAATGATTTTTAAATTTTTTTTTTTCTTAAGAATAACAGTTTGATTTCAGAAGGAATATGAGCGTGCAGCGCACGTATATCTTCACACGTGTGCGCATGGGTCTGCTCTGGCGAAGGCAGTGGGGACCCAATGCGAACTTTTACCCGATGATTAAAGATCTTTCTAAAATTCCTTTTCTTAAGAATGAAAGTTTGTGAGTAATAACGTGGAATTTTGTGAAATCATAAGGATGGTGAAGGAATACGCACGCACAGCGCACGGATCTTCGCTGCCAAAAGCAGTGGGGACCCAGTGTGAGTTTTCATCCGATCACAAATGATTTTTTTTTCTTTTTCCTTTTTTTAAGAGTAATATTAATGAGTAATAATATTCAATTTTGAGAATTCTTTCATTAGAGTGGTTCATTTAAAAATACTGACCCACTAGCGGGCGAATGCAGAGGGGACCCGGTGTAAGTTTTTACCCGATCAGAAATGATTTTTTTTTTTTTTCCAAGAATAAAAGTTCATGAGTAATAACATGGAATTTTGAGAAATCATAAGGGTGGTGAAGGAATACACGCGCGCAGCACATAATTTAAAAAAAAAAAAAAAAGAATAGTTCTCTGAGTCATCCTGGCGACAGATGTCCGTCTACTACATGATGCAATCTCTTTCGATGTTTCGAATGCACTTGAGTATAGATTTTTTTTTTCTCTTTTTTTTTTCTTCTACATATTAGTTTTAAAATATTTTAATGTTAGTTTCCTTGAACTTTGTGTGATTTTTAAAAAGATTTTTTTTTTTTTTTTTTTTTTAAATACATTGGAACAAATTTTGCTGCTTAGTGTCATTTCTCAGTGGAAAGATATTTCTATTTAAGTTTACGTGCAGGGAATACAGATTTCAGTCTTTTTAATTTTAGTTGGGGTAAAAAATTAAATGTCTGTTTTCAAAAAAAAAAAAAAAAAGAAAAAAAAGAAAAAAAAAAATACCTCTTTTTCTATCTGTTATTAAAAATTGCCGTGCTCCTTTGCTATCGTTTCATGTCATACTTAGAAAATTATTTATTAGATTTAAAAATACAAAAACTGGGATTAGTATGGCACAAAGTTCTTATAAAAAATATGCGTTTCCCAAATAACTTTAAGCGCAATTTTCTTTTTCAGAATTAATGAAACTGACACTATACCGCGAAATTCGATGGGTTTATTTTTCGATTTCGGTTGACTAACTCAAGTTGTCAGGAGACAAAAAATAAATAAACAAATAAAAAAAAAAGATTAAAGAAAAAAAAATAATAATGCTGAGCTTTTGGACTAGCCAAACAAATTTTTCTTAGTCAATTGACAAAATTGGAATAATTTATTTTTATTCTCTCATCTGACTAACCGGTCCAATTTGAGGAAAATGAAAACTGTACCTGGGAAATTAGTCATCTGACAAGTTTTAGAGCCAAAACGGATCAACAGACGAAACACATTAAAGATACATGGTAAAATAAAACGATTTTTGTGTCTCATGACTAAATGGGATTGTCAGGTAGTGTTTTGATTGTTTAAAATGTTGCGTAATTTTGTGCAAATTTGTCAATATACTAGGAAAACGTGTACTATGACAAAGATAACACGTTTCTTGACAAGTTTCGATTTTTCATTTTTCTGTGTGAATATGAAATCTATTCCGCTGCAACATATTAGTATCTTACATCAGATACTTTATTTAGACATTTGCAAACAAATTTTGTTTCAAATTATGATAGAATATTTACCATTTTCCTTTTAATTAGTATATTAGTTGGATATTTATTGTGTAAATATCATCCTTTGAAATGAAATGTTTATGTTTTCAGTCGAAAATGGAAGTTTGCCTTTTTTTTTTTTTTTTTTCATGAGTTTTGAAATATAAAATTCAAATTTTATCAATTTTACAGCAAAAACAACTTAACTAATACGCATGCACACTATAACTAATACATATTTATCCGCGATTGTAATGAAATGCTCGCCCTCTGGTGGGCTAAGGTGAAATTACAATAAACATGGTTTAATTCGAATTCCATACAGCCGCCATTGCTTCACGATATTTAGTTTCACATATATTTATAGAATAAAAATGAATAAATACGGTAAAAAAGATAACACATACTGTTGTGTGCTACAATCTAACTCCAAAGGATCAAGAAATCCAGAATTGAGCTTCCATTTATTTCCAAATGACAAATTTAAAATTTCAGTTGCTTCGGCTAATGGAAGTAAAGAATTAATCAGATGATTTGAAACTAATATTTGTTCAGCTTCAGTTAAAATCTACTTCCGATCGAACTTTGAAGAAACTGAAATATTTTTTTCCAAAAGCAATCAATTTTCCATGATGTAATGGCGGAATATTAAGTAGAATAACAAAAAGAACACTAATGGAACACACGTGGCTATAATGTTTACTAACAACTGCAGTGTTGAGAAAGCGTCATCTATCGATCATTACAATCGCGGATACCCAAATATGGGGATTGTAATCAGGAAATAATTTTCCTCGATTTTTAATAATTTTTTACAAAAAGTCCTATGGGCGATTAATATAGGAAATCTTTTTCTTGCATCACGGATGGCCAGTGACGTCATCACTTCGCTTGCGTATAGATCTGTCATCCCCATGTTAACGAGCAAAGATTTTTTGATGCCGAAAAAAAGTTTTGGCATCCGCCATTAGAGAGTATATAACTCGAAAATTGTAATAGAATAGGATGTTGGTGAATTTTCAAAATGTCGAAATATTGCATGGCTTTTAATTGTTCCAAGAAATATATAAAAAGAAATAGGATAAAATATCATAAAAGTAAATTATATTTGACTAAATTATGAAAAATATAATTTTTATAATCAGTTGCTTTGCTATTATTATGGTTTAAATATTGTTTTGATATTTAATGGAATACTTTTTTTAAAGCTCGGTATTTTTTAGGATTTATATTAATAAGTAATCTACAATTTTCAAAATTCTTTTAAATATAATTAGCAACGGCGCAGATAAAGAACGTTAGTTTTATTATATAAAAAGAGTTTAACTTTAAATGTTAACTAAACTAATAGATATAGTAAAAATAATATTAAAGTTTTAAAAAATTAAAGAACACGCTTTTACAGAAATGTGAACTAAAAAACACAAAATATCTATCTTAGTACTAAAATGCAGGGTAAGAGAAAACCGTGTGAGTGACACACCATAATATTTACATACATTTAAATCTTTAATTAAAATAATTTAGAATTAAAAAAAACTATTTTTAAAAAATCGCCCCTGACTGGGATCGAAAGCTAGACCTTTAGGCTCGTAGCGCAGAGCTATACCTCAACGCCACGATGTTCACATACGGAATGTCTTTTTTTTACAATATAGATTTTTTGTTTGCTCCCAGAGCAGTTACAAACATGCAAACATACATACAAATATATATACAAACATACATGCAAACATACATACACACAGGTGAAGCTAATAAAAGCGTGTTAAAAAAAAAAAAAAAAGAATGAAGGAAAATTGAATTTCAAACTGTATCTGGAGTTTCTAATTCACCTTTAGTACATGAATTATTTATAAATTTAATTTCTAAATTATCTGTGTGTATTTACTCGGGAAAAGACAGCCATTAAAGAGTTTTTCCCAGAGTAAAAAGGAATCACTTTTTCTCCCTCGGTGATCATCCTATGTCTTATTACTTTACCTATGTTTTCTCATACATAGACATACTATATTATATTTTACTACAAACTAGCTGGCTTTGCCCGCTTTGCTAGTCACTATATTAAAATAAATCAATTTTATAATAATATGTCTCATTTAATTTTGAATTTGTAGAAATTTCTGTATTTATCAATAAACTTCGAAAATGTGAACAGTTATCGTTTGCTACTAACGAGTTATTTCTTAAATAATTCATTTGTAAAACATAAACCTGGAATGGCATCACTCTTAAAAAAAAGTAAAATTGTTTAAAATATGATAGTACTTCATTTTGGAGATTTTTCTAAAAGTAACCTCATTCTAATTTTTTATAAAAATTATTATTTTTTAATTATATTAAAACACTACGTAATTTTGTCGTATTCGCAGTAAAATGTTAATCCATAGACCTATTATAAGAGTGGACGGGACAATGGCAACCTTTTTGAGTGCAAAGATAACTCATAAAAAGGTCACGTGATTGTTGATCTACAGAAGCCAAGCTAGCCAATATTGAAATTTACTCGCCATGCTCTAAACTCTACTTTTTATTAAGCAGACGATATTTTTCCTTTTTCTTTGAAAGTTCTTTAAAAAAATTTTTTTTCGCTTTAAAAGTTAGATTGTTTTGAATTTAAAAAGAATTTTATAGCTAGAAATAGTAATTAGATGTACTTTAAAAACCCTAGAAGTTATGTCAAATAAGGATTTTATTTCACAGGTAAGATTCTTTTTAATATTTTATTATTTCGTTCTTTTTAAGTAATTATTTTTATAAAATGCTTATAATTTCTATACTTATTTCTCTAAATTGAATTAGTTTAATTATATTATATCTTATATTATTTCAAAAATGTGAATGAGTATTTACGAGAGTTAAAACGAATATAGACAAACAAAGTTATAAAAACTTTTGAACTTTGTTCAAAAGTGTTAATAACAAGGTAAAAATATATTTTAGTAGCTGTAGTGTTTTACACTAATTTTGCTTGCGGTATCTTTTAATAATATATATATTTATTATATTGAAAGCAAAAAATCGCCAATAACGAGATAAATGTAGAAAAAGGTAACCTTTTTCAACATTCACGTGGTTTTATTTTTGCACCTTTTCTTGTATTCCCTTAATAATGGAATGCTCCGTCCACTCTTATAATAGGTCTATGTGTTAATCGCATGCATGAAATTTTGTTTTGGAACAATTCTTTAACCATTTCATTTTCACTGCTTTTTAATTTTGAATTTTTTTAAAATCTCTACTTAATGCGAATGTATACATTAGAATTAGCCTAAATATCAAATTTGAAGTTTCTATATATAGCTGCATTAATATTTTAGAAATCATCGAAAATGTAATTTTTAGGGAGGATTTTTTCTCTTTATTTTGTTTTTAGTTCGGAAGAATATTAGTCTCAATATACAAATTTTTACGATACCACTTTTAAGATAGTTGGACATTTATCGAAATCGAAAATTTATTGAAAATATAATTGAATAATTTGAAAGCGATGTTACAAATTGAAAAAAAAAAAAAAAAAAAAAAAAAAACTAATAATCCTTTATACTAAACTAAATTCTGCTTTTGCCAGAATTTCATTAAAAAATATATATATTTTTTACTTTATTTTATTTTATTTTATAATATTTTATTTTTTATTAGGACTGAGGGCCTATTAGTCTCAATCTGGGATTTTTGCGTTGTCGTTTTCGATAGTTGGACATTTGTCGAAATCATTTTTCGATAGTTGGACATTTATCGAAATCTAAAATTTATCGAAAATATAATTGAATAATTTGAAAGCGATGTTATAATTGGGAAGAAAAAAAAACTAATAGTCCTCCATCCTAAACTAAATTCTGCTTTTGCCAGAATTGCATCAAAATCTTTTTATTATTATTATTATTATTATTACTGAAAGAAAAAGAAAAGAAAATAATTAATAATCAGTATCGTTACAAACGATATCGAAAAAGTTTTTTTTAATAATTTTGAATTAGAAATAAAAAGTGCGTGTGAAATAATATGAAATAAAATAATTATAAGATTAAAAAAAAAAGGGAAATTAAAGAGGACTAATGTATAAGTTGTACCTGACGGGACTAAAGTGAAAGTTGTACCTCGTGAAAGTTGTACCTCACGGGACTAATGTGCAAGTTGCACCGAACGAACAAACTATTTCTTTCAACGAAAATGCCTACTAACCCTGGACGATAGGTCTAATATATCGTATCATATTATATATCATATTTATCGTAATATAACTCAATACTTATTTCGCTTCCTTCTTCGACTCGTTTTAATACGCATTTTTTTAATCTATTTATTTATTTATTTATTTTTTAAAGAAAGGGAAAAGAAAAATTTATAATAATCAGTATAAAAACGGACAGTATCGAAAAAGTTTTTTTTTTTTTTTTTTTTTTTTTTTACGGGGGGGGGGGGGAGGCCGAAATGTTTATATTTTATTTATTACTTTTCTTTTCTTTTCTTTCTTTTCTTCCTTTTTTTAACGAGAAAATAAAATATTGAAAGTGCAGGGGTCGCATTCTCCGCGTTTTTTTTTTTTTTTTTTTTTTTTTTTTAAGGTACTTTCAAGAATGAAACATTTCTGACTTTTTTGGCTACTACTATTTTTTATGAAGAAATTTTCATGGTATTTTCATAATAATGTATACTTGTCAACCATCTCATTATGAACCGTACAATTTTTAGTACCCGCCTTTTTTTACGCACCAATAATTTTTTAGAGTAATTTTAGCCTTATGTAATCGTAACAACATTTGGAGAGAATTTCTCTAAAAATATAGTGGTGTGAGAAAAGGGGCGTTTTTTCAGGGGCGTAACAATTGTACGGTTATTAATGACATGGTTGGCAAGTATGATTAATGTGTTTTGATTAAATAATCTTCGATTAGCAACCAATTTTTTTTTATTTGATTTCTGTAACGTCTTCATCTAATATTATTTTTCTGCGAATAAAATCCAATATCTAGCATATGATTAAAAATGAAAATATCAGTCAGTCATTTGTGTAAGTGAAAAGTTATCTTATAATATTTCAAATCTATAACAATAAAATAAAAATAAAATAAAATAAAATTGCAAACTGCGCACCTGGTAACGTTTATAATTTATTCCTGAGTACTGTTTTGCCCGCCCTATTTTCATATCAGAATATTTTAAATGCTTTTTTTTTTCGTATTTCATCGTATTCGTAATTATATACTGGAGAAAATTTATTTAAAACCAAAGTAGTGGGAAAAATGGGCTACACTAAAAGCACTCAGAAATAAATTATAAATGTTACCAGGTATGAAACTATAAAAAGTAAATTTATTATGCAAATTAATTTCTTACAATGTTAGCAACATATGAATTTGAATTCTTAATCTAATTATTCAGAGTTTTTACTGGCCCACACTTTTTTTTTTTTTTTTTTAGGATTGAGGGCCTATTAGTCTCAATCTGGGATTTTTGCGTTGTCGATTTCGATAGTTGGACATTTGTCGAAATCTAAAATTTATCGAAAATATAATTGAATAATTTGAAAGCGATGTTATAATTTGAAAAAAGAAAAAAAAAAAAAACTAATAGTCCTCCGTCCTAAACTAAATTCTGCTTTTGCCAGAATTTCATCGAAATCTTTTATTATTATTATTATTATTATTATTATTGAAAGAAAAAGAAAAGAAAATTAATAATAATCAGTATCGTTACAAGCGATATCGAAAAAGTTTTTTTTAATAATTTTGAATTAGGAAATAAAAAGTGCGCGTGAAATAATATGAAATAAAAATAAGTAAAAAAATGAATTTAATGATTTAATGTTTTATTTTTTTATTTTTTTCATGCATATAAAAAATGCGTATTAAAACGAGTCGAAGAAGGAAGCGAAATAAGTATTGAGTTATATTACGATAAATACGATATATAATATGATACGATATATTATACCTATCGTCCAGGGTTAGTAGGCATTTTCGTTGAAAGAAATAGTTTGTTCGTTCGGTGCAACCTGCACATTAGTCCCGTGAGGTACAACTTTCACATTAGTTCCTTGAGGTACAACTTTCACATTAGTCCCTTGAGGTACAACTTTCACTTTAGTCCCGTCAGGTACAACTTGCACATTAGTCCCCCCCCCCCTTTTTTTTTTTCGTGACTCTCCCAACAGTATATTAATGTTAAAAATTTGCTTTTAAATATTCGTAGAAACATAGAAATTTACTATATTGGTGGAACAGTCACGAAAAAAATTGTGTCGGTAAACTCCCTGATAGTTATAATTGAAATTTATTTGCTGTTTCATTGACAGAAAATTGCGTAAAGATTTTATGACACTTGCAATTCTAAAGCGATTTTTAAAAAAATCGTAATCCTATGTAAAAAAAACTAATTTATAAACTGCAACAAAAATTAAGTAAAATCTACAACATGCACTCAATTTTTCAAAAATTCAATTCCTTCTATGGTATCATTCATTATGTGTGTCATTCATTTCTTTCAATAACTTTCTTCATCAATCACTAAATCACCATTTTTAGTATCAAGGCTTCAATTGGTCACCTATTATTTTTAAGTGAAATAATAACATACTTATCTAATATTACTGAATATCATATACTCTCTTCTAACGTTACTGTTTAATTTTCCAACATGTGTATGTAAATATCATATATTCTCCCAAACAAAAACAAAATCTAAGCCAGTTGCCAGTACAAAAGTATAGAGACCAAATAAATAAATACAGAGTGACTTCACTCAACTTTCGGAACATTAAGCAAATAATGGTTGTATAAATAAATTAAGAAAAAAGACAAGTCATTAAATAAACAAAAGTGAAAAATATAATGGGGTGTTTCAGTATTTTTCTCCATTTTTACCATGTTTTTATTACTTCTATTCTTGTTTGTTTGTATGTATGTTTGTTTGTTTGTCCGGTACAAATCTTGCAATCGAATTTTAACTAACTTCCCTACTAGCTAGACATTTGAAACTTCCACAATAGCTCACAACCCGATGACAACACAATCCGCGTTTGTAATGATCGATAGACGGCGCTTTGTGAACACTGCAGTTGTTAGTAAACATTGCCATGTGTGTTCCATTAGTGTTCTTTTTCTTATTCTACTTAATATTCGTACTATAATTTCTCCGCCATTACATTATGGAAAATTGATTGCTTTTGGAAAAAATACTTCAGTTTATTCAAAGTTCGATCGGAAGTAGATTTTTAACTGAAGTTGAGCAAATATTAGTTTCAAATCATCTGATTAATTCTTTACTTCCATTAGCCGAAGCAACTGAAATTTTAAATTTGTCATTTGGAAATAAATGGAAGCTCAATTCTGGATTTCTTGATCCTTTGGAGTTACACTGTGGCACACAAAAGTATGTGTTATCTTTTTTACCGTATTTATTCATTTTTATTCAATAAATATATGTGAAACTAAATATCGGCAAGCAATGGCGGCTGTATGGAATTCGAATTAAACCATGTTTATTGTAATTTCACCTTAGCCCACCAGAGGGCGAGCATTTCATTACAATCGCGGATACTTCGAAGTCCAATTTTCGAATAGTTTTCTTATAATTAATTAAAATATGAAAATAATAACCTCCTAATACATTATAAATAGCCATTAAAATATTGGCTATAATTTAATTGTTGCCAAAAAAAATTTACGAGTTCATTTTCTTTCGACATAAAAATAAATAAACGTGATTAAATAAATAATTTAATTAAACGTGAGCGTTAAAAAATTGTAAAAAGTTAAATTATAATTTAAAATCACAAAAATTGACGTCACTATCGGTTTAAAGATTTCATACGTTTTGATAAAGTGCTAATGTAGTTAGTTCTATAGCTATGATTCAACAGAAAATTTAAAAACATGATTTATAAAAAGTTTTTTATCTTATAATTATCTAATTTTACGATATTTCCCTTCAAATAATTTGAGCCTATAGGTAACATTGATAAAAAAAAAAAAAAAAATTCGTTGTGTCCCTGTAAAAATCTATAAGTGCTAGATTCACCAAAATCTGTACAATATGTGAGATAGTGACCTATAAAATGTATACATGTATATAAATTTTCAGCTCAATCGAATACGGCGTTTAGACGCAAGCGAACTTTAAGAAATTTGGGCCCATAGGCCATAAAGATAAAGAATATTTCTTTATGTCCCTGTAAAAACACTATAAAAACTAGATTCACCAAAATCTATGCAGTTCGTGCAACGTTGATCTTAATACGTGTATACATTTTCAGCTCAGTCGAATAAGGCGTTTAGACGCTATTCCATTTTAAAGAATTTTGGCTTATAGACCACAATGATGAAAAATTTTTCTTTGTGTCCCTGTAAAAAAACTATAAGTGCTAGATTCCCCAAAATCTATACAGTTTATTCGACAATGACTTATAACATGTGTATAAGTTTTCAGCTCAATCGAATGAGACATTCAGACGCTATCGCACTTTAACTCTTTCAGGTTCAATGTAATTACTTTACTTAATATCAAGTGCCACTGGAATTTGAAAACAGAGTTCGATAATAAGAAATAATGAACTTTCTCAGCTAAGTCAAGAAGGGAATTTTTTTTTTTTTTTAATTCTGGGGTGAATTTTCGAAATAGGGAATTAAAATTAGGTGGTATAAAATATGTACCACTGCTCCTGAAAGGGTTATAGAATTTGGGCCCATCATAGGCCATAATAATAAGAAATTTATCATTGTGTCCCTGTAAAAAAAAACTATAAGAGCTAGATTCATCAAAATCAATAGGGTTCGTGCGATGGTGACTTACAACATGCGTACCAACTTTCAGCTCATTTGAACAAAGTGTTTAGGTGCTGTTGTGTTCACTCACACACAAACTACACGCATACACACACACACATACATACGTACATACTCGTAAAGATAGCAAAAATGAACTCAGGGGACCTGAAAACATATAGAAACACCAAAATCTCAAAGTCGGATTTTTGACATGATTACAATACTTTCCTTACATACGCATGTTCGGAAAAAAAAAGAAAAAAAAAAAAAAAAAAAGAAATAAAACAAAAAAGAAAGAAAGAAATAAACGTTTAAAAAAATTAAATTACTATTTAAAACGGTAGAATATTAAACTTAAATTAGAATGAGACTTGGGCGGGAATTCGAATTCTTAATCTAATTATTGTGATTGAAAAACAAAAGAATAAATGTTTTACTAATAAAAAATGCTCTAAGATTTTTATGACACTTGCCAAGTATCAACAAAAAATCCACTTTCATAATCTTATGCAAGATGATTATGGTATTTTATAGACTTCAACAATGATAAAGTGAAATCTACAACATCCAATCAATTCATCAAAACATCAAAACATCAAATCTCGCTTCTGTGGCACCATTCATTGTTAACATCGACCAACACTCTCGTTGCGTGATAGACGATTTCTTTCATTAACTTTCTTCATCAACCTCCAAATCACCATCTTCAGTACGAAAAATTCGGTTGTCCACCCATTTCTCATTGATACCCGAACATATTTGGGTCATTTTTTTCTTTCTATCCCGGCACTTACTGGGTCACAAGCAGTGCCCATTAAGGAAGCAGATGTGAAGGTCAAAACGACGCCCGATTCCGATGTGGATCTGGAGCAATTTCGAACCCTATGTTTGCGTGCTAGATCTATGGAGAATCGATTAAATACTGAGATATTAAAATGATTACATCGACATCAAGGACAGTGAAAGGATATGAGCTCTGTTCCAGATATGTTAATAAACACTGGTTGCAGCTTAATAATAAATGGTCTTAAACTAAACAAATAAAATTTTCTACAAAGGAAATAAAAAGTTTCAGAAAAATTATAAATCATTTTAATGCATTTTAATAGAATTCCTTGCACCGATATAAAGAAAGGGAAGAAAAGGTACTCCATTTTCTATTACAGCATAACGCTATATATCAATTTTTGTTTAAAGAATAAAAATGACTTCGGAAATACAACAGAAAGTAACGAGTTCAGATTGTGAAACAGCCTTAAAACGGTTCTAAACTTCCATTCTATAAACGTTTTTTCTCTAAAATCCCCTGCCTACATAGAAGAAAAAAATTATATTTGACTTTTTTGTATATGAATTTGGACCTTAAATTTGTGTGCTAGATCTGTGGATAACCGATTAAATGGTGAGATCGTAAAATGATTATACCTACATCAAGGACAGTGAAAGGATATGAGCTCTTTTCCAGATGTGTTAATGAGCACTGGTTGCAGCTTGATAATAAATGGTCTTAAACTAAACAAACATAATTTTCCACAAAGGAAATAAAAAGTTTCATAAAAAGTATAAATCATTTTAACGCATATCACTCGAAATACTTGCACCGGTATAAAGGAAAGGAAAAAAAAAAGATACTCCAGTTTCCATTACAGGATAACACTACATACCAATTTTTGAGTTAAAGAATAATAATTATAAGATAAAAAACCTTTTATAAACCATGTTTTTAAATTTTCTGTTGAATCATAGCTATAGAACAAACTACATTAGCACTTTATGAATGGATATTGTTACGAAATTGTAAATAATTGTATTTATTTTTGTATAAATTCTTTCAAAGAGGCTTAGTAAGTTGATAAAATGTCAATTTTCTGCATTTCCAGCTCTTTTTCGCGTTGAAATAGCTTAATCCTCCCTTTAAAACGCATTAAAAAGCTTCAATAGTAAGGTATTGGATTTGGCGACAAATTTGGCGATTTTTTGCCCTTGGCGACTTTTTTGGCGACTTTTGGCGAGAAAATCCTTATTATCGATATTCCAAAGATGGACGTTCTAATGTGATTGGTTAAAGAGTTACGGGAAATTTGAAAAAAAAAGTTGGTTTTAAAAATAAAATATTAATCCTTTCAGAACAACATCTATTTGCATCATGAACTACATTAGCACTTTATCAATGTGTAGAAAATCTTTAAAGTGATAATGACGTCAATTTTTGCCTGATGTATAGTTTAACTTTTTACAATTTTTTAACGCTCACGTTTAATTAAATGTTTATGTCGAAAGAAAATGAACTCGTAATTTTTTTTGGCAACAATTAAATTATATCAAATATTTTAATGACTATTTTTATTGCTATTAGGAGCTTATTATTTTCATATTTTAATTAATCAAAAGAAAACTATTCGAAAATTCCAAAATCTGACTTCGAAGTATTGTGTTATCATTGGGTTCTGAGCTACTGTGAAAGTTTCAAATGTCTAGCTAGTAGGGAAGTTAGTTAAAAATAATTATAAGAAAAAAAAAAATTATATTCCATGTTTTTAAATAGCTTAAACTTCTCTTTAAAACGCATTAAAAAGCTCCAATAGGCAGGTAATGGATTTGGCGCCAAATTTGACAACTTTTTGCCCTTGGCGACTTTTTTGGCGACTTTTGGCGAGAAAATTCTTATTATCGATATTCCAAAGATGGACGTTCTAATGTGATTGGTTAAAGAGTTACCGGAAATTTGAATTTTAAAAAAAAAGTTGGTTTTAAAAATAAAATATTAATCCTTTCCGAACAACATATATTTGCATCATGAACTACATTAGCAATTTATCATTGTGTAGAAAATCTTTAAAATGATAACGACGTCAAGTTTTGCCAAATGCATAATTTAACTTTTAACAATTTTTTAACGCTCACGTTTAATTAAATGTATTTATTTTTAGGTCGAAAGAAAATGAACTCGTAAATTTTTTTTGGCAACAATTAAATTATAGTTAATATTTTAATGGCTATTTTTATTGCTATTAGGAGCTTATCATTTTCACATTTTAATTAATTAAAAGGAAACTATTCGAAAATTCGAAAATCTGACTTCGAAGTATTGTGTTGTCACCGGGTTCTGAGCTACTGTGAAAGTTTCAAATGTCTAGCTAGTCGGGAAGTTAGTTAAAAATCGATTGCAAGATTTGTCCCTGACAAACACACAAGAATCGAAGTTAATAAAAACATGGTAAATAGATTGCAAGATTTGTACCGGACAAACAAACAAACAAACAAACAAAAATAGAAGTTAATAAAAATATGGTAAAAATGACTTCGGAAATACAACAGAAAATAACGAGTTCAGATTGTGAAACAGCCTTAAAACGGTTCTAAACATCTATTCTAAAAACTTTTTTCTCTAAAATACCCTGTCTATATAGAAGGAAAAAAATTACATTTGATTTTTTTTTTTTCTATGAATTTCGACCTTAAATTTGTGTGCTAGATCTTGAAGAACCGATTAAATGGTGAGATCTTAAAATGATTATACCTACATCAAAGACTGTGAGAGGATATGAGCTCGTTTCTAGATGTGTTAATAAGCACTGGTTGCAGCTTGATAATAAATGGTCTTAAACTAAACAAACATAATTTTCTACAAATAAAATAAAAATGTTTTACTAACAGTAGAAGAAAATATTTTCAGAATGAATTTCACGATTTCTAATTTCTCTTTCGTTAATATCGAAAAGTATTTCAGAATTGGAATTTATAATTCATAATTTCTTTTGATTATTATTAGGAAAAATATTGTCGGAATATTTCATGGTTTTTAATATTTTACCTTATATTAAGAAATGTATTTTTGAAACCAATTTAATAATTTCTAATTTCCTTTAATTACAGTCGGCACCAAAGTTACTGAAGCACACATCCACACTTTTATACATAATTTTTTCAGTTTGACCGCTAATTTTTATCATCAGTTTACTTTTTATAAACAGTATAGGACTTAAATCATGACTCGACAAATGTTTACTTAATGAAACAGTATTAGGTGCGCATCTTTTACGTAGGAATTATTGCTAGTGCTTCAATAATTTTGCTGCCGACTGTACACTCGGTAACAAAAGCGCCCGAACACTAGCAAAAATTCCTATGTAAAAAATATACACTTCATACGGCTTTGTTAAATAAATCCTTGTCGAATCCTGTTCTTAGTCAGAGCAAGAACATGATTCGACAAGGATTTATTTAACAAAACCGTATGAAGTGTACCTTTTTTACATAGGAATTTCCGCTAATGTTCGGACACTTTTGTTACCGACTGTAGTATACAGGGTGATTATAATTAAAGTTATGATTTCAAACCGCTATAATTTTAAAACTACAGATCAGAATGGTTTCATATTTTACCAGAATAATAGTTAGGGTTACATACAAACGAAACGCTTGCAACTTCGATTATGTGAATTTTGCAAGTTTTTTGCAAATACAGTCGGCAGCAAAAGTATCCGAGCACTAGCAAAAATTCCTATGTGAAAAAGTACACTTAATGCAGTTTTGATAAATAAATCCTTGTCGAATCCTGTTCTTAATCAGTCTAAGAACACGATTCAACAAGGATTTATTTAACAAAACAGTGTTAAATGTGGTTTTTTTACACAGGAATTTTTGCTAGTGCTCGGATACTTTTGCTGCCGACTGTAGTCATACATTTAGAATGCTTACAAACGGCTTTGCAAACGGAAGTGTTTCATCTTGTATGTACCCCTTACGCGATGAAATTTTGTTTGACAAAGGTTGGTTGCTTGGGTTTTGCGTGGCACTAGTGCTGTACAATGGATTAGATCTATCATCTAGTTATCTATCTGGTTAGATATATCATCTTATCATGGGTTAGATTTAGGGGTACATACAAATGAAACACTTCCAGTTGCAAAGCCGTTTGCAGGCGTTCCAAATGTATGACTGCAGTCAGCAGCAAAAGTATCCAAGTACTAGCAAAAATTTCTATGTGAAAAAGGCACACTTAACACTCTTTTATTAAATAAATCATTGTCGAATCATGTTCTTAGACTGACTATGAACAGGATTCGACAAGGATTTATTTAACAAATCTGCATTAAGTGTACTTTTTTTACATATGAATTTTCGCTAGTGCTCTGTTACTTTTGCTGCCGACTCTATTTGCAAAAAAAATTGCAAAATTTACGTCCTCAAAATTGCAAGCGTTCCGTTTGTATGTAACCCCTAACCAGATGATAGATCTAACCCATTTCGCAACACTACTGTGACACAAAACCCAACTAACCAACCTTTGCCAAACAAAATTTCATCCCCTAATTAGTGTTCTGGTAAAATATCAAACCATTTTGACCTGTAGTTTTAAAATTATAGCGTTTTGAAATCATAACTTTAATTATAATCACGCTGTACTTTAGATCTGGTGAGAATCGATTAAACACTGGGTTATTAAAATGATTATATCGACATAAACGGCAGTGAAAGGATATCAGTTCTGTTCCAGATATGTTATTAAACACTGGTTGCAACTTGAAAATAAATTATCTTAAACTAAACGGACATAATTTTTTTATAAAGGAAATAAAATGTTCCATTAATAAATAGACAATAAGACTTCTTCACACACCATAAATTTATGGTGTGTGAAGAAGTCTTATTGTCTATTTATCGTTTGTACACCAGTTTTGCATTTAGTTTTGGTGTTCCATTAATAGTTGAAAAAATAACTTTCAGTATGAATTTTATTATTTCTAATTTCTCTTTCGTTAATATTAGGTTGGTTGGGTTTAACGTCGCTCCAGTACTGCGCAATAGGTAACTGGCGACGGTCTGGGACACACCCCTATGGATAGCCCGAAGACATGCCGACACAATTTTGATCCTCCATTGGGGGGATGGATCCCCCGCTTCGGTGACCCCCAAAAGTATAATTTGGATAGGCACATGGAGGACATTGCGACCACGTCGTTAATATAGTAAAAGTAATCCAGAATTGGAATTTAATTAATTTTTTTAAGCAATTATTAGGAAAAATATTTTCGGAATGAATTTGGTGATTGCTATTTTTTTTTTTTTTTTTTTTTTTTTTAGCTAATATTAGGAAAAGTATTTCCCGTATGAATTTCATTATTTCTAATATATTTTAACTAGTGTCTTTTAGATGTGTGGAGAATCAATTAAACACTGAAATATTAAATCGATTATATCGACAGAGAGATGTGTGGAGAATCAATTAAACACTGAAATATTAAATCGATTATATCGACATCAGTCGGTAACAAAAGTATCCGAACACTAGCAAAAATTCCTATGTAAAAATAAGTAGAGTGAATACTGTTTTGTTAAATAAATCCTTGACGAATCATGTTCTTAGCCACAGTCAGTATAAGAACTTAATTCGACAAGGATTTATTTAATAAAACGTCAAAAATTCCTATATAAAAAAGGTAGCGTTAACCTTTTTTATATAGGAATTTTTGCTAGTGTTCGGATACTTTTGTTACCGACTGTACAGTGAAAGGATATGAGTTTTGTTTCAGATTTGTAAACAAACACTAATTACAGCTTGATAATAAATTGTCTTAAACTAAACAAATATAATTTTCTACGAAGGAAATGAAAAATTTCACTACTAATAGTAGAGAAAACTAAAATTTCGGAAAGAATTTCCCGATATCTAGTTTCTTTTTGTGAATACATTAGGAAAAGTATTTTGGAATTAATTTTATATTTTTAAAATTTTTTTACTGTTATTAGGAAAAATACTTTCAGAATGAATTTCGTGATTTCTACTTTTTACTTAATTAATAATAGGATTAAAATAAGAGAAATAAATGGCTTCTTCTATTAAGTTACCAGACTTGTAGTAATCTTAATCGCGTAATCGTAATCGATTGTAATCGATTACAAAAGCAACGTAATCGCTGATTAATCGTAATCAAAATAAAATATTTAAATTATAATCGTAATCTAATCGTAATCAAAAAAAATATTTAAATTGTAATCGTAATCTAATCGTAATCAAAAAAAAATATTTAAATTGTAATCGTAATCTAATCGTAATCAAAAAAAAATATTTAAATTGTCATCGTAATCTAATCGAAATCAAAAAAAAAAAAAATATTTAAATTGTAATCGTAATCTAATCGTAATCAAAAAAAATATTTAAATTATAATCGTAATCTAATCGTAATCTGTTCGTAATCTAATCGTAATCTCATTATATTTTTCTAGAGAATAATCTGTATCGTGAAGCAATGTAAACGTAATCTATCTCTAAAATAAGATTGCACTATATTTTTCTTTTCTTTGCTGCCATTTTTACTCTATTTATATTTTTTGTTATCCCTTTTTTTAAAATTTTCTAGCTTCACAAGCTAATTTTTGAACTTACCTACTCACCCTGTAATATTTCAGTGGTTATGTTTTCAGGGCCCGATTAAGCTTTGAAGCTAAGGGAAGCTCAGCATAATTTCGGGACCACCTTTCATTTCGGAAAATCTTGTTTTCCTGTAACGTATTGTAATATAAAAATGCTATAGGCCAAAAAAATAGTGTGTGTTTATTATTTTTATTTTTTACATTCCGAACACTATAGTGAGGAAAGTATTGTAATCATGTCAAAAATCCGAATTTGAGATTTTGATGTTTCTATACGTTTCGAGGTCCCCTGAGTCCGTTTCCACTATTTTTACGATGATGTATGTATGTGTGTATGTATGTCTGTGAGTGAACACGCTAGTGTCTAAACGCTTTGTTCGAATTAGCTGAAAGTTGGTACGTATATTGTAAGTCACCATAATACGAAGCCTATAGATTTTGGTGAATCTAGTACTCATAGTTTTGTTACACGAGGAAAAAATCTTTATCATTATGACCTATGGGACCAAATTTTTAAAAGTGCGATAGCGTCTAAAAGCTTTATTACTCTGAGGTAAAAATTTGTATACATGTTATAGGTAACAGTTGCACGAACTGTATAGATTTTGGTGAATTTAGCACTTACAGGTTTTTTGCAGGGGCACAAAGAAAAATTCTTTATCATTATGCCTATGGGGCCAAATTTTTAAAAGTGTGCTAGCGTCTAAACGCCTTATTAATCTGAGCAAAAATTTTGTACACATGTTATAGGTCACAGTTGCAACAATTGTATAGATTTTGGTTAATTTAGCACTTACAGATTTTTTACAAGGACACAAAGAAAAATTCTTTATAATTATGGCCTGTGGGACCAAATTTTTAAAAGTGCGATAGCATCTAAACGCTTTATTCAATTGAGCTGAAAATTTATATGAATATTATAAATCACTGTTGCACTAAATATAAGCATTTTGGTGAATCTAGCATTTGTAGGTTTTTACAGGAACACAACGAAAAATTCTTTATCATTATGCTTAAGACTTCGGTTCGTCTCTTCGCACGCGCTCTAATTCCCTTAAATATTTATGGAATTTTTTGAAACTAATATATGTTATGTTCTTCAAGTTCACTATGGAATTGTTCCCTTTTAAAAATATGGTAAATATTACCACTGGTTTGTCTACAGGGAAATTTGAAAGAATTTCAAAGCATTGCGACTTATCAAAGGTATTTCTATCGATCATATTTTAACTTTTATTTCGTACAAACCATAATGCAGTCGACATTAACAATATATATGCGCAAGAAAATGCTTCCTGCAGAATATAATGTCATTAGCAATAAGATTTAGAGAGCACCACAAAAATTTTCGCTTTCAATAACGGTTATAATTGAAAATTGCTGGAATTGCATTTTCGTTTGCCTTTATCATTTTTAATACTTCCTAGCAACGTTATAGAGTGATTATTGTTTAGAATGATTGTTTCATTTTCTATATCTACAAATTTATATGAACTTATTGGTGTATTTTTTTTTTTTTATAAACCTTTTAAAGGGGTTTTATTTACAAAAAATATTGAGTAGAACGCTTTATTGAAATTAAAAAAAAATAAAAATAAAAGTTAACAAACAAATCGAAAATATTTTTATGAGAATAAAGAGTTTTGCTTAATCACAAAATTAAACATGTTAACAATCCACTTAATAAGATGCTTTGCCATTAAAAAGTAAAAGAAATCTCTGAAATATGATTGTTACTCATCCGTCTTAAAACTTAAGTTGTCCACTAAAAAACAACTTTAAAGTTTAGATATGCTTTAATGATTTCATAATTTTTTGAACTTACGAAATTTTAATTTAATTTCTTGAAATATTTTAAATTTAATTTTTGATTGTCTTTTCCTCTTCTGTCTCTCCGTTCATTTATCTATTTGCGTATGCTCTAGTAAATTTAAGTAAAACATTCTGATTGCCGAAATATTGCGAAATAGGTGTATTTCTCTTTTCAAACATGTTTCTGTAATGATTACTGTTATTTATGGGGCCTAATAAAATATTTTTAATATATTTGTATTTATTGTATTTTATTGTTGTAAAATAATTTAAAATCTATAAGAAAGATTTCTCATCCAAGCTTTGAAATTTTCCTTAGAAAAAAGGATGAAAAAATATGTGGAAAGTACACCATTTATTATATCAACAATTTTGGATCCACGATTCAGGAATAGTTGTCTGGACTTGACGAATGAGCAAGTGTGTGAAATAATAATTAAAGAAATGAAGAATCACTTTCTTGTCGAAGAAATAACAGAACCAGAAGAAAAAGCCGCAACTGAACCTAAAAGAAGAAGAAAAAAAAAAAGACCAAACTGTGCGTTTTTGGACGGAAAAGATCAAGTAAACTCGCCAAGAATTATATAGCAAAATCGGAAATAACGGAGTATTTAAAAGAGCCATTGAAAGGAGAAGATATTTGCCCACAAAATTTTTGGAAGGAAAATGACAAAAGATATCCAAAAATTGCAAAAATTAGTTCAAAATATCTCTCTATCTGTGCATCTTCAGCACCCGTAAAGAAGTTATTCAGTGTCGCTGGAAAATTCTATACGAGTTCCCGCACTCTACTAAAAGCGGGAAACTACTAAAAAATTTAATTTTGACTAAATTAAATAAAAATGTTTAAAAGAATTTTAAATCTCTCCCACATTCTATTTGTATATGTATGAAGTTCAATGTTCAGAAGTAAGAAAAAATTAAATTTTTTGGATTATTAATTGATTTTTTTTATTTATTGGGAGGGGGGGGGGGTAGTAGTGCTAAATTTTACAGACGAGAAATATTTGTTTATTAATATTCATTTGAGAAACATAAATATATTATCTAGACCATTTAGTAAAATCATTTAATTAATACAGCTGTCATCACAATCTATGAAGGTATAAAGATAACTAAACTCATTACTTATTATAGGCAACAGAATTGTACATCTAATTTGCAATTTTTAAATTTATATCAATATGATATTTCTCCTTTGTAAAAAAAAAAAAAAAAAAAAAAAAAAAAAATGCATTTTTAACTGACAGTTTTATTTAAATCAAATGCGAATGTTTGAAACTTCTTTTTTAATTAAATTGATTGCATTTTCATTTAGACTTCTTACTTATACCTTTACACATTGCTACCAATGTAATTCAATGAGTGTACATACTTACATATGATATAATTTAAGGGGTTCTCCAAATTTACATAGCTTCTACTTCTTTCCTTTTTATGTTTTACTAAATAATATATATATATATATATATTAATTTTTCTTTTCTACTGAAAATGCAAAAGTAATATAAAACGAATTTCATGCTTCGGAACTAGCGGTCGATTTGCAAATAAATTTGTCTACTAAGTTATTATAAAGAAGTGAAATTTGTGACAGATATTTGAGATAGTATTTTAATTTCTGACTCATACTTAAAACTTCTTTCAATATTTTAATGATTACATTTCTTTGATGGTCAAAATATAGAGTTTTGTATAAATATAAAATTTCTCTCGCTTTAGATGATAAATTACTTGATATGATAATTTTAATCTGCTTGCTGTGATATTAAAAGCTTAATCTGAAAGCAATCAAAATAAAGAATATATAGAGAATATAAGGAGAGGATAGATACAAGATATATTTAAGGATATATGTGAAGAAATATCTAAGAAAGATTATATACAAGCGATATTCATCACATCGAGATTGAGAAATCTGTATAATTGATGTTTAATTGTAATCGATTTTTCATGTAATCGTAATCTAAATGTAATCGTATTCTAGAGTCTAATCAAAACGTAATCAAAACTGTAATCGTAATCTGAATGTAATCGTATTCTAGAGTCTAATCAAAACGTAATCAAAACTGTAATCGTAATCTGAATGTAATCGTATTCTAGAGTATAATCAAAACGTAATCAAAACTGTAATCGTAATCTGAATGTAATCGTATTCTAGAGTCTAATCAAAACGTAATCAAAACTGTAATCGTAATCTAAATGTATTCGTAATCGGCATTTGAAGATTAAAAATAATCGTAATTGTAATCTTTTAAGGATTCTGTAATCGACTACAAGTCTGTAAGTTACAAAAGAAAAATTTTATTAAAAAAATTCTGGTATACATTTTTTGCTGTTGAGAATTCGCAATTAAGTCCTCGTGTCGAAAACACTGCGCCTTAAAGTGTTTATCAGAAGTCATTCATTTCTTGTACTTTAATTTTTTTATATAAATTTTGGTGGTTATCTAATTTAAAGAAGCCTACCTTGAGTCTCGAAAGATTAGTTAGTATTTGTAAAAGTATTTCCATAATGAATTTAATCATTTCTAGTTTTTTTTTTTTTTTTTTTTTTTACTAATATTAAAAGAAATGATTTTAAAATTAATTTAATGATTTATAACTTAGGGAATATATTTGAGGAATGAATATGACGATTTCTGATTTATTTTGCACTAATATTAGGGAAAATATTTCCGAAATGAATTTTATACATTCTAATTTCTGTTAACTAATGTTAGAAAAAGTATTTCTGGAATATATTTTATAAATTCTAATTTCTGTTAACTAATATTAGGAAAGTTATTTTCTGGAGCAATTTCATTATTCCTAGTTCCTTTTAACTGATAATTTGGAAAAAGTATTTACGGAATAGGTTTCATGATTTTTAAGTTAATTAATATTAGGAGAGGTATTTCCACAATTACTTTTATTATTTCTAATTTTGGAAAATTATTTTTGTAATGACATCCATAACGTTTATTTATTTATTATTTTTTTTTTTTTCATCGAAGATTCTTTTGTTTTTATTTTTAGTTCGATTCCAATGTAAATTATAAAATGTTTACGATAAAAATTCGCAATACTCGACTCTAGTTATATGATAATTAAAACTGATTTTAGTTTAATAATAAATAATTTTAAAAGGTATTTTAACTTTTGTACCGTAAAAGAAATAAAAAAATGTCTTTTTAACATTAAAATATTTATTGACATCAAAGATAGTGAGAGGATCTGAACTTTGCATCAATTATGTACATTAAATACTTTAAATTAGGAAAAGTTTTTCAGGAATAAATTTCATTAGTTGTAATTTCTTGTTCCTTCTTAAAGATCAATTCCAACGCAATTCTAATGTGTCGCCTAGTATGAAATAAGAAATATGCACTACTCAAGTTATGATAAATTAATTTGTTTCTAGTTCAATGAGAAATCGTCTGAAAACGTTTTTTAGTTTGTAGAGTATTTTGAAAAACGTCTTTTAATACTGGAATATTTATAGACAGAAAAACGATAAATGTATATGAACTTTCTTTCAGATATAATAATAAATTTTGGCTACAGATTGGAAATACATTATCTAGAACTGCAAAAACAAAATATTCTACGCAGCAAATAGAATTTTTTACTAATATTAAATAAAATATTTTTGAAATGAATGTCAGAATACATCATTAATTTCTAATTTCATTAAGGATTTTTCTTCTAGTTTTTTAATTGCTTGAAGATGTCCCTTCTTAAAGATCAATTCCAACGCTGGTTATGGAATAAGAAATATGCACTACTCAAGTTATGATAATTTAAATGGTTCATAATTCAATGATAAATCGTCTGAAAATGTCTTTTAGTTTTTAGCGTATTTTGAAAAACGTCTTTTAACACTAGAATATTTATAGACAGAAAAACGATAAATAAATGTGAACTTAGTTCCAGATATAATAATAAATTTTGGCTACATATTGGAAATACATTATCTAGAACTAAACAAACAAAATATTCTAAGCCGCAAATAGAATTATTTACTAATATTAAATAAAATATTTTTGAAATGAATGTCAGAATACGTCATTAATTTCTAAATTCATTAAAGATTTTTCTTCTAGCTTTTTAATGGCTTGAAGATGTTCTTTTTTTCAATTACTTATAGATAATGTATTTCCAATCAGTAACCAAAATTTATTATTATATCTGGAACAAAGTTTACATTTATTTATCGTTTTTCTGTCTATAAATATTGCAGTGTTAAAAGATGTTTTTCAAAATACACTTTTTTCAATTGCAACGTGGTTTATGAAATAAGAAGTATGCACTACACGTTCATAATTCAATGAGAAATCGTCTGAATTTTTAACGTGTTTTGAAAAACATATTTTAACACTGGAATATTTATAGACAGAAAAACGATAAATAAATGTGAACTTTGTTCCAGATATAATAATAAATTTTGGCTACAGATTGGAAATACATTATCTAGAACTGAACAAACAAAATATTTTACGCAGCAAATAGAATTATTTACTAATATTAAATAAAATATTTTTGAAATGAATATCAGAATACATCATTAATTTCTAAATTCATTAAAGATTTTACTTCTAGCTTTTTAATGGCTTGAAGATGTTCTTTTTTTCAATTACTTATAGATAATGTATTTCCAATCTGTAGCCAAAATTTATTATTATATCTGGAACAAAGTTTACATTAATTTATCGTTTTTCTGTCTATAAATATTCCAGTGTTAAAAGATGTTTTTTCAAAATACTCTTTTTTCAATTGCAACGTGGTTTATGAAATAAGAAGTATGCGCTACACGAGATATGATAATTTATGTTGTTCATAATTCAGTGAGAAATCGTCTGAATTTTTAGCGTATTTTAAAAAACAGCTTTTAACACTGGAATATTTATAAACATAAAAACGATAAATAAATGTGAACTTTGTTCCAGATATAATAATAAATTTTGGCTACAGATTGGAATACATTATCTAGAACTAAACAAACAAAATATACTACGCAGCAAATAGAATTATTTACTAGTATTAAATAAAATATTTTTGAAATGAATGTCAGAATACATCATTAATTTCTAAATTCATTAAAGATTTTTCTTCTAGCTTTTTAATGGCTTGAAGATGTTCTTTTTTTCAATTACTTTTAGATAATGTATTTCCAATCTGTAGCTAAAATTTATTATTATATCTGGAACAAAGTTTACATTTATTTATCGTTTTTCTGTCTATAAATATTCCAGTGTTAAAAGATGTTTTTTCAAAATACTCTTTTTTCAATTGCAACGTGGTTTATGAAATAAGAAGTATGCGCTACACGAGATATGATAATTTAAGTTGTTCATAGTTCAATGAGAAATCGTCTGAATTTTTAGCGTATTTTAAAAAACAGCTTTTAGCACTGGAATATTTATAGACATAAAAACGATAAATAAATGTGAAATTTGTCCCAGATATAATAATAAATTTTGGCTACAGATTGGAATACTTTATCTAGAACTAAACAAACAAAATATTCTAAACAGAAAATAGAATTTTTTACTAATATTAAATAAAATATTTGTGAAATGAATGTCAGAGTACACATCATTAATTTCTAATTTCATTAAAGATTTTTCTTCTAGTTTTTTAATTACTTGAAGATGGTCCTTTATAAAGTTAAATTCCAACGCGGATTATGAAATAATAAGTATGTATTACACGAGATATGATAATTTAAATTGTTCTTAGTTCAATGAGAACTCGTCTGAAAACGTCTTTTAATTTTCAGTCTATTTTAAAAAACGTCTTTTATTAATGAAATATTTATAGATAGAAAAACGATAAATACATGTGAACTCTTTGTTCCAGATATAATAATAAATTTTGGCTACAGATGGGAAATACATTATCTAGAACTAAACAAACAAAATATTCTACGCAGAAAATAGAACGTTTTACTAATATTAAATAAAATATTTTTGAAATGAATGTCAGAATACATCATTAATTTCTAATTTCATTGAAGATTTTTCTTCTAAAAGTTCGATTCCAATGTGTACTATAAAATAAAAAGTGCAAATTATTTAAGGTGTGCTAGTTAAAATTGTTTACAAATAGTTAAAATTGTTATAATAAATTGCATAAAAGTGTCTTTTAAATCATATTTAAAATTTAGTTTCATTTCATTTTATTTTATTTTTTGATTATTGCACTGGCAAATTCATATAAATTTGTTAGAAATAATGGGGTTACTCTAAAATAGGAGATGTTTAGTGAGATGAAATATTTTGACAAATAATGGATTTCGACCTATCTTATATGAATTTAAAAATTATAAAATAATCGTGCATGCTCTTTAAATAAGCTGCCGATAGTAGTGGTGGTGGTGGTCGGGAAAGGATGCAAAAATAAGGTATTTGTTTGAATATATATAGTAAACATTGGTGCATATGAATATTACTGCTTATACATGAAGCATTGAATGAAGTTTATTTAAAAAAAGATATAAAATGAACAAGAATACAGGTTAAGCTCATTTAATTTCTTTTTCTTTTTTCTTTTGAGCCTCCTAAAAACGACATTTATAAGATAAATTGAGGCTCCTTTAGTTTATACAACTCTATTACAAAGAAGACCGAAAAAAGATAAAAAGAAATAAGATTATCTTTTGAATCATCATCCTCTTTTTCTTCTATTTTTTACAGATTCGGTCCACCCAGGTTGTACCTTGACCTTCAAATTAAGGATCGACATCCAAGACGATTAAGTTCAGCGATTAATTTGCATTTCCTTTCTTTTAAACAGGGCTATTTTCTCTTTTTAGAACAAATCACGTAGATTTTTCATGGACATTAGTTAGGATTACTCCAAAAATACTCTTTTGGCTGCGTTATTTGTTGCAGCTTTTATAAGTGATATATAAAAGGCTTATTGTACAGATATTGGGCTACATCTTTCTGTTTTATTATTTATTTCTTCAGGGCTTGGCTTTCAGTTCTAGGTGGATCTTGATCTGTTTTTCTTTAAGATTCTAGTCTTATCTATACTAATATTATAAATGCGAAAGTTTGGATGGATGTTTGTTACTCAATCACGCCACAACGGCTAAACAGATGAGGATGAAGTTTGGTACAGAGATAGAGAATAGTCTGGAATAGAACATAGGCTACTATTTATACCGGAAATTTAATTAGATTTTTTAAAAATTAATTAAAATATGAAAATAATAAACTGGTAATTGACTTAATATAAGCCATTTAAATTTTTAATTGTTGCCAAAAAAGTTTACGAGGTTATTTTTATTTATTTATTTATTTATTTTTTATTTTTTTCAACATAAAATGAAATATGCTTTCACGCGAAAAATTAAAAAAATACTAAATGTTAAATTGGTGAATGAGAAAATGACGAGTTTATAATTTTAAAATAAAATAGTAATAATACAAATCTAGCATGTTTCTTCTAAATTTTATTTCATAGCATTTTTTTTTTTTTTTTTATAAACCTCAACTTCAGATTTTTTTTTTTTTTTCAAAGGAACGCTTGGCATAAAAGCTAATTCAGCATTATGTTAAAGGTATTTACTTATTGATAATTCTGGACATTTTTTTAAATTTTGATGCTGAAGTAGATCGGTCCTTTTTCGCCAAGGACAGCCACTTAAAGCCAAGTAGCGCGTCAAAAATATAACTAAATTATAAAATATTGAAAAAAAAAAAAAGATAGAAAGAAATAGGAACAATAATCGCATAAATTATATTTTGGTCTAAAATGACGACAAAAATTCAAAAGTCGCCAAAGGGAGCTATATTAAGGCTGCACCATGATCAGGTTTACACATTAATTAATTAATTTATTTTTCTATATACTAACTACTATTAACTAAGCATGAAGTATATATAACCACAAATAATAATAATAACAATAATAATAATAATAATAATAATAATTGTCTCATGCGATAGACGTAACCGATCATAGCATATTGTAATATTATATTTGGCTTGAAATTGCTGTCATTTTATGGTTGGTCGTTTAAATCAAATAAATATAAGAAATAACGTGAAAGCAAATATTATGCACATCACGTATAGTGTTGTTAATATGTATTTGGGATTCAAATATAAAAGGGCTACCTCAAAATTTTCGATACTGTCCGTATCGAAACTGTCATATATGATAAGCAACCAAATGGAAGCCCATGGGTAAGCTACTATCGCAGGCAATAGGAACTCGCACCGGAGAATGCGAGGACGAACAAGTCGCTGCCGAAGGCAGCGGGAACCCAAAGCGAGCTTTTGAGTGATTTCAGTAGTATTTTGTTTCTTTTTTTCATAAAGCTATATAGAAAAGAATTTCCTTTAAATATAGTGACCAGCGAAGCAGGCAAAGCCTGCTAGTATAACATAATGTTGACCATTATCATGTGCTTTTTTCATTTAACAGAAAATTATTTTTCTTTGTCTCTCTTCCTGTGATCACTCCGTTCAGCTAAAAAGCACTAAAAAGGAAAGAAAAACATGCAAAACTAATATGTTGTGGCTACACAAAACTTTCTTCTGTATTTTTATATACAAATTCTCACAATGCGAATTATTTATTAAAATTAATTATTACCAAAATATTTTCCATGGTGAGTGCAGACGATTTTTAGTAAATTTCACAGAAGTTAAATGATTTTTAAAGTAGAAAATATTTGAAAACTTTAATAATAATAATAATAATAAACACATTTGCTTTTACCGTTAATAAGAAAAGTTCAAGAAACCGTAAATAATTTTCAGTGAAATACACAACAGTTTAGTACATTTCAAAATAAAAAATCTGGAGTGACTCCACTCGACTTTCCGAACATTGAGTAATTAACAGTTATGTAGATAAAGTAAAGAAAGTGGAGTTGTTAAACAAACAAAAGAAAGAAAACCATAATAGAGTGATTGAGTATTTTTCTCCATATATTACACGATGTTTTATTTAACGCTACTGAACTTTGAGCCCATAGATCATAATGATAAAGAATTTTTCGTTGTGTCCCTGTAAAAACCTATAAATGCTAGATTCACCAAAATGCTTATAGTTGGTGCAACAGTGATTTATAATATTCATGCAAATTTTCAGCTAAATTGAATAAGGCGTTTAGATGCTATCGCACTTTTAAAAATTTTGTTCCATAGGCCATAATGATAAAGAATTTTTCTTTGTGTCCCTGTAAAAAAAATGTAAGTGTTAAATTCACCAAAATCTATACAGTTGGTGCAACTGTGACCTATAACATGTGTACAATTTTTTTCCTCAGATTAATAAAGCGTTTAGACGCTATCGCACTTTTAAAAATTTGGCCCCATAGGCCATAATGATAAAGAATTTTTCCTGGTGCCCCTGTAAAAAATCTACAAGTGCTAGATTCACTAAAATCAATAGGGTTCGTACTATGGTGACTTACAATATACGTACCAAATTTCAGCTTATTCGAACAATGTGTTTAGACGCTAGCGTGTTCACTCACACACATACACACACACATACATACATCATCGTAAAAATAGTGAAAACGGACTTAAGGGACCTTGAAACGTATTGAAACATCAAAATCTCCAATTCGGATTTTTTAGATGATTACAATACTATCCTCACTATAGTGTTCGGAAAGTACAAATATTTGATAGCTCCAAGGGGGAAAAAAAACTAGTTAAAAAAACCACATTTATGCTTTTAGAATTAAGAATAGAAATCAAGAATATTTCTAAAATTTCATATCACTAAAATTCACAAAAGTTCAGTATTTTGTAATGTTGAAAATATTCGAAAATTTTCACTGATGAAAAGAAAGGACTTTAATTTTATCGAGATCAAAATAGACTTTTATTATTATTATAATTATTATTCAAAAAGTATGCTTATTAACTGCAAAATTCCTTACTAATGAACAAAAAATTTTCAAAATTTCAAAAATTTCAAAAAGTTGTAATTGTTGAAAGAGTATTATGAATTAGAAAATCTCTTAGGAAATTCCAAAATTAAACAATAGTAACAATTCTGAAATTATAAATTATTCTAAAAGGAACTCAAATAAATTAGATAATTTCTAAAATTGAAAGTGTATATAAGAATCCAAATAAAAAAAATATTAAAAAAATTACTTCAACTGAAATCAAAGTATACATTTTTCCCCCATGATAACTGATATTTATTCGCTCCAAAAATAATTACCAATAAACAAAAAAATTCAAAATTAGTAGATTTTCAAAAAGAGTAGAAATACTGAAAAATAATGTTATAAATTTAAAAAATATTTTTTTAAATTCCAAAAATAGACAATAGTATCAATTTAGTTAAAATAAAAATTATTTCAAAGTGAATAAAAATAAATTCAATAATTTCTAAAACTGAAAGTATTTACAAAAATCATAAAAAAAAAAAAAAAAAAAAAAAGCCTTAGTAAAGGTCAATGTGTACATTTTTCTCCCATGAGAAGTGATTTACTGCAAAATTATTTACTATTAAATGAGAAAAAAAATTCAGCATTAATAAATTTTGAAAAAAATATATATATATATATAGAATTACTTAAAAAGAATATTACAAAATCTAAAAAATTTCTTAGAAAATTCCAGAAATATGCAGTAGTGTCATGTTTGTGAAAATATAAATTATTTTAAAATGAACACAAATAAGTAAAATAGTTTATAAAATTTAAACTATTCATAAGAATAATAATTAAAAAAAAAAAAAAAAAAAAAGAACAAATTTACCTTAGCTGAGATCAAAGTATAACTATATCTATATATTTTAATATTTATATTTTATTTTTATTTCCTTGAAAAGCGATATTTATTTTCAACAAAGGTAATTACCATTAAACAATTTTTTTCAAAATTAGTAAATTTTTAAATAAATTAGAATTATTGAAAAAAGAGGATCACAAATCATAAAAAAATGTCCAAGGTAAATTCCAAAATATACAATATTGTAAAGCTTGTGAAATTATAAATATTTCTAAATATAAGCATAACTAAATAAAACTAGTATATTGTGGCCATCACAAGACTTTCTTCTATATTTTCCTATACAAATTCATACTAAGGGCAAATAATTTATTAAACTATTATTTATTAAAATTATCTAACATGATGAATGCAAACGATTTTCATCTTAGAAAAAACTAACATATCCAAAGGAAGATAGTTTTATTGTCTACAAATAACATCTTAAAAAAAGTATTTTTATAATGGTTATGTCACATATCAATTTTCGTACACTTATATGCCACACAAGTTGAGATATACCGTTCCCGTTATCGAGGAAATTTCCAGTACAGCAGCGCCATCTATTGGCCTATAAGCATCCAACTTGAATCAGCATAATGTCTCATAATGACCATCTCAAATATCAACTTTTGTTTGATTATACGCAACAGAACCTAAGATATAGCCTATCTTTAAGTTGCAGAAATAGCTGTGTAGCAGCGCCACCTGCTGAGCGCTTGACACCAAAAATTGACAGTTACTAATGTGTGTCAAGGTGCATCTACATATAAACTTATATGCAATTCTGTGCAGTACTTCCTGAGATATAGTCTTCCTTTAAAATGTGGAAATATCTATATAGCAGCGCCACCTGTTAGACGATAAGCATTCGTATATAATCATCATTAATGCCTCATAATGAAATGCTTACACATCAAGTTTTGTTTGATTATATGCGATAGAACATAAGATACAGCCTCCCCTTAAATTGCGGAAATCGCTGTATAGCAGCTTTACCTGTTAAGCGGTTGACACCAAAAGTCGATAGACACTAATTTAGGTCAAGGTTCATCTACATATAAATTTATATACAATTCTAAGCAGTAGTTCCGAAGATACAGTTCCCACAAAATTTTTGTCACACACACACACAGACAGACATTTTCTAAAATTGGTAAAATCGTATTCTAGACCTCTCAAAACGTGTAAATCCATCAAAATTTTTACGAATCCAATACTTTCTTCTGTTGAATATAGAAGAAAGTAATAATTTCTGAAATAGAATGTGTTTTTATGAAACTAAAAAAAAAAACAAAAAACTCTTACCAATATTTCTTTCTTACAGTGACAGGTGAGATTCATTCACTAAAAGAAAAAAAAAAAAAAGGGTAAAAAATTAAACAAGTTAATTGAGATTAATTGATACAATTTTCATTTCTTTGACCAAATAGTTTTACTTCTGAAGGGTAAATGCGACAATTAGTGCAATTTTGTTCTGTTTTACACAGAAATATTGCCTAAAAGAAAATGAGAAAAAAATGACCGCCGATCGTCGATAATAACTGATTTGATACCATCATAACCTTCCATTAAATTGCGCTCTTCTCACTAGATGTATACTTGACTTACTTTAGATGCATTCAGGTAGACCTTTAGGAAATCTTTAATGGTAATGGCGATTTCCATTTACGTTTTTTGAATGGATGAATATGCTGGCCTATATTTCGTAGAATATTCTACAAAAATGATTTATCCTTGTTCTTGTAGAAAATACTTGTATTACTGCAAACATATACAGGGTGATTTTTTTTTAAAACGGTGACACTTTTCATAGCCATCTGTAGCTCGATCTAGCAACCAAAATGCTACCAAACTTAGTATGGAGACTAATATCGACATGGAGAGTAGGATTCTGTGGGGACAAAAAAAATAATAATAATAAAATTATAGTTTTAAAAAATTAAAGAACACGCTTTTATAGAAATGTGAACTAAAAAGCACAAACTATCTATCTTACAAGGAGAGGTCACGACATGGAAAATTCAGATCGGTACGAAATTGCGCAGGATTGTAGTATACTATGAGGGTAACAACATATTAGAGCAGTAGGACCCACTATCCACAAAATTTCGAGAAAAAAGCATTTAAAGTTTCAGTACTTTAAATACAAGTAATTTCACAAGCGAGTAAGCGCCTCCGTGGCGTGATCTTAAAGCGCGAGTCTCCCACTCAGATGACTTGGGTTCGAGGCTACCTGCGGGACACTTTTTATTTTTCTTTAACTTTTTATGTAATTTAAACTTTTTATTTATTTTACTTTATTTTACAAATCTATTCAAAATTTGAAAATTTTAATAAAATATTTAATTTTCTTGAGTATTAAATAACTTTTTCTATTTTTAATATTTATAACTTAAAAATACAATAAATTTATATAACTTAAATAATAAATTTCAGTTTTATTTTAACTTTAAAATAAGGTAAAACTAAAGAAACTGTTTGTAATTATTTATCTAAATATTTTATTTCATTTTAGTTTTTTTTTATTTTATTTTTTAAACTAAAAAAAAAAAAAAAAAAAAAAAAAAAATTACAGAGAAATGATGATTTTAATCACATATATAATTACTATCCAAATTAAATAATTACTTCTCCAATCAATAGTTTCTTAAAAATTATAGTATAGGATTGATATGCTATTAAATTATTACAGATAAAGAAATGTTATCTTTAAATGTAGATTTTAAATGTTAATGAACATTGTTTCTTTTCGACTTCCATTTTTTTTTTTTTAATCTTCTGTGCACAAAATAAAATCCCACCTGCCCTTTATTATTAACAAGCAAGAAGTGTTTACGTAATTTATACACATTCAAACCAAATCAGGAAGCTCAAATCAAGATTTAAGTACACCTGCTATCTATTTTACACTTTGTTTACAGCTTGCTTATTTTTTTTAATTATTTAAATATTTGTCTGTTTTTCTTTATGTTTCTTATGTAGGGATTTGTAAAACTAAACTTTGTTTTTTAAGTTATGGAAATTTATTGTATTTTTCAGTTTTAAATATTAAAAATAGAAAAAGTTATTTTATACTCAAGAAAATTAAATAATTTTTTATTAAAATTTTCAAATTTTGAATTGAATTGTAAAATAAAGTAAAATAAATAAAAAGTTAAGATTACATAAAAAGTTAAAGAAGAAAAAAAAATGTAGTCCCGCAGATAGCCTCGAACCCAAGTCATCTGGGTGGGAGACTCGCGCTTTAGGATCACGCCACTCAGGCGCTTACTCGCTTGCGAAATAACTTGTATTTAAAGATTACTGAAACTTTAAATGCTTTTTTCTCGAAATTTTGTGGATAGTGGGTCCTACTGCTTTAATATGTTGTTACCCTCATAGTGTACTACAATCATGCGCAATTTCGTCCCGATCTGAATTTTCCATGTCGTGACCTCTCCTTGTTAGTATTAAAATGCAGGGTAAAGAAAATCGTGTGAGTGACACACCGTAATATTTACATACATTTAAATCTTTAATTAAAATAATTTAGAATTAAACAAAAACCAAAAAATCTCCCCTGACTGGGATCGAACGATAGACCCTTAGGTTCGTAGCGCGGAGCTATACCTCAACGCCACGATGTTCACGCAGGGAAAGACTTTTTTTACAATATAGATATTTTGTTTGCTCCCAGAGCGGTTACAAACATACATACAAACATACATACATACATATACAGGTGAAGCTAATAAAAGCGTGTTAAAAACAGAGAGAGAGAGAGTTCCAAAAATCGCCGATACGGGTATTTATGGCGCTGTATAATGTAAAATGTGCTAAGAAAAAATAATAATATCGCTTGCAAAATTATTATTGGATAATGCTCTAGAATTCTAATACGGGTTTTTAGAAATCCCTAGAAAAGGGAGCTAGAGTTTATAAAGATGACATGGAACTATTTTTACGAAAGGGACAATTTACTTTCTAGATGTCAGTAACAGAAATTTTTTTCGCCGTAGTGTAAGTGTAACAAGGATGAAAATCTAAAATGTTTAAGACTAATGTCGACATGGGAAGTAGGATTCTGGGGGGATAAAAAAAAAAAAGAGAGAGAGAGAGAGAGAGAGAGAGAGAGAGTTCCAAAAATCGCCGATACCGGTATTTATAGCGCTGTACAATGTAAAATGTGCTAAGAAAAAATAATAATAATGCATACAAAATTATTATTGGAAAATGCTCTAGAACTCTAATACGGGATTTTAGAACTCCCTTGAAAAAGGAACTAGAGTTTATAAGGATGACATGGAACTATTTTTACAAGAAGCACAATGTACTTTCTAGATGTCAGTCACAGAAATTTTTTTCGGCGGTAAGTGTAACACGGATGGAAAACTAAAATGTTTAAGAACTAAAACAAATCTAAAGTTATATTCAAAATTTACATACAAAACTTACAAGGAAACATTCAAAAGGTGTCGTCTTCAAAAAATATCGAAACAAATATATGTGATTCTACTCTTCATAAAACACCAGAAAGGGGAAAAATTATCGGCTGAAATGAATTACAGCGACCACAAAAAATTATCAAAATTAAGCATATTTGGCGATTTCACACTGTTAGGCGATTGATTTTGAGTACTTGGCGGAGAAGCAAAACACGGTTCTGTTCGTACACGGCAATCTCGGTGCCAGCGTACTTATCGCCTAACAGCGCTAAGTCGCCAAAAATTCTTAATTTTGATAAAATTTGTGGTCACGGTAATCATTTCGCCGATAATTTTAGGTTGATTTCTTTAGAAATCGACCTATTTTCACTTTTTGGTATTTTTTGAAGAGTAGAATCACATATATTTTTTCAATATTTTTTGAAGACGACACCTTTTGAATGTTTCCATGTTAGTCTCCTTACCAGAAACTGGAAGTTTACAAATACAACTGCAATGCTCCAAATTTTAAGAGGGGCATTCTGTCAGAGAGAGAAATATATGCAATTGTTCAAACTTTTAAAATTATCACTGTTTCATATTTAATTTGGTTTCCAAAGGGTAAGTATAAGAAGGAAAAGTTCAAATAGACAAATATAATGTCTTTTAGGTTCAAAATTAGTTCATCAGTTGCACTGGAAAAAATTTCTGTGATCGACATCTAGAAACTAAATTGTGACTCTAGTAAAAATAATTCCATGTCATCCTTATAAATACCAGTTACGTTACCTAGCGAGTTCTAAAAACGCCTATTAGAATTCTAGAGCGTTTTCCTACACTGAGAAAAAATTCTGTAACTGGCATCTAGAATCTAGATTATGGCTCTAGTAAAAATAGTTCCATGTCATCCTTAAAAATTCTAGTCCCCTTTGAAAGCAATTTCTAGAAACCCTATTAGAATTCTAGAGCGTTTGCCTGTATTATCGAGGTCAGACTTATTTAAAAATCTCTGAAAATAAATGTGAATTCAAGAGGCATGTTTTAGCAACTATAATCTTGGTTTATGACCCAATTCTAGAAAATCAAGCACGAATTTCTCGCAGTACAAAGGATTCAGAACATTCATAATATTGTTTCGCCATCTAGAAATGCATAGTCTAGAAATTCTCGATCATTTCGTCCATTCAGCTTATGGGCGTGCCTTATACGCATAGCTCGAAAATCTACACTTCTAGTTTAGGGATTTAGAAACTGACCACTTATTCGTTCTAGATGAAAACGGTAAATTATTTTTTTTTCTCAGTGTACATTATCGGGGGGTCAAATTTATTTAAAAATCGCTGCAAATAAATGCCAACTCAAAAGGCAAGTTATAGTTACTATAATCTTGGTTTATGACCCAATTATAGGAAATCAAGTGAGAATTTCTCGTAATAAAAAGGATTCATAATATTCAGAATATTCAGAACATTTTATCACCACTTATAAAAGTAAAGAAGAGAAATTCTCGTTCATTTTGTGTGAATTACAAGGCGAGAATATACTTAGCCCGTGATTCCACTTTACTCTATTTCACCCTATATTAAAAATTCGATAGTCAAACTAAATCCCTTTAAATATCTTTCTAGTTTTAATACAATTAATAAGTTTGGGAACGGAATAATCATTTTAATTCTCTCTATCTTTTTTTTTTTTTTTTTTTTTTTTTTTTTTACGAATTTCTTTACAAATGTTTCATACGTTATAAGAAATATGTGCACCATTACACAAAATCCCCTGAACATTTTGTAAAAAAAAGAAATATTTCTTACCAATTTAAGATTCATAACTAGTAATAAAACTAGTATGTTGTGGTCACCACAAGACTTTCTTCTATATTTTCCCATACAAATAAATTCACAAATACAGATTATTTATAACGTATTATTTATTAAAATTATTTCCCATGACGAAAACAGACCATTTGCATCTCAGAGAAGTATAAAACTGAAGGCCGAAAGAAAGTCAATTCTGTGTCGACTCTGAGGAAATGCATTTTATTTATTTATTATTTATTTATTTTCGTTTAGAATGAAAAAAACAATATCGATAACTCCTTTTTTAATTATCGCACATCTATAGTTTAATAATTCTTTTTAAAGGTATTGACGAGTAATTTTTAAAGATACCTATACTGAAAATTTACACTCTCGAGCGTGAGCTCCCTTCCCTCCAGGGGAGACGATGCTCCCACTTGTACACAATTTTTGTCCTAGTTTACTATTACTATTATCAATAAATCCTATTAATTTCACAATCATTCGTAAAAACAACTCTCATTATGTGCATTTATATGAAATTTTGTCCTATACAGCCATATTAAATAGTATGACAGCGCCACCTCTTGAACGATTGATTCTAAAATGTAATGAGCAACAGTTTAAGTCAAGGTCCAACTAAATAGCAAGAAATATGTGATACTTACAGACAGACGAACATTTTCTAAAAATGGTCAAATCGAGTTCAGGGCATCTCAAAACATGTAAATCCGTCGAAAACCGTAGTTAAAAATTTTTCACGAACCAAATACTTTCTTCTTATATACAAATAGAAGTAAGTAATGATTTATTTTTCGGCTGTAAAAAGATATACATTTTTCAAATATAATCATAACTTATTTCACCACATTAACATTAACTAAATTCTAACTAATTCTAAAACTGTCAGTTCGAATAACGTTTTCTAACTAATGTTTTCCAATAGTTATTACGATAATATCAATTGTGAAACAGTTGCCAGTAAATAAATCAGAAGAAATAGATTACTGTCGACAATAAATTATTCAATTCATTTTTCAGATACAATCTTGCTTTAATTTATTCACGCAGAATAAAATTTAAAACAAGGTTAAGAATACATAGTAATGAATAGAATTGATTGCTTTAATTTTTCTTTGTGCAATTTATAGTTTGTTGCAATTCAGTAAATACAGTTATTGATTGCTTTTATTTTGTTTGTATAATTTATAGTATTTTGTTATTCAGAAACAAAATATCAGTATTTGGTATTCCTCAACTTATCTTTAGAAAGATTAGAAGCGATATATTGTTGTGAAATGCACATATTACTTTAACGTACACAAACATCAACTGCTTTTCGGCCGATTAAACAATTAAAAAACATTCTCTTTCATTTTAAACCCATAACCCCTTCTCTGGATCTAACTGGCGTAATATATTTAATTTCTTGTAAAAATTGCAAATATGTTTATATAGGTGAAACTGGCCGTACAGTAGAAGTTAGACTACAGGAACACAGACGATCTTTTAAAAATTGCAACCAAAATTCTAAAATTGTAATCCATTCAATAGAAACCGATCATATTCCTGACTTCGATAATATAAAAGTTCTAAATTCTGGTTTTGATAATTATAAATCACGTATTTTCCTTGAGAGCTGGCACACTGCCAGGCATCTCCACACTATCAATGAAGCATGCGCACTGGCTCCGCAATATTCGGTACTTCTTTAAATTCCTTTGCTATTCATGTAATGCTTGCATATTATGTTGTAATTGATACTGATGAGGAAAACCGGACGGGTTTTGAAACGTCTAGATTTTAATTATTTTTATATGTATATTTTGTTTTTAAATGTATTTTAACTTAAATTTTGTCTCGTAAATAAAATAGTTTTTGATTTAATACGCATATTACTTGTAATAAAATTTGTTGCGCAGATGTTGTAGTTTTTGTTGAATTAAAACAATGCGATTATTATAATTCCGCGAAGTTTATTGTTTTCGGATAGCTGTAACATAATTCTCATCAGCCACCAGGAATAAAGTGCAAATAAAACATTTTCCGATATTACGGGATTCCAATGTTACAGTTGAATTCGTTGAAATCGTTGAAGTGTAATTTAGTTTAGTTATGCATACTTACACACGTACAAGACAAATCTGTATTATATTAAAATACAATCATGCATCATTCATAAATTATTAATCACTTTTTCATATTTGTAGGAGAAAATAATCTGGAGTGATTCTACTCGACTTTCCGAACATTGAGTAATTAACAGTTTTGTAGATAAAGTAAAGAAAGAGAAGTTGTTAAACAAACAAAAGAGAGAAAACCATAATAAAGTGTTTCAGTATTTTTCTCCGTATATTACACGATGATTTGTTTAACGCTACTGAACTTTAGATCATAATGATAAAGAATCTTTCGTTGTGTCCCTGTAAAAACCTACAAATGCTAGATTCACCAAAATGCTTATAGTTAGTGCAACAGTGATTTATAATATTCATATAAATTTTCATCTCAATTGAATAAGGCGTTTAGATGCTATCGCACTTTTAAAAATTTGGTCCCATAGGCCATAATAATAAAGAATTTTTCTTTGTGTCCCTGTAAAAAACCTGTAAGTGCTAAATTCACCAAAATCTATACCGTTTGTGCAACTGTGACCTATAACATGTGTACAAATCTTTTGCTCAGATTAATAAAGCGTTTAGACGCTATCGCACTTTTAAAAATTTAGCCCCATAGGACATAATGATAAAGAATTTTTTCTGGTGTCCCTAAAAAAACTATAAGTGCTAGATTCACCAAAATCAATAGGGTTCATTCTATGGTGACTTACAATATACGTACCAACTTTCAGCTTATTCGAACAACGCGTTTAGACGCTAGCGTGTTCACTCACAGACATACACACACACACATACATACATACATCATCGTAAAAACAGTGAAAACGGACTCAGGGGACCTCGAAACGTATAGAAACATCAAAATCTCAAATTCGGATTTTTGACGTGATTACAATACATTCCCCACTAGTATAGTGTTCGGAAAGTTAAAAAGAATCAGTATGGGAGAATTAGAAAAATCTGTAACTAATGGAAATCCGACTTGATTTCAAAATGGTTTATTTGCTTACTTTTAATAATTTGTTTTATTTTCTTTATATATATTTTCATTTTTTCAAATGGTAGTAATACTACTAATAATTATTCTACCATGTTTTTATTAACTCACTTTCTTGTTTGTTTGTTTGTCCAATACAAATCTTTCAATAGATTTTTAACAAACTTTCCAACTAGCCAGACATTTGAAACTTTTGGAATAGCTCAGAACACGATAACAACGCAGTACCTCGAAGCCCGATTTTCGAATTTTTTATCAGTTTTCTTTTAATTAATTAAAATAGGAAAATAATAACCTGCTAATAGCTTTAAAATTAATTATTTAAATATTAGCCATAATTTAATTGTTGCCAAAAAGGTTTAGAAAAGCACCCCAAGTGTGGAAGATAAAGGTGAGTTCGGGCTTTATTTTGGCAATCCGAGCCCGCCCGAGCCCGAAAAATTTTGTGTGATCAGAGCCCGAGTCCGCCCGAGCCCGATATTGAAAGTGATACGCTACGCAACACATACACAATAGTAAAATTAAATACCTTTTTCTTTACCAAATTAATTTTCTTATTATCATTCCTCTTTTTAACTAAAAATAAATGTTACTATAACAATTTATAATGTCTGTGTCTCTGTATACATTTATGTATTTCTCTGTATAATATATATTTTTAGTGCAACCCATTGTTTACAACGCGCCTGTCGGGGGACAAAAAAAAAAAAAAAAGCCCGATTTATCCGAATGAGTGATATAATGAGACCCAATATAACGAAGAAGGAAGGATTGCTGTATAACATTATGACATTCTGATAATATGCATTCCGTTGAAAAAATATTCTATTTAGAAAAAGGAAAATCAAAGCTACATAAGGTTTGCAAGATCATCTTGCGATTTATAACAATATCCCTTACCTATTTAAAACTAACTTTACAAGGAACTGCAAAATAGTTTCTTTACGAAAGAAACAGCATGTTTATTTCCCACCAGAGCAACTGCCAGTTTTTTTTTTTTTTTTTTTTTTTTTTTTTTACATTTTCTAGTTATTGAAGTATAAAATAAACGGGACTTTTAGCTTGAATCCGAGCCCGCCCGGAGCCCGAAGACTTGCGTGAGATTTGAGCCCGATCGGGCTCGGGCTCGGGCTTACGGGCTCGGACTGAGCCCGTCTCATCTCTAGTGGAAGAGCGACTTAGCTTGAGAAACTGTTGATAGATGCACACCAGCAAACAACCCAAGCAGCACCGAAACGTTCTCTGAACGTTCAAAAATTGTTCTGCAAACACGTTCTAAGAACGTTCACTCTGAACGTGTTATAGACGTCTATTTGTCCATCTTGAAGACGTACAATAGTACGGTTCAGAGAACGTTCAATGAACGTGTAACTATCACCATCGGTGTTATAGAAGCGTTCTGAGAACGTTCTATGTATACGGTGTCAGAACGTTCTAAACGTTTTTAGAACGTTTTCAAAACGTTATACACAATTTCAGAACGTTCTAGAAAACGTATTGTAAACGTTCTAAAATAGTGTAGAAACGTTCTGAAAACGTTCTATTCTATACACACGTTCTCACAACGTTATGTAAACAATTTTTGAACGTTCTTTGTACGTGCTAAAAATGTCTTTCATGTATAAGAAAATGGAAGAACTCGCAACAATTGTTCCGGGTCGAAAGAAGACACGACCCTTCGTCAGACGAACATAGTAGGCACGAGTGCTGAAAATACAAGAGTTACGTTTCAGTTTTTCTTGCAGCATTCGTGCCTACTTTGTTCGGTTGATGAAGGGTTGTGTCTTTTCTCGACCCGGAACAATTGTTGCGAGTTCTTCCATTTTCTTCGAGTTCTTGAATTTTATAGTGTCTATTCAAAATTCTGCACTTGTTGTTTACTTATTTTTTTTTCTTTTTTTCCTTCCTTTCCTTATTTATCTTTTCTTTTCTTTTTGTGTAGTACATTGTAATATGGTATAACAAACGATCAAGTATTTTGAATATTCTGGATAAATATTTGAATTAAAAATCAAATAAATAAATTCAAGATTTGGAATATTTTGAAAAATTTTAAGATATATGCCCCCTGCTAACTAATTATTATTCCCCCCTAGATTTTGCATCATTATAATTTAACAATAGAATATAACCATATTTGGATATTAATTTTAATAAGTTAAGCAAAAAAACTTAAATATATTTTTATGTCTAAATTTTGAAACTTACTACAAACTTTTAGCATTCAAACCCAAAATTTTTTTTATTAAATTTTAAATTATCAATGGAATCTCAAATTAATGCCCAGATATGTTACATATTCTATTTTTAAACTATAATAATGCACAATCAATGGAAAAGAAAAAAATAAAAATTAGTTAAAAGAAGTACCCAAGTGTACAAAATTAAAACAATAAACTGTTTCCTCGTTTTCTTTTTTTCCATATAATTCTTAAACAAATAAACACAGAAGTATAAAATTTGGATAGCATATTTTTTAAAATACCATAAATCGAATTTTATATAACTTTAGCATAAGTAATAATTTTTAAACTAAAAATCAGTAAATTTTTCTCAAAAGTAAACTTTGAAAAAATGAAAAATTTCAGCAATTTTAGAAAAGAAAACTTAATGAAAAATGGTCATGAAGGTGCATTACAGATAGGTTAAAGATGTACGTGCATCCATATTTTATTTGTAGATTAAAACCGTATATTTCTTAGTCATTTATTTTCTTTCTTCTTTATTTTTTCGCGTGTGAATTTTTTTTTTTTTTTATTTATTTTTTTTAATTTTACATAGAAACATGAAAATCGGATAAAACGTCCATTATTAAATTATTTATCAACGTTTTTATTATTCTAGTGATGGTCACAGTTTATACAAATTAGTAATTATTATTATTTTTTTTTTTTTTCAAAAATTCCGTTATAAAAGTAAAAGAAAAATGAACACAGAAAGAAAAATCAGGATTTTGTTTTTAACATTTGAAGGCATGTGCGTCTTCACCTGTCTATAATGCATCATTAACACATTTTTTCATTAAGTTTTCTTTACTAAAATTGTTGAAATTTTTCATTCTTTCCAAAGCTTACGTTTGAGAAAAATTAATAATTATTACTTTAAAATTGTTGTTTATGCCAAAGTTATGTAAAATTCGATTAATGATATGATAACGAACATGCCAGCCAAATTTTATGTCCATGTGTTTATTTGTTTAAAAGTTATGCACAAAAGAAGAAAATAGGAAAGCAGGTTTGTTCCTTTAATTCTGAACAGCGGTGTATTTTAAATACATTTAAAAATATAAAAAATAAAAATTATTATTATTATTTTGTTTGTTTTTTTTATTTAAATAAACTCCGTGAAATTTCCTTAATATTTTCATATTTCAAATCATGCGTATGCAAAATTTATTTAAATTATTGATTTTGAGTTTATAAATTTTACATATACCATGCAGTGAAATATAACAGTATAAAAAGTGGTAAAACTTTTTGAAAAATAAATAATTAATTAATTAAAAGTTTATTCTGCAAACAAAACAAATAATAAAATAATAATAATAAATAAAATAAAATAATTTAAAACATTTAGAAATATTAAGAATCACCTTCATATTGTTTGTCTATGTTTTTTTTTTTCTTTTCTTTCTTTCATTTTTCTTACTTTTGGATTTTGTGATTCATTTGTATGTACGTGTGCCTTTGTGTTATAAAATTTTACGTACATGTCTTCAAATATAATAACATACAGTATTTTCATTTTTTTTTTTTTTTTTTTTTTTTTGAAAACTATAATTAAAGAAAACTGAAAAGTTTTAAGATGCTCCTTACCGAATAATTATTATTTTTCCCTTTGATTTTACAATAATATATTTTAACAATAGAACCTAAACATATTTGGGTAATTGCGAATTTCTTGTTAAGTTAAATTTATATATATATTTTTATAAATATATATATATATATATATATATATATATATATATATGTTTAAATACTGAAACTTATGGCATTCAAACATAGAACTATTTTTAAAACTTTAACTTAACAATGAATTCACAAATTAATACCTAGATATGTTATATATTCTATTGATAAAGAGTAATAATGTACAAATGATGGGAGAAAATAAAAATATTTAAGAGAAGTATTTTAAAAAAAATTAATTGATTAAACTGTTTATTTATTTTTAATTTAAATCGAATTTGTGAAGTTTTAATTTTAAAGTATTGATTTAGAGTTTATGAATTTTACTTACAGATGCATTGAAATATAACAATATAAAATATGATAAATTTCTTGAAAATCTTTTAAATATAAAATAAATAAATTTTAAAATTTAAAATATTTTTAAAATTTTTAGAGAGCCGGCTGCTAACTATATTTTCCCTTGATTTTACAATACTACAGTGTAACAATAAAATTTAAACAAATATACTTAAATATATCTAACATTAAACTGTAATAATACAAAATCGAATGCGGAAAAAAATAATAATAATAAATAATTAAAAGGTAGTTAGCATGAAAAATTTAAAAAATTAAAGTTTTCAAATTATTATTTTTATTTTTATTATTATTACTCTTTATTTATTTATTTGTTTATTTTTTATGGTTTTTGAAAACTTTAATTTATTTAATTTTGTTAAATTTTAATGCAGATTTAGTCAAAACTATGCAAATCCTAGATTATACATATGAAAATTGTGTAGAATGAACTTATCTGTAATATTGTATCCAAATGTCAGGAAGAAATCTTAAACTATGACGGCAGAAAAAATTACCGTTATCTATCTTTGACCTTAGAGTTCGTGTTCGTAGTTGCTGTTCTGGCAAACCCAATAAAAATTTCACAGTTTGGCGAATTTTTTCGTTATTTTTTAAGATTCAAGATTTAGCAAAATGTATGTCTTTTTTATATTACTTATTGAAAAGGAATGAATTTTAGATATATTTATTATTTTTATGAGAAATACAAAACTCAAGATTTTTATTCAGATTTTTTTTTTTTTTTTTTTTTTTTTTTTTTAATATTACGTGTTATTGTACGTGTTATTATTACGTATTATAATATTTTACAAAATAATTGACGTTTATTATGAAGTAAAATATAAAAATTTGATCGTAACTAAAATAATCGCATGCCTGCTTATATGAATCAATTACAATAAATTACAGGAAATGTTAAACTAGTGTCTTGTGACTATCATACAATTCTTTTCTTTATTTTCTAATACAATTCACATAGTTTAGATCAAATCACACATTTTACACAGTAAAATTGAAAAACAAAATAAAATAAATATATATATAATAATAATATTAACATTTTTTTTTTTTTTTTAATAAAAAAAATATTGATAACTTTGTTTTACATTATCACAGATAATTGATTCAACCGTTCGTTTTAAAAGATATCAACGGGTAATTTTGAAAAAATATTATAAAAATTTACACACCCGAGGAGGGGGGAAGGATTGCTATTCTTCCTGTTAAAAGTCTTCATGTTCACCGTTAATATTTTTAAAAAATCAGTTTCACAATGTTCAACTAAAGAAATCCCTATTGTGTGTATTTATAAGAAATTTTTTCCTCTATTGTAATATTAAAAATTTTGAAAAAAATAAATGACAGCGCGACCTGTTGAGCGTTATATGTGTAAAAAAAAAAAAAAAAAAAAAAAAGGCTAGGGGGGGGGGGTAATAATCACTAACTGATATCAAGGAGGAGCTAAATATAAGTTTGCAGGAAATTCTGTTCATTAGTTTTAGACCTAGAGTTGACACAAGATTCTTATCACACATATCCAGACACACAGACAAACTGGCATTTTCTAAGAAATATCAATTTTTTATTAGAACATCTTAAAAAGGGAAAAATCTATCGGAACGCGAAAGTCAAAAATATTTCCGAATCAAACCTTTCTTCTTTTTATTATAGAAGAGTGTAATAAATAAATAAGGAAAACAAAATTTTCAGCTACTTTTTTTTATTGTTTCAACTTCTAAATTTACAATATCATAAAGATCATTTACAACGTATGATCACTGTTTATTATTAAGTTTGTTACTTACATAAGAAAAAAGCACTAGATTTGTGAAAATGTTCAACTTCCGGTTTTCGATAAATATACACGTTTTGTGACTTCTGAGTATGATTTGGCTTTTTTGGTACTTGAAAATGACTGTGAGTTCGTTAAAAAATAAATAAATAAAAATAAACGGGGACGCGGTTTCTCACAAAGCAATTGACGCAAAGTAACATAACATTTGAATGGACCGGGAATTAAATTAGTGCTTTAGCATTTAAGATATTATCGTCCATCATGTGACGCTGATATAATGTGAACCCATTTAAGGAAAGATTGTATCACAGCTTGTTTGATACATAAATGCACTAACGTTATATATGAGATCAGCATTATTTATATCTCTGCTGATTCAATTTGGGTGCATATCGGTCGACAGGTGCCTCTGCTATGTTGCAATTTAATCTTGCTAACGGGAAGGCAGTATATCAATTTCTATGATATTTAAAGCCATCGCATTTCGTTTGTGAGATGGCTATTGTAAAGTTAAATAAAGTAATTTTCCATATCGTCTATGTTAGGTAGCGCTACTACGTTGAAGTTTTACCCGTTTAGTTAAAATTTTATTTCAATTTCTGTCATTTAAATGCACCAAACTCAGTATGTGAAAAATATATTATTAAAATTTATTCTGATTGAATTCGGATATAAATTGGCAAACAAGTTGTGCTACTATTACTTTCTACGATTTCTAGATGTCTACATTTAAGCATCTATTGCTGAAAATTACACGAAATTACATATATAAAAACTTTATTATATGAAAGTAAATTGGTTAAAATTCTGTATATGTTAATCGTAGGTAACGCTGTTCATATAGAATGATATGAAAGAAAGTTTTGTGATGGTCCCAGAATAAGTAATTTTGTATTATAACTGAGTCACTGAACGAAAAAATAGTTATATTTTTATTGATACGAGTATAATACAGAAATTATTTATTTTTTAGTAATAAATTAGAAAAATAATTCGGACCTCATAGTTTATAAGAAATTTTCCATCTCTACTTCACTATATTGTTTAATTTAGTGATAAACCCTAGAGATAATGCCTTAAAATATGCTTGATTTCAAATGAAGAAGAAGAAATCTCCCGAAATCTATCTTTAGAGCTTTATATGGAAAATAAAAGTTTAAAATAGGTTATTTTTTAAATAGCTCTTATATCGTATAAAAATTTCGTGCACATTATATGCTGTGTAACAAAATGCATAGAAAGAAAAAAAATTCATACTATTGAATATTTACAAGGAGCAATTTCGAATTCTATGTCATATTTTTTCGAAAAATATTTGTGAGACCCTTTAAAACAATCATTAATATTAGTAATAACATATACTACACGTTTTATTTTGCCAAATCGCAATAAATATGCCAAAATGATATCCATTCCTGCTTCCTGTAGTTTTGCAGATGGCCGCAGATTTTTAACACATGTGGTGGTATAATCTGCTGATTAGGCGAAATGCACTTTATACATTTACACCCGCTTTTGATTCGGAATTTTTATACTATTTAAAAGTAATCTTTTTCTAAACTAGTATATTGCGGTCATTACAAATCTTTCTTTTATGCTTTTCTGTACAAGTACATGATATTTATTAAAATTATTATTTACCAAAATTATTTTTCTGTAATGAATACAGGCGATTTTCATTTGAAAGAAGTAAAACATTAAGCATACAAAAAAAAAAAAAAAAAAAAAAAAAAATCTATGGTATACAGAAGATATTTTAGGAAATGTGTTTTATAAATAAAAAATGTAAAAAATTTATAATATTGTTTTAAATTTTCACAGATTTTTAGGATTCAAGCATTCGTTTTAAAGGTGTGGATGACTTTCTTTGTAAAACACACATGTTGAAATTTTAACCCATAGGAAAAGGCGATGCCCTACACAAATCAACCCTAGATTTTTTTTTCTAGTTGACTATTACTATTAAACACACACACACACACACACACACACACACACACACATATATATATATATATGTATATATTACATAATTTCAATATCACATTTTTATACTATTTTAGTTTAGAGCATTTATAAGTAATAGAAATTAAGCTATTGCTTTTCCGTTAACGAAATTAAATTGCAACATACCAGCGTCATCTGTCGATCGATATGCACCCAAATGGAATCAGCAGAGTTTTATATGATATCAATATTCCATATCAAGTGTGTGTATTTATAATCAAGTGCATTTATAAGTATTATTGTATTTATAATAATTTATATCACAAAATCTGAAAAATTGCTTTATGTTGGCGGGATTAAATTGCAGAACAGCAGCGCCACCAGCTGGCCAATATACGCTTCTAAATTAGATCAGTGTAATTTTACATAATATCTTGCTTACATGTTAAGTTTGGTGCATGTATACACCGTAGAATCTGAGATATAACTTCCCCGATTTACAAAATAGCATCACAACTTTCATTCGATAGATCCAAAGACAAATCATCAACAATTTAGGTCAAGATCTAACTAAATATCAAATTTTGTGAAATTCCGTTCATTGGTTTGTGAGATACAGAGTCCACAATTTTTTTACAATACACACACAAAAAGACGGACACGCAGATTGAAATTTTCTGAAAATGGTCGAATTGTGTCCTGGATATCTCAATACTGTATAAACTGTTGGAAACCCAGAAGTCAGAAATTTTCAATTATAAAATACATTTTTCTCAGAAGAAAGTAGAAATACTATTTCTTTAACTTAATATACATCTGCTAAAATTTTATGAAACATATAATATTGAATTTCTAAAAAAAAAAAAAACGGAGTAATATGTTTTATTAAATTCAAAAAATAAAATTATAAATACAGATACTTAAACTTTATTTTTTTTAACATGTTAACAAAATGTAAAACTAAAAATAAGGCAACATAAACAGAGAAAAAGGCATTTTGTCACATTCGTTATAACCACACTTAGACAGAACGTGTTACGACGGTGATACACTAGAACGTTTTTCTTAGAACGAGAATTGTACGTTTTATAGATGGTACAAAGCAAACCTTTTCAAAACGTTCCAAATATTACTATTTCTGAACGTCTAATAGAACGTTCTTTTAACACGAAACACCGTGTTTGAACGATTGTAACCGTTATTAGACGTTCACAGAACGTTCCCGTGCTACTTGGGAATAAGTGCTCGAATTTTGATCCAGATCAGGGCCGAGTAAGTAAGCAGTTACTAGTAAATTTTTGTGATTAATTACGATAGTTATTATTGTTTAAAGATAGTGGTAGCAAAAATCACATAAAGTTCTTATCCCTGGTTAACACCAGTGTTGTGCAAGTTCACAAAAAAAACGAACTAGTTCAAACTCAAGTTCATCGTGTAAAAAACGACTTAGTTCGCGCTCAAACTCATGTCTGAAAGAAATGAACGCGTTCAGTTCAAGTTCATTTTTAAAAACGAGCGAAGCTCACTAAAAGTTCATTTTTACGTACATTTTTTTTTTTTTTTTTTTTAATAGATATTATCCTCTGTAAACACTTTCATAGGTAATTTCCCTTTTTTTTCTAAAATTACCAATTACCATGAAAATTATTTTTAATTTTACGCTTAATTAAACTTATTAACTTATAATTCTTAATTATAACTTATTAATTTAATTGTGGTAAAAATTTATTTAGCAAACACTTCTGAATAGTGTACCCACTGTTTTTGCATGGCTTTTTATTCTCAAATTTTCAATACGTTTGTTTATGGGCATGAGAACTTATTAATAGGAAACAAATTCTATCATTTAGAGGTTCCGTTGTTTTAAATCCGTGTTGCGCAGGACCGTGTTCATGAGTTTAATTAAAACTTTTTCAGTTTTGAGCTGAATTTCGATCGTTTTTTAAATTGTGAACTTGAGCTGAGCAAAGTTCGTTTCCTCATGAATTTGAGCGGCAAAAGTAACTCAAACTCATATGGATTTTATTCCTTTGAGAAAAAATTTTTATATTCTTGGTAGCAATCCCGGAAAAAAGGGCACCGGAAAAAAGGGCACCCGGAAAAAAAGGCACTGGAAAAAAGGGCACCCGGAAAAAAGGGCACTGGAAAAAAGGGCACCCGGAAAAAAGGGCATTTTTTCAATTCGCAAATCGCAAAATAATAAATATTAAATAATGATATATAAAAATGGCTTTCAAATTACACATTTAGAAATTTCAATTGATTTGGTACAACATTAATTTAGTATATACCTCGGGGAAGATGGGGGAGGGGGAGGGGGCAGGAGCAGATCGACAGAAAACAATTCTTTTTACATAAACTCTTACCGATTTTAATGAAACTTTGTATAATCACGTATAATTTGTGAAAAAATTACTTTAAGTGTCAGGCAAACTTTAGGGGTGGGGGGTTAAAGAGGGAGGTGCAGAGGAAAATAAAATTATCTTTTATATCACAGTTTTACCTACTTTAATGATATATTCTATAACTATCACTAACTTTTTATGAAGATCACCGTGAGTGTATTATATACCTGGAGGGAGCAAGGGGGGCAGATAAAAATAAAATATATTCTTCTTATATTACTCTATTATTGATCAAAAATTTTTTTGTACAATCACGGATAATTTATTAAAAATTTACAGTAAGAGTCAGACATACTTAGTGGGGGGGAGGGGGGGTAAACAAGAGGGGGGGGGAGAGGAAAATAAAGTGATTCTTTATATAACCATTTTAGTGATTTTAATGATATATTCTATAACTACCACTTAATTTTCATGAAGATTACAATGAGTGCATTATATACCTTGGAGGGGGGGAGGCAAGGGGGAAACGATGGAAATAAAATATATTCTTCTTTAAACTACACTATTATCGATTTAAACAAAAACTTTGTATAATAGAATACAATTTGTGAAAAAAATCACAGTAAGGTCAGACATACTTGGGGGGGGGTTAAAGAGAGGGGGGGACAGAGGAAAATAAAATATTTTTTTATATCACCATTTTACCGATTTTAATGACATATTCTGTAACTATCACTTACTTTTATGAAGATCAAAATGAGGGTATTATACATTTGGGGGGGGGGGGGGCAAGGGGGACGCAGATAGAAGTAAAATATATTATTCTTTAAACTACCGCATTGTCGATTTAAAAAAAACTTTGTATCTACGTAATTTTCTGCTTATGAAAAATTACAGTGAGTGTACACATATCTGGACGATTTGCTAAGAGGGGGCAGAGTGAAGAAAATGTTTGTTTTTATATAACCATGCTACCTACTTATATGAAACTTTGTACCACTATCACTTTCATTTTATTAAAATTATAGCGAAAGTTAACTTAAGTTGATACGGGGGGGGGGGGGGTAGGGGGGCACAGATGGGAAATAAAATAATCTTTTTAAACAACACGTATTATCGTTTGTTTTATTGTTTTATTTGCATTTTGTGCAAGTATCAATTACTATTAATGAAAAATTATACTGAGGTATGCAAAAATTCAATGTATAATTTAAATCTGTAAAAAAAATTATTAAAAAATGAATTTTCTTCTTTTAATTTGTGTCTTTTGTCCTTCCCCCGATGTAGATATAAAACACTTACACTCTCGTTGATGTTTAGCATCAGTTTTACAAGGAGAAATTTAAAAAAGTGCCCTTTTTTCCGCAATCCAAAAATTCAATATATTGTTAATATCAAACATTAATTAAAAGTTAATATCAAACATTGGTAAAAGATTATTCTAAAACAGAATTTTTTTCTTTGATCTGTCTCTCCCCCTCCCCTCGTAGAAACAAAAAGTTTTTGCTATCGTCCATGTTTAACAAGTATTTTACAAGTAACAATTAAGAAAAATTCCCTTTTTTAAGGATTGCGGAAAAAAGGGCACTTTTCTTAATTTCTCCTTGTAAAACTCATGCTAATCATCAACGAAAGCGTAAGTTTTTTATTTCTACGTGAGGAAGGGGGGGGGGGATGGACAAAAGAGACAGATTAAAAGAAGAGATTTCATTTTTGAGCATCTTTTTTACAGATTTAAATCATACATTGAATTTTTGACTACCTCCCTGTAATTTTTCATTAATACTAACTGATATCTACACAAAATGCAAATAAAACAATAAAACAAACGGTAATAAGTGTTTTTTAAAAAGATTATTTTATTTTTCATTTGCCCCCACTACCCCCCCCCCCTTTATCAATTATAGGTAACTTTCACTATAATTTTAATAAAATGAAAGATACTCGTACAAAGTTTAATATAAATATGTAGCATAGTGATTTAAAAACAAATATTTTCTTCACTCTGCCCCCCCCCCCCCGTAGCAATTCGTCCAGATATGTGTAGACTCGCTGTAATTTTCATAAGCAGGAAGTTGTATATATACAAAGTTTTTATTTTTAATCGAGTATACGGTAGTTTAAAGAATAATATTTTTTACTTTTATCTGCGCCCCCCCCCCCCCCCCAGATGTGTAATACACTCATTGTGATGTTCATAAAAAGTAAGTGATAATTATAGAATATATCATTAAAACGGTAAAACGGTGCTATAAAAGATAATTTTATTTTCCTCTGCCCCCCTCTTTAACCCCCCCCCCCAAGTTTGCCTGCCACTTACTGTCATTTTTTTCACAAATTGTACGTGATTATACAAAGTTTCATTAAAATCGTTAAGAGCTTTTGTAAAAACAATTATTTTCTTTCGATCTGCTCCTGCCCCCTCCCCCCCTCTTCCCCGAGATATATACTAAATGAATGTTGTACCAAATCAATTGAAATTTCTAAAAATGTAGTTTGAAAGTCATTTTTTAAATTCATTAATTGATATTTATTATTTTGCGATTTGCGAATTGGAAAAGTGCCCTTTGTTCCGGGATCCATACTTTCTACCCTTTTAATCGCAAGAGAGGACGCATTTCTCACAAGAGAGAAACGCATCGGGTCGGGTAATCGCTTATTACCTGCTTTGTTGGCCGGGTGCAGGTAAAATTTGCATTAATTTTTATTCACAAAATGTTTTCTCCGAAGATTGTTTTTTGCTTTACTTATGAATCTAAGCTTTTAAATGAAGAGATTGGATGACATTGTCTTCCTTCCTAGTAATTTAAAGACATGACTGATAACATGAATTTAATTACATTTACCTAAATATTAATACTTAACGTTTATAGCTTTATATGGAAAACTATTTTTTTTCCGACCTATGTTTGCTTCCTTATTTTACTGTCAAAATACTTGGAACAGTGGATTTTTTAAATATATGTTTTAATATGCAATTCTAAATGCATAGTACACTGCGGTTCAATATATATCGCATCTATCATAAAATAGAAAAGAAAAAAAAAAATATTTGACTGTAAAAGCCGAAAATTGAGGGAAAATAAAAATTAATTTCAATTATTATTATTATTATTATTATATAACATCATAAAACTTTTAGCATTTCAAAAACATTTATTAATTAAAACCCGAATAAACTACTACGTCAGAAACGCCAAAGAAAAATAATGGAAATGCAAAATTGGCGTTTCTGACGTAGTAGTTTATTCGGGTTTTAATATTCCGACGCTAAGTCTCCTGTTATTAAAATTTATTAATTGCCTCATGGACTTATTCATAATTTTTCTAGCACTTCATGTGACGCTTATTTTCATCTAATGCAATGTTTGAAAAGGTTTTCAATATATATATATATATATATATATATATGACTTTATTTCTACTATCTTATAGATTTATTTTTATTAAATCATTAAATTAAGAACTTAATATTAAAAATACACATTTAAGCAAAGAAGTAATTAATTTTTATCTTATACAAGACCTACCACGTTGCAAAGCAAACGACTTCTGTGTGATTTTTATTCCCAGGCTATCGCTCATTTTAACCATTAACTATTCCTCTTATCAATGAAAAAAGGAAAGGGCTTTAGGCAATTGCTTTTGTGTACCAGAATTGCCCACACAACAAATCTTCCCCACAGACAAATCGGCGTATACCAGTCACAATTCTCAATACACTGGATTCGGCTTATAGTTCCAAGAAAACCACATGATGTCGGAAACATTTTGACCAAGAAGAACGAATGTAGATTCTAGATTCCTTCAAATTTTAGTTAGGGCATACAAAGAACGGGGTAAAATGCTGTATTAATAATGCACATCATAATATTTATATGGTTTCAAATTTTACTTATTTATTTATTTGTTTTATTAAACAAATAATTATTACTTATTTCTTTATTTGTTTTAAGAAATAACTATTCAACTATATGAAAGCGGGAAATTTTTATTACCATTTTCATCTTACATAGCTCCTAAAACTAAAATTAGAATTTTACAAAAATGATGATTATTCCATTAACCGCTGCCTTAAATATTTTAAAAAGTTATTTATATTATATGGTTAACGTTTCTCGTAACTAAAAATATACTGAATCTATATAAAATATTTTCAAAATCGTAAATTTTTATTAAAAAATAAATTAATTAAATAAAAAAATTGCATCCCATAAAATACAGACAATTTATAAATATTTCGTAAAATACGCAACGAAATTTTGCCATTCTTTGATAACATAATTTCCACAAAACTTTAAATGTAATTAAATATCACTATAATATTACACTCGAATTGCAAATTAATATAGTGCAAATGCCTTCAGAGCTGCTAGACAGGAAGTGCTGGGTTCGATCCCACGTCGATGATATAAAAAAAAATTCCTCTCCCCCGCATCTTCAGCCCCCGAAGTATGTGTGACACTGTATTTTTTTCATAAACAGCAAGTGACTATTAGACAAAGTTTAATTAAAATAAATAAGAAAGTGATATAAAAACAATTATTCGCTTTCTGTCTGCTCCTAGACCCCCCCCCCCTTTCCCCAGGTATATACTAAGTAAAAATGGTACGAATTTAATTGATTGAAATTTCTAAAAATGTATTATGAAAAATCACGCTTTAAATTCGTTATTTGATGTTTATTGTTTTTGTGAAATGCAAATTGCAAAAGTGTCCTTTTTTCCGTGTGCCCCTTTTTATGGTGCCTTTTTTCCCAAATGCCTTTTTTTTTTTCAGGAATTCATTTTGCACAGTTATTTTCTTTTCTGTTCTTTTCTTCTTCTACTTTACTTTTCATATTTCAGACAGAAATATTTAATATGAGTTTGAGTTTGAATTGCTTTTTCACGCTCAAGTTCGTGTAAAAAACGAACTACGCTCAACTCAAGTTCATTATTTAAAAAACGAGCGAAGTTCAACTCAAAACTCAAAATTTTTGAGCTAAGCTCATGAACGCGTTCAAATGAACGCGTTCGTGCACAACACTGGTTAACACTAAATTTAAACTTCTCTTCAATTCTGTAACCAAGCTAAATGTGACAGTTTAAGTAAAACTTGATTTCTCACATCATATTGACGTTATAATTTCCGAGACTCATAAAATATTTGCTTTCCTCAAATATAAAACTAGAGATTTTTCAAAACGGCCAGCTATAAAAAATTTATATTTAAATGTAATACTCTCTAATTTTGAATATTGTATCCTTATTTCGGACCTGTTGTATGATAATAAAAGCAAAATTTTAGTATAGGTTCAGACTAAACTTACACGCTATTTATATTACAAAAGTTATCATTGATTTTCTCATGATAAGTCTTCATCTTATCTTATCTGCGTAGAATGTTTGAAATATCCAAATTGAAATCTCAACGTGAACTAATTGTGTTTTATTATTATTATTATTATTTGTCGGTTTATATATATATATATATATATTATATATAAGAAAAATTACCAAGGATAAATGAAAATTAATCCCAAAACACATGAGGGCCTTCTTCAGGGGAGCTCCCCCATGTAGGGAATGAAATATGAGAAGTTTCTGACGAAACGTTGGCTATCTAGCCAAAAAAACACGTTTCTAGCCCCCAACTTCTCATAGATGGAAGCAAGACCATACATCAAACGAATTTAATTAATACAAAGCATAAAAAGCAATTCAATTCATAAATAAGAACCAAAGTAAATACATCAAAATAAAAAACAAGAATATAAAAAAATACAAGAGTATAAATAAATACGTACATACTTGGACAAACTGGAATAGTCAGTAGAATGAGGAAAATTGAACCCCCCCCCCCCATCTTAAACATAGAGCCCGTTTCAGCTGGTAGGAAACTTACCAGCTCTTAAATGTCGCCCGAAATGGACAAAAAAAAAACCTTAAGTAAGATTGTAATCAAGAAGATTGAAATGTTTATAGAGTAGAAAAACAGCATAGCGGTTGACAGTTAATATGTTTTTCAGATTTTCCAGAGTTAAATCCAGGTCTAAATGGTTATTGCAAATTATTGTAATTCTGTTAATTTGGGTGAACATGATATTTTTTAAAACTCTATGACTTATACAAGAGAATCAATTCGTTAAATTACAAACTTTAAAGTTAAAATCTTGCTTTTTATCATAAATTCCAATAAACCAGTGTTTATCTATTTTTTTAATTTTTAAATCCAGGAAAGAAATTTTGTCTTCAGAGTCAGTACGGTTTAAGATAAGGTCGGAGGGATAGATTTCAGCTGCATATTTCGCAAATTTTTCACAGTTTATTGCTATTACGTCATCAATATATCTATAAAACTTAATATCTTTAAATTTTCTTTCAAACATAAACAAAAAAATGTTAGCGAAGGCACTCGATTAGCTAGTTCCCATCGGGATACCAAGAATTTGTAAAAAATAATCTATACCGTTGAACAAAACATTTTCGAAGATACAAATATATGTATCTTCGAAAATCTTTACAGAATATATATGTATCTTCTTGCATGCATATATATATATATATAGGAATAAATAAATGTAGGAATTTATAAGCAAATTAAACCCCAAAAAACACTGAGAACTTCATCAGAGAGGCCCCTCAGTGTAGGGGAGAACGAGAAGTTTCTGAAAGGAAAGTAGCAATAAGCTAATAACTATCCTTAGCTATTCATTTGTTTATATATTCCTACATTTATTTATTCCTACATTTAAGTTTTGCATTTCCTTTCGCTGCAACATTTTGCGCATTGGTTTGTAATTCTCCTTTTGGTTTTTCTACCCTTTAAACTTATATATATATATATATATATATATTCATGTCAATAGTTTTCTATATATACACTCACACACACATATATACATATAAAATTATTAATATGTTATTAATAATACATTTATTGTATTGATACGCACAGTTCGATACAGTTTGTTGTACGAAGTAGAAAACTTAGAATACAGCACTTATTTATGAATGCATTTAAAAAATTTAATTACCTACACTATTTCTTACATAAATTTTATAATTTTTTTATAATATTTCTGAAAACTTGTTTGTGTTTTCTACTTTTAAATTCTTAATATATGTACTGGATGTTGCATTTCTTTTATTTTCATGCAACAGTGTAATTGGATTTTCATATTGTGTGCATTTTTTATTAAATAATTAAATAAATTTGTACTTTCTCCATTTCTTTAGAAATAATAATCAAATGCAATTTTAATAAATTTTCCTAGCTTTGGCTCTTCAAAAGTACATCCTCTAAAAGTCAGATATCAACAGTATTTGCATAATTATTACAAGTTTAGTGGAAATTAATTGATGTAGCTGAAGATATACATGAATTATCCTTTACATGAGTTACATGAATTACGCATTAATTAAACGCAAACATACAAGTTTATCAACTTACCACGATTTTATCTATTTAAAAATTAGAACTGAACATGATATTTCGTACAAAAATGATTTAATCCTCACTTTTATCTAATAATTTATTGTTGGCTTTATTATAGCGCAGTTAGATATGAAGTTTTTTTTTCAGTAGAATAGCAAATATTGTGATAAGATTGCCATTTTAGATTTTTTTCCTCTTATTATTTTTTCTTCTTTGAACTTCCAATTTCTAAAAAAAGAAGAAAGAAGGAAAAAAACGACATATTATTAAACATGCATATGATTAAAACAACCTCTATGATAAAGTTTATTAACTACCCTCAGTAATACTTAAAAATAATAATAAAACACCTTTTTTTTTTTTTTTTTTTTTTTTAGTTTTTGTTGTCCTTTTTCCATTCATTCATATCTCGAAAGTTTAAAACATATATTCTTAAGAAACATTTTATTATATAAGTAATTTATATAAATATACAATATTTAAAGGTCGTTGTTTTAATAATTCCATGAAACTTGTAATTAAAAATATGTTCATTTCGATTCCCTCATCCCTATTTCGTTGGAAAGACTCCAGATAGAGCTCTCCACCCAGGCTTAAGACAGGTCAGGTTCCCCCTTTCTTCTTTCCCATGTTAACCTATGGGTTTTTTATTGCATCGTTTTATAAGGTTTTCTCATTCAAAAATGAAGTTTTTTTAATTCAGTTGTTTTTTTTAAGTTAATTTAAGTATTTTATTTCATTAGGTAAATTTAAAACTCTGAATTCTGATCTCTAAACGAAATATTTAAATTTATTTTTTCAAAAAAAAAAAAAAAAAAAAATTGCTCACTACGATACAAGGCAGCATATTCAAGGAGTAATACACTGAGAAAAAAAATATACCGCCTTTCTCTAGAATGAATAAGTGGCTATTTTCTAAATCCCTTAACTAGAAATATAGATTTCCGAGCTATGCACATAAGGCACGCCAATAAACTAAATAGATGAAATAATCGAGAATTTCTAGTGTACACATTTCTAGATGGTTAAACAATATTCTGAATACTCTAAATATTCTGACTCATTTATATTGCGAGAAATTCCCGCTTGATTTTCTAGAATTTGCTAATAAACCAAGATTATAGTTGCAGAAACCCGCCTCTTATAGTCTCATTTATTTGCAGAGATTTTTAAATAACTTTGCCCTCGATAATATATGCAAACGCTCTAGAATTCTAATAGGGGCTTCTAGAACTCGCTTTCCAAGAGGACTAGAATTTATAAGGATGGCATGGAACTATGTTTTCTAGAGCCACATTTTAGATTCTAGATGTCAGTTACAGAATTTTTTCTCAGTGTAGAAAAAACATGATTCCCCTGTTTCGCCTTTTTCAAATTTCAAATTTTCATCCTTACTGTCGGTAATAGCCCATTAAGTTCATTTAGACTGTCAAGCATACACAAGTTTTTACTTTCCGAACACTATAGTGAGGAAAGTATTGTAATCATGTCCAAAATCCGAATTCGAGATTTTGATGTTTCTATACGTTTTGAGGTCCCCTGAGTCCGTTTTCACTATTTTTACGATGATGTATGTATGTGTGTGTGTATGTGTGTATGTGTGTATGTGTGTATGTGTGTATGTTTGTGAACACGCTAGCGTCTAAAGGCTTTGTTCGATTAACCTGAAAGTTGGTAAGTCACCATAGTACGAACCCTATTGATTTTAGTGAATCTAGCACTTGTAGTTTTTTTACAGGGACACAAAGAAAAATTCTTTATCATTATGGCCTATGGGACCAAAATCTTAAAAGTGCGATAGCATCTAAACGCCTTATTCAATTGAGCAAAAATTTTATACCCATATTATAGGTCACAGATACTCAATCTGTATAGATTTTGGAGAATCTAGCACTTATAGTTTTTTTACAGGGACACAAAGAAAAATTCTTTATCATTAAGGCCAATGGGGCCAAATTTTTAAAAGTGTGATAGCGTCTAAACGCCTTATTAATCTGAGCAAAAAAATTGTACACATGTTATAGGTCGCATTTGCACCAACTGTATAGATTTTGGTGAATCTAGCACTACAGTTTTTTTACAGGGACACAAAGAAAAATTCTTTATCATTATGGCCTATGAGACCAAATTTTTAAAAGTGCGATAGCATCTAAACGCCTTATTCAATTGAGCTGAAAATTTGTATGAATATTATAAATCACTGTTGCACTAACTATAAGCATTTTGGTGAATCTAGCATCTATAGATTTTTACAGGGACAAAACGAAAAATTCTTTATCATTATGATCTAAGGGCTCAAAGTTCAGTAGCGTTAAATAAAACCTCGTGTGATATATGGAGAAAAAAACACTCTATTATGGTTTTCTCTCTTTTGTTTGTTTAGCAATTCCTCTTTCTTTATTTTATCTACAAAACTGTTAGTTACTCAATGTTCGGAAAGTCGAGTGGAGTCACTCCAGATTTTTTTACTTCCATTACCCTACTACCGTAGGTAATGGAAGTATTGTATTCGGTCTGAAAATTCGATATCGGGTTTTCACCTGATTTACACGTTTTAAGGTCCCCTGAGTCCAAAAAAGTGGTTTTTGGCAATTGGTCAGTGTGTATGTATGTGTGTATGTGTGTGTGTATGTATGTGGAGAATCTTCTGGCTATTATAGCTCAGAAACTAATAAAGATAGAGCTACGAAACTTTAGAATTCAAATACGTCTGGCGTACAGATGAAATTTCCAAATTTTGGTGAAAATTGAAAAACCGGAAGTGGGACATCGGAAACCGGAAGTTGGACCGTAAGTCCGTATCTCAAAAACGGCTCTAACGATTTTCTTCAAACTTGCTATATAAACACTCTATTAGATGTCCTTTCGAATGATATAGTTGGTTAGTTCAAGAAAATTGATAGGCGTCCTGTATAAATAGCTCAATTTCAGGCTTCCCAAGGGCGTTCCTTTAAAAACGGTTGAACGGATTTTTTTCAAACTCGCCATTTTAACTCAATTTTAAATATGCTTTTGTATGTAATTATTGTTTTCCTGTCAATAATTGAGTTTAACCGGAAATGGGACATCGGAAACCGGAAGTGGGACCGTAAGTCCGTATCTCAAAAACGGCTCTAACGATTTTCTTCAAATTTGCTATATAAACACTTTATCATATATCCTTTCGAATGATATAGTTGGTTAGTTCATGAAAATTGATAGGCGTCCTGTATAAATAGCTCAATTTCAGGCCTCGCAAAGGCGTTCCTTTAAAAACGGTTGTACGGATTTTTTTCAAACTCGCCATTTTAACTCACTTTTAAATATGCTTTTGTATGTAATTATTGTTTTCCGGTCAATATTTGATTTATTGTGAAAGTTGGTATCTCAAAAACGGCTCTAACGATTTTCTTTTTTGGTCACTTTTATGTTTTCTGATCACATTATCTCTCAAAAATGCATATAATACATGTAATAGCGGGTAATGGAAGTCGTGTGGTTGTTTCACAGCAGATTTTTTTTTTCCTCTGGTAATCTATATAATAATAAATGGAAAGGTTTGTCTGTCTGTCTGTCTGTTCTTTTATACGTTCAGCCCCTATTGAACGCAGAAGTACAAGAATTGACAGACGGATGCTCTGGAGCCTTTCCGATGTTTTCCTCGAAACAGAATTTAAAAATCTTAATTAGTTTCGGAGATATTAATTAAAATGTTGACCCATATCGATCGCAAAAATGACCAAAAATCCTTATTGCTTAAAAAGAGGCATTCTATCAGTATTCAGCAGACGATTTTAACGGCTGTCTCTAACGGAAACAAAACATGTGCAAGTCATTAATGTCACATGATCTTTAACTGGGGTTAAAAATTGCAAATTTCAAAGTGCTTCAAATTTTCTTTTTCGTACACAACACTTAATATACAACCTATTCAGCACAAAACCAACCTGCAGTTAAAATTTCATTAAGGGTTGCTATTTATATTTCTGGCCTTGGCAACAGTAAGTGTTGCTAGGCGACCGCAGACGATTTTAATCGAAAGTTTGATATTTTTAATAAATTCAGCAGACGATTTACCATTATAGCTTTATTTGTGTTGTTGACAGTAAATTGAAAAGTTCTTCTCTTTCAAAAAATGGAATTGAATCGTGAAAATTTTCGTACGATTATTTTTCATAACTTTCGACGTGGATTGTCAAGACAAGAGTGCTTCGATGAACTTAATTCTTTATACAGCGATAAAGCGCCATCCTACAGCACTGTAAAAAATTGGTATAACGAATTTAATCGTGGTCGATGTTCGATCCAGGACGAATCCCGTGCAGGTCGTCCAAAATCCGTTGTTGTGCCAGAAAAGATCGATGCTGTGCGTGAACTGATAAAGCAAGATCGTCATGTGACATACCGTGAGATTGGGGCGTCTTTGGACATTAGTATGACTAGCATCAATAAAATATTGCATGAACATTTGAGCGTAAAAAAAATTTGTTCGCGTTGGATCCCGCATAATCTGACAAACGCTCAAAAAAAGGCTCGTGTCGATTGGTGCAAGGAAATGTTGGAAAAATACGTTCAAGGTACATCAAAGGCTGTGTATAACATCTACACAGGTGACGAATCATGGATCTATGCATATGAGCCGGAAACAAAACAGCAATCAACTGTATGGGTCTTCCAAGGCGAGGCAAAACCAACAAAAGTTGTTCGAGGAAGAAGCACATCGAAACAAATGATTGCCTGTTTCTTCGGAATTAACGGTCATGTGGCAACAGTGGCGTTAGAGCAACGCAGGACGGTCAATTCTGAATGGTACACGACCATTTGTTTGCCAGAAGTCATCAGAGAAATTCGAAAAAAGCAGAAGAACAGGCGAATCATTCTTCATCATGACAATGCGAGCTCTCACACATCGACTCAAACAAATGCATTTCTGACTGAGCGAAAGATCGAACTGATGGGTCATCCGCCGTACAGCCCTGATTTGGCACCCAATGACTTCTTCTAATTCCCACACATCAAAAATAAATTACGTGGACAACGATTTTCGACCCCCGAAGAAGCGGTTGATGCATTCAAAACGCATGTTTTGGAGTTACCTCAATCGGACTGGAAAAAGTGCTTTGAAAATTGGTTCAAACGCATGCAAAAGTGTATTGATCATCATGGAGAATATTTTGAAAAACAATAAAACCAATTTCGATCCTACATATTTGTTTTTTCATTATTAGGCCAGAAATATAAATAGCAACCCTCGTAATAAACAAAGCAGTTACATTTTAATTGCAAATTAAATTTTATTCCAACACGTAATCTATCTTTCAATAGAGGATAGGAGTTTCCATAGCAACAAAATACATTTGAAGGAACTAAAAAAATACTTTTTCTTTTTCTTTTTACTTCCATTACCCGACTACCGTGGTATATATAGGTTTTGGGGAAATAAAAAATATTTATTTTTCTTTTTACTTCCATTAATAAAACTACCGTAGATAATGGAATTAGAGATTTCACGTGATTTGCATGTTTTAGAATGTCCTGATTAGGTTTTCTTTTGCATCTCAGCTACTTATTAAAATAATTTCATAAGTAACACATTATTTGAAAGCTTTGTTGATTTGGAATTGAACAATAGATTACAGAAATTTCTACCGCCAGATATTTTAAAATTTCGATATTTCAAATTCCAATTAAATTATTTTTAATACATCATTCGAAAGATATTTTAAAGTTCTTTTAAATTATCGAAAATTTTCACCAGATTTACACGTTCTGAGGTCTCCTGAATTAGTTTTCTTTTGTATCTCAGCTACTAATTTCATAAGTAATACATCATTAGAAATCTTTTTTGATTTGGAATCGAACAGTGGAATACAGAAATTTGTACCGCCGGATGGGGCTGTAATATTTTAAAATTTCAATATTTCAATTTCTAATTGTGATTAAATTATTTTTAATGCATCATTCGAAAGATATTTTAAAGTTCTTTTAAATTATCGAAAGTTTTCACCAGATTTACACGTTTTGAGGTTTCCTGAATCAGTTTTCTTTTATATATCAGTTATTAATTAAAACAAATTCATAAGTAATACATCATTTGAAAGCTTTGTTGACTTGATGCATATTTTAAAGTACTTTTACATTATCGAAAATGGAATTCGAGATTTCACCCGATTTACACGTTTTGAGGTGTCCTGATTAGGTTTTCTTTTGTATCTCAGCTACTAATTAAAATAATTTTATAAGTAATACATCATTAGAAAGCTTTTTTGATTTGGAATCGAACAGTGGATTACAGAAATTTCTACCGCCAGATGGCGCTGTAATATTTTAAAATTTCAATATTTCAATTTCTAATTATGATTAAATTATTTTTAATACATCATTCGAAAGATATTTTAAAGTTGTTTTAAATTATCGAAAGTTTTCACAAGATTTACACGTTTTGAGGTCTCCTTAATTAGTTTTCTTTTGTATCTCAGCTACTAATTAAAATAATTTCGTAAGTAATACATCATTAGAAAGCTTTTTTGATTTGGAATCGAACAGTGGCATACAGAAATATGTACCCCCAGATGGCGCTGTAATATTTTAAAATTTCAATATTTCAATTTCTAATCATGATTAAATTATTTTTAATACATCATTCGAAAGATATTTTAAAGTTCTTTTAAATTATCGAAAGTTTTCACCAGATTTACACGTTTTGAGGTCTCCTGAATTAGTTTTATTTTGTATCTCAGCTACTAATTAAAATAATTTCATAAGTAATACATCATTAGAAAGCTTTTTTGATTTGGAATCGAACAGTGGAATACAGAAATTTATACCGCCAGATGGCGCTGTAATATTTTAAAATTTCAATATTTCAATTTCTAATTATGATTAAATTATTTTTAATACATCATTCGAAAGATATTTTAAAGTTCTTTTAAATTATCGAAAGTTTTCACCAGATTTACACGTTTTGAGGTCTCCTGAATTAGTTTTCTTTTGTATCTCAGCTACTAATTAAAATAATTTCATAAGTAATACATCATTAGAAAGCTTTTTTGATTTGGAATCGAACAGTGGAATACAGAAATTTATAACGCCAGATGGCGCTGTAATATTTTAAAATTTCAATATTTCAATTTCTAATTATGATTAAATTATTTTTAATACATCATTCGAAAGATATTTTAAAGTTCTTTTAAATTATCGAAAGTTTTAATCAGATTTACACGTTTTGAGGTCTCCTGAATTAGTTTTCTTTTGTATCTCAGCTACTAATTAAAATAATTTCATAAGTAATACATCATTAGAAAGATTTTTTGATTTGGAATTGAACAGTGGAATACAGAAATTTATACCGCCAGATGGCGTTGTAATATTTTAAAATTTCAATATTTCAATTTCTAATTATGATTAAATTATTTGTAATACATCATTCGAAATATATTTTGAAGTTCTTTTAAATTATCGAATGTTTTCACGAGATTTACACGTTTTGAGATGTCCTGAATCAGTTTTTTTTTTTTTTTTTTTTTTTGTATCTCAGTTATTAATTAAAAAAAATTCATAAGTAATACATCATTTGAAAGCTTATTTTAGTTGATACACATTTCAAAGTACTTTTACATTATCGAAAATGGAATTCGAGATTTCACCCGATTTACACGTTTTGAGGTCTCCTGAATTAGTTTTCTTTTGTATCTCATCAACAGATAAAAATACTTCCATGAGTAACACATCATTTGAAAGCTTTGTTGATCTGGAATGGAACAATAGATTACAGAAATTTCTACCGCCAGATGGCGCTGTAATATTTTTAAATTTCAATATTTCATATTCTAATTATGATTAAATTATTTCTAATACATTATTCGAACGATATTTTAAAGTTCTTTTACATTATCGAAATTGGAATTCGAGATTTCACCTGATTTACAATTTAAAGTGTCCTGGTCAGGTTTTGTTTTGCATCTCAGCTAATTGAGTAAGACCGTTCAAAATTGGTATATGCAAGTTAATTAGGAGGGGCTGGAACGGTGGAGAAGGAATAGGCGCGCAGCGCGCATGGGTTTTGGACCCCGTGCGAGTTTTTACCCGATGATAAAAGATTTTTTTTTTATTTTATTTTCTTAATAATAAAAGTTTGAGTTGAGAAGGAATATGCGTGTACAGCGCACGTATATCCTCAAACGTGCGCGCGCAGCGCGCATGGGTCTGCGCTGCCGAAGGCAGTGGCGTCCCGGTGTGAGTTTTTCCCGATGCTAAATGATATATTTTTTTAATTCCTTTTCTTGAGAATGAAAGTTTATGAGTAATAACATGGAATTTTGAGAAGTCATAAGGATGGTGAAGGAATACGTGCGCGCAGCACACGGGTCTACGCTGCCGAAGGCAGTGGGGACCCGGTGCGACATTTTTCCCGATCAGAATTTTTTTTAATCTTTTTTTATCACATGCTAAAATTTAATGCAATTTTGAGAATTCATTAATTTTTGTGATTCATTTAAAAATAGTGACCAGCGAAGCGGGCGTAGCCTGCTAGTTAGTAATAATTTTTCCAAGTTTAGTTTTAATTAACCCAGAAATGAAGAAGAAGATATACAAGCATTGCATTTTCATGAGTTAGTTGAATTACACACATAGATAAAACATTCAAGTTTAGTAACTACTCTCAGCATTAATTTAAAAATATTAATAAAACACGATTTTTTTTTCCTTTTATCATTCATTTATATGCAGAAATTTTTTTTAAATATTCCTAAAGGACATTTTATTCTATAACTAATTTATATGTATTACAATATTTAAACCTCGTTCTTTTAATAATTCCAGAAAATTTATGATGAAAGTAGGCAGGTAGGTAGAAGACTAGTAGTTTAACGTCGCACTAGTACTGCACTATAGGTAATTGGCGACTGTCTGGGATGCACCCCTAAGAATGGTCCGCAGACATGCCATCACAATTTTGATCCTCCACGGATGGGATGGCTCCCCCGCTTCGGTGACCCCCAGAGGTATAATAATTTGGAAAGGAACAACATGGAGGACATTGCAACCACGACGTATTTTACGTGCACCAGTCACCATTAATGTACACAACGGTCTTTGACTGGCTCGAATATCGAAACCTCAATCTTCCAATTATGAGCTCGGCTCTCTACCGACTGGGCTACCGCGGCCCGAAAATTTATGATGAAAACATACTCTTAGATTTTTCCTTTCCCTATTTCGTTAGAAAAGCGTCAGACATAATACCTAAGACAGTCTTAATACCTACACCACCACAACCATCTCCTGTTTCGCCTCTTTAAATTTAAAATTTTCTTCCTTAAGGCCGGTTTCCACTGGAGGTTCAAGACCAATGTTCAAAAAGTCATTAACCAAGCTTCCGACACAAAGAGCCAAATGTCTTGTCATCAGTTGTGGCCCCTTTTTTATCATATTGCGCAGTTACTTCAAAGGAAAGCATGCAAAATTGACAAAGATATCTGCCTCTGGCCCCTCATTTTCTCAGCTGGGTCTTAGAGCCAGGCACTTTCTCCTTTCGAAACAACCGGTTGAACCTCCTCCAACCACTTGACTACTTCAAAGTATTCTGAATAGCGCCGCTCGAAACGACTTCCAACCTACCTCAGTGGAAACTGCACTTTACTGTCTGCAAAAGTGCTTTAAGTTTATTTAGATTATAAAATATCTACAGTGTTTTATTTATTTATTTATTTATTTCTATTAATGAATAATAATTGTTTCAAGTTTAGTTGAAATTAATCCAGTGCTAAGAGAAAATATACGTAATATAAACTGAAATAAAGGTATTATTCTTTATATGAGTTGCACTTTAATTACACACATACTTAAAAAAATTATCTTCGCTTTTATGATTTAATTTATATAAAGATTAAAAATTCAGCACAATAATTCGTATAAGAATTATTTAATGCTAAACTTCATCCAATATTTTATTTTCAGATTTCTATGCGTTATGCGATCTGAAGCGAAGCTAAAGGTATTCCCAAAAATTGCAATATGGACGCTATTTTCGATTTGCTACTCGTATTTCTTTTCTTTAATAATAAAAGATGGAGAGGCGAGTTAGTGAACATGCATTTGTTAAAAATAACTGAAATTATTTAGTTATTTTTTACACATGCATGTTTTAGTAACTATTTTGTTAGTAAACTATGCAAACGCGTTATTTTCAGATTTCTTGCGTTATGCGATCTGAAGTGAAGCTAAAGATATTCCCAAAAATTGCAATAAGGTTACTATTTTCGATTTGCTACTCGATTTTAAAGAATATTTCTTATGTAACTTTCTAAAAATATATTCGATATAACTGTCAGTCTCGCTATTTTTTTTTTTTTTTTTTTAGGTCATACTCATAATGGATAACCTTTACAAATGCATTTGAAATGAATACAAACGCGTAGGAGAAAATGTATAATTACACCTTACACGAGTTACATGTGTTACACTTACATCAATTGCACTTTAATTACACACATGCATAAAAATTTATCTACTTATCATGATTTTACTGACATGAAGATTAGACTTCAACACGATAATTCGTTCAAGAATTATTTAATCCTCACCTTTGTCCAATAGTTTATTTTCAGATTTCTTGCGTTATGCGATCTGAAGTAAAGCTAAAGATATTCCCAAAAATTGCAATAAGGGTACTATTTTCGATTTGCTACTCGTATTTCTTTTCTTTAATAATAAAAGATGGAGAGGTGAGTTAGTGAACATGCATTTGTTAAAAATAACTGAAATTGTTTAGTTATTTTTTACACATGCATGTTTTAGTAATTATTTTGTTAGTAAACTATGCTAAATTCCTATACTCTCTGTATTATTTTAAAAAAAATAATACGCAAATTTTAAGAATATTTTTTCTGTAAAATATATTCGCTATAACTGGAAGTTCCTATAATTTTATTTTTCTTTGGGTTATACTCATAATGGATAACCTTTATAAATTCATTTGAAATGAATACAAACGCGTAGGAGAAAATGTATAATTACATCTTACACTAGTTACATATGTTATAGTTACATCAACTGCACTTTAATTACACATATACATAAAAATTTATCTACTTATCATGATTTTATTGACATGAAGATTAGACTTCAACACGATAATTCGAACAAGAATTATTTAATCCTCACCTTTGTCCAATATTTTATTTTCAGATTTCTTGCGTTATGCGATCTGAAGTAAAGCTAAAGGTATTCCCAAAAATTGCAATAAGGACACTATTTTCGATTTGCTACTCGTATTTCTTTTCTTTAATAATAAAAGATGGAGAGTCGAGTTAGTTAACATGCATTTGTTAAAAAATAACTGAAATTATTCAGTTATTTTTAACACATGCATGTTGTAGTAATTATTTTGTTAGTAAACTATGCTAAATTCCTATACTCTCTGTATTATTTAAAAATAATAATAATACGCAAATTTTAAGAATATTTTTTCAGTAAAATATATTCGCTATAACTGGAAGTCTCTATAATTTTATTTTTCTTTGGGTTATACTCATAATGGATAACCTTTACAAATTCATATGAAATGAATACAAACGCGTGGGAGAAAATGTATAAATTACACCTTACACGAGTTACATGTGTTACACTTACATCAATTGCACTTTAATTATACACACATGCATAAAAATTTAGCTACTTATCATGATTTTACTGACATGAAGATTAGACTTCAACACGATAATTCGAACAAGAATTATTTAATCCTCACCTTTGTCCAATATTTTATTCTCAGATTTCTTATCGCATAATTAGATCTGAAGTGTAAGTTTGCTAGAATATTAAATAAGCAAATATCTCAAGGCAACCTTTAGAAAGAATATTTTAAAAAATCACATGTCAAGATATAGCACCCAAAATTTTGATAAGAAGAAAGATATAGACATATGTGTTTATACTTTATTGAATTCAATAGATTACACTGTTAACGTAATAAGAAAAAAAAATAACATCTTGACATCCAGGTTTTTTAAGTATAAAAAATGCACTTGAAGTGTTACATTCATTATACTGTAATTACTCCGCGAATGTGATCAACAAAATGTTACATCCTGGTTGACCCTTAATAGAGCCCCAGCAACATGATTATTATTTTTTTGAGAGTGTCATTAATCCAGACCTCTTTAATTATTTTCTTGCAGGATGTATTTGGGAAAAATGAAAGGAGATCAATGAAATGAAAGTGTGTTAAAAGTGAACAGAGTGGTATTTACAGATGGTAGAGAAACTTAACTTTCATTTTAACGCTTTTTCTTTAGAACGTTTTTATGACAGGTGGTGTTATAATAAAAATTTATAAATATGCTGTAGTTTGTATGTCACTTTTTATGAGATATTGTGTGTGTGTGTGTGTGTGGTAAATGTTTCTACTGCAATATTAAATATCTGATATTTTTGTGTGGTGTAAAGTATAAGGTCGATTAACTACATGGGGGTCCCAGACCTGAGTTTAATGTTTTTCCGTTGGGTCCTTTTGAAGGGTCCTAGTGATATTTACAGGTAGTAGATAAACTGAACTTTCATTTTAATGGTTTTTCTTTAGAACTTTTTTATGACAGATGGTGTTACAGTAAGAATTTAAAAACATACTGCTATTTTTATGTCAGCTTTACGAGATTTTTTTTTTTTTTTTTTAGTTCTCCATCATACTATAGGTATGGGGAACTTTAGTAATCGTGAAAAATTTCGACATCGGTTTTTTGACTTTTGTATACGTTTTCAGGTGTGAGGAATCCGAAAATGACAAAATTTGTAAGATGTCTGTCTGTAGGGTGTCTGTTAGTGTGCTAGTGCGTTAGTCCGTTAGTTTGTTAGTCTGTTTACACGATATCTCACGAATAAATGATCGCAGAGAGGTCAAATCAGTTTTAAAATATTACTTTCGATACTGACGGGAACCCTATTCATTTGCAACATTCGAATTAAAAAACTTCGTAAGTTATTAGAAATTTACGATTTTCTTAACATGGGAGAATAGGACAAAAATTCACTTAAACGTGCATTAAATGGAAACTTTTTATTGTAAAAATGTCAGACCAGTTTTAAAATATCAGTTTTGATGCCGGAATGAACATCAGTAACTATAAATATGCTACTTTGAAAATATCGCAAGTTATTGGAAATTTACGAGTTTCTTAACAAGGCAGTATAGGGCAAAATTTCACATAAACGTCAATTTTGAGATATATTTTCATCGTAAAGATGTCAGACTACTTTTGAAATATTATTTAGAACACTGGCATGAATATTAATGACTATGAATTTTCCAATATAAAAATTTCGTAAGTTATTGGAAAATTACGAATTTCTTAACATGACAGAATAGAGCAAAATTTCACATAAACGTCAATCTTGAGGGATATTTTCATCGTAAAGATGTCAAACCACTTTCTAAATATTATTTTGGATACTGGCATGAATATCATAGACTATGATTTTTCCAATTTAAAAAATTCGTAAGTTATTTGGAATTTACGATTTACTTAACATGTCAGAACAAGGCAAAATTGAGCATAAACTTCCATTTTGAAGATCATAAATACATTAGACAACTTCAAAATTACATTCATGATATTTGTTTGAACATGATTGAATACAAATATTCTAATAGGAAAATTTCGTAAATTATTCGTAATTTACGACTTTATCAACATAGCGAAATTGTAAATTTTTTATATAAATATGAATTTTGAGGATTATTGCATTGAAAATAGTAGCATGAAAACTGAAAATAGGAATTGACTCTGATAAAATAAATATTAATAGATTAGAATAAGATAAATATATCGAAGTGAACGGTGGATAGCCTATTAGGCGGGGATTTCATTCGGTCACTGCATCAAGCTTTGGTCAAATTCATTTCTTTTAACATGATTATAATATGTCTCGCACTAGAAATTTATGAGAACATATATATGATGGGGAACTGAGCAGAGTCCACCTATGCCAACTAACTTATGCCAGTTTTTATAAGAAATTTTTATATATTTAATTACTTATTTATTGTTTGTTTAATTATTTATTTATTATTATTTATTTATTTATTTACTTATTTTTTGTAGCGAATGTTTATACTCCAATAATAAAAATCTGGTATGGCTGCGTGGTGTAAAAGATAAAGCCAATTGACTACATGAGGGCCCTAGGCCTGATTTGAATGCATCCGGCGGCTCTTTCGAAGGGATTCTGTCCTAGCCCGTGCTCCCTAAATCTTTAGAAGAACCTTTGGAAAAATCCGAATGAATAAGCTGACGAGTGCGACCTGGTTTCAAACCCAGCACCTTCGGTCTACCAGCTTCGATAACAGAATTGATGATCCGATTGAAAAAATTGGAGTCACTCCAATGGACTTTCCGATACAAAAGCATTTTTGGGTGTTTTAGTTGGAAATTTCATATAAAATCTGTTTCATTTTATGAGCAATTATATATATATATTCGACTTTCTGTATATAACTTGTCAGTATATAGCTCAAAATACTTTTTAATTTCATGAACAGAGAAATGAATTTTCTCTGTTTCTCTCTACACACACGTATATATATATATTTATATATATATATGTTAGAAACTCCTATTGGCTCACTATCAAACACATAATACCAAAACAATCACAAATAAATTATTTCGACTAACAAGTACAAAAAATTCGGAGAAATTTACTTTGACAATCGCATGAAATTTATATCACATTTATAAAATTTATCTAATAGAAAAGAACTAAATATAAATAACTAAAAATAATTTGGTGTGTCACTCACACGACTTTCTCTTACCCTGAAATTTAATACTATAAATACAGGTTGCAGATTATTAGATAAGATAACGAGTACTGTTATGTAAACCTGTGTTAAACAATTCAAATTAGGCTTCGGAAGAGTTTTATATGATAATTAGTTCTGTGTGAGGGCGGCTGCTACCACCCCCTTCAACCCCCCCGTTTCATTAATGCACCTACATTTATATAGAATTTAATTCGGCTATTAAAAAATAATTCTGTTTTTAAAAAATAATTTATTAAAATTATTACTTAAAAAAATTATCTTTTATGATAATGCAGACGATTTCCATATTAGAGAAGTAGTATAACACTAAATATCCAAAAAAGTCCATTTTATTCTCAATATTTAAAGGGGGGGGGGGAACGATTTTTTTTCTAATTTTTTTTCGTTAAAAGTAAAAAAATCGATAACTTTGTTTTAAATTATCGCAGATCTATGGTTCAACCATTAGTTTTAAAGGTATTGGCGAGCTCTTTTGAAAGATGCCCATCATGAAAATTTACTCCCTCATGGGGGGACTTCCCCCGTAGGGGGGGAGGCGAGGCTCCTACATACACAATTTTTTTTCCCCTGTTGACTATCTCTATTACAAAAAATATATATTCGTTTCATTTGGTTTAGTGCAGTCTATAGATGTTAAACTCTACTTACCTGCAATTTCCCGCATAGACGTAACGTATTTGAATACTTTTGAGTGTCCCTGTACACGAACCATTTGCTTGATCTTAACAAAAAGTATAGTGTAGCATCCTTATATGATACACATTTAGAATAACAAGTTTGAACTTTCTGCCGTAATTTGTTTTTTAAATATACTGATAACAGACAGACACACAGACATAGACCATTTGTTAAAAACATGATTTTCGTATTCAGGAGACCTCAGAACATGTAAATATAACAAAAACTCGCGTTCGAAAATTTGACCCAAAAACAATACTTTCTCTACCTTATGGTAAGAGAAAGTAAAAAGAAAAGAAAAAGAAAAATTATAAAAACAGGAAATTTACATCTCATGCTGTATGCAGAATATAGTTTCAAACCATTCATGCATAAGAAAAGTCACAAACTCAAACTTAGTGTAAACAAAAAAGGTTGAGCTTCTGGTTGGGTTTACCACCACACTGTGTAAGGTCGAGACTATAGAACGTCTCAACAGTCCGTTTGAATTTCAGCTGAATCCAGCAATCTAAAGTTGGGACGGTCAAATCGCTTCGTCCCCAGTGACTCGACGAAGGTTGAGGTCGAGTGAGTTTTATGTCGGCATCGTGCTGCAGTGAAATAATTAGGATCTGAGTATTTGGTGAATGGGGAAGTGATTGTAAGTTTTAATTGAAATGAAAGGAAACAAAGTTGTTGAAGGTAGTATAAATTGGAGATTGTTTTGATAGCGGGAGTGTGGATTGGACTGGCTAGCGGTAATGGAATGGTGATGAGTTGGTAGCTGATAAGTGTGCAGTGATGGTAGAGAGGTGTAGTATTGTGGCGTAAATTACAGTAGGAGTCCGTCGTGATCGGGAATCCGCTCGACACTCTGAAGTGAGAAAAGTTAGTAGTAGTAAGGAGCAGTCGCCAAAAAGATCAGCATTGGTGAGATAAAACAACTTCTTATTTTATATCTTGTTTAAAGTTAGTTCCTGAAGTCATTTATTTAAATAAGTTAGCTCAACGCCCTCCTATATATTGAACGCTAAATAAACTTTGTTATTCATTTGTTAATTTTGTCTCGAGCTCTTCTTATTTCTAGCTAATTAAGAAATTAAGCATACGTTCATATTTAAGATCTAGTAAGATCTAAGGTCTAGGATTTAAGATGGAGAATATGGCCCACTCTGATTCTCTACAACTGTAGTATGACGAGAGTCTGTGATTCATCCCAGAAGAAAAAAAAAAGAAAGGAATTCTATCGACAATGGTACGAAGTTTAATAAGTGAAAGTATACATTTTTCTAAATAAGTTCCCATTTCTTAATTTATATAATAAATAAAATTCCTTTGCATGAAATGAAATTTGCAATATGAATTTTCCAGTTTTCACAGAGATTTTTAATAGCCTGTAAAAGATGAGGACAGAAAGAAAAGAATTCAAAGCGAAGGAGCTAAATTATTTCTATTTCATAAATTACAATTTCTATTTCATTTTCAATTTACTAAAGAATTTATATCTATTAAAAAGTAATCATTACATTTTTGTGATATATATATCACAATGGGGTTTAACTATTAAAGAAATCCATATATATCACTATTAAAAAGATACAAAAGCAACCAGTTTAATCACTTTACTTTTCGGTTGTAGTACTATGCTATGTATTTTAGGGCCGCGGTAGCCCAGTCGGTAGAGCGCCGGCCTCGTAATTGGAAGATACTCGAGTACTCGAGCCGGCCAAAGACCGTCGTGTACACTAATGGTGGCTGGTGCACGTAAAATCTGTCGTGGCCGCAATGTCCTCCATGTTCCCATCAAAAATTATACCTCTGGGGGTCACCGAAGCGGTAGAGCCATCCCTACCGTGGAGGATCAAAACTGTGATGGTATGTCTGCGGACCACCTCTAGGGGGTGTATCTCAGACTGTCGCCAATTGCCCATCTGCGCAGCACTAGTGCGACGTAAAACCCAACCATCCATCCATCCATCATATGTATTTTATCCATTCATCGAAAAATGACTGACAACTTTAAATTGTCTATTACGTAATTTTTTTTATCTGTTGTAAAACAATATAGTATTTTTCGGGTCGTGATCTCATTTTTACTGTCTTTAAAAGAAAAGTTCTTCTCTCTCTCTCTCTTTCTCTCTTTGTATTAAAAAAAAAAAAAAAAAAAAATGGGGGAGGGGGGGATCCGTGGGCGAATCATTATTCCACTGTTCCGCTAATCGTTTGCGAGCGTCGGAGAGTAGGTTCGATTTCTGCGCTGGGGTATTTTTTCTAATTCTTCAAAGAAATCTGAGGCGAAAACTCATCTAGATGAAGGCTTATAAACGAACTTGATTCAAGCATACAAGTGTGATATGTATGTTTAAATAAATAAAAAAATCTTTTGGTCATTATTTCTCAAAAGCTATATTTTCGAATATTTTTAAGGACATAGATCTCTATATTAACTAACCTAATGTTCAGTATTATCGATAATGGCCGAGAGGCCCTGCTCTCCAAGCTGATAGACGGAGAGTTCCAGATTCCATTCCTGGTCACACTCGTCTTTCTAGCCATTTGGAGTTTTCCGCTGTTTTCTCCCAAACTCCCGTAAATATGGACTAGGTTCCTGTTTAAAGACCTCCGGATGGCAATACACCCTGACGTAGGATACAAGCGTAGTTAATCAGTCATATTTCCAAACAACATTAATATCAAGCATCAAAAACAAAGCATTAAATAAAAAGTTTAATGCTAGCTATAAAAGCTCGGACGCATGAAATGAATAACATTTATCATAGGTAAGAACTACCCTAAATAAATCAATCACATACGACTTTGAATTTAATTAAATATTCTTCCCCCTAAAAATCTCTTAAATTCTAACCGAATAAAGAGGTTTTTTGTACTTTGAACACATAATCCTTATTTATAACCAATTTTTATTTTTTATTAAAACCAATTTCAAAATTAGGGATTTTTTGAATTAAAAACTGTTTTATTCAAAAATCAGGTTTACAGTCGGCAGCAAAATTATTCGAGAACTAGCAAAAATTCCTGTATAAATAATATTATAGTTTTAAAACATTAAAGAACACGCTTTTATAGAAATGTGAACTAAAAAGCACAAAATATCTATCTTAGTATTAAAATGCAGGGTAAGAGAAAATCGTGTGAGTGACACACCATAATATTTACATACATTTAAATCTTTAATTAAAATAATTTAGAATTAAACAAAAACCATTTTTTTAAAATCTTTCCTGACTGGGCTCGAACGCTAGACCTTTAGGTTCGTAGCTATACCTCAATGCCACGCCGTTCACGCAGTGAAAGTCTTTTTTTTTTACAATATAGATTTTTTGTTTGCTCCCAGAGCGATTACAAACATACAAACATACACTGTAAAAAAATAACTATTACCAGCTGCAATCTGTGATTTATTTTATCCAATCACAGAGAATTTCTTGCGAGAAATTCTCTGTGATTGGATAAAATAAATCACAGATTGCAGCTGGTAATAGTTATTTTTTTACAGTGTACATACAAACTTACATACATACATACAGGTGAAGCTAATAAAAGCGTGTTAAAAAAGTACACTTAATACTGTTTTGTTAAATAAATCCTTGTCGAATCATGTTTTTAGACTGACTAAGAACAGGATTCGACAAGGATTTATTTAACTAAATTGTATTAAGTGTACTTTTTTTACATAGGAATTTTTGCTAGTGCTCGCATAATTTTACTGCCGACTGAAGTCTATTGTCAGAAGATTTCAGTTTTCAAGTTATAAAACACCAACTGAGCCGGAAAAATCACTCTCTATTTAACGTTCAGATTTTTCCAAAAACGTATCCTTCTAAAACTAGTATGCTGCTGCATCGTGACTTTTTTTTTTTTTTTTTTTTTTTTTTTTTTGCGTGTGTGTGTGTGTTTGTACAAATTTATGAGTTCAGACCAAAATAAACTAGCGTTTTATATTCAAGGTGGTTTTACTTCTTCTTCTTTTTTTTTTTTTTTTTTTTTTTCACTGAAAGAATCGTTAATTCTTTTGGTCCAACTTAAACACAGATATATATGATTCAACTACAGTCGGCAGCAAAAGTATCCGAGCACAAACAATAATCCCTGTCTAAAAAAAGTACACTTAATACTGCTTTATTAAATAAATCTTTGTCGAGTCATGTTCTTAATCAATCTAAGAATATGATTCGTCAAGTATTTATTTAACAAAACAGTATTAAGTGTACTTTTTTGATATCGGAATTAGTACTAGTGCTCGGATACTTTTCCCGACTGTACTCGTTTTAAGGCGTATTGATTAGTTCTTATTATTATGAGTTCTTCTTCTTCTTCTTTTTTTTTTTTCCCCTTTATATGAAATGGCCATATTGAAAATTTAAACGACTGAGAGCATATTATTGTCGTGCAATAATGTCAAATTTATACCAAAGTGCAATTAAACATAATATTTCATGAAATTTGTGCATTAGGTCTTTATCTAGAGCTCCCACAAAACTTTTTGTCACACGCAGAAAACAGAGAAACATTATTTTCTAACAGAAATTATTCCAAATATGTTCAAAATGCGTTCAGGACCTCTATAACGTATGATCAGTCAAATCTAAAAAGAAAAATGTTTGTGAATTCTATATTAATTTTCTTCCCAAAAATGCAGAAGAAAGTAAAAATACAATTTAATAAGCCGTGCTCATTCAAAATTTCTTTATTATCAATTCGACATCATTATATTATATACTGAAAATAACTTTCTTTTAATATATATATATACATTTTTTTTTTTTTTCATTAGACAATCATAACTTTACCCATAGGCTTTAATACCTTGTTAAAAATTTTCCTGATGTGATAAACTCAACAAATTTATTACACATAAAACAGTACAGAATGCTTGCTAAGAGAAATATATAAAATTATCCGCACTATAATTCAGAACATTTGTCATTTTTATTATGTGATATCGTGAAACCCTCTGCTGCATTTAGATGACATATATTTATTTTATGTCTTTCTAGCACTATAAACTTACCAAATGGCATCAACCAGATCTACTTTTAGTATCCTGTTAAATGATTTACGTTTGCTTTCTTAAAACCCGTGCATAGTAACCAAAAAGATGTGTTGTTCGACTGCTTGACATTGTGTTATTCCTTACCTCCAGTTCCAGTATCTACCTACATTAATTTTCTCAGTACACGGAGGTTAAGAACATTGAGTTAGTGAAATCGGACACTTCTTACTCTGCATTTCCAAGCTTACGTGAAAAGAGGTTACATCAGATTTTACCCTCTATTTCTATGCACTTTAAATCAGTCAGTATTTCGCTTTATGCTAAGAATAATAATTAAGCCTTTTCTCACGGCATATCTTTTATTTTCTGACATTTTAATCCTCTGTGGCATTAATTAAGGCATTTGATGGATGAACCATTTGAAACAGAGTGTACGAAGTTTGTTTGTCTTTAATTCATCCAAAGGTGTGCCAAAAGGAATAAAAATGGAAATAAATATGATTAATGAGTTTTCATTGATGTAATTTAAATAAACTGTAAAAGTGTTTTTTGAAATATTTACTACTACTGTATTTCACGTTAGCCATGAACTAAAATAATTCTAACTTCAAAAATTGTTTCACATCAAATAAATAACTATAACAAAAAAAAGTTGTTCAAATATAGATGAAAGCATGCAATGATCTTATATTTAAAAGGCAAATTCAACATCAAAACACGGAAAAAAATTCTAAAAAAAAATTCTAAAAAAAAGAAAGAAACAGTTGTCCGCATACAGATTAAAATTTCTATGTAGTTAATAGTGATCCTAAAATAAAGAGACAAAACACCGAAGTATGAACAAAAGGTTAAAATAGTGTAAGACAATGTTTCCATACAGCTCAAATTTACTATATAGTAAACAATTGTCGTAAAATAAAGAAGAAATAATTACGTACTAGAAGCATGAACATAATAAGCGAGACGTATTAAACCCTCGACGATAGCTCTGGGCACCAATTCGAGTCCCTTCCCGCTCTTCGATGACTTTTTCTAGTCATTTTTGGCCTTTTGTTTCTTCCGGTGTTAGCCTTCTTTTTTTTCCCATTTACTTAACATTGTTAGTTTTTTTCGTTTTCATCCCATGCTTTTTCTATGGATTTTTAGCCTTTTTCCCCTCGTTTTTTACATTCAAAAGTGCGATGAAGAAGCAAGAAAATATTCCTATACAGACAGAAACTTACTATGCAGTTAACAGTGATCCTAAAATAAAGAGGCAAATTCAACGTAGAAACATAGACAAAAATATAGAAGTGGTATAGGACATTCCCAAACAGACGAAATCTTAGTGATATCTTACAATGCAGTAAGCAATAACCCTAAAATAAAGAGTAAAATTTAACCCCTTAACTGCACCGGGCGTATATATACGTTTTTCCGAAGTACGAATCTTTGTACTGTACTGCTTCCAGTGAAACTACTGACACGGTTTGACAGCGCAATAAAATAAACTTGAAAGTGATCTCGACAGTGTTTTTGAAATATTTACTCATTTCAGAGTTGAAAAAGGACGGTGGCACTTTGAAGTGAATCTTGTAAATATCAGTCGGCAGGTAAGGGGTTAACGAAGAATAATGGATAAAAGCTTACTACGTAGTGAAATTTTAACGAAGAATCATGGACAAAATGACAGTAGTTGTACTGTGATGTCGATAATCATATATTCTAAAAAATATATTATATTAAAAATAAAATAAAATATGTAACGAACACATTTTCATAACCTCTAAATTGCAACTTAAATTCTCATACAGTATGTACTTTAAATTTTTGCATCCTTCCTCTTCCCACATATGCTTTTGCTTATTGCAACTCTATCGAAACCTTTGATCATGTATTATTCATTCTTTAACGTTAATGCAGATCTACAATAGCTTGTTTTGACTTTTCCTAATTCGGTTTCTTTTCATCTTACAAATAAATACAGTTTTGTCGCCATAAGTGGATTCCTTGTCTCATAACATGGTGTGTTAATTTTGCTCAAAAGTTCCAAGTTCTCATGGCGATTTTTTTTTTTTTTTTTTTTTGGGGGCGATTAGTGAGGACCGTTTGAATTATAATTATGTGGTAACCTTTTCAAAAATTGTGTGTGTTTATACGTAACACGATTACAACCATTTTTTCTCTACTAATTTGAATTTGGCTTCGACTAGAGCTCTGGCGATGTTAATGAAGAAATAATAGCGACACTTCATCACCAAGACTTGACTGGTGAAGTCGACATTTTGGCCTCCCACTCCAAGTTATTCAATTTCCTCAATTATACCTACCATTTTATACTAAAATGCTTTTCTGGTCACCTATAATCGTGCTAAATATGTGAACAATTCATAGAAAAAAATTCATCATAATAGCTACAAGAAAATGCCTGTTTTGTATCTTTCCTGTGTTATTGTCTGGACACTTCGCAAAAATTCTGAAATTGTTTTTATAAAGTAAACATGTATAATCAACGGCCATATACAAATTCTCAACTTCAAAAGTATTCTTCTTCACATGTGCAAGACAGTGTTCTCATACAGACGAAAAAATTACAATGTAGTAAACAATGATCTTGATTTATATAGAAGCAAATTTAAAGTGGAAGCAGGGACAAAACGGTATAAATGGTGTAAGACATGCCCAAACAGACGATAGTTTAGTGACATTGTACTATGCAATTAATAATAATTCTGAAATAAATAGGAAAATTTAATGTAGAAGAGAAAACAAAAGCTTACTATGTAGTAAACAATAATTCTAAAATAAAGGCGAAAGTCTGACATAGAAGCATGGACAAAACGATAGAAATTGTACAAGACAATATTCTTATGCAGACGAAAATTTACAATGTAGATAACAATGATCCTAAAATATAGAGGCAAATTTGACATAGAAGCATGAACAAAATGATAGAAATGATGCAATGCAATGTTTTCTTACAGATGAAAAGTGCATTATGTTGTAAACAATGATCTTAAAATAAAAAGCCAAATGTAACGTAAAAGCATGGACTAAACGATGGAAGTAGTGCAAGACAATTTTCCCATACCGACGATAATTGACCAGATTAGTAAATAATGATCCCAGAATAAAGAGTCAAGATTCACGTTAATGTATCGAGAAAACAATGACAATATTGCCATGCAAATGAAAGCTTAAAATATTATAACCAATGATCCTGCAATAAAGAGCCAATTTTAACATAAAATCATGTAAAAAAATCTGGAGTGACTCCACTCGACATTCCGAACAATGAGTAATTAACAGTTTTGTAGATAAAGTAAAGAAAGAGGAGTTGTTAAACAAACAAAAGAGAGAAAACCATAATAGAGTGTTTGAGTATTTTTCTCCATATATTACGCGATGTTTTATTTAACGCTACTGAACTTTGAGCCCATAGATCATAATGATAAAGAATTTTTCGTTGTGTCCCTGTAAAAACTTATAAATGCTAGATTCACCAAAATGCTTATAGTTAGTGCAACAGTGATTTATAATATTCATATAAATTTTCAGCTCAATTGAATAAGGCGTTTAGATACTATCGCACTTTTAAAAATTTGGTCCCATAGGCCATAATGATAAAGAGTTTTTCTTTGTGTCCCTGTAAAAAAAGCTGTAAGCACTAGATTCACCAAAATCTATACAGTTGGTGCAACTGTGACCTATAACATGTGTACAAATATTTTGCTCAGTTTAATAAGGCGTTTAGACGCTATCACACTTTTAAAAATTTGGCCCCATAGGCCATAATGATAAAGAATTTTTCTCTGTGTCCCTGTAAGAAACTATAAGTGCTAGATTCTCCAAAATCTATACAGATTGAGTATCTGTGACCTATAATATGTGTATAATTTTTTTGCTCAATAGAATAAGGCGTTTAGATGCTATCGCACTTTTAAGATTTTGGTCCCAACGCCATAAAGATTTCTTCTTTGTGTCCCTGAAAAAAAAAAAAAAAAAAAAACTATAAGTGCTTGATTCACCAAAATCAATAGGGTTCGTTCGTACGAGGGTGACTTACAATATACGTACCAACTTTCAGCTTATTCGAACAAAGCGTTTAGACGCTAGCGTGTTCACTCACAGACATACACACACACATACATACATCATCGCAAAAATAGTGAAAGCTGACTCAGGGGACCTCGAAACGTATAGAAACATCAAAATCTCAAATTCGGATTTTTGACATGATTACAATACTTTCCTCACTATAGTGTTCGAAAAGTAAAAATTTTATTTAAATATTATATATATATATATATATTATTAGAGATGAATTAATTTAATACTAGTACTGGCACATACTGCCTAATAATATTTTAGGCGACGTCATTCAAATACGTTCAGAACTTTTCTACATATCCTTTAGAGACCGTTCTTAGATGAAAATATTAGTGTGATTAATATGATCGATTATTGCTGTTATATGTCAAAAGGTAGGTAGTTCAATCGGTAGAACACTGGCGCGTTGAGTCAAAGAACTTGGTTTCAATGCCTAGCCACATGATTTCAAACAGCCTTCACATAAGCATGCATTATAATGAATACTTTTATCTTAACAATGCCATACCAATTTTAAAATATCATTTATGATACTGGCGTGAACACCTCTGACTATAAATATTCCAGTTGAAAACTTCGTAAGTTATTCGAAATTAAAATTTTCTTAACATGGGAGAATAAACAAAAGGCTGCATACTAAACGTGCATTAGGGAGATTGCTGCAATGGGAATAGATTAGAATTGCATGAAAACTAAAATGCGAAACTAAATCTAATAAAATTAATCAGCCGATTAGGATAAGGTAAATTTATCGTGTCATAGGTAGGGTTGCTTAGTAGTAGGGCATTTCAGTCGGGAACATGCTAAATGACTGACCGAGTACCTATCTCTTAACATGAATATAATTTTCCCTATTTTATTTCATTTGGAATATTTGTATGTGCTGTTCAAATCTAAGAATTGAATTTTTACCCACTTTCTATCGGGCCGCGGTAGCCCAGTCGGTAGAGCGCCGGCCTCATAATTGGAAGATTGCGGGTTCGCTACTCGAGCCGACCAAAGACCGTCGTGTACACTAATGGTCGCTGGTGCGCGTAAAATCTGTCGTGGCCGCAATGTCCTCCATGTTCCCATCAAAAATTATACCTCTGGGGGTCACCGAAGCGGGAGAGCCATCCCTTCCGTGAAAGATCAAAATTTCGATGGCATGTCTCCGGACCACCTCTAGGGGTGAGTCCCAGACCGTCGCCAATTGCCCATCTGCGCAGCACTAGTGCGACGTAAAACCCAACCAAACAACCAAACAACCCACTTTCTATCATTCGACTGAGCTGAAATTTTGCATAGATATATAACTCCGATGTCAATACATGCAAAAGTAGTAACGGACATAGAGATGGGGGTATTGATTTAGTGCATTTTCTTTTTTCATAATTATTGTTGTTATTATTTTTTTTAAATAAAAAATCAATATTTCATTACACTTTTAAAGGTGGCTTACTTTAATTTACATGGGGTTTTCACTAAAATTTTTTTGTCTACTTTTCATAGATACATTTTATGTACTAATTATTTCATATCTCATATATATAGGATAGTTATAAATAAACTTCTGCTATATCACAACCTCTTACAACTAAAACGGACAAGCATCCTTAAACTGCATCTCATGAATCGTCCCTATACGAAATTTGGTGTCAGTCTACTCGCCCAATTTAATTGCAAAAAGCTGTTTACGGCAAAATATAAATATAATAACCGTATATTTATATATATATTTTTTTTTTTACTTTCCGAACACTATAGTGAAGAAAGTATTGTAATCATGTCAAAAATCCGAAATGCAGATTTTGATGTTTCTATACGTTTCGAGGTCCCCTGAGTCCGTTTCCACTATTTTTACGATGATGTATGTATGTGTGTGTGTGTGCGTGTGTGTGTGTGTATGTCTATGTTGTATGTATGTGTGTGTGTATGTGTGTGTGTATGTCTGTGAGTGAACACGCTGGCGTCTAAACGTTTTGTTCGAATAAGCTAAAAGTTTGTACGTATATTGTAAGTCACCATTGTACGAACCCTATAGATTTTGGTTAATCTAGCACTTATAGTTTTTTTACAGGGACACCAGGAAAAATTCTTTATCATTATGGCCTATGGGGTCAAATTTTTAAAAGTGCGATAGCATCTAAACGCCTTATTCAATTGAGCTGAAAATTTATATGAATATTATAAATCGCTGTTGCACAAACTATAAGCATTTTGGACAATCTAGCATTTATAGGTTTTTACAGGGACACAACGAAAAATTCTTTATCGTTATGATCTATGGGCTCAAAGTTCAGTAGCGTTAAATAAAATATCGTGTAATATATGGAGAAAAGTACTCAAACACTCTATTATGGTTTTCTCTCTTTTGTTTGTTTAACAACTCCTCTTTCTTTACTTTATCTACAAAACTGTTAATTACTCAATGTTCGGAAAGTCGAGTGGAGTCACTCCAGATTTTTATTATTGAGTTCAGTTATTACAGGTATGGAACACGGCCGCAGAATAAATACCGGTATTTGTTTAAGAAATTTCTCTACCTATAATATCATTGATTTAAGAAGTAGAAAAATTTGTTCCATCCCTGTTATTAATAAAAATCTGTTATTAATGCATAGAATGTCTTCAATAATCCATAAAATAATAAAATTCTTACAACTACTCGGTATCAGTGAGTAGTTAGTCAAAATTTGGCCAAGTACCAAGTAATTGGCAAATCGGCTGAGTGCCGGGTACATGCGGAACACTCGGTATAGCTCTAATGCGTGCCACAACAGATTATTTTAATTATAATGACGAAATAAACTAATCAGTTTATTTAATCGAATTAGATATTCATTCTACTTATTAATTTTTTCATTACATTCTCTCATTAATTAAGTTTCTTATTGATGAGGTATTGTTTAGAAACTTGATTGCTCATTAATATTCATAGTTTTAAAATGAAATTAATTTTGCGTATAAATTATTAAAAAGAAATTTTCAAATACACGTAGCGAATCCATTAAAGTTATTTTTCGGCTATTTTTACTTTCTCTTACCCATAGGGTCGAGAAAGTATTGTTTTAGGGTCAAATTTTCGAACGTGAGTTTTTGTTATATTTACATGTTCTGAGGTCCCCTGAATATGAAAATCATGTTTTTAGCGAATGGTCTGTGTGTCTGTCTGTCTGTCTGCGTGTCTGTTATCAGCATATCTCAAGAACAAATAGTAGCAGAAATTCCAAACTCGGTATTCTAAATGTGTACCATATAGGGATGCTACAGTAAGCTTTTCGTTGCAAATGGTTCGTGTACAGGGACACTCAAAAGTATACGTTACGTCTATGGGGGAAGTTGCAGGTAAGTAGAGTTTAACATCTATAGACTACACTAAACGTAAAGAAACGAATGTATATTTTTTCTAATAGAGATAGTCAACTGGGAAAAAAAATTGTGTATGTAGGAGTCTCGCCTCCCCCCCTGGGGGGGAAGTGCCCCCTCGAGGGGAGTAAATTTTCATGATGGGTATCTTTCAAAAGAGCTCACCAATACCTTTAAAACGAATGGTTGAACCACCCATCTGCGATAATTTAAAATAAAGTTATCTATTTTTCATTTTTAACATTTTTTTTTAAATATAAAATTGAGAATAAATTCAATTTTTTTTTTTTTTTTTTTTTTTTACTAAGTGTTATACTACTTCTCTAATATGGAAATCGTCTGCATTATCATAAAAGGTAATTTTTTAAATAATAATTTTAATAAATTATTTTTTAAAAACAGAATTCTTTTTTAATATCCGAATTAAATTCTATATAAATGTAGGTGCATTAATGAAACGGGGGGTTGAGGGGGTGGTATCCCCCTCACACAGAACTAATTATCATATAAAACTCTTCCGAAGCCTAATTTGAATTCTTTAACACAGGTTTACATAACAGTACTCGTTATCTTACCTCTTAATCTGCAACCTGTATTTATAGTATTAAATTTCAGGGTAAGAGAAAGTCGTGTGAGTGACACACCAGATTATTATGTTTTGTTTTATATTTTTTAATTTTTTTAATTTTAGTTAGTGTGATTAAAACCAGTGTTCCCTCCCTCAATCAGCATTTTATTTATATAACTGTATAGCTGTAATAAGTACAAAACTTTGTATAAACACCATAAAATTCAATAAACTAGCAACAATTGTTTCGGGTCGAAAGAATACACGATCCTACGATCAGGCAAAAGAAGTAGGCACGAGTACTGCATTCAAAGCGGCAACGCACCAGCGTGCCTACTTTGTTCGCCTATCGAAGGGTCGTGTGTTCTTCCGACCCGAAACAATTGTTGCTATTTTATTGAATTTTATTGTGTTTATACAAATTTTTGTACTTATTACTTTAAAACGTCAGTTCTGTGGTGCTTTCTAATTATGTATAGCTACAAAATTGCTAATTAAAACATTGTTGAATTTTTAAAAAAAGCGAAGAGACAAAATTGCGTCAGTGGTTGCACAAAAATCCAATTGTGGACTTTTTGAAATTTTCTAGAAAATTTTTTTTAAATAAAATGCCAACTGCATTGTTAATATATACATTTTGGTTGGCACTTTTCAATTTCTATGCATCAATTTAATTCTTTAAGTCAAATCTGAATTGTTTCTGCAACATTTCCTAAGTGATAGAGTTTAATTGTGAGGTGTAGGGTTTAGGGCTCATCGAGTACTCGATTCGATTGATCCGTTTCTGGGGATCTGACTGGTACTTTGAACTGGGACTTAGTCCCGCCGTTTTTAACTCGAGCACTTTCAGTGAGGATTGCGAGTTCTATACTGGCTTTTGATTGGACCGCGGACCCTTCTCAGAACTAGATTCTATCTGGACACCAGGATTCTCTCTGAAGTTCAGTATTTTTCTTCATTTAAGGTTGTCTCTGAATTTTAATTTAATTATGGAAGAAAAAAAAATGAGAGAGAGAGAGAGAAAAGTATATGCCACCCCCCCCCCTTTTTTTTTCGATTGCAGGACTCTAAGCGGTTTTCCGTGTCTTTTGGGACGCTCTGCTCAGCTCTTAATTCCTTTTCGCCATCCAGGCTGTCTTATCAACGCACGTAACATACTCACTGTTGCACTTAGATTTTCCTCAAGAAGTTTTTTTACTTTCTTCCATATTTGTATATATAGAGAAAGTATTGAATTCATGAAAATTTTCGAACTACAGTTTTCGATAGATTTACACGTTTTGGGATGTCCTGAACACGACTTGACTGTTTTTAGAAAATGTCTGTCTGTGTGTGTGCGTGTATCACAAATTTTCTGGACGCTGTATCTCACGAATCAATAAGCGAAATTTAACCAAACTTGGTATTTAGTTGCACCCTGACATAAACTAGTGTTGATTAGATTTGTGGAACAATGGTTCTATAGGTGGCGCTGTGATCGCATTTTTTCTAAATTTTTAACATGGCAATATAGGACAAAATTTCGTATAAATGTACATAATGAGAGTTATTTTAATCTTGTGATTGTAAAATTAATATGAATTATTGATAATAGGATTAGTTGACATGGAAAAAACATTTGTGCATGTGGGGCATCGCTTCCCTCCCTGGGGGGAGTAAATTTTGAATATGGGTATCTTTCGAAAGATCGCGTCAATACCTTTAAAACGAATGGCTGAACTATAGATCTGTGGCAATTTAAAACAAAGTTATCGATTTTTTTTTTTTTTTTTTTTATCTTTTAACAAAAAAAAAAAAAAAAAAAAAAAAAAATCTTATTTCTTCTGATAATTGCAAAAAGTTGACATTCTTTCGGCATATATAGTGATGGATATAATTCTGTGAGATAAAAAATCGTCTGCATTTATAATGGAAAATAATTTAATAATTTAATGAACAATTTGTATTGAATGAATTTTGTGTAAAATCATATAGAAAAAAGTCATGAGGTGGCCACATCAAATATATATATGTATACTAGCAGACCCGGTCACGCGTTGCTGTGACTAAGTTATACGTTTACTATTTAATACAGTAAACTATTTAATACAGTCAAATTATTATTTACGAATAAAAACGAAAACGTTGTAGCTGATGTAAATACCCACAGGATTGAGATTTGAAACTTAGGTCAAAATTTGGAAGCGACTGATAAAAATTTTCGTAGAGTTGATATTAAGCACAAATTAATTTTACTTTAGGGTCTTATAAATTTTAATGGAGAAGTAATATATATTATTTCTAATGCTACTTAGGATAAAAATGCTAAAATGACTAATACATAAATTAAATTACATTAAAATTGTATTAAAATAAAAATATAAAAGAAGCAGACGATTTTAAAATCAATTTTTATGGAGGAGTGAAATATAATATATGCTATAATGATAATTTTACTATAAAATGACCTCATCATTTTAAATATTTTAAAGATGGCAACAGCTGTAGTTATAAAAAGGAAAACAATATGGCTAAACCAGAAAAATAAGTAAATTTGATAGGTATTTTAAAATTTTAAAATAGGACATCTTATGAAATATTGGACACTTAAATTAAATACATATATTATTTTAAATAGAAAAAGATTTTGGAAAAGTTTAGTATGTTTTAACGAAGTGATGAGAAGGTTTTGAGTATGTTAAAATTTTAATAGTAAATTCAAGTTAATAAAGATGGGAAACATTGAGGATTAAGATAAGAATAATTATAAGATTAAAAAAAAAAAAAAAAAAAAAAAAAACTTTTTATATACCATGCTTTTAAATTTTAATATACTAATAATATACTAATTAAAAGAAAAATGATAAATATTCTATCATAGTTTAAAGTCAAATTTGCTTTCAAATGTCTAAATAAAATATCGGATATAAGATAGTAATATCTTGCAGCGGAATAGATTTCATTTCTGTCATCCTTGGCGAAAAAAAAGAATATCGCCAAATTATCTGGCGAAAATATTTTAATTCCTTTCAAAATCATGGTTATTTTAACAACTTATATTAAAAGAGTAATGAATAATATGAAACAATATTTCGTACAATATATATTACATGTCATACATACCTACAATGAATAATACATATTACATTTCGTACAATACATACATCTGGCATGTATATTTTCGTGTTACGCTTTTGATCGCCAAATACAAAAAAAAAAAAAAAAAGCCAAGGACGACAGAGTTTAGAAATTTAAAATTAAAATTTTGTCAATTTGACAGTAAAATAACTAACTCAATCTAACGCCTGTGATAACTAATACATATCTATATTCTATACCCAAATATAACGATTGAAATCGGGAAATAAATGTCCTCGATTTTTAATAATTTTTTACAAAAACCTCAATGGGCGATTAACAGAGGAAATCTTTTTCTTGGCTGTACAGACGGTCAGTGAGTCACACTTCGCTTGCGTATAGAACTCATAGATATAGTATAGTATATATAGACTGATCATTGGGGAGAAAATATTTCAATGTTTCAATATTTCAAATTCTAATTATGATTAAATTGTTTTTAATACATCATTCGAAAGATATTTTAAAGTTCTTTTATATTATCGACAGTGGAATTCGAGATTTCACCTGATTTACACGTTTTAAGGTGTCCTAATTAGGTTTTCTTTTGCTCTCAGCTAATTGAATTAAACCGTTCAAAATTGGTATATGTAGGTTAATTAGGAGGGGCTGAAAGGGCGCGGAAGGAATATGCGCGCGCAGCGCGCACGGGAGTGCGCTGCCGAAGGCAGTGGGGACCCGGTCCGACTTTTTATCCGATGAGATATGATTTTTTTAATTTTCTTTTCTTAAGAATAAATGCTTGATTTCAAAAGGAATATGTACGCGCAGCTCACGTATATCTCTTCACACGTGCGCGCATGGGTCTGTGCTGCCAAAGGCAGTGGGGACCCAATGCGAGTTTTTACCCGATGATTAATGACTTTTTCTAAAATTCCTTTTCTTAAGAATGAAAGTTTATGAGTAATAACATGAAATTTTGAGAAATCATTAGGATGGTGAAGGAATACGCGCGCGCAGCGCACGGGTCTACGTTGCCGAAGGCAGTGGGGACCCAGTGTGAATTTTTACCCGATCACAAATGATTTTTTTCCCTTTTTTTTAAGAGTAATGTTAATGAGTGATAATATGCAATTTTGAGAATTCATTCATTATAGTGATTCATTTAAAAATACTGACCCGCTAGCGGGCGAATGTAGAGGGGACACGGTGTGAGTTTTTACCCGATCAGAAATGAATTTTTTTTTATTCCTTTTCTTAAGAATAAAAGTTTATGAGTAATAATATGGAATTTTGAGAAATCATAAGGGTGGTGAAGGAATACACGCGCGCAGCGTTCATATATATGCATTCGTTCGCGCGCATCGTGCACGGGTCTACGCTGCCGAAGGCAGTGGGGACCCGGTGCAACATTTTTCCCGATCAGAATTTTTTTTTCTCTTTTTTTATCATATGGTAAAAATGAATGCAATTGTGAGAATTCATTAATTACAGTGATTCATTCAAAAATAGTGACCAGCGAAGCGGGCGTAGCCTGCTAGTCTAAAATACAAAATTTATAAAATGTTAAAAAACGAAAAGAAAAAAAAAAAAAAAAAAACTGAAATAGTAGTCACATAAATGATATTTTTTTATCTGAGTAGATAATTTTATAGAAAAGAAAGTGCAGTTTTGAAAATAGCAAATTTATTTTAGCAAGCACTATTTTAAACCTAAAAACCATTAATAAAATAAACAGAATATGTTGGGTTCTTATATACCTATTAACGAAAAGGTGTCCGATAAAACGCTTTCTATTTTTATGCAAGAAATTATACAAAAAAAAAAAAAAAATGTAATTATATTGCATGATTTAAAACACTTTATATTTTCATTTGTTTTTAAGTAATAATAATAATAATAATAACTTTCTGGTTTTTCCGTAGTTTTCTCCGAAAGTTTCGTACAGAATTTGAACCGCTTATATCATTTTAATAGCCTGCAATACAAATACTTTAAAGTATCTTTTGAATGATGTATTATGTATTACAATGATATATTTTTGACTCAAAATGGCTAATCTATCAGATCCGAATTCATAAAAAAAGGAAAAAAAATTAGAAATTCTAACTTCTAAACTTTCATTAAACTATTTATTTTAATTTATAATTGTTGCCAAGAAAATTAAACTTTAAATTTTACATCTACTTTTTAAGATAGCACGCGATCGTGTTTTATATAAAAATCAAATCATTAAATTCATATTTTTATTTATTTTTATTTCATATTATTGCACGCGCACTATTTATTTCCTAATTCAAAATTATTTAAAAAAAAAAAAAAAAACGTTTTCGATATCTCTTGTAACGATACTGATTATTATTAATTTTCTTTTCTTTTTCTTTCAAAAAAAAAAAAAAAGATTTTGATGAAATTCTGGCAAAAGCAGAATTTAGTTTAGGACGGAGAAGTATTAGTTTTTTTTTTTTTTTTCTTCCCAATTATAACATCGCTTTCAAATTATTCAATTACATTTTCGATAAATTTTAGATTTCGATAAATGTCCAACTATCGAAAAATGATTTCGACAAATGTCCAACTATCGAAAACGACAACGCAAAAATCGCTGTCTGAGACTAATAGGCCCTCAGTCCTAATAATGATTTTGCTCTTGATTTGCATTTACGACTAAAAAAAAATTGTTCAGTTTCTACAAATATTGTCGGTAGTAAACATCACCATGCTTACTTTTAATTTTTATTTCCGCTCATTTTAATTTTTATTTCCTGTCGTGGTTAACTGTCGTCCCTGACTCCCGCACTGTTGGGCCTGGGTTCGAATCCCGGAAAAGGCATGAATGTTTCGCCCTGTGTTATTCTTGTTAGGGGTAGCGATAGCCGCTCATTGGGTGCTTCTTCACAAATGGCCATCAATTCGACGACCCCAAGGCCAAATGCCTGTGGCAAAATGTGCCACAGCATTGGGAAAAGAAATAATAATTTCAGTAGTGTTGGTGTGAATATTAAGGCAATTGACTTCGATGGGGATCTAGACCATGGAAAAATACCTTCTGTGAAGATCTTTCCAAGGAGTTCTAGCCCATATAGCTTAAGAGAAAACGATGGAAAACTTCAAATTGCTAGGTCTTGCTCGCACTCAGTACTTTCCGTCTATCAGCTTTTCGGTTGTTGGTGGAGTACTTGTTCGATTTCTAAATTACAATAGTCCGCACAAGTACAAACATTGGCAACTTAAGCGAACAAATTTCTCCAAATTTCGAAATACTTTTCCTTTTTCTATCATTTAAAGTAGAGCAACAACTTTCTAATCTGTTACAAAGTTACGGTTACGTTTTAACTTAGATATTGCTTCAAATTTATTTTTAAATATTGTTTTCGAATTGGTTGTTACATCAACACACCTACTCATTAATTAACTTCTACTAAATGTCTATCCGGCTTAAAACTTTCCTAATTTTATCTTAAAGCACTTCTATCCTGTATGAAAAATTACTCATTTTGAAGCACTTCACTGATGAAAATCGTTCGTTAAAATTTCATTATTATAATAAAACCTATTAACAGATTAATTCTTACAATATCGCATTAAAATGACGTTGATATATTGGACAGGTTTTTATTTTAAACCTTTCCCTTCTGATTTCCATAACACTTTAAAATGGTGCACATGATAAATACAATAAAGTGATTAACCCTACTTGGAGATATAATGAGAGTATCACACGTATTTCTAATAGCTAATTAACCTTGGTTGTTTAGATTAGTAGAGCTCCCGGCAAAAGACTGGGTGTGTTATTAATCTTTGACCGCATTTTGATGACAGTCTTTTTTTTTTTTTTTTTTTTTTTTTTTAATTATTTTTTAATTGAACTGTGGAGTGAACATATAACTGGCTATTGCCTGTTACCAAATCCAGGTTATTTTGTACTAAAAGATGTCTTTATATATAATTATTTTGTAACTAATTTGCTTCTAATGCAGTAAACATACTCAATTTCTAACTTAGCAAGTTACAATGTACATCCATAGATATAGTAATTTATATAGATCTATCATTCTCATGTTTTCGACCAAAGATATTTTATGCCGAAAAAAAAGTTTTGTCATAGGCATTACAAAGGGTTAAAACTCGGCAATAGGATGATGAATTTTAAAAATGCCGAAATGTTGCGTGGCTTTTAATTGTACTAATAAATATATGAAAGGAAACGTGATAAGTTATGATCAGTAAGTTATATTTCACTATGTTACAATTCCCCTGTAATGGTCGTCTTACGCCGAGTGAAAAGGAATCACATTTTCCCCCACGATGATCAATCTATGCCTTATTATTACTATATCTATGTATATGGCTAAGAGGCTAAGGTTCAAGCCAGCGTGGTGACAAAGAGACAATTGTTGCTAAATCATCAACAAACATTGCCAAAAATTCACTCATGGGCGAAAAAAAATTGTCGTTATTGTTATAAATTTTCTTTCTTCTTCTTCTTCTTTTTTTTTTTTTAAATCTATTTTCTATATGCGTTCAAAAAATTGTAACTTTATATTTTGATTCTTATTAAATATTGGTTTAAAAAAAAAAATTGAAATTGAAATTCGGGTATTTGAAACACCGGATGTTTCTTTCTAAACATTCATAACATAAGTCTACGATGAAATTTTTTTCTGCAAGTTGATATGTTTAAAAATACCCATCACGTACAGTCTTTGGAAGAAAATTTGATTTCTTTTTTTTTATTTTTTTTTTTTTAATAGAAATAAGCTAAAAACTCCACATTCTTAACTCTCATATCAATTATTTCCCGTAAAATCTAGGCTACATGAGTGAAGAACAAGAAGAGCGATTTCATAAAGATATTAAAGAAATGGAAAGGAGGTATCTGGACCGGTGGGATGTTAACATTTTAAACACATATTACACAGGTCTCCGATGAAATTTTTTTCTTCAAGGTGATATGTTTTTGGATGCTGATTAAGGGAAAAGATATTCAAACATTTCCATCACATACAGTTTTGTCAAAAATGTGATTATTATTTTTTATTATTTATTTATTTATTTATTTTATTATTATTATTATTATTATTTTTTTTTTTTTTGAAGTGATAACATCTTTAGGAGCGTTGAGCACTTTTTGGGTGAACAAAAATCATAGAACTCGCGTCATCGTCACCGAACGCTAGTGAAGAAGAAGGAGAGCTATTTTAACAAGTCATGAAAAAAATATAGAAAAAGCATCCGGGACAATGGATACTGCACAAAGAATTGCTGGATAGCCATATCCAACAGATAATATCCATCTGTATCCATAATATCCATCTGAACTTTTTTTTTCAATTCAGCAGATAATATACATATAAATTATTATCTGCTAATCAAGCAATTATCTGCTGGAGTAGCAGATAATTGCTGGATACTGCTTAAAAACGCCCCCCCCCCCTTCCTCGACGACCCTCAAGCTGTGCATAAGAGAAAGCTCTAAACGTTCTAAGCTCCAATATTAAGAAACACATTTAAAAGATTCTGTGTATATAATAGCCTATTTTGATATATTTTATACATAAATAAGTTTTAATTTATTATAGCCATCTAGAATTTAAATTGTGGCTTTAGAAAAATAGTTCCAAATCGTTCTTATTTTCCTTTGCTAGCGAGTTTTAAAAATTCCTGTTAGAATTCTAAAGGGTTTTCCTATAGTACCGTTGTCAAACTTATTTAAATATCTCTGCAAACAAATGTGAACTTAAGAACGAGTTTTAGTAACTATAATTTTGTTTTACGACCCGATTTTAAGTAAACAAGCGAGAATTTCTCTCAATGGAAAAGAAATCACAATATTCATGATATTGTTTCTACATCTAGAAAAGTGTAGACCAAAAATTCCGGATCATTTCGTCTATCCAGGTTTTTTTTTTTTTTTTTTATCATATATGTATCACTTGGAATTTCTAGTTTATTAATTTTGAATATTTCTAGTTTAGTTATTCAGAAAAAGACTACTCGTTCATTCAAGATGAAAGCTGTACATTTTTTTTTTTTCTCAGTGTTGTATATGACCATTTTTGTGTGGCTTTGTAATACAGTCGTAAACGTTAATCATCCATATTGTACAGAAAACATGATATTTTTGCATATAAATAATAAATGACAATTTCTTTCTGTTTTCTGCAGTACAAAGTTATAAAAAAAAATATTCACATTATATTTTTTGTTTCTAGATTACTGTAAATGTATTTTTCTTTGCAAATGCAAATTTTGCTTTTTTCATGATTAGCTGTTACTTACTACAATAGTAAATCTGTTTCAACATTTTTCGGTTGCATCTAAATTTCAATTTGCTAAAATGGTACAGAAAACTCTGCTACCAGACACAGAATGTACACTAATTTGTTTACCTATTGTAAGTTTTCAGCTTTATATCTTGCTGGCTAGCAATGTTTTTAGTCAACCCCTCTGCAAAAGCATTAAAAAAAAAAAACAAAAGAAAAAAAAAAGAAAAATGCGAATTTAGGAACTTTCTACAGTAAAATAGTAAAACACTGTCACATAAACACTAATGCCTAGCAATACGTGAAAGATAATAAAAAATTTAAACGCACTTTTTGAACACCAGATCTTTTTATCTTTAACTGGATTGAAAACATCTTTGTAAAAAGGTAAAAGAGATTAAAATAAAATAAAATATGTCAGTTACTCACTTGTTTTAGTGTCGCAGATAAGAATCAAACTCAGTAGTTTATCGTCGGCTATCTCTGAAAAGTCATAAAAATTCAAAGAACAAACCAGTCAAAAATTTTATTGGTTATTTTGGTGTTTTAGATAGTTTAATGACACTTAGTAGCTTTTTTTATGCAAATGAAGTCACACAATTTCAAAGAATTATACATTTATGGCTGTCTATAAAACGAAGAATAAAATGTTAAACGGTGCTACTGAAATTGTTTCATCGTTACGTTTATGTTACAAAACTAGTATGATGTGGCTACCACATGACTTTCTTCTGTATAATTTTATACAAAATCCATTCAATACATATTATTTATTAAATTATTAAATTATTTTCCATTATAAATGAAGACGATTTTTATCTGACAGAGTTATACATATCACTAAATGCCGAAAGAAAGTCAATTTTTTGCAATTATCAGAAGAAATACGAATTTTTTTTTTTCTAAGTTTTATTTTTTCGTTAAAAGTTAAAAAAATCGATAACTTTCATTTAAATTATTACAGATCTATAGTTCAACCATTCGTTTTAAAGATATTGACGAGATCTTTCGAAAGATACCCATGTTGAAAATTTACTCCCCCCCCCCCAGGTCGGGGGAAGCATTGCTCCCACATGCACAATTTTTTTTCCTGGTTAACTACTGCTATTATTAATAATTCATATTAATTTTATAGTCACACGTTTAAAATAACTCTCATTATGTGCATGTATACTAAACTTTGTCCTATATTGCAATGTTAAAAATTTAGAAAAAATGCGATCACAGCGCCACCTGTTGAGCGATTGATCCCCAAATCTAATCAGCACCAGTTTATGTCAGGGTCCAACTAAATACCAAGTTTGATTAAATTTTGTTCAATGGTTCGTCAGATACAGCGCCCACAAAATTTGTGATACACACACACGGACTTACAGACAGACAGACATTTTCTAAAAACTGTCAAATTGTGTTCAGGACATCCCAAAACGTGTAAATCCATCGAAAACTGGAGTTCGAAAATTCTCACGAATCCAATACTTTCTCTATATATACATATAGAAGAAAGTAAAAAATATTCATTTTATGGGATTTTCTTTCTTTAACTTCTGTAGTTTCATTTATTTGGTTATTTATTTTCTCGGCGCATATTTTATTTTGTTATTTACACGACGATATATACTTCTAATTAAATGTAAAAAACAACAACAACGACAACAATAACAATAATATTACAAAAAACTTGTCGATTTTCTTGTGTGAGAGAGTAGCTCGTAAAGAAACAGGCAGGCTCTAATCGATGAATGCACTTTATTCAGCGTGACTTCTCGAATCAGTGCAACAAAACTAATTACAAAGAATATTCTCGAAGCAGTCCTCTTAAGCTGTTGTCGACGATAAACCCACATGAGACATCAACTCTGTATCAAAAAACACATATAGTTTATTTACAGGATCTATATAGAAAAGCTGGAACAGTATCACACAGCATCGGCTATTCTTTTACAGATGCAATTCACCAGATTGCGATGAAAATAACTCTTAACACATATGTAATTATCCGTTTTTATAACGGCAGGATAACTCTAAAAGGATTTATACTCATAAAAATGTCTCGTATTTCCATTCTTTCTCTGTATTTTAATTACTCTTAAAACGAAAGAAAACTCTAGCATGTTCAAATCAAAACCTAAACTCTCTCTATTCTAAAAACATTGTCACTGGTTGCCAAAAATGATTTTATAGTAATTTTGAAGAGACCATGGAGTCCAGATAGTCTCGTGCAATCTTTTTCATTTTATGGGAGAAAAAGGAAGCATTTCCGAACATCGTAACTCGTATCACAAAAGTCACTATTCGACAAACGTTCTGGAACAGTTCAAGAAAACAGTCATTTCTAAAACAGGAGTGAAGCAAACAGCATCCAATACTCTACAGAGCAGGAGTTTCTCTAACTCAAGAACAAAGTTTGGGAAGTCAATCTCCAAGCGATTGAACAAAGCAAAGTTCTCCAAGTTCAATTGCTTGGAGCCCAGCCCCCAAAGTGCAATCGATCGGAATCTCTGAACAGCACTGGCTGTCAGAGACTACACAACATCTCATGGTAGAAGTCAACTCACTTTTATTTATATTTTTTGGCGGTGGGGTTTGGCGGTAAATCTATCCAGAATCCCATAAAAGGTTCCAGATATCAGTTCCTGTCCAATGTAGAGCTTCGAAATTTCGATAACACTAAACTACCATTTTTCATCAAAGATTAGTGCCGTTGCAACAAAACAATAATAATAACAATAATAATAATAATAATAATAATAATAATAATAATATAACATGTATAAACCAATGTTGAGATTTGTATACGTCAGATTTTTTAATTTCTCTTTTCTTTAAAATTTTAAAACAAATAAGATAATCTGAAAGAATATTGAGAATATCCAGACAAGATATGTGACACAAGTAAGAAAATGGGAATTTTGAGTTTATTTTTATTGAAAAATTGTGTATCTTGTGCATTAACGTGCCCAAAAAGCCTCAAATATCTATCTCAAAAATTCTCCGCTTGCGAGACAATTGTATCAGTTTTATTGTAATGCTAGTCAATGTTTTACCGTTATCTTTAACTAAATTTTTCGCAAATACTGCATTTTTGGGTTGTGTCACTTTTCTTTCCCGTGTACAATATGAGAAATATGTATGTTCATTTTCCTTCACTATACCACTATAACATCCATAATTTTGTAATTTACATGTATCATATTTTGATATGCTATCATATATAGAAAATAACAGTGTTCTTCTAATCTTTGTATTTTAGAAATTTGATGTTAATGCACAGAATAAATATTTAAATACTCCGACAGAGCTGTACTAACCACTAACCACTATACGATTACGACTCCGACAGAGATTCAAATGTCTGTTTTAAATCTGTACTGATAAGTACAAAGGATTTAAGTCCAAAAATGTCGATTTTGTACACAGTCAGACTCAGAAAAAAAATTCTCAATCGATTGGTATAAAGGATTTAAGTCTATGTCATTTTGTCTTTGAGAAAATCCATTGGTAAAAAAAGGTTCAAGTCAGAAATTTACCATTCATGTATGGTATAAAATATTTAATTCAATTTTTTTCCCGTTATTAAATGAAGGTTGACAATCACTGAATGGTATAAAGGGTATAAGTCAACGAAATCCCTTTTTCCTAATCGATTCTTCTGATTTGTTTTTAGTTTAACTTTATTTTTCGTCTCCTGAAAAATCAAGAATATGGACTTAAATCCTTTATACTTATCGGAACAGAAATATAAAATATCACAAAGAACACTTTCTTTCTTCTACGATTTTTAAAGTTTGAGTTATAAATAGAATTCAGATTCAGATATTATTTAATTTCTCGAATGTACATAAAATATATATTTGAAATTCATATACATATATCTATAAGCTACACATGTTATGTATAAGGGCTATAATGATTTCATAAATATCTACTACTTTCGATTTCATAAATTGCGAGATTTGGCTTCTTTTTACTTTCCAAGCATACTATGTAAGGAAAATATTGTAATCATGACAAAAATTCGACACTGAGATTTTGGTGTATCTATACGATTTGAGGTCCCCTGAGTTTGTTTTTGCCATTTTTACGGCGATGGGTGTGTGTGTGTGTGTGTGTGTTTCCTTATTTTGCTTTTTCAATCTATGAATAAAAATTTATTTTATTTTTCTTTATATACTGATACAATTCTGATGCTATTTTTTTCTGTTAAATTACCCCTTTTTGTTTTCTTCTATATTCAACAGAAGAAAGTATTGGATTCGTAAAAAAATTTCGACCTCGGGTTTTTGATGGATTTACACGTTTTGAGAGCTGTAGAATACGACATGACCATTTTTAGAAAATGTCTGTCTGTCTGTGTGTGTGTGTGTGTGACAAAATTTTGTGGCAACTGTATATCAGAAACTACTGCACAGAATTTCATGCAAATTGGTATGTAGTTGCACCTTAACATAAATTAGTGCCTATCAACTTTTGGTAAAAATTGTCTCACAGGTTGCGTTGCTATCCCACTTTTTCTAAATTTTTAACATTGTGATATAGGACAAAATTTTGTATAAATGTGCATAAGGAGAATTATTTTTTAGTAATCATTATGAAATTTACAAGAATTATTTATAATAGAGATAGTCAACTGGGAAAAGTTTTCTGTATGTGTAGGAGCCTCGCCACTCCCCCTCCCCCTGGGGGAAGTCACCCCTCGAGGGGAGTAAATTTTCATGATGGGTATCTTTCAAAAGAGCTCGCCAATACCTTTAAAACGAATGGCTGAACCATCGATCTGTGATAATTTAAAATAAAGTTATCGATTTTTTTTCATTTTTAACAGATTTTTTTTTTTTTTTTTTTAATGTAATATTGACAATAAAATTGCCTTTTTTTTTTTTTTTTTTTTGATATTTAGTGTTATACTACTTCTCTAATATGGAAATCGTCTGCATTATCATGGAAGATATTATTTTTAAATAATAATTTTAATAAATTATTTTTACTGGGTGAATTTGTATAGGAAAATGTAGAAGAAAGTCATGTGGTGGTCACAACATACTAGTTTTTTTTTCTTTTATTCGTTTGGAACCACGAATAATTTTTTTTTTTTTTTCAATACATTGTGGTAACTATGAAGTTAGTTACAAATTTGTATCGCAGAAATTAAAATCATTCTTTCTGTGAATATGGTGCTAATTCTCAACAAAACCTAAATACAGAAAATTTTCAATAAATCGATTCAAATTCTAATTTATTCAGTTATCTATATATTTAAAATGCAGGGCCTATTTATTGGACAGCCCGTGAGAAAAATCTGTTCCATTAATTCAAGGGGTTCTTTTATGAATTATTTTGTCTGTAAATGTGGCAAATTTAGTTTCTGTGATCAAAATTGCTATGAATTAGTCGTAATTATCAGAAAAAATTATATATGGGCACTTATTAAACTGATTACGTAATTATGGTAATGATTATTTAGGAGCTCAGTAACAAAACGTGTAATATTATATTTTTTTATAATCTAAGATCATGGTTAAGAGACATTCTTGTATATTTGAAACTCAAAGCAATTTATTGGATAGTCTGTGAAAGTAAACTACTGTAGAAAAAATTACTGTTAATGAATGATAATTAAAAATTAAATAATTGCTAATAACGTTATTATTATATTGATTTCTTAATCTTTAATTACGCAATTGTTGTAATGATTATTACGAAGTTGTCTTTAGATACCTAGTTCCAGAGTAACCATTTGCGTTTTTTTTTTTTTTTTTTTTTTTTCTCGCCTTTGTATGAATTATTTAAATCATGGAAATTCCAGATACAAGTATTCCTTTTCTGCTAAATGCATAGCAACACCCCCTTTTTATAGAATTTGCCGAAATTATGTTCCTAGGAAACAAACTTATCACTTAATATTTTACCTTTCAATCATATCCACTTTTTAATTAACCTTGACAATTTCGCTCCTTTTGGCCTCCAGTTATATGTCTACGAGAGGGTGCGGCCATTTTGTTTGACCGTATTCTACGGGTCACTATTAGTGAAAAAAATGTTCGTAACATCGAATTTTCAATTCCTCGCTCTCCCTTTTTTGTGCCTAATGTCAGATTTGGGGTTAGGGTGTGGTAAACTACATTGACAAGAAATTATGCTTGATAACAAGACAATATACGTCAATAATATGTTGCATCTGACTAAGTTAGAACAATTCAGACTTGAAAAAGAGAAATCTAATTATTTAAATTACTTTCTGTTATTTCGAGAGAAAAAATAATAATATGAATCATTTGTTCATTCTATTTTATGCTATGTTATGAATATCAATAAAAGAAATGTCAAAGACGCACGTATCATGCTGGTATATTTCATCAGTTTTACGCCGCATTTGTTCGTCAAAAAGATTCCGTGATAAGGAATGTTATTGGCTTTTAACAATTCGTAACGGTTCAGGATTTAGACAACTTTGACATTTTGGCTTTCTTGTACAAGGTTTGTAATAGATATGAAATGAAGTTGAAAAGAGCGCCATATCATTGCATTGTGTAAGATGCAAAATGTAACACAAAATAATTATAAGATAAAAAAAAAAATGTTTGAATATTTTATTTATTTGTATGTATATATATATATTTAATTTTTATTTTTTTACATAAAAAGAAATATTTTCATTTATATATTTATTTAATTTTGGCATTAATTTGTTTTTTATTTTAAATAATTCTAAAGTTAAAATGGGGTTTTTACTTAATATTTTTTAATCAATTATCCGATTGAACTAAAAAAAAAAAAAAAAAAAAAAAAAAATGAATGATTCTAATAATAATTATTAATAAACTATAACTTAATATTTTTGGGTCAAATTAAAAAATAAAATTATATTTTTATTTTAAAAAGTGTAGGGTAGGGTGGGGTAAAATGGGTCGTGGGGTAAAATGGGTCACTTTATAAATAATGCTAAGTAAATATAATTAGACTAGAATTTTTTAAACCAATTTTTGTAACAATATTTTTCAAGTTTTTAATAACATTTTCCAATTTCAAAAAAGTTATGTTTATGAAAATGCAACACAAGAAGAACTGTTTACATTCTAAAGATGATAGTGTGAAAAAAAACATGATGAACTAACTTCAGAAAATCTATATTTTTTTATTAATAATAGTGCAAGCTTGAAGCATTTTTTCACAGAAGAAACTCTAGAGAACATCTCAAGCCAATCAGTTAAGAAAAATGTTAAATATATTCTTTTTTATTTAAATTTTTTGTGGGTGGGGTAAAATGGGTCATAGTTAGGCTTAGCTGATTCTTTTCAAATATAGATTAACTGCAATAAATTTTGTTAAATTTAGGCAATGTAAGGTGCTTCTTTTCTTTAATTTAAATGTTATATTTAATAATTTATTAAATTTAAACAATGTTTGTCATTTATTAGTATTTTTATTTAGTTTTCAGTTTCTACATTTAAACAATGTAATTTTCTTTAAATTCAGGTTGTAATTAAATAATTTTAGACTTACTATGCCTCTTGTTCTTTTTATTTTGTTCTTGAATAAAGATGCACTAGGCCTAGGGTTATTAGATTTATTTTGTTCTCAACTTAGCCTATTTTTTTTTTTATTTTTTTTTTTTCACATAGCATTTGTTATATGTATAATATTTTATTCTTATCAGCAAATCTGTCTTTTGTATCTCTAGTACATCCTTGTTTTGCCTTAAACACTCTTTTAAACATTATTGATATCTAAGATGTTTTTATTAGAATTATAAAACATTATATACTTTTATGTTTTTCCTGAGAATGATGATATTGATATAATAGAAAAAACTGACATTGTATCTGTTTTAGAAGAACCATTTTGCAATAACTGTGAGCAGTACTTCTTTAAAATGTAAAACTATCATTATTTAGCTATATATGCAACAAGTGTATTCCTTATTTTAGTGTATCTCATAATAAATATATTTTTCAGGCATTATTTTGCGTTCTGACTCATTTTACCCCACAGTGGGGTAAAATGGGTCAAAACATACACAGTTAAGTTTAACCAATTTATAATTTTTAAATTATTATTATAAGTACATGAAAATGTTCTGAAATAATCAAATGTAAAGATACAATTGTTAAAGAACTGAAAAAAAATATTTTATTAGTGCTACAGAAGATTAAATGTGAAAATAGCTAAAAAGTGACCCATTTTACCCCACCCTACCCTATTGAAATACTTTTTTTTTTTTTTTTTCATGCATTATAAAACTTCTAGCTTGAAAACTGTAGAATGACAAAATATTTTTGTAAATCCACTTTAGAAAATTTTCTTAAGATCATCTTGTCTGGTATTTATGAAAATGGCGATCATAAACTTAGTTCAAAAATAATAATAATAATAATAATAATAATAATAATTGCTATTTAAAGGATGTGCACCTATTTCTGTTTTGTTAAGTAAGTATATGTCGAATTATGATCATAGTCTTGCGTTATTTATAAAAAAATTTTTAACTTAACCTTCCTCGCTTTCATGAAGTTTTCGGACAGTATTAGTTTTTTATAGCATAAAATTGTTGCTTGTGCTTAGGGGACTCATGTCAAAGTTGAGCCTGTGAGGGGACTCATGTCAAAGTTGGGCCTTGGAGGGGGACTCATGTCAAAGGTGTGCCTTGGGGGGGTACTCATGTCAAAGTTGTAACTTGGGGGGAACTCATGTCAAAGTTGTGCCTTGGGGGGGACTCATATCAAAGTTGTGGCTTGGGGGGGACTCATGTCAACGTTGTGCCTTGGGGGGACGCATGTCAAAGTTGTGCCTTGGGGGGGACTCATGTCATAGTTGGGCCTTGGGTGGACTCATGTCAAAGTTGGGCCTGGGGGGGACTCATGTCAAAGTTGGGCCTTGGGAGGGTACTCATGTCAAAGTGGTGCCTTTGGGGGGGGACTCATGTCAAAGTTGTGCCTTGGCGGGACTCATGTGCCTTGGGGGGGGGACTCATGTCAAAGTTGTACCTTGGGGAGTGGACTCATGTCAAAGTTGTGCCTTGGGGGAGGGGGACTCATGTCAAAGTTGTGCCTTGGAGGGGACTCATGTCAAAGTTGTAACTTGGGGGGGGGGACTCATGTCCAAGTTGTGCCTTGGGGGACTCATGTCAGAGTTGTGCCTGGAGGGGGACTCATGTCAAAGTTGTGCCTTGGGGAGAGACTCATGTCAAAGTTGTGCCTTGGGGGGGGACTCATATCATAGTTGTGCCTTGGGGGGGACTCATATCATAGTTGTGCCTTGGGGGGCCTCATGTCAATGTCATTTTGAAAAGATTTTGATGAAATTCTGGCAAAAGCAGAATTTAGTTTAGGATGGAGAACTATTAGTTTTTTTTTCTTCTCAATTATAACATCGCTTTCAAATTATTCAATTATATTTTCGATAAATTTTAGATTTCGATAAATGTCCGACTATCGAAAAATGATTTCGACAAATGTCCAACTATCGAAAACGACAACGCAAAAATCGCTGTCTGAGACTAATAGGCCCTCAGCCCTAAAAAAAAAAACTTTTTATATACCATGTTTTTAAATTTTCTGATGAATCATTAATAAAATACGCGAGGATATAAAAAAATATTTAAGCAATATTTAAGCACTAGGACTCAGTTCAATAAAATAATAATAACAGTGGGAAAAAAAAGTTAGTTTTAAAAATAAAATATTTCTCCTTTTAGAACAACGTATATTAGCATCGTGACAAAAGCGACATTAGCACTTATCAATGTGTATAAAATTTTCAAATTATAATGACGTCAATTTTTTTGAGATGCATAATTTAACTTTTTACAATTTTTTCAACGTTGAATTAAATGTATTTATTTTTATGTCGAAAGAAAATGAACTCCTTTTTTTTTTTTTTTTTTTTTTGGCAACAATTAAATTATAGCTAATATTTTAATGGCTATTTTATTGCTATTAAGAGCTTATTATTTTCATATTTTAATTAATTAAAAGAAAACTATTCGAAAATTCGAAAATCTGATTTCGAAGTATTGCGTTGTCACCGGGTGCTGAGCTACAGTCGGTTACAAAAGTGTCCGAACACTAGCAAAAATTCCTATGTAAAAAAAGTACACTTCATACGGTTTTGTTAAATAAATCCTTATCGAATCATGTTCTTACACTAACTAAGAACAGGATTCGACAAGGATTTATTTAACAGAACCGTATGAAGTCTATTTTTTTTACATAGGAATTTTTGCTAGTGTTCGGACACTTTTGTTACCGACTGTACTGTGAAAGTTTCAAATGCCTAGCTAGTAGCGAAGTTAGTTAAAAATAGATTGCAAGATTTGTACCGGACAAACAAACAAACAAGAATCGAAGTTAATAAAAACATGGTAAATAAGACTGATACGTTGTGGCAATCACAAAAGTTTCTTCTAGATTTTCCTAAATAAAATCACGAATAACGAATTGCTTATTAAAATTATTTTCTATGATGAAGGCAGACGATTTTGATCTCAGAAAATAGGACACTAGATGTCAAAGAAAGTCAATTTTGTGCCATGCAGAAGGTATATATATATATATATATATGGTTACGAATTCGTAAATAATAGTAGTTATTTTTATGTAAATTCATTCAAAGAGACTTAGACAGGTTATAAAATGTTAATTTTCTGCATTTCTAGTTTATTTTCGCATTGAAATAGCTAATTTCCCGTTGAAAAGCTTCACCAAGGCAGATAATGACCTTGGCGCCAAATTTGGCGACTTCTCGCTCCTTGGCGAGAAAATCCTTGTTACCGATATACCAAATATCTAAGCTCTAACTTGAATATTCTACGACTTACGGGAAAATTCTGGATTAATAGAAGGTTATATAAAATGCAGCATTAGGATTTCGGCCTAATCAGTATCACGCCGACCGTCTTACTGGAAGGTGCTCCTAACTGAGCTCCGTTGAATGCAGCTTATTGCTATGTGTTTATGCTCTGATACAGTTTGTACGGTAAATTTGATGCTGTCAGCTGTTATTTAAGCTGTGTTTTCTGGTAATACTGAAGTTGGTAATTGGTTTATAGACCTGTAATCTTCTCGATTTTTTTTTTTTTTTTTTTTTTTTTTTTTGTGAATAAAATTTTGAGCTTCTGCAAGATTCGCTTTTCATTCAGAGATAATTCACGAACCCCGAATACGCAGCAATTTTCCCCCCTAGTAGAGGAAGTGATGCTCCTACATGAATAAAATATTTTTCCTTAAATGAATTTTAATATTATTAATAATCTATATTAATAAAATCAGACTTTTGTCGTAAATTTGTCAGAATCAAAAAAATTTTGCGATAGCTTCACGTTTCACACACCATGAAAGCCGAAAATGACTTCAGAAAATTTTGCCTGTGTGTGTATGTAATGGTGTCTGTATGTGTGTAACGCTATTTTTATCCGGGCATCACTTGAGAAAGGCTAGACGGAATTCAACGTCGCTTGGCAGGAATTTAGGTCTTTACCCAACTTAAAATGATATCTGTCAACTTTTCCGAAATTCTCTCCCGTTCCCCCCTGGGGGGGGGGGCCAAAGACAAAAACGCGTGTGTAAGCATAACTCGGCTCCAAATTACTTCACAGTAAAGAAATTGCACATGGAGACTCTAGACATTAGTAAAAAAAAAAAAGAAAAGTTATCTGCGATTTAAGAATTTTTGATTTTTAAAGGGAGGGAGGGGGAAAATCGATTTTTGGCGGGAAATTTCGCAAATTCCTGATTTTTGAGTAAAACTCTACCATAAAGGGAAAAAAGATACGTTAAAAACAGCCATGCATCTTTAGGATATTTCCAAAAACACATTTTTGTTTTTTTGTGATTTGTGTGTGTGTGTAGGGGGGGGGGGGTTACGAGGGGGGGGGGGAATTGAGACGCCCCTATTAGCGCTAAGTTTGTCCTGAGAAATCTATGGGAGCTGCGGTCACGAATTTCGGTGCTTGGATTGTTTATATGTATCCGACACCAAAAGTAACGAGATTTACCAATATTATCCCCGTTTCCACTTTGGGGAGGAGACAGAAGGCAAAAACATATTTGTAAGCATAACTCGGCTCCATATTACGCCACAGTGAAGAAACTGCAGTTGGGGAGATTACCCATGAATGATTACCCATTACATGCAGATAAAGTATAACTTTTTCTGCAATTTAGGAAATTTTTATTTTTAAGGAGAAGGAGGAGGGTGGGGATCAATTTTTGGAGGGAAATTTCGTTAATTCCGGATTTTTCGGTAGAACTCTGCGAAAAATGGAACATAGGTGTTAAAAATAGTCGTGCGTCTTCTTTAGGATATTTCAAAAAACACATTTTCGTTTTTTTGGGGAGATTTTCGATTTTTGTTTGGGTGGGGGTGGGGGTGGAGGGAAGGGGATGTTACATAGTGCCAAATTTAAGAGACCCCCCCCTTTTTAGCGCTAAATTTGTCTCGCGAAATCTATGGGATTTGCGGTCACAAAATTTGGTGCGTAAATTGTTTATATGTATCCATTACTTATTGTAATGGATTTTATGAAATTCCCCTCCTAACACCCTGGGGCTGGGGGGGCATTAAACACGTGTAAAAACACATTACCCTGTTTTAATTCGCCTTAAATTATTTTAGAATGGCGAATTTTTATGTATGGATGTTGATAAGTTGTACGCATTATGTACTCTGTTATGATTTCGCAAAACTTTGAACTTAGCCGCTGGGGAAGGGAAAGTGAGAAGTGGGTAAGTTGCTGCCGATAGCAGTGGGAACCCAGATTTCTCACGTTGCGAGCGGGAAAAACCTCTACTGAACACAGCGGGGGCTTTAACGCAGGTTATTAATGATATGGGATTTTGACATTTCATTTAAGTATTGTGTCCAGCGAAGCGGGCAAAGCCTGCTAGTTCTTTATAGCATCACAATCTTTCGTTAAATATAGTTATCATTGTGCACATTTTTTAGAGAATTTTGTCCTTTATTGCCATATTAAAAATTATGAAAAAATGGGTTGGCGACGGCTTCTTGTAGGCAGTTTTTACCATTATTATAACAGTGAACGGGACAATGGCAACCTTTTCGTGTGGTAAAGATCCCCCATAAAAAAGTCACGAGACACCATATAAACCAGACTGACTAACTTTGAAATTTTCTCGCCAAGCTCTAAACTCTGCTTTCTCTTACGCAGACAATCTCTTACCTTTTTCTTTAAAAGTTCTTTTTAAAATTTTTATGACTACCGGGATAGTCCAGTAAGTAGAAGATGCCAAATTTGAAATCTAGTCAAATTTCATTTCTATAAAAATCAAGTCGGCTATGGTCGGAATTTTTTTGTTTTAATTATGAAGAAATTTCATAACAAGAAAAAAGTGCAAATAGTTTAAAATTGGAGAGTCAAATGAAAATAGAGAAGTATAAAAAGCACATTGGAAGCATCAACAATATTTTTCTTCATTACATTAAAAAAAAAAAAAAAAAAAAAAAAAAAAAAAAGAAGATTTTTCTATATACTCTGAGTCATAAATAGATTGTTGATGAACTATATCTATCAGAACAATCTGGTGTGTCACTCGACGACTTTCTCTTACCCTGAAATTTAATACTATAAATACAGGTTGCAGATTAAAAGGTAAGATAACGAGCACTTTATGTAAACCTGTGTTAAACAATTCATATTAGGCGTCTGAAGAGTTTTATATGATAATTAGTACTGTGTGAATGGGGCTGCCGCCCCCTCACACAGTACTAATTATACAACCCCCTCAACCCCCCGTTTCATTAATGCTCCTACATTTATATAGAATTTAATTCGGTTATTAAAAAATAATTCTGATTTTAAAAAATAATTTATTATAATTATTATTTATAAAAATTATCTTTTATGATAATGCAGACGATTTCCATATCAGAGAAGTAGTATAACACCAAATATCCAAAAAAAGTTCATTTTATTCTCAATCGTTAAAAAAAAAAAAAAAAAATACGATTTTTCTTCTAAGTTATTTTTCGTTAAGAGTAAAAAAAAAAAATCGATAACTTTGTATTAAATTATCGCAGATCGATGGTTCAACCATTCGCTTTAAAGGTACTGGTGAGCTCTTTTGACAGATACCCATCATGAAAATTTACTCCCCCTCGAGGGGGGGACTTCCCCCCCAGGGGGGAGGCGAGGCTCCTACATACACAAAAAAAAATTTCCCAGTTAGCTATTTCTATTACAAAAAATATATATTCGTTTCATTTGGTTTAGTGCAGTCTATAGACGTTAAACTCTACTTACCTGCAATTTCCCCCATAGACGTAATGTATTAGAATTCTCTTGATTGTCCTTGTACACGAACCATTTGCTTGATCTTAACGAAAGGCTTACTGTAGCATCCCTATATGATAAACATTTAGAATACCAAGTTTGAACTTTCTGCCATAATTTGTTTTTGAGATATGCTGATGACAGACAGACACACACACAGACACACGCAGAGACACACACGCAGACACACACACACACATACAGGCATACACTCAGACCATTTGCTAAAAACATGATTTTCGTATTCACGGGACCTCAAAACGTGTAAATATAAAAAAAAAAACTCGCGTTCGAAAATTTGACCCAAATACAATACTTTCTCTACCTTATGGGTAAGAGAAAGTAAAAATCATAAGTATCAAAACACGTGTATTAATAAGAAAATATATCAAAAATAGCAGAGAACTAATAAATATAAAGATAAATATTTGACCATAGAATTAATAAAATCTCAACTATATAGTTTCAAGAGCAATTAATAAGCAGCTTTCTCTGTCGGATGCATCAACAAAGAAGGAATATCTTAAATAAGCAAACACACTCATTACATTCTTTTTTTTATTGTAACCGAATAATGAAGTCCTAAGTATGGCTCTGAAAGCATTTAATTAGAAGTTTCCTTTGTCGGATAATACAAAAAAACATTACCGCAAATAATGGTAATATGTAGGTATATCATCTTCATTTTCACCACACAATAGACAAAATGTCGATTATATTTTCGAAAGTAATTATTTTGTGCCTACTTCATACAGTTTAACAGAGAGCAGTTACCCTAGAAAAGTTAAAAGCAGATATAATCTTTTCGCAGTAGATAATTGGTAAATAAACATTTATAATTTTTGACGACTTATTTAGCCAACTTTTTCACTTTCTTTTACATGCTTAAGAAGAAAGTGTTCGATTTATGAATATTTATGAAGTTTGAAGGATTTGAACGGAAAAAAATCTGGAGTGACTTCATTCGACTTTCCTAACATTGAGTAATTAACAGTTTTGTAGATAAAGTAAAGAAAGAGGAGTTGTTAAACAAACAAAAGAGAGAAAACCATAATAGAGTGTTTGAGTATTTTTCTCCATATATTACACGATGTTTTATTTAAAGCTACTGAACTTTGAACATAGATCATAATGATAAAGAATTTTTCGTTGTGCCCCTGTAAAAACATATAAATGCTAGATTCTCCAAAATGCTTATAGTTTGTGCAACAGTGATTTATAATATTCATACAAATTTTCAGCTCAATTGAATAAGGCGTTTAGATGCTATCGCATTTTTAAAAATTTGGCCACATAGGCCATAATGATAAAGAATTTTTCTTTGTGTCCCTGTAAAAAAACTGTAAGTGCTAAATTCATCAAAATCTATACAGTTGGTGCAACTGTGACCTATAACATGTGTAAAAATTTTTTGCTCAGATTAATAAGGCGTTTAGACGCTATCACACTTTTTAAAATTTGGCCCCACAGGCCATAATGATAAAGAATTTTTCCTAGTGTTCCTGTAAAAGAACTATAAGTGCTAAATTCACCAAAATCAATGTACTATGGTGACTTACAATATACTTACCAACTTTCAGCTTATTCGAACAGAGCGTTTAAACGCTAGCGTGTTCACTCACACACATACATACACACACACATACATACATCATCGTGGAAAAAGTGAAAACGGACTCGGGGGACCTCGAAACGTGTAGAAACATCAAAATCTCAAATTCGGATTTTTGACATGATTACAATACTTTCCTCACTATAGTGTTCGGAAAGTAAAAATTCGATGAAAACTATATTTTGTTTCCTTTTCTAATAAAATATTATTGTACGGGGTAATTAGTAATTAAAATGTCAATATAAACAACATCCTGTAGTTAAAATGGGTGAACGGATTTCCATCAAATTTGTATGATGGCGCAAAAACATAAATTGCGTTTAAGGAATTTCATATAAAAAAAAAAAAAATTCAAAATTGTTCGCTAGGTGGCACTTTGCATTGAATAATAGAAAATAGAGAAAAACAAATGACTCACACGTAATGCATAGAAAATTTTTTAATTTATATGATTAGTTTCTGGACCCATGGGTATCATTTCATTCGCTAAATTTTCCCTTTTTCTATGAAAATTAAGTGGAAATTATTTGTAATAAAAAAAAATTTAATACCTTTCGCACACTTCCTAAACCTTCTATACACTAAATTAGGTGGTAATCTCCTCGCTTGTAACGAACATTAAATTATATCATGCCTAATAATTACAAAACTTTGAATAAAAACCATAAAATACTATAAACTCGTAACAGCTGTTTTGGGTCGAAAGAACGCACGACTCTTCGTCAGGCGCACGAGTGCTGCAGCCAAAGCAACAATGCTTGCGAGTTTATTGCATTTTATGGTGTTTTTTCAAAGTTTTGTAATTATTACTTTAAAACGCCAGTTCTGTAGTGCTTTCTTATTATACCGCTCGTGTATATAATTTAGACATAGTACACTGAGAAGAAATTCTGTAACTGACATCTAGAATCTTAATTGTGGCTCTAGAAAAAATAGTTCCATGTCATCCTTATAAATTCTAATCCCCACTGAAAGCGAGTTCTAGAAACCCCTATTAGAATTCTAGAGCATTTGCCTATATAATCGAGGGCAAAGTTATTTAAAAAATCCCCGCAAATAAATGAGAATACAAGAGGCGGGTTTCAGTAACTATAATCTTGGTTTATTACCCAATTCTAGAAAATCAAGCGAGAATTTCTCGCAATACAAAATATTCAGAATATTCAGACTATAATTTATTCAGACTTTATTTTTTCACTCAGTCGGAAAAAATAAAATTTCAATAAATATTCAGACTATTGTTTCACCATCAAGAATTGTGTAGACTAGAAATTCTCGATCATTTCGTCTATTCAATTTGTTGGCTTGTGTCATGCACATAGCTCGGAAATCTATATTTCTAGTTTAGGGATTTAGAAAATGACCACATATTCATTCTAGATGAAGGCGGTATATTTTTTTTTTCTCAGCGTACTAAATTTCTTTAATGTCAAATCTACTCAAGTACTTTATTTCGATTAATAGAATAACACAGAAAAAAAAATTTTTGGAATGAAGAAATTATTTTTGCTTTTCTTGGAATGGTACACGAACAGTTTGTATATACTATTATTTGAACGCATACTGCTATATTTTATCTCTGGGCAAGTTTCACTATAAAGCTTTATATTCACAGTTCATACGTGACACTTATTGTACCGTTTAATTAGTTTTTCACAAAATCGGTCTATACTTTGCCTACGCACTATGTGTGGGTAAGAACCTTTGAAAGTTACACCCATATTATTATTATAAATCTTTTATTTGGAAAACACATAAATTCACAAGATCTATCTAATTTAAATAGATTTTACCGAAAATTTCTTTTACATATAATAATTTTTCAATAGATAAAGATTATTTTTGATTCAGGTGTGTCCTTGTAATGTGAGACCACTCCAAATAATGAATTAAATTGTACCTTACAAGGTATTTGTGTTATTTTTTTTCATTTGAGATTAAAATTTGTGTTACATCGTATGCAATTTCCATTAAACTGAAATTTGAGAACACCTATTTCGCGACTAGATATTTAATTGAAAAAGCAGAAGAACAAGAAAAATCGTGCATTTTGGGTGTTAGCTTGGTTGTTTCCACAAAGCAATATATTGTAATTTTTGTTATTAATAATGTTTTCGTCACTAACATCTCTGTTCAAGCAAGTATGAATATTGGTCGCAAGTCTATAAATCTTTAAACATAAAAATTTATCAATGAAGAAAAAGCTATAAATAACTCAATTTCAGGTCTCAAAAGAACGTTCCTTAAAAAACGGCTATACGGATTTTTTTCAAACTAGTCATATTAAATCCCTTTTAAATATCCTTTTGTATGTAATTATTGCTTTCCGCTCAATAATCGAGTATGCCAAGTTTGGATAAAAGTTGGTATCACAATAACAGCTCTAATGATTTTCTTGAAAATTGTTACATAAATTCATTTTAGATATCCTTTCGCATGTGTTACGCGGTTATTGCAGAAAAATTAACAACCCCCCTGTTCAGGTAGGTTAATTTTAGATCACGGAAATTTGTGTTTCAAAAATAAATCTACCTTTTTTTCTCTCTCTCTCTTACTTTTTAACTTGCTATGTAAATTTTGTTTTATATGTTTTTACACGTATCTTAAGTGTCTCATATCGGAAAAATTTTAGGTTTCCACATCTTTAGATCAAATTTTATGTCTTCTGATCATGTTATCTAAAAAAAAAAAAGAAGAAGAAGTATATAATACGGGTAATAGTGGGTAATGGAAATCGTGTGGTTGTTTCACACAAGATTTTTTTTTTTTTTTTTTTTTTTTTTTTAGTAGCACACTAAACACATAATAGTCGCCAATTGCCCATTGCGTAGCCCTAGTGCGACGTAAAACCCTACTAACTAACTCAACTAACTAACTAGCCAACACGTAATAAAATGGATTACACATCTTATTCGATTTGAATGAAATTCTTGCACACGAAAAATGAAGCAAGATTAACTATTTTATTAGTTCTTAAATAAAACATGAGTTTTTAGTAAAGCATCTTCAATTTTCACTTTTGTATAACAATGAAATGTAATTTTACTTTAAAAAAGTATTTAACGTCATAAAGTATTTTTTATTATAAGATGCTGCACTTAAAAATTACGTAGGATTTGCATTTTAAATACTTTGATAGTCAAAAAGTCTCGACCACTTTTACACTGTAAGAAAATAAGAGCTAAAGTTTCGTGTAATACATGTGAAAAGATTAAAATAATACAAACTGTAAAAAACTAACGGTAGATGTTACAGCACAATGTGCTGGCATCCATTTTGCAGCACATTTTGCTGTAAAAACTGCTGTTATTTTCTGTTATTTTTTGCAGCGCACAATGACTAGCAGAGACACATAATTATGTTAATGAATTCTGCTATTAATGGAAAATAACGTTTATTTAAGTGAACTTGCAAAGATCAGCTAATTTAACCATTTATCTAGAACTGAGAATATACAAAATTCAGAAGCTATAATTGTATTGAAAAATTTCATACAACACTTAATCCTTTAATGTTTCAAAATAATATTATTGTTAATTATTTCTTTATGTTCTCTATCACCAAAACATTTTTTATTATTATTATTATTACTAGCAAATTTTTGCACTTTATTTCTTCTCTTATATATACCATTAAAATTTGAAACTCAGAAATATTGTACAAATTTCACTGTCTAATTAAAATTTTAATTTACCAGAAGCCAAATTATTATTATAACCAAATAAATATTGTGCAAGTGAAACCAGAATAATTCAAAGAAAAGTTTCAAAACAAAATTTATGGTTGACAACCTAGTTTTCATACTTTCGCAGGCAGTACAGCTTTAGTAAAAAATGTTAACGTTAAAAGACTTATTTTAACTTAAAATATGAAGATTATATCAAGAATTGTGACGATACGAGCTCCGAAAGACATTACAACATTTAATTAAAAACCATACATTAGAACACGGAAACAATAACTAATAGCAACTACAATCGGTGTTGCCACACACATAGAAAAAAAATTACAACTTCAACACTTTCCCTTATTTTGTTTTTGTTATCGAGTTCTATGTTAGTCCTATGTTTTTACACAAATTCAAAAGTTTAGGGCTGTAAAGTGGTTTCGTTAGAAGGTCTGCCAGCTGAAATTCTGTTGATACACACTTTACAGTAAATTCTTCATTTGCTACCATCTCTCTTACAAAGAAATGTCTGATGCGAATGTGTTAATTCGTTTATGAAATTCACTTTGATTTTGTGACAATCTGACTGCTGCCTCATTGTCAACTTGTAATTCTGGTACCAGTTTCTGATTTATAATCTCACTAATCAGTCTCTTTAACCAGACTAATTCTCTGGCTGCGACTATCTCAGCTTCTGTGGTAGAAAGCGCTACAGAAGATTGTCTTTTACTAAACCATGAAATTGCTCCACCAGCATAAATGCAAGCAACGCCTGTAGTTGAACGACCAGTTGTAGTATCTCCTCCATAATCAGCATCACTGTAGCCTTCTAGGATAGCCTTCTTGTATCCTGACTTGTAGATTAGTCCTTTATTTAGAGTTCCTTTCAAATATCGAAATATTCTCTTAACTCTCAGCCAATCTCCTTCATTTGGATTTTCCAGACATCTAGATACTACTCCTATTGCATATGCTATATGTCAGGTCGAGTTCCTGTCATGATATACATTAAGGCTCCAACAGCTTGTCTGTAAGGAAAAGTTCTTTCGGCGCTATCTACTTTCCCTGATTGAGAACCTTCTTTGATAATCGGTGTAGATACAGGTCTGCAATCGTTCATACCATACCAAATTTTTCTAGAACTTTCTTTGTGTCAGCTGTTTGACATAATTTAACGGAATTATCTTCTTGACGATGAATTTGAAATCCTAAATAATCCTCAGCGGGTTTTACTGTGACTTTAAATTCTTTCTTTAGGTCTCTGAGAAAACTTTCTAACTGATCTTTATTTGATGATGCAACCAATCCATCATCAACATACAAAACTATCAAAAGCAATTCTGAGATGTTTCTTCTTATAAACAAACACGGATCTGCTTCCCTTCTTACAAAACCAAGTTTCAATAAATATCCTCACAAATGCTTATTCCAGCACCTTGGTGCTTGTTTTGAACCATAAAGGCTTTTCTTTAGGTGACATACATTGTCAGTTCCATCTTCACAGCCTTCCGGTTGACACATGAAAACATCCTCCTCTAATTTGCCATATAAAAATGCTGTTGAAACATCACACTGCATTAAAGTCATATTTTCACTTTCTGCTATACTAATTAAAGTTCTTATAGTGCTTGTTCTTGCAACAGGGCTGAATATTTCTTCATAATCGATTCCTTTGCGTTGCATAAAACCTTTTATAACAAGTCTTGCTTTGTACTTATCGATACTACCATCTGGATTTCTCTTAATTATATATATCCATTTACATGGTATGGCCTTGACTCCTACAGGTAATTTTGTGAGTTCCCATGTATGATTTTTTTTTTTTTTTAATGACTTCATTTCATTTTCCATGGCTTTCCTCCAATTGTCCTTTTCTCGACTCTCTATAGCTTCTTGATATGTTTCAGGATTCTTTTCATCATAAATGAATGACTCTACTTCCATGATATAGTCATCAAGACGTGCAGGTTTCTTTAACTGTGATCGATCTCTCAATCTCATATTGTGAGAAGACTTTGATTCATTCTCTTCATCTTCACTCTCAATTTCAGTTTCAGTTGAAATGATTTTCTTCCTTTCCAATTCTTCTTTTTTCTCTTTATTTCCTTCCTGATTAGGTGAATTAAGTTCATTGTCTGGACTTTGCAATAATACTTTATTGTATTTTTCACACTTCTGAAATTTTTCCTGAAAAATTACATTTCTTGAAAGAATTACTTTTCTATCTCCTGCAATCCAAATTCTGTAACGTTCATCACCATTGTTACCAATAAGAAAACCTTTAACAGCTTTTTTATCCATCTTTCTCCTCTTTTGAGATGGTACATGAGCATAACAGAGAGAACCAATTATGCGTATGTGATTTATTCTTGGTTTATTTATTTCCAAACCACAGTTCGTGTGGACTAACATTTTCCAGTGATGAAATTCCAGTTCTGTTTAATATGTATACAGCAGTGTTGAAAAGTTCTGCCCACAGAAATGCTGGAAATTCTATATCTGGTTTGGAATGCTTCAGGGTTCTGACCATTTCAATAATTGTTCTGTTTTCACGTTCACTAGTTCCATTTTGTTCTAGTGTGTATGGTGCTGTGAGTCTTTGAGTAATTCCTTTTATCTGCAGAAATTCTCTGACTTTTTCGTTATTAAACTCTCCACCATTGTCACTAAGAATCTCTTTAACTGAATGTCCTAAATTTTCTGCATGAGCTATGAATGATTTAAGAGATTATACGACATCAGACTTTTGCTTCAGAAAGTAAACATAACGGTATTTTGAATAATGATCTTTGAAAACGACAAAATATTTGTACTTGCGCTGTGATTCGTCAAAGGGTCCACAAACATCAGTTGACACAAGCTCTCCAACATTTGTAGCTTTAGGTTTGGTGCCAAACTTCAGTCGGTGTGCTTTTCCGTAGATACATGGTTCCACATGGCTCTTTATCCATTTTCACTTTGATATCAAATTCCTCCTTGAGCAGATTTCTAATATGACGCCTGTCTTGGTGTCCCCATCTACTGTGATGTAATTGCAGTAAAGAACTGTTGCTAGTGCCTGCATCAGCAATTTGCACTTTTACTATTTTTTTTGGAAGTATTGGTTCTGAAGCTGCCCTGTACAAAGTTCCACTTACTTTACGAGAACCATACAGCTTTACTTCATTGTTGATCTTTAACCAACATTCAGTAGGTGTAGAATAAAATTCACTATTCAGATTTCTATCCTGAGCAGCCAGAACTGAAAACAAATTTCTGTTAATCCCAGGAACATACCAGACATCTCTCAGTTCCATTACTTCTGCTTTTCCTCTAATTAACATTTTGACTCGGATATTTCCTTTTCCTAAAGCTGTCAAAACTTCTTTTCCTGCTGCTTTAATGGTGGGAGAACCTGAATCTGAAAACTTTTCAAAATGATTAAAGTGTATCAAAGTGTTAATAACATGCTTTGTAGCTCCATTGCCTATCCAGAATGTGTTTGATTCCCCTTCTAATAGGTAATTTTCTTCAGAAATAGACATCAATATCATATTAGTTGACGACAAATTCCCTTGAGCACTATTGTTTGGCTTTCTGTGAAAAGTTGAATTCTTTGGAGGTTGACCATCCGCAATCCATTTATGGCACGATTTCACCCAATGTCCACTTAATTTACAATAGTTACAAACATTTTTCTTTGATTTTTTCTTTATTTGAAATTTTCTTTCTTTTGTTTTATATCCTGACTTTGCATTAAGAGCTTCTTCAGCTTTTTCATTGTCATCACATTTTGTAAAATTTCTTTCAAACATACTTAACTGAGCTGCCAAATCCTCAAATGTATTTTCTTTATCCTTTGCAAGAAGCGTCCAACTTGATTTGAATGAATCGGAGTTACTCGGCAAGATATTCAAAATTTTACAAATTAGTAATAAATCCGGTAATTCGTTTTCTTCTTTTGATATAAGCCCATTATTAAGTTCATTCCATAAACTGTTTAATTTAGCAACATGAGTTGAAACATCATCACCTACAGACCAGCTAAATGTAAAAAACTCGGAACAAATCTTGAATAACTGATCTTTTGATGTTGCTTCAAACAACATTTTCAGTGCTTCCCAAGTTTCATATGCTGTTTCTTTATCCATTATTTTCTGATAAACAGAATCTGTTACAGTACTTGCAATCATACTTTTTGCATAACTGTTAGCTTTTCGATACAAATCAGCATTTACTTTATACATCTTTCTTGCTTCTGCATCGGCCGTGTCAGGTAACTCTACTGGTTTCTTTAATTTACCGTCTATTACCTCCAATGCTCGTTCGTAGTAATCTAGTAAATCACGAATCTTTTGTCTCCACATCGGAAAGTCTGTTTCTCCCGATAAAGGCTTCACTGTTCTTGACAAATCCATTTTAGACTTAAAATGAGCAAGAATACGCACTAAGAAATAGGCTTAGTTTCTCAAATAAGTTTATCTTAGCTTACGTACTCAAATGCGCGGCGAGCGTGTCAAAGCCCATAACCTGTTAACGTTAAAAGACTTATTTTAACTTAAAATATGAAGATTATATCAAGAATTGTGACGATACGAGCTCCGAAAGACATTACAACATTTAATTAAAAACCATACATTAGAACACGCGAACAATAACTAATAGCAACTACAATCGGTATTGCCACACATATAGAAACAAAAATAAAATACAACTTCAACTCATGACACCATTTAAATTTTTATCGCCAAAAGTGAGATGACATTTTATTTATTTTGGCATAATTTTTTGTTAAAAAAAAAAAAAAAAAAAAAAAAAAAAAATCCAATCCTATTTTGATTATACTTTTTATGATTGCGTTTTTTAGTCAATTTATGATAATAATTCATATTCTATATATATCTTTAAAATATTGCTTGGTTTAAAAATGACGCTTGCAAAGATTCTGAAGAAGCAACTTTTAAAAATACATTTTTCCATAAAATAATGTCATCATACAAATGTCGTCGTTTTTTCTTATTAGTTCATTGAGCTGACTCCGCGTGCTTAAATACTGTTCATTTTTAAATATTATTTTTTATCCTCACGTATTTTATTAATTTCATCACTATCATATAGTTTCGACAAAAAATAATTGTAATCAACGAGATAAATAAATTAGAGTGCTGATTCCATGGATGAAGGATTAGCTTTCCGTGGTTTAAGATGAATCACGTGACATGAACCAGTAGGTTGCTATGTTTGGCACTTTATCGCTGTTTTGGCATTTAAAATTTCAGTTCGGCAAATTATCATTATTATTAGGTAACATGACAGTCCTATGACCGAAATAAATTGTTTTAAAAATAATTTTTCACATATTTCACATTATAATAAATAATAAAATACCTTTTTTTTCTTTCATCGTTTCCCAACAAAGTTTAAAAGTGTTTATAAAAGAAAAAGAAAAGTTAAACTTTTAAAGAGCTATATTTAACAACAATTAGTAATTTTTCAACTATTTTTAAGCATTTTGTCGGTTAAATTTCGACTACACGAAATAAAAAAGAAGTAAAATCAAAATCAAAATGATTTAGAACAAAATAATATTAAACTACATATGTAACAAAAACATTGGCGGTTATGACTTTTGCCAAGAACAATCTCCAAACCGTTGCCATAGAAATTTATTGAAAATAAGCTGTTACCAAGGGAACCAACTAATAGAGGGTTCATGTCACTTGACTTATTTTGGACCATGTCAGGGTTACCATTTATCACTCTACTTTATTTATCTCGTTGATTGTAACTGGTCCACGTTAGAGAAATATTATATAGATTATTAGAAGTAGTAGTAGTAGTAGTAAATGCTAATGAAATAAACGCAAATTCAATTTCAGTTTCAAAAGAAAATAAGACTATAATTATCACGATCAATAAATCAATATTGAGCAATTAGCAAACAATTCTTTATTTCAGTTTATAGATAATTATTTTCAGCTAAGGTAATTGATAAAAAAAATCATACATTAGAGATATGGAAATTATGTTTCCATAGTATTATTTGAGATAATTATGTACATTAATGAATTCAATACTTTTTACTTTTCTATTTACTATCACTATTCTATAAAATGGCTAATTTTGATGTTTTATTCAATGTAAAAATTTGAAACCTCGCTGCAAAACTTTAGCCATAAATTTTACGGCTGAGCTGTACTTTTTATAAATTATTTGCAATATTTGTCGTAATTTACGGTTTAATTGTCGAAAATTTCACGTCTCACCGTAAAATTTACGACTAAAGGATGGCAGCGAGGTTTTAATTTTTACAGTGTATTAAAAATAAAGTCTAATTTAATTTATTGGGCATATTAATAAAAGGGGTTTACAATAAAAAAAAATTTACAAATATATTCATGTACGAAATTGATGATTCTAATGAAAGTTCTCGATAAAATAAAAGATTAAATTTTTATATTATATATAGATATATTTTTTTTTTACAAATATTTTAACCTTAAATGCATTTCATAAGAAAAATACTTTTTGCTTTTCTGAACCAAAATGATTTTCTGTCCATTACGCAGCACTAGTGCGACGTTAAACTCAACCTAATAACATACAATTCTAACCTACCTACCAAAATGATTTTCTAAAAAAAAAAAAAAAAAAAAAAAAAATCATTGTCTAATATACAAAACCCGTTAATTATTATAATTAAGGAAAAATAAATCACGATTGCAAGTAAAAATTTCATTCTGCATTAATAATTTTGATTTATAAACAATACTGCTGTAGATTATTTAAAAATCATTAAACACTTTTTACTTTCTTCTATATTCAATAGAAGAAAGTATTGGATTCGTAAAAATTTTGGACTTCCGGTTTTTGACGGATTTACACGTTTTGAGAGATCTAGAACATGATTTAACCCTTTTTAGAAAATGCCTGTCTGTGAGTGTGGGACAAAATTTTCTGGTGACTGTATCTCCGTAACTACTGCTCAGAATTGTATATAAATTTATATGTAGATGCACATTGACCTAAATTAGTGCCTGTTAGCTTATAGTGTCAACCCCTCAACAGGTGGCGCTACTATACAACGATTTCCGCCATTTAAGGGGAGGCTATATATCAGATTCCATTGCGTATAATCAAACAAAACTTGATATGTGAGAAGGCCATTATGAGACACTGTGCTGATTCAATTTTAACCCTTATCGGCTAAAAGTGGCGCTGTTATATAAGGCTTTCCTCATTTTAAGGAAGACTATATCTCAGGAACTACTGCACAGAATTGCATAAAAAAATATAGAGAGATGCATCTTGACATTAATTAGTGCCTATCAACTTTTGGTGTCAACCGCTCAATAGGTGGTGCTACTACAAAGCGATTTCCGCATTTTAAAAGAATACTATATAGGTTCTTTTACGTATCATGAAACAAAACTTGATATGTGAGAAGGTCATTATGAGACATTGTGTTGATTCAATTTGAATGCTTATCGACCATTACGTGGCGCTGCTATACTGCAGATTTTCTTGATAACGGGAAGACCATATCTCAACTTCTATGGCATATAACTGTACGAAACTTGATATGTGAGATAATCATTCTAAAAATGCATTTTTAATATATTATTTATAGACAATAAAACTATGTCTTTCTTTGGATATTTAGTGCTATGCTAGCTTTCTCTAAGATAAAAATCACTTGCATTCATCATGTTAGATAATTTTAATAAATAATAGTTTTAATAATTTTTTTGCATTAAGTGATATTGTATAGGAAAATATAGAAGAAAGTCTTGTGGTGACCACAACATACTCGTTTAAATAGTAAATACTCAGATTCAATTTCCGTTTCAAAGAAAATTAAAAGTAATAATTTATGAATCAATAGTTAGGCTTTCAAATTACATTAACTATTACACCCATGCATTTCAAAACAATTTAGTTTAGCCCATTATTTTCCCAATTAATGACCTTATCTTTCCTACATTATAATAGAATTTTACTATTTAAAATGCTGTTGTGTCTTTCTTATTTAAAACTGCAGCATGAGTTCAATGTTACAACAAAGCATTCAAAAGCTTATAGGTGTGTGAGCATAAAAAATTTGCTATTTCAGTTCATAAATAATAATTTTTCTGCCCTGTTAGTTCATAAAAAGATTTAAAAAAAAAAAAAAAAAAAAAAAAAGTTTTAGGCTATAGCTACTACAAGACTTTCTTTTCTATTTTCCTGTACAAATTATTTATTAAAACTACTATTTATCAATATTACCTACCATAATGAATACAAGCCATTTTCATCTTAGAGAAAACTAACACTAGATATCTAAAAAAAAGATAGTTTTATTCTATATAAATAACATCTTAAAAAATGCGTTTTTACAATGTTTATCTCAGATATCAAAGATATCAAGTTTCGTTGAGTTATATGCCATAGAATTTGAGATATAGCCTACCCGTTCGGAGGAACAATTACAGTATAGCAGTGCCACCTATATGCATGCAAATATAATCAGCATAATGTTTCATAATGGCCTTCTCATATATCAAGTTTTGTTTGATTATATGCAATAGAACCTGAGATACATCCTTCCCTTAAATTGTAGAAATCGCTGTATAACAGCGTCAGCTTTTGAGGGTTCATCACAAAAAGTTTATACTAATATATTATAAGTTGCATCTACATATAAATGTATATGTAACGTACACAAACATCAAACAGTCTCAATTATATATATATTAAAAACAAAAACTATTTTATTTACGAGACAACACTTTAGTTAAAATACATTTAGAAACAAAATATACATTTAAAAAAATTTAAAATTTAGACGTTTCGAAACCCGTCCAGGTTTCCTCATCAGTATCACTACAACATACTAATTAATAAGAAAAATTATATTTCTATGCCATATTTTGGTTTTCCTTCAGAACTTATTTCTAAATTACTTAAACCACATAATATTTGTACTGCTTTCCGGCCGATTAAACAATTAAAAAACTTTCTTTTTAATTTTAAACCTGTAACCCCTTCTTTGGATCTAACTGGCGTAATATGTTTAATTCCTTGTAAAAATTGTAAATATGTTTATATAGGTGAAACTGGCCGTACGACAAGAATTAGACTACAGGAGCACAGACGGCCATATAAAAATTGCAACCAAAATTCTAAAATTGTAATCCATTCAATAGAGACCGATCATATTCCTGACTTCGATAATATAAAAGTTCTAAATTTTGGCTATGATAATTATAAATCACGTATTTTCCTTGAGAGTTGGCACACTGCCAGCCATCTCTACACTATCAATGAAGCATGCGCACTGGCTTCTCAACATTCTGTACTTCAGTAAATTCCTTGTGCATTCATGTAATACTTGCAAATTATGTTGTAGTGATACTGATGAGGAAACCTGGACGGGCTTCGAAACGTCTAAATTTTAAATGTTTTTAAATGTATATTTTGTTTTTAAATGTATTTTAACTAAAGTTTTGTCTCGTAAATAAAATAGTTTTTGTTTTTAAAATGTATATGTAATTCTGTGCAGTAATTCTCTGAGATATAACCTTAAATTAGGGAAATCGTTATATTGCAGCGCACCCGTTGAGCAATTGACGCCAAAAGTTGATAGGCACTAAGTTAGGTTAGGGTGCATGTACATATAAATTTATATGGGAATCTGTGCAGTAGTTCGTGAGATACAATCGCAAGGAATTTTTTATCCCACATGCACAGACAAACAAAAAGATAAACATTTTCTAAAAATGGTCAAATCGTGGTCTGGCTCTGCCAAAACGCGTAAACCTATAGAAAACCTGAAGTCAAAAATTTTTACGAATCCAATAATTTCTTCTATTGAATACAGAAAAAAAAATATGAAAATTTTTATTTCATCAATAACTAATGTAATAATAAAAATTTAAAAAAAAAAAAAAAAAAAAAAAAAAGCAGAAATTACAAGAGTATTGAAAAATATTCTACTGCATTTAATCATTTAAATTTTAAATCAGTATTATTCTTAATTCTTTTTAGTGAATTTTATCATAAATTTTTTTTTACTTTATTAAGCAGCAGGCTTTGCATGCTTCGCTAATAACTATATTTAAAGAAATATTTGAAAAAATTAATCACTATATATATTTTAAATCACTATATTTTAAATTATAAATAAAAAATTTTTAAAATTCCATAGAAATCGCTTAAAACCCCGCTTCCATCAGCATCGTCTTCTCAGACTACACTGTATCTGTTCCGAAGTCTTCACTGCTTGCATTTGCGCCTTAACTGGACAGTCAATTTAGGTGCTAACTGGATGATAAATAGCGTTGCTATTATTTAAGAACTACATTTTTCAGACAAACATTTCTCGGACAGGTTATCATCTTCCGTCTATAGCAACAGATGGCAGCACCAGACAATCTCATCAGCCGCAAATAATAATAACAATAACTAATTTTATAAAACTAATTAAAAATTTGAAACTCGAGCTTTGAGATGCATCAGAGGATGTCTAAACGGACATCCATGCAAAATTTTGTAGGTGTGCGATCAGTCGTTTGCATACAATGTGAGGAACACACTTTGTTTTTCGTCACTTTCTCGTCATTCATACAGTTTAGAATACTGTGAAGACATGAAAGATTTTTTTTTAATCAGTTGACACCTTTTCTATTAATTACATGCAAAAAGTAATACTTTGACCCTCGATGGATCGAACCCTCGATTTTCGTGTTATTAGCCTGACGCTCTGACCAACTAAGCTAATGGGCCACGGAAAGACTTTTTAACCGACTTCAAAAAAGAAGGAAGGTTCTCAATTCAAACCGTATGTTTTTTTATGTTTGTTAGCTCATAACTTCTGAACGGATGCTCCGATTTTGACACTTTTTGTTTTGTTGAAAAGGACTTGGTCTGAAACAGGTCCCATTGTAATATCTTTACAATCTAAAGAAAATACAGGGTGCCCAAAAAAAATCAGTTCGAACTCTTTTAACTGCTAAACGGCTGCAGCTATAGTGTTAAAAATGGTATGTAAGTATAGCAAAGAGGCCATGCAGTACAAGGTTAAACCGCATGGGAAAAATAGTGGAGTTAGTGTTACTATCTCGAAAACGGTTCTAGAGAAAAAAGTGAATTACAAAGTTGAAAAGTATCATCGATTTAGTACAAAAAGATAGTTTAGACATTCATGCTAGCGTTCCTATCTCGGAAACGGTTCAAGACAGGGAGAAAAAGTGAATTATAAAATTGCAGGGCATCATCGATTTAGTACGAAAAGATAGTTTAGACATTGATGCTAAAAATACAATGCTAAAAACGTGCATTTGTTTGTTCGCAATTTCTAACATTATGCACACTTAAGCTACATTGCACAGGTTGTAACGTAGCTCGTGAGACATACATTATATAGTTCAAAATACGGTTGCTTGATACTTTTTGGTTTGTTGTAAAGATCTTGGTCTGAAGTAGGACCCATTGTAATATCTTTACAATCTAATGAAAATAAAACGCCGTCTGGTGAAAAACAGCGGAATCAGCGTTCCTATCTCAAAAACGGTTCAAGATGGGAGAAAAGTTAATTACGAAGTTGTAGAGCATCATCGATTTACTACTAAAAGACAGTTTTTAGACATTATTGCTAAAAATAAAACGCTTAAAACGTGCAGTTGTTTCTTCGCAATTTCCTACACTGTGCACACTTGAACTACATTGCACACTTTGCAGCGTAGCGGATGACACGTATACTCTGCGGTTCAAAGTACTGTTACTGTAAGCGGTCACATCGATTAGCGCAAAGTCGTTTTCAACCAACTTCAGAATAGAGGGTGTTCTTAATTCGAGCTATGTGTTGTTGTTGGTGTTTGTAAGCTTATAACTTCGTAAGAGATGCTCTAATTAACCGACTTTAAAAAGGAGGAGGTTCTCAATTCAAACCGTATGTTTTTTTGTTTTTATTTTTGTTTGTTAGCTCATAACTTCTGAACAGATAATCCGATTTTGGTACTTTTTGTTTTATTGTAAAGGTGTTGGTCTGAAATAGGTCCCATTGCAATATCTTTACGATCAAAAGAAAATACAGGGTTCCCAAAAAAGTCAGTTCCGACTCTTTTAACTGCTGAACAGCTGCAGCTATAGTCATAAAAGTGGTACGTAGGTATAGTAAAGTGGATATGTGCTGCGCGATTTAACCGCCTACAGCGCCACCTGGTGGAAAACAGTGGAGTTAGCATTCCTATCTCGGAAACAGTTCAAGACAGGGGGAAAAAGTGAATTATAAAATTGCAGAGCATCATCGATTTAGTACGAAAAGATAGTTCAGGCGTTAATGCTAAAAACAGAACGCTTAAAACGTGCATTTGTATGTTCACAGTTTCCTATTTTGTGCACACTTGAACGACATTGCATATGTTGTAGCGTAGCGGGTGATATTTATGCAGTGTAAAATTCAAAGTATGGTTATTGTAAGCGGTCACATCGATTAACGCATAGACATTTTAAACCGACTTCATAAAGGAAGAGGTTCAAAATACAAACCATGTTTTTCATTGCTGTTGTTGTTGTTGAAATTTGTTTGCCTATAACTTCGTAAGAGATGATTTAATTTTAATACTTTTTTTGTTGTCGTAATGATCTTGGCCTGAAATAAGCTTCATTATGATTTCATTAAGATATAAACAAATTACAGGATACTCACAAAAGTCTGTTCTCACTTTAACTGCTGAACGCATGCTGCTACACTGGTAAAAGCAGTATGTAAGTATCGATGTTGAAACTTCTGTCCGTCAGCTGCAATGCATATTTTGCTCTTTGTTTGAACTTTACACTGGGCAATTTTCAACGTGTAAAATTGGATCTGTGTAAAAAAAGTTAATATTAGTGTATTACAGGAAGCATTTCTGTAATTATTACCAAGTATAAAATCCTCGTTTTTAACAAAATGTACTTAATACAAGATTAAGTTTTAAACTCATATTCATTAAAATAACTGATATTTCCACCTTGGAAATATTTAATATAGAATAACATTCTTTAATTTTGTAATTTATGAGAACATGGGTCCACTGGAAGCTTCATATAAAAGAATATATTTCCGTTCAATATTTACAGATTAATCTATATTAGGTTGGTTTTTTCAATAAAATATATATTCAGGCAAAAATCTTATAGTTTTTGATTTATTTTTTTACAGATCTGAGTTGCATTTTTTCATGAATTTATGATCCCCAAAACGCTAAAACTTTTACAGATATTTAAGATATGACTTAACAATTTTTTAAATTTTTAATTGAATCTACTTAAAAGAATTAGGGATGGATTTTGAAATTTATTAATTAGCTTTTGTGAACAAAATAGAAAAGTGCATGTCTATGTAAAAATTTGCAAAATATATATATACATATATTTGTTGTATTTTTATTTTATTTTATTTTATTGCTTTATTTTTTTAAGATATTGCAAAATCTATCCCTAATTCTTTTACTCAGGTTCTGTTAAACATAAAAATAACAATAATAATAATAATAAGCCTTTTCTTAAATATCTGTAGAAATTTAAGAATTTGAAGATCACGATATCATGAAAAAATGCAAACTGAGAAAATGCAAGTTAAATATTTCAAATCTGTAAAAAATACATGGTGTTTCAAAACTCATGAACAAAATTTTAAGGGGTGGTAGAAAACATTTAAACAAGCCATTTTCACCATACAATACATGGGCGGAGAGCAAGCGGTGACCGCTAGAGGGCGCTGTAATGGAAAGTATAAAGCGCGCGTTTTCTCACACCAGTGATGTAAGATTGGGGATTTTTGAGGCTTCTAGGGACAATGTTGGGGACCAAATGTTTGTGGGGACAAATCTGGGGAGTTCTTCAACTTTCTGTCAATGTTGGCAACGTAATGATTTATCCCAACAATGTTGTATTTTATTTGGTAGGTAGTGTGAATTCTTTCTTTATAACAGCCGTGAAGATACAGAAGAAGCGTTATGTCCCACAAATAACTCAAGTAAGCGAAATCTATAATGCAATCATTTAATAAAATTCAAAGTCATCATATATCTTGCAATTTCAATAACACATAAATTCCTTTGAAAAAATTCACAGTACAAATAGTCACCCAAAACATCTAGAATAAAGTTTTTTATGTATAATATATGGAAGATGAATCTGAATTAACATTAAATGAACGGGATGGACACGGGGAGAGACGCAAATCAAGAGACGTCTTTTCAGCAGCAGAGAAAATGCAGAAGTGATCAAATTGTTGGCTGGATACATTACCCAAAACCACATAAAAAATTAAGCCAAGGCAACACCGAACTTTTTCAGTTACAGCTAATTTAGTGTAACTTTTTAAAATATATTGGCGATTGATTTCTTAGCCAAAAAATCTGTTATCAGTTCGTGAGAATCTGGCAAACCAACCTTAACTCTTAACCACAAGAATTTTATCGTTAAATTTTTATTCATAACCCTAGTCTAAAAGAATACGCGATTTCTATTTATAAGTATCAGATGCGAAATCTGTTCAATGTTAAAAAATGACATCAGGAAACATTTTATTCTGTTTTATTTAATTGAGATGAAACGAATTGTTCGCCACAGAATTAAGCGAGTGAAAGATCATCTCTTGCTTTTATTATTATTATTTCTTTTAAATGAAAGGAATAGTATGGCTTGCTCTTATGAAACCGCATATATCAACTCGCTTTTTATACACATAGAAAATGAATTGGGAAAGAATTAAATTTATCAGAAATGTAATACATAATTTAGAATATGTGATTTTCGATATCACAAACAACAAGAGACTTTCAATAGCTTTATTGTTATTTGGGGATTTTTTTCAAAAATTGCCTTCATTTGGGGAAAAATCTGAGCTTAAATCATAGAAAAATGTGCTTGATATATATATATTTTTTTTTTCCTTTTGAAAAAAAAAAAATTATTTTTCCTTTTCAGTAGAAATCAAGTTGGGGATTTTTTCGAAAAAAAAATCCTGATTTAGGGAAAATTGAAGACCTCTTTGGGGAAATAATTTTCGACCATCTGGCATCGCTGTCTTATACATCGGCATTTCTACCGTGGATTTCAGCAGGCATGACGACATACAGTAATCAAGAAAAGACGAACATGCATTTTATGTATGGTCTGGCGAATGGGAAGGCTCTGGAAGCCGCATGACTGTTGTGGTATTTTTCGGTCTGGCACGTGTTCTCTCTGGAAACGCTGCCTGTACAGTACAGTCCTGCGGCTTCGAGAGCCCTTCCCATTCGCTAGATCATACATAAAATACATATTCGCCTTTTCCTGATTACCGTGTGTCGCCATGCTTGCTGAAATCTACGGTAGAAATGACGATGTGTAAGAAAACGCGCTCTTTATACTTTCCATTACAGTGCCTTCTAGCGGTCACCGCTTGCTCTCCGCCCATGCATTGTATAGTGAAAATGGCTTGTTTAGATGTTTGATATCATCCCTTAAATTTTTACCCATGAGTTTTTAAACACCTTGTATATCAAAAACCATAATAATTGTTGCCTAAATAATTCACTAAACAAACCTAATATAGTTAAATTTATAAATATTACATGGAAATATAAACATTCATATGAAGTGTTCATTGGTGCAAAAATCAAAGGTGACATGCCCTCTTAAAACGATTAACTAATTATATACCTAATTAATTCACATAGAAAGCACTTTAACTAATATAATTAAGAAAGGATAATTTTCATGCTACATTTAATCATTTTGAGTTAACACAAAATACTAAAGCGAACTAATAATAAAAAAACACCCCAGAACTGGCATTTTAAAGAAATAAGTACAAAACTTTAAATAAACACCATAAAATGCAAAAAACTCTCAACAATTGTTTCGGGTCGAAAGAACACACGACCCTTCGTCAGGCAAACAAAATAGGAAAGAGTGCTGCAGTCAAAGCGGCTTCGCAAAAAAACAATTTTAAGTTTTAAGTGAAGAGCAAAAATATATAAGCATGAATGTAAATATAAATACTGGTGTGATCAGAAATAAGATTAAAAAATATCAAAAATCAAAAATATCAAAATCAAATCGAATGATTTTGTGCGTTGCCGCTTTGACTGCAGCACTCGTGCCTGCTTTGTTCGCCTGATGAAGGGTCGTGTGTTCTTTCAATCCGAAACAATTGTTGTGAGTTTTTTTCATTTTATGGTGTTCATTTAAAGTTTTGAAATTATTACTAAAGTGAACTGTTTTTGTGTTTTTGATCATCTAAACAATTTTTTCAAACATTAAATGCTCAAATTCAGTTTACATTTCAATATTAGTTTTAAAGAAAAATAAAAATATATGAATCAAAAAATATCTGAACGAACTATAGTAAACAATTAGTTATTTGAGTTTATAAATGATTTTAAGCTAAATGATTTTATAAAATTAATAATAATACATTGAATGTGCAGACATTTATATTTTTCTAGTACTAATTCAGATAATTATATTACTTGACAATTTCAGCTCTTAATTTTTCTGATTTATAACTATTATTCTACAAAAAATGCTTATAATTTTTGCTGTTTTGCATTATAGATAGTGTTAATGTACAATTGAATCGAATCGATGGAAAAATATTAGTATTAAGGTATTACAAAAGCATTTTCGTAATCTTGCAACTTAAATGATTTTCTAAACAGAAACTTAATTCATATAAGTATCAATCATTTTAATTAATATAATTAAGGAAGGAACATTTTCAATTATAAACGAAAATTTAATGGTATGTTTAATCATTTTGATTTAAATCGGTAAAGTTATTTTTTATATTTTTCATCATATAAACATTTTGTTTTTCAAACAGTTAATGCTGAAGTTCAGTTCCATTTCAAAGATAAACAAGAATATAATACATGAATTAATGCTTAGGTTTTCAAATTACATTAACGTTTGCATGCATTCATTTCAAAACAATTTAGATCAGCCCAATAATGTACCATTTACAGATGTTATCTTTCCCCCTTGATAATTAAAGTAAAATATTTAAAACTCTGCAGTGTCATTTTCATTTAAAATTTGAGTAAGACAGCTGAGTTCAATGCCATACCAAGCATTCAAAAGCTTAAGGTTAACTAAGAATGTGTTAGCATAAACAATTAGTTATTTGAGTTCATAGATAATTATTTTCAGCTATGTTAGTTGATACAAGTAATATACATTAAAAAAAAAGTCAATTCCTACTTACAAACACTATCGATTTTTTTTTTTTTTTTATAATTTTGAATTTGGAAATAAAAAGCGTGCGTGAAAAATGAAATTAAAAAAATAATTATAAGATTTAAAAAAAAAAAAAAAAAACGTTTATATACCATGTTTTAAATTCTCTGGTGAATCACAAAGCTCTTATCAATGTGCGTACAATTTTTAAAGCGATAATGACGTCAATTTTTGTGAGATGCATAATTTAACTTTTTATAATTTTTTAATGTTCTCGTTTAATTAAATGTATTTATTTTTATGTCGAAAGAAAATGAACTCGTAATTTTTTTTTTATTATTATTATTATTATTTATTGGCAACAATTAAGTTATAGCCAATATTTTAATGGCTATAATTTCATATTTTAATTAATTATAAGAAAACTAATAGAAAATTCGAAAATCGGACTTCGAAGTATTGTGTTGTCACCGTGTTTTGAGCAATCCTGACAGTTTCAAATTTCTAGCTAGTCGGGAAGTTAGTTAAAAATGGATTGCAAGATTTGTACAGGATATAGATGTAAACTAATAGATGTGAACTAATAGTAGGAATTGCAAAAGGACAAAATATTAACGATTGCAGGCATTCATTTCAAAGCAATTTGGATCAGCCTAATAATGTACCATTTACAGATGTTATCTTTTCCTCTTTGATAATTAAGGTAAAATAATTAAAACTCTGTAGTGTCATTTTAAATTTGAGTAAGACAGCTGAGTTCAATGCCATAACGAGCATTCAAAAGCTTAAGGTTAACTATGAATGTGTTAGCATAAACAATTAGTTATTTGAGTTCATAGATAATTATTTTCAGCTATGTTAGTTAATACAAGTAATATATAAAAAGGAAAAAAAAAGTCAATTCCTACTTACAAACACTATCGAATATATTTTTTGTATAATTTTGAATTAGGAAATAAAAAGCGAGCGTGAAAAATGAAATAAAAATAATTATAAGATTAAAAAAAATTTTTTATGTACTATGTTTTAAGTTCTCTGATGAATCACAAAGCTCTTATCAATGTGCGTACAATTTTTAAAGCGATAATGACGTCAATTTTTGTGCGATGCATAATTTAACTTTTTATAATTTTTTAATGTTCACGTTTAATTAAATGTATTTATTTTTAAACAATTAGTTTACTAATTGATTATTTTTTTAATTGTTAATTGTTTTAAACAATTAGTTTATTTATTAAACAATTAGTTATTTGAGTTCATAGGTAATTACTTTCAGCTATGTTAGTTAATACAAGTATAAAAAAAAAAAAAAAAAAAATTAAGACAATTCCTACTTACAAACACTATCGAATATATATATATTTAATTTTGAATTAGGAAATAAAAAGCGTGCGTGAAAAATGAAATAAAAATAATTATAAGATAAAAAAAAACTTTTTATACACCATGTTTTAAATTCTCTGATGAATCACAAAGCTCTTATCAATGTGCGTACAATTTTTAAAGTGATAATGACGTCAATTTTTGTGAGATGCATAATTTAACTTTTTATATTTTTTTAGTGTTCACGTTTAATTAAATGTATTTATTTTTATGTCGAAAAAAAATGAACTCGTAATTTTTTTTTTTTTTTTTTTTTTTTGGCAACAATTAAATTATAGCTAATATTTTAATGGCTATAATAACACTATTAGGATGTTATTATTTTCATATTTCAATTAATTATAAGAAAACTAATAAAAAATTCGAAAATCGGACTTCGAAGTATTGTGTTGTCGCCGTGTTCTGAGCAATCCTGAAAGTTTCAAATTTCTAGCTAGTCGGGAAGTTAGTTAAAAATCGATTGCAAGATTTGTACACGATATAGGGAGAGTGTGAACTAATAGTAGAAACTGAAATAAAAAGGACAAAATATTAGATATACAGAATTTTTATAATTTATCTACGACTAATATAGTACATAAAGCAGAAATTAAGATCGTATTGGAAATTTTCGTAACACATTTTATCATTCTACGCTTTAAAAAAAATAAAAAATAAAAAATAATAATGTAAATTCCCTGATTTTTCGAATATAAGTTTACGGGAAGCAGGGTTGGAACACGGGCTCAGAATTCATATCACTATCAATGTAAAGGTGCTATCAGACGGAAGATAATATATTCTAAAATATAAGCTATTGCCGCTCAAAAGCGACCAAACGACTTCAGTAGGGTTGTTTTTAAGCATAAACGGAAGAACGAAATCCGGAAATGTAAACAACGAACCCAACATTTGGCTATTATCCCCCCCCCCCCCCCAAGGTTGCTTAAAACGGAAAAGAATAGAGGGTGTTCTTGTAATCGCGATTCTCTGATTGGAGGATTTCGTTCTAAAGACTACCGTATGTGATTTAAACAGTCGAAAATGCGTGATTGCAATGGCGGATCCAGAACTTGACTTTTTTTTTTTTTTTTTTTTTTTTTTGGCGGGGGGGGGGGGCAAGATTTTTCAAAGTGTTATTCTAGACGAATAAAAAATTTACAATTGCAGTATTCAATTGTGAATGTCAGTGTTTTTTTTTTTTTTTTTTGGTTTTTTTTTTTTTTTTTTTTTTTTTTTTTGGGGGGGGGGGGTACTTCAGCCCCTTAGCCCCCCCCCCCCCCTTAAATCCGCCGCTGCGTGATTGACGAACATACATTCGGCAATTTGTATCAAATGGCATATTTGGATCGTTTCCCGCATGAGAAACCTGTTTATGAGGTATTTTGTGCTAAAGACTATCGTATGGTTCTTCGTTTGATAGCGGCTTAAGAAAATTTTCTACTTCTTAAATCAGCAATATTATAGGTAGAGAAATTTTTTAAACAGATTCCGGTATGAATTCTGTGCACGTGCTCCATCCCTAGAAATGACCGTTTTTCTATAGCTAAACTGTCAAAGCCCGTAAATTGATGTCATGAAAGTATAATTTTAGAATACTAGCATTTTTTTTCAAGGGCAAGAGCCGTTAATCTACGTAATTTGCTCAAATCTGTCAACAAACTGCATTTTTACGGTCAAATGTAAAATATTAGCTCTTCAGTAACATCATATAAGACTCAATTCGTGTTTGAAACTGAAAATATAATTGTAGTTTTATTGTTGAGGGAGTATATATCTACACAAATAGCGATTGATATAAAAGAGCTAATGTTTTCCGAATTAAGTTCAAGGTGTATGTTTGTCACAACGTAAAATTACGGGGGAATACATAATTTATTATCCCTTTTTTTTTTTTTTTTTTTTTTTTTTTTAACGGACTTTGCTTGGAATCTCTGCTGTCGGGCGTTGCCCGTAATCTGGCTTCAGTTTCTTTTTTCTTTCTTTCTTTCTTTTTCTTTTTCTTTTTTAACTGTGTAGGTTTTAAAACAATATTATTGTTTAATTCTTTTTTTTAAATCATCAAAATAATTTTTTTTATGAGTTGATGCTATTAAAATAAAAAGCGAATTCAATTTCAGTTTTAAAAAAAAACATGAGAATGTAATTATGCAAAACAATGAATATTTTAATCGATTACTAAAACAATTAGTTGTTTGAGTTTATAAATTATTTTCACCTGAGCTGGTTTATAAAAGAACAATATCTTAGATATGGAGAAATTTATATTTTTTTTCTACTGATTCAGATATTTATTTATATTGATAAATTCAGTTCTTATTGTTTTCAAATTTGTAATTATTGCTCTATTAAAATCTTTTTCTTTCTTTTTTTTTAACTGTTTTGCTTTAATAATAGTGTTTGTGTAAAATTGAATCTATGAAAAAAAAATAATAATAATAATATTATTAGTGCATTACAAGATGCATTATTGTACATCAAGCGTTAAACCATTGTTTTTAACAAAAGGTCTTTTTCTAATTAGGAAAAAAAAAATTTGAATTTATATTCATTAAAATAACTATTATCTTCGCCTTAAAAATAATTCGCATGGAATAATTCGCACTTTTTAATTATGAACCTTAAAATGGTTTTCTATGAGGAAACCTAATTTATTTACAGAAATCACTCTCAATATAATTAAGAAAAAGTAAATTACAACTGTAAATGGGAATTTCATGCTAAGTTTAATTATTTTGATTTTAAAACCGTACTGTTTCGAACTTTTTTTAAATATTTTTTTAGTATCTAAATAACTTTTTAAAACAGTAAAAACCAAAATTTAATTTACATTTTAAAGAAAAAACAGAATATAGATATAAATCAATAGATTAATGTTCAATTGGCATTAACTATTATACCTACACATTTCACAACGATTTAGATCAGCCCATTAATACAGCATTCACTGATATTAGCTTACTTAATTATAATTAAATTTAAATATTCAAAGCGCTCTTGTGTCATTTTTCTTTAAAACTACGTACATAAAGTTAAAGGCCATAACAAAGCATTGAAAACTATAAACACATGACCATAAACAATTAATTATATCAGTAAGTACCTAATTATTTTCAGCTAAAATAGTTAATAAAATAGCAAAATATTATATATATGAAATTTCATATATATCGTTTTAGTAATTAAAATAAATTAAAATTAACCAAAAAATGTTTTTTAAATAAATTAAATCAATAAACAATTTTTTTTTTTTTTTTTTTTTTTGGAAAAATATAACTAAACTTCTCGTTTGCTTGATTTCTTACACTACTTAAATTAAATGTATTTCTACACGGGTTTAGCTTTACGTAATTATTTCTGGTGAAAATTTGCTTGTTATACTTGCAAGTTGCAATCTGCCTTATTTTCTTTTGTTTCTTTCATAGTAATATTTTGGATGTATGAGTTACCTCTTGGTATTTTGCGCAATAGCGCTTGCCAAAAATAGAAACCTTGCACAATTTCGCTCAGTGCTGAAGGGGGTAACTTCTGACAAAATACCGCAGCATTCTGAGTCATTTTATTTATTATTCATTCCATTATTTGTGTTTTTGTTCAATTATTTAGCTTTTCTCTTTATCTTTCTTCTTCTTCTTCTTCTTCTTCTTTTTTTTTTTTTTTTTTTTTTTTTGGAAAAATATAACTAAACTTCTTGTTTGCTTGATTTCTTACACTACTTAAATTAAATATATTTCTACACTTGTTTTGCTTTACGTAATTATTTCTGGTGAAAATTTGCTTGTTACATTTGCAAGTTGCAATCTGCCTTATTTTCTTTTGTTTCTTTCATAGTAATATTTTGGATGCAGGGTATGAGTTACCTCTTGGTATTTTGCGCAATAGCGCTTGCCAAAAATAGAAACCTTGCACATTTTCGCTCAGTGCTGAAGGGGGTAACTTCTGACAAAATACCGCAGCATTCTGAGTCATTTTATTTATTATTCATTCCATTATTTGTGTTTTTGTTCATTTATTTAGCTTTTCTCTTTATCTTTCTTCTTCTTCTTCTTCTTTTTTTTTTTTTTTTTTTTTTTTTTTTTTTGGAAAAATATAACTAAACTTCTTGTTTGCTTGATTTCTTACACTACTTAAATTAAATATATTTCTACACGTGTTTTGCTTTACGTAATTATTTCTGGTGAAATTCTTGCTTGTTACATTTGCAAGTTGTAATCTGCCTTATTTTCTTTTGTTTCTTTCATGGTAATATTTTGGATGCAGGGTTGAGTTACTTGTTAGGTATTTTGCGCAATAGCGCTTGCCAAAAATAGAAACCTTGCATATTTTCGCTCAATGCTGAAAGGGGTAACTTCTAACAAAATACCGCAGCATTCTGAGTCATTTTATTTAATATTCATTCCATTATTTGTGTCTTTGTTCATTTATTTAGCTTTTCTCTTTTTCTTTTTTTTTTCTTTTCTTTTCTTTTTTCTTTTCTTTTGTTATAATAAGCTCGATTTGTAACATTTTTAGTACAATGAATTAAGAGCGGACAATACCTAATCTCGCCGGCAGCCTTCGCCCATGTTATTCTATGGGAAAGTTTGTTTACATAATTACTCATTACCTAATGAATATTTTTCAATTCTGTTTTCACATTTAGAAAATTCATAAGCGTTAAATTAGTACTTGTTTTCCAAAAATTGATTTTTTTAAATTTTAGTATTTCATTTTGCGATCAGAAAATGAGAAAAATGCATTTTGTGAAAAATCGCATTTTTTAACTCAAAATTAAAATGTAAAAATTAGAAAAAATGAATTTTTCAAAAATGAGTACTCATTTAACGGTTATGAATTTTCTGACTGCGAAAACAGAATTTAAAAATATTCATTAGGTAATGTGTAATTGTAGCAACAAATTTTCCCATAGAATAACATGAGCGAAGGCTGCCGGCGAGATTAGGTATTGTCCCCTCTTAAAAGCTTCTTCTTTTTTACCACACTCAATTGGAAGATCCTGCTTTTTTATTTTATCAAAGTGTTTTGTAATCTTGAAGGAATTTTATTTAAGCAAGTAATATTATTCTTTTTTCAAATAAATTAAAATAATTAAAAACTTTCAAGTCCACAATACTCTGTTCCTGGAGAACTGATAGCGAAAGTAAACATAAAGGGTTGCAGTTTTATCACCTGAGTTTGCCACATTTACATTTTCTTGCTGAATGGGCGATTCTGTTTATATTGACCGAAGGTTAGCGTTCCCTGCATTATAAGTAAGTATTGTTTGTGAGAGCTGGATAAAAACTATTCTCTGAGTTCACTGCATTTATCTTTCCTTCCGAGGACTTTATTCCATGCTTTCATTTTCCATAATTATCATTAAACACCTGAAGAAAAGTAAACACCGCAACGAAATAAACAAACGAAAAAAAAGTTGTTCACTTGTCAGAGAGACGCCGTTTGTCTCCAACGACAGTCATTCAAGAGTATCGCCAAGAATCACGTTGCTTTATTTACTTTCGCTATCAGTTCTCAGCGAACAGAGTATAGATACCAAATTGGCCTTTATGGATTTTTGTGGTGAATTATTCATCTGTTTATTTTTCATTCTCATTCTTTTCATTATTCTCATAATATATATATGTATGTATACTGGGTGATTCAAAATAGATGTTACAGTGATTATCTCTTAAACTATCATTACTATAATTCGATTAGACATCGAAAGACACTTCCAATTAAAAAATTGGTGCAAATCAAGAGTAAATTTCAGATATAGCATATTTTGTACAAGGGGTCGTATACATATTATATTACGAAATTTAATTTTTTTATACAGTCTCTCCTATGAGTTAGGTTTAGAAAAATATTACTCAAGAAAGATGAAATGTTAAGAAGATAATATTAAATTAAAGAAATATATTACTCAAGTTAAAAGAGATGGTTCTTTTTTCTTCTTAAACCAAGGAGAATATTTTTCTAAATATAAATTAAACGATAGGCAGGACCATTAAAATTAAATTTTGTATTTTAATATGTATACAGCCCCTTGTACAAAAAATGCCTCATCTGAAATGTACTCTTGATTTGCTCCCATTTCGTAACTGGAAGTAGGTTTTTTATGTCTTTTAAGTTTAAGATTTAATCGCTGTAACATATATTTTGTATTACCTGGAATATTCTGCTCCTATTACACACAAAAACTTTTCACGCAATTTTCAAGTCGATTTTTTCTCCAATTTATGAAGGCCAAAATCCGAAAGTGGGTTGCAAAAATCGAGTCAAAGATCTTCCAAAAAACTAGTTTGTACGATTTCAGTACAAGTCAAAGCGCACCTATTTACCACTCTTTTACGGGGCCGACTCAAAATCCCCATTATAGAACGAAGAGAACAACGTTGTATGACTTCCAGCCGGCCCTGTCTTTTCTTGGCGCTTAAAACGAGCATTCTTCTCATTGAATTAACAGGAGACTTGGCGTTGGAATATTAAACCCGAATAAACTACTACGTCTGAAACGCAAAAGAAAAATATTTGAGATGCATACATCTGTTTCGGTAGCCTTAAGCGTACCGTCTTCAGTGCAAAAAGAATTCTGAATCTGGAGAAGTGCTCGTATATATAGGAGAGGGACCGATCTCCAGATTCAGAATTCTTTATGCACTGAAGACGGTACGCTTAAGGCTACCGAAACAGCTGTATGCATCTCAAATATTTTCCTTTGGCGTTTCTGACGTAGTAGTTTATTCGGGTTTAATTCTTCTCATTGGCTTATGCCAGTAGGAGAAATTGTTCGTACAAACAACTTTTTATGACTAGCTAGAAAAAAGTGTTCGTATTCCCAATTCTTATTACACTGAGCATTGAGGTTATCTGAGTCAACAAAATTGGCTCAAATTGACAATTGGCTCAAACATGTGCGAAAAGTTGCCGTGTGTAATAAGAGGAATTAGTAATAACACAAGTGTACAAAAATGATATTAGTAAATTTTTATTTGATAATTTTAGCTGATACATATGTTTTTCGGTGTGCTGAAACCGAAAATGAAATAAGTTTTTTTCTATCATGTATAGATTTTTGCCAATAAAGGGTGTCTAACAATACCATTTCTTCATTTTCGGTGGTTTTTAATATGTTTCCATATTATAATTAATTAAGGAAGCATACTATAAAAATTACTATATAATTATGTTGGTGGAATAGTCACGGAAAAAAATGTGTCGACAGACTGTATTCATAAAACGTATTCATCATACACGTGTATTCATCATACACGTGATTGAGAAAAAATGTGTCGACAGACTGTATTCATAAAACGTATTCATCATACACGTGATTGAGAAAAAATGTGCCGACAGACTGTATTCATAAAACGTATTCATCATACACGTGTATTCATCATACACGTGATTGAGAAAAACTGGTTTCATTTTCGGTTTCAGCGCACTAAAAAAAAAAAAAAACGAAAAGTTCAGTCAAAATTATCAAACCAAAATTTTTTATGCACACTTGTATAGTTAAGGAAATTATATACATTCAGTAACTTATTATTTTCCGATTTACATTCACTATTCTATAAAACATTTTAATGCATTTATTGTTTTGTACTACATCTAACTAAATGCGTAGGGAAAAAAAAAAAAAAAAATCTGGAGTGACTCCACTCGACTTTCCGAACATTGAGTAATTAACAGTTTTGTAGAAAAAGTAAAGAAAGAGGAGTTTATAAACAAACAAAAGGGAGAAAACCATAATAGAGTCTTTGAGTATTTTTCTCCATATATTACACGATGCGTTTTATTTAACGCTACTGAACTTTGAGCCCACAGATCATAATGATAAAGAATTTTTAGTTGTGTCCCTGTAAAAACCTATAAATGCTAGATTCACCAAAATGCTTACAATTAGTGCAACAGTGATTTATAATATTCATATAAATTTTCAGCTCAATTGAATAAGGCGTTTAGATGCTATCGCACTTTTAAAAATTTGGTCCGATAGGCCATAATGATAAAGAATTTTTCTTTGTGTCTCTGTAAAAAAACTGCAAGTGTTAAATTCACCAAAATCTATACACTTGGTACCACTGTGACCTATAACATGTGTAGAATTGTTTTGCTCAAATTAATAAGGCGTTTAGACGCTATCACACTTTTAAAAATCTGGCCTCATAGGCATAATGATAAAGAATGTTTCTTTGTGCCCCTGTAAAAAAAACTACACACATACATACACACACACACACACGTACATCATCGTAAAAATAGTGAAATTTGATTCAGTGGACCTCGAAACATATAGAAACATCAAAATCTCAAATTCGGATTTTTGACATGATTACAATACTTTCCTCACTATAGTGTTCGGAAAGTAATAATGAAGTATATTAAGATGCTTAAAACAGGAATAAACTACTACGTCAGAAACGCCAAAGAAAAATTATTGAGGTGCATACAGCTGTTTCGGTAGCCTAAAGCGTACCGTCTTCAGTGCAAAAAGAATTCTGAATCTGGAGAAGTGCTCGTATATATAGGAGAGGGACCGGATTTAGTTCAATCAATAGGATTACGGAAGAGGTGGGGAGTGTGGCCAATAGGAATTAAGGAATGTGTAGCTGTGTAAACAGTAGAAAAATTAAGGAAATGTGGACTGAATGCAAAATTTCCAACAATCAGACAAATAGGGAACAGCGAAATCACAATTTACAAGGTTTTTAAAATTTTTATAAATATGAAAAGCTTCAAAGAAATCGAGTTCATGAATGGATTTAGGTCTGCAAATTATTTTAGCTGAATTAAATTTAAAATTATGATTTTCCTCCCAGCAATGTTTAGAAACAGCCGATTTATTGGTTTCTTGTTTGCGGACGTAATTCATATGTTCTTTTAGACGAAATTTAAGACTGCGTTTAGTTTGGCCAATATATGATAAACCACACTGACAGGAAATACTATAAATGCCCCAAGAATTATGCATATCAATGGGATCTTTAAACTGAGAAAAGGTGAGTTTATTGGAAGGCGAAAATATTATTTTAAAATCATATTGTTTGAGAATTTTAGCTATGGTTTGACTGGTTTTAGAAAAATAGGGTAAAACAATACTGATATTAGATGTTACCGATTTAGTAGACGAAATACGAATGAGTTGTAATTTTTGGATAGCTTTGTCTATAATGGAAGGGTCATAACCTCTGTCAATTGCGATGGCTTTCAGGTATTTAATTTCAGAATTCAATAAAATAGGATTTGAGCAAATATTAAGGGCACGGTTTACAAAAGTATAGAAAGCAGCCATTTTTTGGTTAGGTGGGTGACATGAACGCGCATGGGGAGGAAGGGAGACTGCAAATTTTTTACGATAGACAGTGGTTGAAAATCCATTTACAGTGCGAGAGACGAGGGTATCAAGAAATGGAAGGGAGCCATTATTTTCTATTTCATATGTAAACTGGATATTACTGTCAATTGAATTTAAGGTTTCTAAGACATGGTCAATATTGTGATGAGATATGTCGATAAGCGTGAATGTGTCGTCAACGTAACGGGTCCAAAAAGGAAAAGATATTTTTTTAAAAAGCTTGCTTTCGAAATAGTGCATGTAAATGTCTGCGAAAATTGGGGAGAGAGGGGAACCCATGGCTAAACCTTCAGACTGACGATAGAATTTATTTTGGAAAGAAAAAGTGGTTTGTGATAAACAAATGCGGGTAAGAGAAATTAATTCTTGTATTTCAAAAGAAGTGAAATGAAACTCTTTTAATTTATTTTCGAGACAGCAGAGGGCGCCACTTATTGGAACATTAGTGAAAAGAGATTTTACATCAAAAGAAACCATAGTGAGATTAGTGTGAGGGCAGTTTTGAATATTTTTTGCAAAATTTATGGAATTCTTAACAGTATAACTATTAGCAGCAAGAAGTGGAGCAAAAATTGTGGTGAGAAATTTAGCTAAATTATAAGAAGCAGTACCGATATTAGAGACTATTGGACGAAATGGAATATTGGGTTTGTGAACTTTTGGTAAAGCATAAAATCTGGCACAATTAGCAATAGAAGGGATAAGATGGGATTTAGTCGAGTTCAATAACAAGGGGCAAGATTTTATAGCAGATTTAATTTTATTTATTCTTAAGGAAAGGGGTCACGAGGCAGAGGAATGTATGGGTCATCATTAATTAGTTCGGTAACACTTTCGATGTATTGTTTTTTATCCAAAATAAAACACAATACATCGTTCAAAAGCCTTTTTTATTCCAAGATGTGCAAATTTCTTCATATATGCATCAATTATTCTTTCTTACAACTACTCGGTTGGAGTACTCGGTATTCAGCTACTCGGCCAAAGTGCTACTCGGTGCAGTACTAGTTTAAATTATTGTGAACCTTTTGTAATCAATTTGAAATGAGGAAATTTTCTTGTACTTCTATTAAAAGATTGTTTTTCTTTACTTTCTAAATAAATTTCCTCTTTATGCCAATGTGTAATTTTTTCCAGGCATCTCGTTTCCGTCAGTTGACTAGCATGCGGAAGTTTCCGATTTTTAAGTTAATCTTCCATTTTTTGATTTTGGATTGATTTCTTCTGTTTTTTTTTTTTTTTTCTTTTTTTTTTTAACTCTCCTGAATATTGTTTGTTAATAAAACCTTTTTGTATCGGAACTTAGTTTAACTGTCTCGGAATTTTCTTTATCTTTATGCATCGGCCGCTCATGTATGTTTATCGTAATGAAACCGAGGTGAATGGTTTTTTTTTAATGCATTTTTGAAATTTAAAAATTAAATTTTTGAGTGTATTTTATTATTATTAAATTAATGGAATGTACATGGTAGTAGCTGATGCAGTAGTACAGATTTCCATGCATTTTCCGATCTTTGTCCGATCAGATTGCCTTGTCTTAACGGAATTAAATTGCAACACAGCTGCGGCAATTGTTTGCCGATATGCACTCCAACTCAATCAGCAGAGTTTTACTTACCGTAAAATTCCGATAGTAACCCCCCTCCTGAAATTTGGCATTCTTTACTTTTTCGGAAAATCCCCCCCCCCCCTCCCTTACCTTTGGCGGCTAAGTTCATCACTCTTTCGTTTTTCCCATGAGCGTTGCAAACATAGTTTTTTTAAATTCTGAAGTCTATATATGTTTATTTAGAGACTTTAATTTGCATATAAACGTATCCAAGTCTTATTTTTACTCATCTTTTTAAAGTAAAATAACTCCAAATAAAAAACATGTGGTGTTGTTTGCATTCTTTAAACTCCAAAACGTTAACTGCTATCCGCAAATGGCTGTGACTTTCACAATCTTGCTTATGCGACTGTTTTTGCGATCACAACTCTTTTCTAAATTTTAAATTCTCTTTTTAATTTTAAATCATTAAATAGCATAATATCTCCGTAATAGTACCTGCATATGTAACTTTAATAGTTATCGTTCACCCTGTTTTGTTCTTTCATATCAGTCAATAACAGTGCAATTAACTGTTTTTTTAACTGCTAGGAAATTCTAGACTGCACAAATTTCAATTTCAGGAGTTACTTGAATATAATTTTAATGCTTGGAATTCAAATTTATGTAAAGAAGCAAAATGCCCTAATTGTAATAACCTTAATGTTTTAATTTTTTCATTGCAATTAATAAATTCAAGTGTGCAGAAAAATACAAACTTGTTACTGTCAGGAGTTACAGAGTAAAATAAAATTTTGTGATAAAAATTACATATTAAAAGGTGCAATATTTCATCATGGTAAAAGTGCAACAAGCGGCCATTATACAGCTATAGTTCGAAAAAACAAACATTGGTACAAAGCAGATGATAGTGTAATTTCCAAGTGTTCATGGCCAAGAAACTGTAAAAATATTTACTTTTTATTTTTTGAAAAAACAGAATAATGTTTTTAGTTTAGAAAACCTAATTGTTATACATCAGGAATTACTACACAGGAGTTTTGAGTAAAAATTTGTCATCTGTTGTATAATAATTAAATTTTATAATTTTTTTTTTTTTTTTTTTTTTTTTTTTTTTAATATTTATACCTATTTATAATGCCTGAACAAAAGTGGGCAACAATGAGCCGTTCCATTGGTAACGGTGATACCCACACCTTGTTCTGTGGATAATAGGGAGTAATTGTTTTTTAAATATTTTTCTTCTCCCGGGGACCCACATTACCAATTTAATGTTCAGATGTTCATTATATAAAAAAATAAATGTTACACGTTCGATATATTTCTGTAGTAATATGGAGTTGCCAATGGAAAAATAATTACACTGTTAAAATTGTTTTTTTATTTCAATAATACTTTTTCAGTATCAGTAAAAAAAAATATTTTTCTTGTGAAAATGTTTTCAAAAGTTTATAAAGTTTATTTCTAATAGTTACATATTATGCAATTTTAATGTATATAATAGCTTCCCCCACCCCCAAGTAGTATGTTTTTGTATTGTTCTTTTTTCCTTAACGTTTTATCCATTGTATAATTTTAAAATTTACTTTCAAGTTAAATTTAATACAAAAATACTTTTTATATTGTGCTATAAGCTCATTTCTGTGATCTTTTAATCAATAACCCTTAAAAAGTAATGATATCAATACAAAACCCTTAACTTGTTAAAAGTTTGTGACACAGCTACTTTATCGCTATAAGAATTTGAAATATGGGTCTTAAAAATAATGATATCAAATTTTAAGTGACGCTTTGCTATAGTTATAGATTTTCTTATTTGATCATTTGCTTTTTTCTTTTATTTATATTTACAATGCAAACATATTTTTAACTTCAAGATAAGACAAATATATAAAATATACTCACTGATGCTTTTTCATTTGCATTTCAATTTCAAAATAACAGTTTTAAAAGGAATGATATCAAAATTCCAGTGACGTCTCAATGTCACTTTAAAAGACTTATTTTTAGATTCCACTAAAATTACCTTTGTTTTGTCTAATAAAAGTATATTTGCACATTGAAACAGTGCTTTTAATTTTCAAATATACTGTCAAATAATCACACTTTCACTGAGTTTGCATTATAAATTGAAATTATTTATTTCAATAAATCGATTTGTCTTTTGCGTCACGCTATCAAAAACTGTAAGTAAAATTTGTGTAAATGTTAGTTTGTATCATAGTATCCAACTAAGTGAAAATTTGTGCAAACAGGTAGTGTGATGCAAAGAAAACATTTGCACAAATTTTACTTACAGTTTTTGATAGCGTGACGCAAAAGACAAATCGATTTATTGAAATAAATAATTTCAATTTATAATGCAAACTCAGTGAAAGTGTGATTATTTGACAGTATATTTGAAAATTAAAAGCACTGTTTCAATGTGTAAATATACTTTTATTAGACAAAACAAAGGTAATTTTAGTGGAATCTAAAAATAAATCTTTTAAAGTGACATTGAGACGTCACTGGAATTTTGATATCATTCCGTTTAAAACTGTTATTTTGAAATTGAAATGCAAATGAAAAAGCATCAGTGAGTATATTTTATATATTTGTCTTATCTTGAAGTTAAAAATATTATGTTTGCATTGTAAATATAAATAAAAGAAAAAAGCAAATGATCAAATAAGAAAATCTATGTATATTTTAACTAATAGCAAAGCGTCACTTAAAATTTGATATCATTATTTTTAAGACCCATATTTCAAATTCTTATAGCGATAAAGTAGCTGCGTCACAAACTTTTAACCCGTTAAGGGTTTTTGTACTGACGTAATATATTAATGAAAAAAATTACTTATTTTCTAAAAGGTTTCTAATAAACAAAAGATAAAATTTTCAAAAGTGCTGGCTGGTGAAAGTAATTGACACTTTGAGACTAATAAATTAATAAGTAATTAGAGAAATAGCCTACTTATATTATATTAATCGCTAATGAAAGCAGTTAGAATATCAATAAGTTTCAGTAACACTTATCGCTTGCTGTATGCAATGAGGTGATAAAAATAAAGAGTAATATGTTATGTAAATGTAAAACGCATAATAATACATTACATTTTGTAACGTAAAGTAACTGATACACCAAATGTCCACAAAAAGACGTTTTGCAATATGGGTTATGTTATCTAATAGAGTACTATTTACATTAAAATATTACGACTTAATATTAAATTTTTATAAAGCATTGTAATTAGTTTTATCTGTTTTTTTTATAGGAAGTTAAACTATTTGCGCTATCTCCTTGGTTATTTGTAATATTCTTTTCATCTCCAAAACTGCAGAAAACAACTCAGCTCTTTATGTACAATGTATGCAAATCTCCGTTTGGCTTGGGTTTTTTATTATTTTCAAATGGCTTTGTCTTTTGTGTTTTCTTATCATAATTTTTATTTTACTTATTAATTTTAAATTTATTTATTTATTTATTTTCATGCAAGATTGGTCCTATTTGTATAGATTTAGTTTTTTTTTTTTTTTTCTAAAAGATAGTTTGACCCTAACGATTTTATTTATTGATTTATCTTATAGTTATTTGAAATTAAAATTCAATTTCCTTCTTTTTTATTATTATTATTGTTTTATAGCCTTTAATTTAAAGAAATATTGTCGAAATGATAATGAATAAGAGAAATCTGATTAATATTCATTTTAAGTAAATTGTAGTGTAAAGGTTGATTTTTTTTTTTCCCGAACCCGGGTCCTCTGCTTAACACACGGATGTTCTATCACTGAGCTACCCTGGCTGATAACCAGCTCAGTATTTCTCACTTAATTGGAGTATAAAGGTTGATATATTATATATATATACATATATATATATATACCAACTATGTGAAAAATACAGAGCAGGGAATCGAAACCGAGTCCTCCACACATAATTGGTATATAAAAAAAATATCAACCTTTACACTCCAATTTACTTAAAATGAATTTTCGTTATTGATGAATTCATGAATAAAAAATTTTCTCATTAATATTGTTTAAGAAAATTAATATGATTAAATGCATTTTAAAATTCTCCAGTGCGATTTTTATTTATGTTTGCTTGATTAAAGTGATTTCTGTATCATATTAATTAGATTTCTTTTTAAAAAATCATTTTGAGTAAAAAAAGTTAAACATATTGTTCGTTACAAAGTAGCCCAAAATATTTTATAAATTTATCCCTTTGCCAGTCTAATTCAATTTAACTTTTCTGGTCAATGTTGCCAAAGTTAGTAACTTATTTATTCAATATCCACCACTCAATTGTAAGTGTAATGGCTGCTTAATCACTTCGAAGATTATTTGTCCATTATCTATATCAAATATCGCTCCTCAAAATTATTGGTGGTAGTTGATTAAAAGAGTGCTTAAATTTGACCACATTGTTTAGAGTACTTTAGATCGTTAAGGCTGGCAAAGGGTTAATTTGAAAATTAATTTCTTTTATGGACCTTTTGTAATCAACAGCAATTTTATGTACACTGTAAAAAAAAAAAAAAAAAAAAAAAAAATCCCGTAAGATTACGGGGAAAGCCCGACAGCAGATATTTCAGACAAAGCCCGTAAAAAGAAACTCTTATTAAAGAAACGCTTATGTAAATTAAGTATATAATAACCTTAAATTACGTTACATGCCTGTAAAAAAACATTTTGCCCGTAAAATCAATTTTTTTTAAGGGCTTTGTCTGGAATCTCTGATTTGTTTTTTACAGTGTATGATTATAATCACAAAAATGCTTCTTGTAATACCCTAATATATATACATATATATATATATATATATATATATATTTCATATATTCAATTAAACATAATCACTATTATTAAAATGCAAAACAGCAAAAATTGCTAACGCATTTTTATAGAATAATGATTATAAATCGAAAAATAATAAGCAATGAATCGGTTGATGCATATAATTATCCGTATTACTTAGAAGAACAATAAAAATTACTATACGTCTCACGTTTTATTCTTTTATTAATTAATTTAGCTGAAAATAATTATACATATATAAACTGAAATGAATAATTGTTTATGCTTCCACGCCTTTTAGTTAATCTTTAGTTTTGAACTCATATATTTTGATGAATATTAAATGAAAAATAACACAACAGCGTTTTGAGTATTTCAATTTAATTACCACTGAAGGAAGAATTGCATCGATAAAGGAGATAAAAATGGGCTGATGTAAATTACACTGAAAAGTATGGATATAATAGTTAACTTAAATTGAAGACTATTAATTCATGTGATTGCATTCTTATTGAAAACTATTAATTCATGTGATTATATTCTTATTTTTCCTTTAAAATTCAACTTACATTTTATTTGATAAGCATTTATTAATAAAAAATAAAAAATATATATCTTTACGATCATAAAAAATCTAAAACATATCATTAATATCACAGGTCAACACCTAAAATTTTGATTTGATAATTTTGGCTTATCTTTATGGTTGTTGGTATGCTGAAACCGAAAATGAAGCAAGTTTTTCTCTATCACGCATAGATTTTTGTCAATAAAGCGTCTCTGCCAACACATTTTTACCGTGACTCTTCTACTAGTATGATTATATGGTAACATTAATAATATGTTTCTACGGTTAATTATTACACTACGAAAAATTTCTGTAATTGACATTTAGAATCTAGATTGTAGCTCTAGTAAAAATAGTTCCATGCCATTAAAACCCGAATAAACTACTACGTCAGAAACGCCAAAGAAAAACAATTGAGGTGCATACAGCTGTTTCGGTAGCCTAAAGCGTACCGTCTTCAGTGCAAAAAGAATTCTGAATCAGGAGAAGTGCTCATATATATAGGAGAGGGACCGGATTTAGTACAGCCAATAGGATTACGGAAGAGGTGGGGAGTGTGGCGTTTTCTTTGGCGTTTCTGACGTAGTAGTTTATTCGGGTTTTAATATTCCAACGCCAAGTGTCCTGTTATTATTAGTTCCATGCCATCCTTATAAATTCTAGTCCCTTTTCAAAGCAAGTTCTAAAAACCCCTATTAGAATTATAGAGCGTTTCTCTATATTATAGAGGTCAAACTTATTTTAAAATCTCAGCAAATAAATATCATTGGTTGGTTGGTTGGTTGGGTTTTACGTCGCACTAGTGCTGCGCAGATGAGCAATTGGCGACGGTCTGGGACACACCCCTAGAGGTGGTCCGGAGACATGCCATCACAATTTTGATCCTCCACGGAAGGGATGGCTCTCCCGCTTCCGTGATCCCCAGAGGTATAATTTTGATGGGAACATGGAAGACATTGCGGCCACGACAGATTTTACGTGCACCAGCCACCATTAGTGTACACGACGGTCTTTGGCCGGCTGGAGTACCGAACCCGCAATCTTCCAATTACGAGGCCGGAGCTCTACCGACTGGGCTACCGCTGCCCGCAAATAAATGTGAATTCAAGAGGCATTTTTTAGCAACTATAATTTTGGTTTATGATCCAATTCTAGAAAATCAAGCGAGAATTTCCCAGAATACCAAGAATTCAGAATATTTAGAATATTGTTTCACCATTTAGAAATGTATAGACTAGAAATTCTCGATCATTTCGTCTATTCAGCTTATTCGCGTAGCTCGGAAATCTATATTTCTAGTTTAGGGATTTAGAAAATGACCACTTATTCGTTCTAGATGAAGGCGGTATATATTTTTTCAGTGTATTAATCATGACACAAACTACCGAAACTAATTAAGATGGTGTGGGAAAAAAATGTACGTGATAGAGAATAACTGGTTTCATTTTTTGTTTCAGCACGCCAAAAATCATGTGTATCAGCTAAAATTTATCAAATATTTTGCCAAAATTATTTTTGTAGACATGTATATTTTATAAAAACTCTAATTAATTAAAATCCAAAAATTCCAATATAATGTTTATTTATGCCTCTTTTTTTTTTTTTTTTTTTTATGTATTAGCTTTTCCTTACATTAAACAGTTTTTCGAAAGCGGCTTCAATGATTTTGATGAGAATTGGGGATTAATAATTTTTCGGAGCAAAAAGAAAAAAATTGGACTTATCCTCTTTTCGAAGATATCGACGTTCATTGTTAATTCTTAATCTGCCGTCCGGTTACAAAATGTGGAAGAAATTGGATTTACTCGGAAATTGATTAAATGGTTTTAATAAACACTTAGAATTAAAGGTTTGACGGGATGCCCAAAAGCGATCTCGGATTGGTCAGAGCCTCGCGCTCTGATTGGCCGGGTCGCCTAGGTCATAATTCCATCGTTTTTAGCTCAAAAATTTTCAGAGAGGATTGAGAATAACTTGCTGTTTGCTGATTGGTCCACGGATCCACCTCAGAACTTAGTTTCTGGATGGAAACCGGGATTCGATCTGGAACTGCATTTTATTTCTCTTTAATCCACATCTGTCCTTATTATTTTTATTTCTTGATTGAATTTTTAGGGGAAAAAAATGTATGCCCCCCCCTTTTTTTTTATTAATTGCGGGACTCCGAGCGATTTCCTGTGCCCCTTGGGGCGCCCTGCTCAGCTCTTTGCTCCTTTTCGCCGTCCAGACTGTCTTCGTCAACGCACGCAGCTGTTTTCTGCTGCACTTATATTTTCAAGGAGATTTTAATTTTATTTCTTTTTTTTTTTTTTTTTTTTTTTTTTTTTTCTTAATCTCCTGCTGTTTCACTCAGGTTAATTTCCCTGCTAACGTGGGGGAGTTTCTGAGACTAAATTCTAAATTTATTTTTTAATTAAAAAGCCTTCAGCTTTTTAATATTTTCTTTTCTGTAAAATTATTTTTATGTTTTTTGGCACTTTCGATGGAGGTAAGCAACGGTTGCGACCGATTGCAGGTACTCCGAATCAACTACGTTGACGTTGACAAATTCACCTGAGTTATCTTCATCTTTAGGAAAATAAGCGTTTGCTGTTAACGTGTACTCCATCAGTCGCAACATAAAGTAGAAATTTTGTCTACATGGAAATGGATCTGACGAGTTTAATAAAAATTAAGAATAAAGGATTTTTGAGAAGACAAACTCATCTGACTCATCCTCATCTTCAGGGAAATTAGAATTAACTGTTAACCCTCACTTCACTTGTTGCAAAATATGTTAAAAACCTGAATTTCTCAGAAATAGATTTAACGATTTTGATAGAGTTCAGAGTTTTTAAAAATGAAAAACCCGTTGGGTTTATTTTCATCTCAAGAAAACTTAGTATTCACTGTTACATAACCCTTACTCCATTCGTTGCAAACTATGGCAGAAACTTGTTTTTCTGAGAAATTGCTCTAACAATTTTGATAAAAACTTTTATTATTATTATATATATATATATATATATATATATTTTTTTTTTTTTTTTTTTTTTTTTTTTTTTTGAGATGACAAATCCTTGTGACTTACACAAACGAAAATTACCGTTTACTGTTAACTTTCACTTCCTCCATTGCAAAATATGGCAGCAGAAACTTTTTTTTTTCTCTAAAATGGATCAAACGATTTTAATAAAAACTTAGGGATGATTTTTTTTTTTTTTTTTTTTATGAGAAATCTATCCGATTTATCTTCCTCTTCAGAAAATTAGTGGTCACTGCTGTGTTAACCCTCACTCCGCCTTTGCAAAAATGTATTTATTAAAAGTGCGGTTTTGGTAAATAATTAAAGTTTGGAATTTTTGAGGAAAGTTCTATCCATCCTCATGTCCAGAAAGTTAACGTTCGCAGTTAACCCTTAAGCAAATGGTGGTCAAAACATTTTTTTTTTTTTTTAGAGTCGAACGATTTTGATAAAAAATTACGGTTAAGGGGTTTTTGTGATGACAAATATATCTGACTTATCTTCATCTTCAGGAAAACTGGGATTCCATAGTAACACTGACATTCCTATCGCAATCTATAGCAACGACTTGGTTTCCTCGAAAAAAAAAAACCAATGATTTTGATGAAAACCTAGGGATAATAATTTTTATGATGAGAAATTTTTTTGACTTATCCTCATTTTCACGAAAATTAGCTTTCACTGTTAATTCTCCCTGCATGCCTGACGAAATATGGTAGAAACTTGGTTTTCCTAGAAATTATTTGAATAATTTTCATAAAAAATTAGGATGAACTGCTTTATGAGTTTACATTTAATCTGAGTTGCCGTCACCTTCAGGAAAATTATCAATGACTAGTAACCCGCAGTCTACCCCGAAAAAATACGGTAGAAATTTGGTTTTCTTGGAAATCGCTGAAACGATTTTATAAATATAAAAAAATAAATAAGTATTAGTGGTTTTTTGAGACGAAAAACCGATTCGACTTATCTTCTACTTTAAGAAAATTAACAATCGCTGGTAACCTGAGGTTCACCTGGGAAAAAATATAGAAGAAACTCGGTTTCCTAAAAAATTTTCGAACAAATTTTATACAAATTCTGAGTTAGAGGTTTAAGATGATTGTCCGATTTAAATTTTCCTTTTCTCAAGGAAATTAGCTTTTACAAATAACCCACGCTCTACCCTGGGTATATATGTTTCCGAAAACAAATCACTGTTTTACACTACAAATGATTTTTACAGTGACATCGAGGAAGTTGGTTATCCAGGTATTAGTATTTAACCGGTTATTTTAATAGTTAGATTTCTTTTTAGAAAACCATTTTGAGTCACAAAATGAATACTTTATTCCATACGTATTGCTTCTAAGGTTAAAATACACTGAGAAAAAATTCTGTAACTGACATCTAGAATCTAAATTGTGGCTCTAGAAAAAATAGTTCCACGTCATCCTTATAAGTTCTAGTCCCCTTGGAAAGCGAGTTCTAGAATCCTCTATTAGAATTCTAGAGCGTTTGCCTATATTCTCGAGGTTAAAGTTATTTAAAAATCTCTGCAAACAAATGAGACTACAAGAGGCGGGTTTCTGTAATCTATGGTTTATGACCAAATTCTAGAAAATCAAGCGAGAATTTCTCGCAATATAAATGATTCAGAATATTTAGAGTATTCAGAATATTGTTTCACCATCTAGAAATGTGTACACTAGAAATTCTCGATAATTTCGTCGATTCAGTTTATTGGCGTGCCTTATGCGTCGGAAATCTATATTTCTAGTTAAGGGATTTAGAAAATGGCCACTTATTCATTCTAGAGAAAGGCGGTATATTTTTTTCTCAGTGTATTAGTAATTTTAATGAATATAAATAGAAAATTTAATCTTATATTTACTAACCTACTTTTCTCAAGCAATACACGGGAATGTAATTACAACTTCTCAGAATATCCTATTATTGATAACCCCACATATGGTCGATGAACGCAAGCATTACTATTAAAGCAAAAAAGAAAAAAAATTCTGAGAAGCCTTATAAGAGTATTGTTTATAAATCATTAAATCAAAAAATGCATAAAGGGCCAATTATTCAAATTATTACTCGAACAGTATATAATTTTCCCTATTCTATTTTTTTCTTTCTTTACGAACTAGCTTTAACTAATAATTATAGATAAAATTAAATAACTAATTATTTATGCTCACACACCTACAGATACCCTATAGCTTTTCAATGCTTTGCTATGGCATTGAACTCATATATAATGCTGCAGTGATAAATGAAAATGACACAGTAGCATTTAAGTTTTCCAACTGAATTACGATGGAAGAAAGATAATATCAGTGAATAGGATATTAATGGGCTGCTCTAAATTGTGTTGAAAAATATGGGTGTAATAGTTAATGGGAATTGAAGATTAACCCCTTGATTCATAATAATTTTATTTTTCTTTGAAAATGAAATTAGCATTTTCTGATCAATATATATAGATTTATTATATTGAGAAAAATCATTAAAAAATATATTTCTTTGTGTCCCTGTAAAGTCATAAACTTATTAAAATCTGTACAGATCATGCAATGGTGGCCTATAACTTACCTACTAACTTTGAGCTCAATCAAATTAGGCATTTAGACGTTATTGTGTTTGCCTCACACTTACATGCACACATACATATGTCATCACCGTTAAAATAGCAAAAGTGAATTCAGGAGATCTCCAAATATATAAATATAACAAAATATAAATTAAATATTTTCTTGATTACAATACTTACATAATGTATGTTCAAAATATTGTAAACATTCTTGAATTATATTATTCATACTATACACGGAGAAAAAATTCTGTAATTGCCATCTAAAACCTGATTTGTGTCTCCAGTAAATGTAATTCCATGTCATCCTTAAAAATTCTAGTTTCATTTGCTAACAAGTTCTAAAAAACCCTATTAGAATTCTAGATCGTTTTCCTATATTATCGTGGGGTCAAACTTACTTAAAATTGTCTACAAATAAATACAAACTAGAGGCGAATGTTAATAACTATAATCTTAAAACCCGAATAAACTACTACGTCAGTAACGCCAAAGAAAAATATTGGAAATGCATACAGCTGTTTCGGTAGCCTAAAGAGTACCGTCTTCAGTGCAAAAAGGATGCTTTTGCACTAGATAATCCTTTTTGCACTGGATAATCCTTTTTGCACTGAAGACGGTACTCTTTAGGCTACCGAAACAGCTGTATGCATTTCCAATATTTTTCTTTGGCGTTACTGACGTAGTAGTTTATTCGGGTTTTAATATTCCAACGCCAAGTCTCCTGTTATTATTAACTATAATCTTGGTTTATGACCCGATTCTAGGAAATTAAGCTAGAATTTCTCGCAATACAAAAGATTCATAATATTGTTTCACCCTTTATAGAAAGAGTATATAAGTATAGACTAGAAATTAAGTATTTAAGTAAAGTATTTTTAAGTAAAGAATTTAAGTAAAGTATTTTTATATTTAAGTTAAGTATTTTTAAGTATAGACTAGAAATTATTGATCATTTCGTCTATCCAGGTTATTTGTTTACTTTATACACATAGTTAATAAATCTATATTTCTAGTTAAGGGATTAAGAAAATGACTATTTATTCTTTCTAGATGGAGACGATATATTTTTTTCTCAGTGTATTTGAGTTCGTAATTTTCTAAGTTAATAAAATTTTCTAACTACACATATTCTACTTCATTAAAGAAAGGAAAAAAAAAATAATTTTCCCATCCTTGTTATTTAGATTAAATATGTAAAAAGTACATGCTTTTTTAACAAAATGCATTTGTTAAACATAATTACATACGTGCCAACATCCTAATTAATATTCCGTAGTATTGTTAGCTCCGCCTTCTCTTTCACACCAGTAATTTTTTACAGCATTTTCTTTCTTATTAAATCGCAATTGCATTTGGAAAATATTATTCTAAAAATTTACTGGTGTGAGAAAAGGGCGGGATTAACGCCACTACGGTATATTAATGAGGATGTTGGCAAGTATGTAATTATGTATATAATGGTCCAGAGAAAACGTTTCAATAATGGATTTCCTTGAATGAGGCTTGACCATTTTTAATAATAAAATTGCACTTTTAAAAAATTAAAGAACACGCTTTTATTTAAATGTGAACTAAAAAGTACAAAATATCTATCTTTATAGTATTAAAATGAAGTGTAAGAGAAAATCGTGTGAGTGACACACCACAATATTTACATACTTTTAAATTTTTAATAAAATAATTTAGAATTAAACAAAAACCATTTTTAAAAAACCTCCCCTGACTGGGCCCGAACGTTACACCTTCAGGTTCGTAGCCCGGAGCTTTACCTCACAGCCACAGCGTTCACGTAGGGAAAGTCTTTTTTTATAATATAGATTTTTTGTTTGCTCCCAGAGCGGTTACAAACATACATACAGATGAAGCTAATAAAAGAGTGTTAAAAAATAATGCATCTTATTTATTTGTTTATTTATTAATATTATACACAGTCAGCCTGACGAAACAACCTTTTTTTTTACATAAGATGAGAAATATAAACTTAATTTTATAAGATAATTTTAATTTATGTTTATTTCTTTCATTCTTCTCCTATAATAATGAAAACAGATGAACTCCAATTTATATACCGCCACAATTAATTAATTATTTAGGTGGTAGAAGCATGGTCTAAACATGATGCGAAATCGAAACATGATTAAAACAGTTTTAAGTTCTCTGAGATAATTATGTGACACTTCTGATGAAGTAAGTCTATATACAAATTAATCTTGCTACCACTTGGAGGAAGGGAACGTGTAAAATTAATCGAAAATAATCTATGGTAATGTAGAATCAAAAGTATTCAGGTTTATTGAGATGATAAATGGTATCCCTGAGGTTAATAAGAATGCACCACAGAACTGGTTTTTTAAAGTAATAAGTATAAAACTTTGAATAAACACCATAAAATGCAATAAACTCGACGTGCGTTGCGTTTTGATGGCAGCACTCATGCCTGCATTGTTCGCCTGACGAAAGGTCGTGTACTTTTCAACCCGAAACAATTGTTGAAAGTTTATTTCATCTTGTCGTGTTTATTCAAAGTTTTGTTCTTTTTATCCCTGAGGTTGTTTGAGTACAAGTTTAGTCTTTTATTCAACAAAAATCGTGACATCTAAGTATGATTTATAATTTTCTGAATGCATAATCAACAGCGTGCATAGAATTCGTTTCCCTTTCTGGTGGGCGAAGACCGTCATGTACATTTAAGAGGCCTCTCCACTGAAGCCAGAGCCAATGTTATTCTATGGAGAATTTCGCCCCATTATAACTTATTAACTAATATATAATTTTAAATTCTGTTTTCACATTCAGAAACTTCACAACTATTAAACAATTTATCGCTTTCTAAAAATTATTATTTTTATTTTTTTATTTTAATATTTTATTTTGAGGTTGTAAAATGTGAATTTTCACAATGGGAAATCTTTCATTTTTGAGCTTAAAAATGAAATTTTAAAAATAAAAAAATCAATTTTTAAAAAGCGATAAATTGTTTAGTAGTTGTGAACTTTCGGAAAATGAAAACGGAATTTAAAAATATGTATTAGTTAACGAATTATAATGGGGCAAAATTTCCCATAGAATAAATAACATTGGCTTCGGCTTTCGGAGACGATAAGTGGAGAGTCCACTTAATGGTGGCAGATGCACGTAAAATTCGTCGTGGCCGCAATGTCCAGCATATTCCCATCCGAAATAATACCTCTGGGGATCGTCGACACGGGGAAGGCACCCTTTGCTTGAAGGATCAAAACTGTAATGACACAACTTGGGACCACTATTAAGGTTGGCTAGTGCGATCTAAACCCACTCGTCACAACTCAACTCAACTCAACTTTTCTAGCGGGAAAAAATTAAAACAATTTTCGTATAATTGTAGTTTGTTTATTTTATACACTGAGAGAAAAATGTACCGCTTTCATATAGAACTAATAAGTAGTCATTTTCTGAATCCTTAAACTAGAAATACTTTTGAGTTATGAGTATAAGGTAAACAAATAACCTCGATGGATGAAATGATCGAAAATTTCTAGTTTATAGGTTTCAAGATGGTGAAACAGTATTATGAATTTTGTGGATCTTTTGTATTATTAGAAATTCTCGGTTGATTCCCTAGAATTGGGTCATAAAAGAAAATTATAGTTACTAAAAATCACTTGTTGTATTGGCATTTATTTTCAGAGACTTTTAAATGAGAATGGTGAAGATAATACAGGAAAATGCTCTGGAATTCTAATAGGGGTTTTTAGAGCTCGCTTTCAAAGGGAACTGGAACTTACAAAGATGACACAGGACTAATTTTACTTGAACCAAGTTTCTAGATGTCAGTCATTGATTTTTTTTTTCTTCGTTGTATTTTAACACTCTCCAACAAAACTGAAAAATGTTTTTGACTTTCTTTTGTCTACCTACATATCTGTACACTAACAGTAAATATACATGTATATATATGCTATTCAAGGTTATTATGGGATGTCCCCTATTGAAAATAAAATACCTTCACTGGTTTGTATAGAGGAGCAAAATCCAAAGCATGGGATGTTTTTCTATAAACCACATTTTTATACCTTTATTTTGTAAAAATTATAATGAAATTAACATTTACTAACAAACCTACACTGCAAAAAATAAACCTGTAAAAGTACAGGAAAAATCTGGCAGCTGGGGTGCCAGTATTTCTCCTTCAAATATACCGTTTAAAACCGTAAAATTGTATCACTGACATATATGACACAGGAATCCTGTAAATCAAACAGGTTTTTTTGCTAAAAGTGCAGTTTTTTCCTGTATATTTGACAGAAAAATACTGGTACCTCAGCTGCCAGATTTTTCCTGTACTTTAATTTTTTTTTTTTTTTTTTCAGTGCATGCAGAATTTTCGCACTTTATTTATTTTCTTCTTATTTACATTTTAAACTTAAAACTCATAAATCTTATGCCAATTTTCCCACCCAATTTCAACTATGTAATTCACCAGAAATCAAATTTTTATTAGAACCAGAGTAATATTGTGCGAGAGTGCAAAAAAAAAAAAAAAAAAAAAAAAAAACATTCAAAGAAAGGTTTCAAAACAAAATTCATGTTTGATGACCCAATATTCATATTTGCGCAGGCAGTACAGTTTTAGTATAAGGCCTCCATGGCGACTTTTTTTTTTAGTATAGGGCCCCCATGACGATTTTTGTTGCCATGATGGCGATGCCTTTTATTTATTTATTTATTTTGACATAATTTTTTGCTAAAAAAACGCTGGTACTTATTTTGATTATACTTTTTATTATTGCGTTTTTTAGTAACTGTTTGACAATAATTCATATTCTGTTTATATATTTTAAGTATTGCTAGCTTTAAAATGGCGCGTGCAAAGATTGCAAAGATGCAAGTTTTAAAATACATTTTCCTATAAAAAAAGATCTCATCAGACAAATATCGTCATGTTTTTGACTAAATCATTGAACTAACATGGAAACATTCAAAAGGTGTCGTCTTCAAAACATATTTAAAAAATATATATGTGTTTCTACTCTTCCTAAAACACCAGAAAGTGAAAAAAATATCGGCTGAAATGAATTACAGCGATCACAAAAAATTATCAAAATTAGGAAAATTGGCGATTTCACATTGTTAGGCGATTGATTTAGAGTACTTGGCGGAGAAACAAAACACGGTTCTGTTCGTACACGGCAATTTCGGTGCTAGCGAACTGAATGCCTAACAGCACTAAATCGCCAAATATGCTTAATTTTGATAATTTTTTGCGGTCGCTGTAATTCATTTCAGCCGATAATTTTTTCACTTCCTGGTGTTTTAGGAAGAGTAGAATCCCATATATATATTTTTTTTTTCAATATTTTTTTAAGATGACACCTTTTGAATGTTTCCTTGTAAGTCCGCGTGCTTAAATATTGCCGATAAATATTATTTTTTATCCTCGCGTATTTTATTAAATATGTCACTATCGTATCGCTTTAACAAAATTTAATCGTAACTGGACCACGTTAGAGAAATATTATACAGATTATTCTTATGCACAAAAAATGCTTTTTTTAGAATACAGTATGATTAGCTTTAAAATTTACAGGACCACACTAAAACATTCAAATACAACAAGCGCAATAGTTGCAAATTGTTAGAATTACATTATCATTTACGTTAAGCGTTTTTATCACTTTCCAACTATGTTTAAGAATGATTTTAAATTCTGTTAGTCTACTTGTGTTTCTTTCTGTCCTACTGTCTGTCCGTTCTGTGATAACATAGAGATAGTTCATTGAAGGTTAAACAAGGAACGGATATGTACATTTGAAAAATTTTAATAATTTATGCGTACCGCATGACTTTCCGTTCTTATTTTATTATTACGAATGAATAGGCGGAGGGGAGGGGGAGATCGATTATACGCTGCAGAATTCAATGAGGACTGACAGGCAAAATTCTGCTAAAATTTGAATAAATTATTAAAGAAGGAGAAAATGTAACATATTAAATTATATTTTTTTTGTTAATTTAATTAGATGCATATATTTTATTAGAAAATAGAGAAAAAAGTGTTAATATACGAATCACATATTAATAGTTTTGATTTAGATAAATGTAAATAATTATATTTATTAAATTATATTTTTTTCTTTAATTTAATTAGATGCATATGTTTTATTAGAAAAATAGAGAAAAAAGTATTGATATACGAATCACATATTAATAGTTTAATTTAAATAAATGTAAATAATATGATTAATGTTTATAATTATTTTATCTATACTGAAAAAAATAGTATTAATGGTAACTCATACATAATTATAATTATTTATTCATTTATTTAATGAGAAATAAACAGTAACAACTAGTTATATAATCCTACTCCTTCTAATTATCCTTTATAGTTTTCGTGAAATATTAAAGCATTGAACTCAAAAATTAGATTATTAAAGGAAAATGATTCTACAGTGTTTTTCAATACTCTAATTTAATGACCACTCAAAAAGAGATAACATCATTGAATTCCATAGCAATGAACCGATTTTAATTATATCGTACGGTAGTTAATGTATTTTATAAACTAACTTGCCGATTCTCACTATTATGTTGGCTCAAAATATCTTATACAATGCGTAATCCATTTTGCAAACTAGCCTTGCGATTACTGCAATTATACTCCCACTTTTCCATTCAAGTTAGAAATCAATTATTTGTTTTATTTAATTAGTATTCATTTCTGTAATTTTGCTTTAAAAAGAAAAGTAATTAGATTGAAACTTTTCCAATTAATTTTTCAGGTGTTTGTAATGATTAAAACTTATATTAAAAAGCCAAAGGAAGTAATCTTTTATAAAAGATTATAGACTTGTATTCATCATAAAATAATTCATTAATTTTATTATAGAAAAATCCTTAAAAGTATTGTTAAATTAATTCAGAAAACCAGTTTAGTTCAATCAATGTTAAACCTATCGATGCAAATTAAAATTTTTAGTTTTATTCTGAGTTTAGTTTTCTCTATATATTAAAAAAAAGTAACTGTCGCTGGCGTCAAAATTTTTTGTTTGCGACAGCAACTTCTCGCGGAGGGCAGGGTTCTCCGCGTCACGAGATGTATCAGTGTATTTCGACTACTTCAAGAAAGGCATTTCAGCTGCTTAGAAATTTCTATCATTTTAATTAACGAAGTTATAAACTAAAAACGTCGGGTTTATAAAGGTACTCTATTTGCCACCGTACTAAAAGTTTCTATTATTACGTCTTTTTCTCTGTCTCTGACGTCACTTTCCTCAGAAAATTAAAATGTGATCAATGGTGTAAATAAGAAAAATTGTTAATCTATCAGAGGCTCGAGAAAAGAAAAAAAATATTTAGAATAGTGAAATATTTTAAAATAACCGATATTTTAAAAATATTAAGTAAAAATTTAATGAATGTGAAATGAAAATTAGTTTATATTTTTATCTTAGTATGTATTATTAGTTTATATTATTATTTCATATTATTAGTTTATTTTATATTACTAGTTAAGTTTATACTATTAGTATAGTTTTTATTAATAGTTTTTATTTTAACATTAGGCGAAAAAGATTTAGTAATGAATACCATGATTATGTTAAACAACTATTGGTATATAGAGTTAGAGGTTAAGCCCAAAAATGTATTATTAATTATGTATTATTAATATTCCAATTCAGTGGAGGGCAAAGTTGCAAATAATCGGGTAGAATCCCACAAGGGTTAATGAGTGAAGCGAGTCGGGGGTAGGCGAAGCCTTCCTCGGGGGTTGGTGAGAGGAGTGAGCAGGGGGCACAGCCCCCTAGTAATTTAAATAATTACTTTAAAAGTTATTCCATAATTCTCTAAATTATGTTGTTGTTATTTAATTCCAAAATTAGTTGCACTGAAATTAGGTCATTCTGGGCTATGTCGGCCGAAAATAGAATTTTTTTTACATACTTTTAGATTTTTTATATATAATAGCAAGAAACATTTGTCTTTAATTTTAGACAATATCCTTACTAAAATCGGTTAATATCTTTGGCTCTCTAACACCACCTAAAAAAAGGGTAAAATATGAAAAAATAAATTAAACTGCCGAAAATAGAATTTGGTTTGCTATTTATGTATTCTTAATATATTCTCAATATATAATAGTGAGAAAATGTTGTCTATAATATAAATAAAATATTTTATTTTAGTAATGTGTCAGAAATAATTCAGAAGATTTATATTTTCATATATAAATTAATAGAAGCTTTGTCATTTACATATTCTTAATATATAATAGCGAAAAAAAGATGTCTATATAATATCAAATAAAATATTTGATTTCAATATTGTGTCAGAAATTATTCAGAAGCTTTATATTTTCGTATATAAATTAATAGAAGCTTTGTCATTTACATATTCTTAATATATAATAGCGAAATAAAGATGTCTATAATATCAAATAAAATATTTGATTTCAATAATGTACCAGAAATTATTCAGAAGCTTTATATTTTCATATATAAATTAATAGAGGCTTTGTCATTTACATATTCTTAATATATAATAGCGAAATAAAGATGTCTATAATATCAAATAAAATATTTGATTTCAATAATGTACCAGAGATTATTCAGAAGCTTTATATTTTCATATATATATTAATAGAAGCTTTGTCATTCACATATTCTTAATATATAATAGCGAAATAAAGATGTCTATAATATCAAATAAAATATTTGATTTCAATAATGTACCAGAAATTAATCAGAAAATTTATATTTTCATATATAAATTAATAGAACCTTTGTCATTTACATATTCTTAATATATAATAGCGAATAAAAGATGTCTATAATATCAAATAAAATATTTGATTTCAATAATGTATCAGAAATTATTCAGAAAATTTATATTTTCATAAATAAATTAATAGAAGCGTGTTTGACATTCTGATAGCAGACCAGATATATCCGGTTACTAAACAATGAATTTTCTATAATGCAATTAAATTTCAAAATTACATAATTGTGTCATTCTACTACAGAAAACTTGCAATTGAAACTGAATGTAACAGATATAAAATTCTGTATAAAGCAGAATTTAATTTAGTATGGAACGATTTTTTTTTCCTTGTTAGTCTATTCTTCCTTACAAAGAGATATGGTAGCTGTGAAGTGTTCCTTAGCAACAGTGTTGCTACAGCTATTTCTTAAAATTTATTTCACACTGCTTTTCTCTCTCTCTCTCTCTCTCTCTCTCTCTCTCTCTCTCTTTTTTTTTTTAATGTATATTTTTAAACTTGCTTATATATCTATACATACATTTAATTTTTTGGGGGGAAAAAAACTTTTTTATTCATTTTTTTTTTTATTATTATTATTATTATTATTATTATTATTATTATTATTATTATTATTATTTTGAGTGGTCTGTTTTGTTTGAAAGCAATAGTCCTACCGTCCTAAAAAAAGTGAAGGACAATTTATGTTATAAATACACGTATGACATACTATGATATGACCATAGATCACCTCCCGTATTAGGTAGATTCCTTATAGGAAATCTACCAATTGCAATGGTTCTCATGACACGACTTCTGAAAAATTTCTTCAGATCTTCACCAATCATGACCCCTAGAACCCAAAACAACCCTCCGTTCAAAAGTTTATATATATATATATATGTGTGTGTGTGTGTGTGTGTGTATATAATGCTTTTTCCCATGTTAGGTTGTGAACACGATAACTGGAGTAATTTTTATTTAAATTTAACCAGCTCGGGATATGTTGTCAAGACAGTAAAAATCTCGGTCGAGTTCGTAGATGGGATATCCAGCGCAAAGGGGGTGGAAATGGTGGGGGGGTGGAAATTTTCATTTGCCCATAATTTCTTTAATATTGAAAATAGAAAAATATTTCAAATTAGGCGAATTACCGCCTTACCCTAAAGAACAATTTTTGTATTTACGTTATTTCGATAGCTTCAATTGTTTAAAAGTTACAAGTTAAAAAGTGATTTTTTGTCAATTGTAATGAAGCCGACTTTTTGTATCTTTATAATATTTCTCTTACGTGGTTCAGTTACGATTAGATTTTGTTAAAACGATACGATTGTAAAGTAATTAATGAAATATGCGAGGATAAAAAAAAATAATATTTATACATTTGCCATATATATTAATATTAACATTAATTATAAATGTTTGCACACGGATTCAGTTCAGTGGTTTAATTAGAAAAATGACGACATTTATCTGATAAGATCACTTTGTAGGAAAAAATTGTATAGTTTTAGAAATTGCATATTATACAAACTTTGCATGCGTCATTTAAACAAACCTAGCAATACTTTAAAGATATAAACAGAATTGAACTATTGCCATAAGTTGACTAAAAAAATGCAATAGTAAAAAGTATAATCAAAATAGGTACTAAATTTTTTTAAATAAAATTATGTCAAAATAAATAAATAAATAATAAATAAAGGCCTGCCAATAAGAAAATCATCAACATGGCTTCAAAAATGTAAAAGTCGCCATGGGGGTTCTATACTAAAGCTGTACTGATTGGGGAAGTATGAAAACCCGATCGTCAGATATTAATTTTATTTTAAAACCTTTCTTTAAATGATTTATGTTTCATTATCGCACAATATTAATTTGGTTCTAATAATAATTTGGATTTTGTTGAATTAAAATTTAAATTAGATGGTGAAATTGGTAGAACATATATGAATATCAAATTTTAAAGGTAAATAAGAAAATAAATAAAATGCAAAAATATCGCATGGATTTGCTAGTCGCTTTAATTGCTTAAATTTATAATCTTATGCTTGCGTCACGTGCAAACGATAATAAAATAGATCACTGAAAAAATAAAAAACAAGGTAACTGCTTTAACTAATCATTTAAAAATATAAAAATAAAATATTACGAAATATTATAAAAATAAAATATTTAGTCTTAATAAAAATATCGTTTGTGTGAGGTGAATAGTTTAGAACGGCGATTTAGGCAAGAATTTAAATTTACGATTGAAATTGAGAATAATGCGTTACAGCTTCCTTTAACTTTTTATCTTGTGGAAACAGTTATTGGTCTGTGAAGAGATAAGTGGTTTTTCGCGTGGGAAGAAAATATGGTAAGCGGAAAAAAAGTCCCCGGAAAAAAAGTCCCCGGAAAAAAAGTCACGGAAAAAAAGTCCCCGGAAAAAAAGTCACCCGGAAAAAAAGTCCCCGGAAAAAAAGTCCCCAGGAAAAAAAGTCCCAGGAAAAAAAGTCCCCGGAAATTAATTTCGGTCGTCTTCATAAATGAAATACAACTTTTTAATAACTTTTAGTGATATTATGTTTCTTTTATTTTTAAAACTGTTTTTTTTTTTTTTTCTTTTAATTAAATCTTTTTCTATTTAATTATGTATATATAGATTCTTTTCAAACATACCGCAGGGAAAAATGAAAAATTCAGTATTCTACTATATGTAAGAAGTATAAGTTCCGTTAGTAAAGAAAAGAAAAGATAAACAAAATACAATAAAAGACAAGAATGAAAAATTATGCGGTACTCATTAATTATTTACATTTTTCAACTGTAGATGATCGTTGTTTGATACACCTTTAAATGTTCTTTGCATATCTTATCACACAACGAGCAGACAGAAGAACAGAAAGTCAGAGAGATAGACTAATTGAATTCGTAATCGCTCTTAAACGTTTTTGGAAAATGTTAAAAATTCTTGACTTAAAAGAAAATGCAGCCGTAATATATCTGTATATTTTTTGTGTAGTTCTGTAAGTCTGATTGCGAATCATAATATGTTCTATAAAAAACATTTTTTTAGCATATTATCAACAAATACTAACTTCATTATTATTTTTGCAGTAGAAATTTATCTGAATGTGATCAAAAATGTCGCTCATAAAACGCAGTGCATTGACATTTTTGTGGATGTCCCTGTACACAAACCAGTTGTGCAAAGCCTATGAAATCCATTTCAAATAGAGAATATTCCATACTTAACTTTAATAGCATCATTCATTTTTAAGAAATTCTGCAAATATTTACGGGCGCTGACAGAGGGACAGTCGGACAAACAGTTACAATAATTCAAATCATATTTACACTTAAAAATTGTTAGAAAGTGTCAAAAACACTCAATGAACGATAATGCATTTAACAAATTTCCAATTATAGCCCTTATGTAACTGAATATTTTTCTGAGACCCTAGAAATCTTAACGCTAATAATACTGTATTCACCAAAAGGCATTCTTTTGTGCGTATGAATAACCCCAGACAGCACATCACCTCCCTAGGATATCTTCAAGATGTCTTCTGGATGAAAAGACATCCCAGAAACGTCCTTAAGATGTACTGTGGATAAGTTAAGCCTAACTGTGCTGTTAGGGACATATTTAATTTCATTAAGATTTATGCAAAAAGGAATAAGATTTATTCAACCATATTTAAAGGTATTTAAATATGCTATTTCATAGGAATACCTCTCATAGAACACAATACTTTGGAATACTTTTGGGTGTACCTGTATACAAACAAGTGATGGTGTTTATTCCATTTTCAATAAGGAATATCTGATAGTAAACTCGAATAACATATATCAGTTTCAAAAAATTCCATAAATATTTCCTGGAGTAGAGCTCGGGTAGACAAATAGACAAACCGAAGTCATTAATACTTTTCAACTTTGTTAAGTGTTAAGTGCAAAAATAATGTATACTTCATCAGGATCATAAGTTTATCTATTGTAAATGCAAATATAGATAAATTAACTCGTCATTATTTAGTAAAAGAAAAACTATGAAACCTGAGAATGAAATCTAACTCAAAATAATATTTAAATGCAAACGTAAATTTTAATAACTGGACGTCCGAAATTCTTTTGTAATCAAAGTGATATATACATATCGAAAAAAAAAGAGGGGGCACTTACGAATTACGAAACATGCATAAAAAGACAAAAAGATTTTATTACTGGCAGAAACCAAGCATTTCAGTTTCCTTTCACTCACCTGTCAATTGTAATATATATATATATATATATTTTTTTTTAATAGGAAGTGTGTGTGTGGAAGAGGGGGCAGTCCGAGGGGTATTCGCTATACAATATGATAAAACTTTAATTATTTTTATTTTAGTCAGAAAGTTTTCTTCTTCTTCTTTTTTTTTTTTTTTTTTTTTTTTTTTAATCTTTTGTGACCAAATAAAAAAAGTAAGGTATTTATATCCTTTCTAATGTCTTTTTTATTGTTAAAGATTTAACTGCATGATGGTTTTAACGAACTACCTACAATTATTTCTAGAGTAGAGTAGAACGTAGTTTGAAAATTAGATACAGCACAGAGTGGTCAAATTTTATTTAGAAGTAGCTGGAGATCAGGGAGGAAGATTATTATTACCCCCCCCCCCTTTAAGTTAAAAAAAAAAAAAAAAAAACTTTAAAACACATCCATCTTTAACGAATGCGTGTTTGTATGTAAATATCGGACTGAGTTATCAACAGTTTCTTAATGTTAAAAATTTAAAAATATTTTAATTTACATATATCTCCTTATTAAACGCCCACCAGCGGCCAAGTGATTCTGTGATTAAAATGTGATAGACGGAAAGTGCCGGGTTCGCTCGTCGACCTAGCTGCTCGAAGGTCTCCGCGGTATTCTCCAAAACTCGCGTAAGTACAAGCTATGGCCGTAATAAAGACCAACATGGAGGGCACATCACCTCGTGCAGTCAATCGGCCTTAATCTTCACCCCAGCAGGACCACCATCTTATTAAACAGTGGCCGAAAGGTTTTGCATGCAAAACTGGTAGACGGGAAGTTCCGGACTAGATACCAGGTCGCGCTCGTCGATTTAATTGCTAGAATTTTTCCGTGGTTTTCGCTGAAACTCGCATAAACACGGGCTAGGACCCCTCAGAAAGACCCTGCAGAGGGCACATCACCCAGACCTAGGACCCTCGTATAGTTAATCAACCTAAATCTTCACACCAGCATCACCAACCTCCACTTTATTAACAGTGGCCGAACGGTTCTGCGCTCAAATCTGGTAGACGGGAATAGCCAGGTTTGAATCCAGGTTACGCCTGTTGAAGTCATTCGTATTTTTTGTGTTTTTTCGCCGAAAATTCCGTAAATATGGGCTAGGAAACCCTTCGAAAAACCCTCACGATGTCCCAAGTAAGCTATTTGGCTTTAAATCAAGCACCAACACTTTATTAAAAATTTATGTGTGATGTACGAATTAAGGCCAACTGTCTACACGATAAACCTGGGGAGGTCTTTCTAAAATGTCCTAGTATTCAAGCGATAAGCTCCGAACGGCTAAGCCGACGAGGACGACCTGGATTTTCATTTGGCACCTCCAGCCTCTCCTAAAACACGTAGAATAATATATATGTATATTTACATATTTTTTATTGAAAATATGTTAGTGAAAAAAAGATAATGTGTGTGGTTGACCATAAATTAAAGTAATAATAATAATAATCAGATAAATTTATACTTACTATTACTTTTAAAAATACCCCCCCCCCTCTTTTTTTTTTTTTTTTTTTTTTTTTTTCGTTTTAAGATATTTGTAACATTAAGCCATACATTATTATTATTTATTATTATTATTATTTTAAACCGTATCAATCCTTAATGAATTTCCATTTGCATGTCTAAATGATGAGTAAAATTTTTAATTCCATATGCGACTTCTAAAACTATAGAGATTTGTAAAGTACCATAAGCAGAAATACTTCAAAGAAATGGATCCACCAGTAGCTGAGCGGTTCTGCGCTCAAAGCTGGTAGACGTGAGGTGCCGGGTTCTATCCTAGGTTGTGCTCGTCGGCCTAGTCGTTCGGAATTCTCCGGAACTTGCGAAATACGGGGTAGAATCCCTTAAAAAGACCCCCCACGGAGGGCACTCCCCCTCAGGCCTAGGACCTACAGCAGTTAATCGGCCTTATTCCCAAAAATCCTTCAAAGAAATGTATGCAATATTTCTAAGAGGAATTTTAATTGTGGGATAGCATTTAGATAAATGTAGCTTCTTCTATTTTTGTTTTTTGTTAATCGCGGCATGGTATACATTGCAAACAAATAAATATATGGATTGTTGTTGTTGTTGTACCGAATAAGGCCGATTGACTGCACTAGGTTTCTAGGCCTGAGGAGGAGTTCTCACTGTGGGCTTTTTCTAAGGGGTCCTAGCTCATATTCAAGCAAGTTTCGGAGAAAATCACGGAAAACTCCGAACGGCTAGGACAACAAGCGCGACTAGGATCGAACCCATGCAATAAATGGATTGAACTCTTCTCATACTAAGCCAGGTCATGTCTGAAAACGGAGGTGATCTCGATTCGCATTTGACACCTTTCCCTTGTCCTAAAACATGCATATATATATATATATTTTTTTTTTTTTTTTATTGTAAATGTTAGTGGAAGGATCTTCAGGAAAAATTATCGTTCACTGGTAATTCGCAATAAATCTGGTAAGATTACGGCAGAAATTCGGTTTTCTTGAAAATCGCTGTAATGATTTATATACATGTATAAATATAGTGTTAGATTTTTTTTTAGATGAAAAAAAAATCTGATTATTAGATAATAGATTTAAATATTAGCAGTCGCTGGTGTCCGGTGCTTTTCCTGGAACAAAACCTAGCAGAAACCCTGTTTTCTAGGAAATTGCTAGATTTAGGGATTTGAGATGATAATTCGTTTTGAATTTGTTTTATCTCCAGGAAAATTATATTTCACTGGTAGCCCGCACTCCATCCGAAAAAAGAAAAAATAATAACATGGCCTTTATTATCACATTTTCGAAAACGAATCCCTATATTACGCTACGAATAATTTTTACAACGGAACTAAGTAAACAGTCAATCAGGTACTGAATATAAAAAGAGAAAAACCTGGTGCAGATTATTAAAATGCTGTACATTAAGGTTTAATTAAAACAGTGCTTTACGCTAAATATTTGGTTAGTTAATAAATAATAATAATAATATCAATAATAATAAAGCTGCTGATTTCACAAGTAATTGTCATTATATTATTCTAATAATTTATATCTTTTATCATAAGATTCCTATGAAAAAAAATCGTCATCTAAAAGAGATAATTAAAGTTAGAAAAAGAAAAAAAAAAAAAAAAAAAGATTATTATGTGAAGTTCTGTTCAGCCGAGCAATGTTTAAACTGATTTTACAAATTATCACCATCACTTCTAGAACATTTTTCATTATTTATAACTATTACTTACTTTTCATGAAAATCGCAATGAGCGGATTTCTTTTAAATTAAGTTTTAATTATTAAAATATAATGAGAAAAAGTTGTCTTTAATATTAGGTAATACCGTATTTCAAACGGAAAAACTAAAAGCAACAGTGCGTTTCAACTTTTTAGAAGGTAAATATGTATAATTTTCATTTTTTATGACTATAACATTTAATCTCTTTTCAGTATATAAAAAAAAATATTTATAATAATAAATCATCAATTAACCTTTCATATATATTGTGAAAAAATAATTAGAAGCTTTGTGAGAGAAAATTAAATCAGTCCAACAGAAGAGGTATATCCTATATCAGTAAAAAATATTTCATTTTATTTTTGTCTTAATCTTTTAAATATTACCTTTTTATATGCATTTAAACATCTTTGTGCCGAGTTTTCATAGAATAAAGAGACACACTCTCTTTTTTACCACCTGCAGAAAACTCAAAGGCGCTTCTTATGTTATGTTCATTATAAAATAAAATTCTTTTCAAAATACCGATCGTGAACTTTAATGCATCAGAATTTTTTTTTGCAAGTCCCTCTACACACATTAGTTGCGAAAATTATACAATTTTCAACAGAAAATATCGATATGCCATAGAAAACTTGAATTAGGTATACCAGCTCCAAGCCCTTCAATAAATATTATCGGGAAAAAAAATCTTAATCACAGAGGTTAACAGGCAAACAGAAAGACAAAACGAAGCCAACTCATTATTACATATTCTTAGATGCTTTAAAACGCATTTTTATTTATTTTTTTAATGGATTTTTTCTGGGGATTTTTTTTCCGGGGACTTTTTTTCCGGGTGACTTTTTTTCCGGGGACTTTCTTTCCTGGGGACTTTTTTTCCGGGGACTTTTTTTCCGCCATTCGAAAATATAATGACGCCAAAGGTGGCATTATCCATCGCCAAACTCGCTAAATTTTATCGGCAAATAACGAATTTCATCGTTAAGTAAAATATTTCGTCGTCAACTGTCAAATTTTGCCGCCATATAACAAATTTCATTGCTAAGTCGCAAATTTTGTCACCAAAATCTCGCCAAATCATACAATTTAATAAATTCGTAACAATTAACATCGAAATTTAGTTGTGCCCAAATGATCGAATGTTAACTAATGTCAATGTTATAATTGCAAGTAGAAATTTTAATTCCATACAATGTAAAGGAATCTACCTTTGCCTTTAAGCTTGCCGAAAAGGAATTTTTTACTATGACACTTACTCATATCAAGCTTATTGAATTTACATGATATAGAAGCTGAGATATAGCTTTTCTTTAAATGGGGTAAAATGCAACATTGCAGCGCCGACTGTTGTGCGATATATAATAAAAGCTAATCAGCAAATCAGTCTCTAAATATATATTAAGTTCGGCTAAATTCTGTTCATTGGTTCGTGAAATAGTGCGTTCACAATATTTTGCTAACGCACATAAAAATAAACTAAACATAAAGACATTTATAAAAAATAATTGAATGGCATTCAGAATATCCCAAAACGTATATATTCATCGAAAATCAGCAATTGGAAATTTTCACGGATCCAACACTTTCTTCTTATGTATATATAAGAAAGTGATAACAACATAAGCATAAGCGAAATTATGATGCTGACATAAACTAATTGGTTTAACAATATCAGAATACGAATACTCTGTGCTAAATAGAGCCTTAATTGGATTTTTTTCTTTATAAATAGTTTACGTGATCTCGTATTAAAGAAAAACTGCTACTCGTTCTTTAAAACAAAAGCGGTTTTTGTAATGAAAATAAACCGATCACAAATTTTGCATTTATGGCGCGCAATTCTTTTTATTTTCCTCCTCTACAGACAATGCCCTCTACGTGTCTAACATACTGATGTCAATAAAAAGATTGTATTGAAAACGTTTGAACAACACGGCATCAAATACTTTATCGTTTCCAATGCCATTAGAATTCTAAATAGCATTTTACCCTCAACTGGTTGTAGTATTTGTACTTATTAGTGTAACACTATTACAAGTGATCTAGACTAGACTCAAACTTAGGCCAAGGGTGTGGTGATCTGGTTCGATCAGGGAGAGACAGAAGATGATAAATTGTTGGTTTCAGTTGCTCCATATCTGCAGAAGCACACACCTGTTTTTGTTCAAATTCTGGAAGAGAAATATTTTATGATTGAATTACTAGGAAGTGAAAACTTTTTGAACAGATAGTAAGTTATGATTAGTACTTTTTTGTCAACTAAGCCTATTATTAAATGAAATGTGCTTTGATACACAGAAGCTAATTTAGCATTCCAATATGCTGATTCTATTCAAACGTTGTTCATAAAAAATTGGAATGATGTAACGTTATCGTGATGTTTTCCTCTGTGCTTGGGGTTTTTTGACCAACTAGCGACATGCATTCTAATGAGAAAAATATCATGATAACTAAATCTTATACTATTAATTAGCAATATATGTATATATGTTTATATTTCACTGTTCTCGAAAACGGTAGCTCGGACAGTCGCGTAATTTAACACAAAGGTGCCCTTCGTAGGGGCATTGTGCACATAGAAGTCAGATTTTCGAATTTTTGATTAGTTTTCTTTTAATTAATAAAAATATGAAAATAAAACTTTCCATTTCTATAATGACACAGAATGGAGAATCTTAGGAGAGATTTGATTGGTTTATTTGTTTTTCATTGATTTGAGTGTATTTTACATTGAACTACAGCTACGTTATTAAGAATTACAAGAGATTTGAATGGTTTTATTTGATTTTCATTGATTTGAGTGTATTTTACGTTAAACTAGAGCTACGTTATGAGGAATTACGAGAGATTTGATTGGTTTATTTCTTTTCATTGATATGAGTGTATTTTACGTTGAACTAGAGCTACGTTATGATGAATTACGAGAGATTTGATTGGTTTATTTGATTTTCATTGATTTGAGTGTATTTTGCGTTGAACAAGAGCTGCGTTTAGATTTTATTTAAAAATATTTGAATTTTTAATATTTTAATATTATGTGACTTTTACAGAGAACAAATTACGATTGGCGCCGCAGGCTCCCGAGAGCATGTTTTTGGGTAAAAATTTTCATGGGTCTCTGGCCAGCTAGGTGGTGAAGCCAGCTAGTAATAATAATAATAATAATAATTAATAATTAAATACTATCTAATTGTTAAATGTGAATTAATCATAACAATGATAATAACAAAATGTGCTTAGAATTCGATTATAAAAATATAGACTAGACTAAACAAAAACTTTTTTTTTCTTTTTCCGCTCTTCAGGAAGAATAAAGTTTGCAAAGAAGTGTAAACTTTGTGAACAGATATGAAGTTATGAATAGAGATTTTTCGTTAATTAAGTCTATTATTAAATAAGCTATGCTTCAACAGGCAAAACGAATTTAGTATTCCTATATACTGACAAGCATTTAATGAATAGTAAAAATTAGAATGATAGAAAGACATCATGATCTTCTTCCGATTTGTCAGTAATTTGGACACACTGGCATTATTTTTTACTTTTTTATTTATTTATGATGAGAGAATATATCAAGATTGGTAAAAAGGACTTATGCACTGAATGTTGGTCATGATTAAAATTCAAATATAAAAATGTAGGTTAGACTAAATAGAACTTAGTGGGAATTCAATATTAATAATAAAAATTAATTAATTAATTAATAAAAAAAAAAGAATAGCTGTCATATTTAACATTATTGAAGTGCAATATGCCTTTTCCCATAAAATATCTTGCCATAATTTTTTTACAGTGTTCATAGTTGCAAGAGTCTCCATCTCAGAACGGAACACTTACACCAGTATATTTTTACCAATAATTTATATCATATTCGTGCAGTAATTTATTGCAAATGAACATCATAGAAATTATTGATAAGGAGTACTGGTGGGAGTTATTTATTTTGAAACTGTAATTCTTGCACCCCTGGTGTAGATATTGGATTTAAATAAAATGGCCCACCATCTTTAATTAATTCTTTTCTCACTGCAGAATGAATGTGATTCACCAGAACACGGGCAGTATATGGGTTTGATTTTTTTTTTTTTTTTGGGGGGGGGGAGAAGGGTTCTTACTCTATGATCATTTTTTGCACATCATAGCTCATTATACATTAACTAGAGTCTTAAAGTGGATTCCAACCCATTCGTCAGTGTGACCCCTAGAACATGTATTTAACTAGAGAACGCATTCAATACTAAAGTTTCTATTCAAAGGGTAACGAAGATTGGGGATAAATTTCATCGGTCACGTGACGGAAAAAACGGCCAGATTCGTCCGTAATTAGAAGACACTGTGAAAAATCTTTGACACCCCTGAAGGGCGTGACAAGCTATCTTCATTGGTGAAAACTAGAAAAGCACTTGTCATGTGATTTTTTATGTTGGTTACATTCTTCGATGAAGAATGCACTCTAGTTAAATATGTGCTCTAGGATGTGATTAGAATTGATATCTCTGATAGCTTTTGCTTCCGCTGTCCATTAACGTATTCTATGGGGAAATTTCGGACACTTTTTGAGAACATTTCAATTATATATATATATATATATATACCGTGTTTACGCGTGTATAACGCGCACTTTTCCCCCCCATAAATTTAAGGCAAAAACTCCAGGTGCGCCTTATACACGGAATATATTTTTTTTTTTACTGCTATATGTATTCACACGACATAAGTACATGAATCAAGACATGTATTCAAAGAAGAAAATAAAACTGAAAAAAATCTTACTTAATAAAAGTATTATCTATATTTCACTCCTAGCATTTTTTTTTAATTGTTTTTTTATACAAAAAAACTAATAACATTATTTATTGACATTTATTAGCAATTCTCATTGCCAATACTACTGTTATCGTCACTGTCTTCGTTTTCACTGGAACAATCAATGTCTTCTTAAATCATATTGCCCTCCGTTCCCACCATCTGATTAGTAATTCTAGTCACTTTGAAATTCTTTATTAACATGTCGGCTAAGATGGAATTCCAAGCTTCACATATTCACTGACATACTGCTGAGAATGTTGAAAGCTTCATGCTTATGCTTGGAGTGAATGTGTTAACTGTAATTGTCATCCACCGATTGTATGCATGACGAAGTGCAACTTTAAGTAGTCGGTAGATTACGACATCTAATGTCTGCAGCACTTTTGCCACCCCACCAGGTATCACCACCAAATCACTTGAGCGACGAATTTTTGCTTTTATTTCAAGCATCATGGGTTCAAAAAAGCTATCCAGGACCATCATCGATGGCTGATGGAAAGCACTCCCACACAACGTTAATCCAATCTTTCATGAGCTCCCCAATCATACATCCCTTTTCCTGTGCTTTTACAATTATTCCGACTGGAAAATATTTATTTGGGATAGTTTCCCATTTAAAAATTGCATATGGTGTCAACTTGCGGCCGTCAGCCGTAACGGCCAGCATAACGCTGCATCGTTGCTTGTCTGCTCCTGTCGTTCGTAGTTGAACACTTCTATCTCCAACAGGATGAACGGTTGGGACTTCCGGGAAAACCCCAATGCTGATCAAACCCCAATGGAGTTTGATCGGCATTGCCGCTTTGCGACTTTGCTTTTGTTTTCGTAGCTTTATAATATACTGGAAAAAATTGTGCTAGGTTCTTTAGTTCTTGGATTAAGTATTATAGAATAGAAGTGAAATATTTCGTTTGAATAATGAAACTAAAACATCAAGCATCGGGGTTGATTCATTTGGTCCCCACTTCAGTCGGTCACAAACTGGAAAAATCACCTGCATGTCAAATTTATGGTGCACTTTATATACGAGATAAAAAAAATCGTGATTTTTTTTTCTTCTAAAGTACAAGGTGCGCGTTATATACACGTAAATACGGTATGTATGTATATGCAGCACCTGAACATCATCAAAATAACAGCTATCTCTATGTCTGTGCTCGTCATCCTATTTTCCAGAATATTTTTAGCTTTTTTCTTTATTTTGATCTTGATAATATTTTTTAATATTCGTTCATAAATTTAATTAATTATAGTTCAATTTCTATCCAACGTAGAGATTTTTCTGCCTTTAATTTTATTCATATTAATTTATTACTTTTTTATTCATCTTAGTTTGTGTCTTGCAATTTTTTATTTTATTTTATTTTTTGGCATTTTTCTGTTGGATATCTTTTCTCTCTTCTCATTGGTTACCTTTTTTCTTTTCTTTTCTTTTCTTTTTTTCCCTTTTCTAGTTGCCATGTCTATCTGTCTATTCTCTCCTTCCTCATTCAGCCAGACTTCTGCTTTTTCAACAGCAAGACGTGCGTTTTTAGACACCTGATGAAGAAAAATTCACACCTTTGACATGCGTAGTGTTTGACTTGTTTACATGGTGTTTTAGAAGCATGTTTTTCTTACTATTTTGCTTCGCACTATCTATAGAAATGTTTATTGTTCTTAGTTTTCTGGGAAAAGGGGAGGGGGTGATAAACCTTGGATTGTCATTGGATACTCAAATCCATTGTATTTGTTCGTTATTAAAGTAAGTTCAATCGGAATACCTTAACATTCTTCCCCCAGGGGGATACCTTCTTTAGGTATTCAGGGGGTGTCACGTACCCCGGGCCCGAGTGATCTTTTCTTTTCCCTCTTTTTTTTTTCCCCCAGGGGAATACCTTCTTTAGGTATTCAGGGGGTGTCACGAACCCCGGGCCTGAGTGATCTTTTCTTTCCCCCTTCCTTTTATTTCATTTTTTTTTTATTTTTTATTTTTTATTTTTTTATTTTATTATTATTTTTTTTTTTTTTTGGTTTTTCCTTGTTCATTTTATTTTTTATTTATTTATTTTTTTTTTTTTTTAACACTTTTTTGCCAATAAGCTCTTGGTTTTTTCTTGCTCTTTTATTTTGGGTTTTGTTTCACTTTTTCTGGTGCCAATAAGTTTTTGGTCCATTGTTTTGTTCTATATAAAAAAAAAAAAAAACTGTAAAAAAAATAATAAAAATTTTTGAAAAGCACAAAAAAATGGTACCACTCACCTTCTTTTACTAATATTTGTTACGTTCTGTCTCACTTTGTTTTTTTCCATGTTGGCTGTTATAAAAAAAAAAAAAAACTGTAAAAAAAAATCATAAAATTATAAAAGGCAACAAAAAATTCAATTTATTAACCATTAATCATAACTAAGTAAAGTCCGGTGTTGGTGTGGCGCTGGCTATTGGGGCAATGATTTTGGTGATGGTGCCACGGCAGTCTAGCCTTGGGATCACACTGGGAGACTGGTGCCCTTGGTGAAGGTGAGACAACGGTGACTACTCGAACGAGAAACACCGGACTAACACGACTGCCACATGTGGTGCCTGAACTGGGTCGGCGACCTGGTAGCTGGTGAGTGGTTATGGGTGTCCCAGAGAGGATTCTTAAAAACCCTTTGCGTTTGTGTGTTGGAAGAAACACTCACCCCTTTCTTTCTCTTTCTCTTAATATGGCTACAAATATAGGAATTACGAATAATGCGTCTGGCTCGGGCCAAGCTAGTGGAAATTCAAAATCGAAAACTTGGGCGGATAGAATGGAAGAGTTTTCTTCTACTCTGACTGAGAACAATGTGTTCATGAATTGTGAAGCTCGTTTTTTCGTTGTGAAAAGAAAGGAAGGAGATTTCTTTAAGACTTCTCCTTTTCTAATTCAGAAGTCATTGCAATCAATAATGGGTGATCCCAAATCTGTTAAAAAGCTCAAATCTGGTGAACTACTAATTGAAGTTGAAAACAACAAGCAAGCTAATAACCTAAAAAAATGTACTCAATTCGCCAATATACCAGTCACTGTAAGTATACACAGAACACTGAATACCTGTCGTGGTGTGATTTCTGAACCAGATCTACAATATATTCCAGAAAGTGAAATTCTCGAGAATTTAAAAGACCAAAGAGTTATTGCAGTTAAACGAATTTTAATCTTCCGTGATAATAAGCCGGTTCCCACCAAACACATAATTTTGACAATAGACTCCCCTAAACTCCCACAATCAATAAAAGCTGGTTATCTTGAATGCCCTATCAGACAATATATTCCAAATCCTCTACGTTGTTTCAAATGTCAAAGATTTGGCCACTCCAAAACCTCATGCCGAGGAAAACTAACGTGTGCCCGCTGTGGTGTAGTAGGCCATGACAATCAAAAATGTGAAGAACCAGTCAGTTGTATTAATTGTAAAGGAGATCACCCATCTTACTCAAAAGCATGTGAAAAAATGGAAATTGGAAAAAGAAATACAAACTACTAAAACAAAACAGAATATATCATACCCAGAAGCTAGGAAAATCGTTGAATCTAGAACCCCTACTGTCGGAAAATCATATGCTGCTGTTACTTCTATCAAAAAAACATATAAAACTATAGCTATACAAACAGAATGCCAAAACAATACCTGCCTCCCAAGTGAAACCATACAAATCAGTTCTTCAAACCCACCAACAAAACCTAGTCAATCTTCCACCTCCCCACAGACCTTACTCTCTAAACCACCTACCTCCAAGAAATCCCCACAAATTGCCAAAAACATATTGTCTGACAGAGGACATACCTCTGGCTCTCTAAAACACTCTTACTCACCTTCCCGTCACAATATTATTAAAAAAAAGAAAATTCTAAAATTACCTGCCACTAACTCAAATAAGACATCTAAAATAACTCCTGTAAAACAAAATGACATAATCAGTCTCCATCCTTCTGATGCTGAGGATAATATGTCCACTGCATCAGAAGATAATGACGTGGATGTTCTCATCTAAAAATACAAAAAATCATGACTACTTTCATTTCTTGGAATTGCCGAGGTTTTATAAATAAACGAGATGAAATCAGAGAAATAATTTCTGATCATCGACCAATTTGTTTTGCTTTTCAAGAAACTTATTTAAGACAACGTGATAATACTAAATTTCGTGGCTATAACTGTTTCAGAAAAGATTTTACCCAATCTGACAGAGCTACAGGTGGTGTAGCTCTTCTAATTTCTAATTATGCTCCTCACACTAATATCACTTTAAATACTGATCTCCAAGCTGTTGCCGTTCAGCTCCATATCCACATGCTTGTCACTGTCTGCACTATTTATTTACCATCAAATATGACTCTTTATCCTCGTGATCTTATTTACCTTATTTTACAGCTGCCGACCCCATATGTCATCCTTGGTGATTTAAATGGACACAGTCCACTCTGGGGTAGTCCAGACATTAATCCACGTGGACAAATTATTGAAGATTTTATCACAGACAATAACTTATGTATTCTAAATAATGGAGATAACACATATTTCCATGAACCTTCCAGGACTTTTCATGCAATAGATCTAGCGATCTGCTCTCCCAATCTGTATCCATATTTTAATTTCTTTGTGAGTAACGATCTACATAGTAGTGACCACTTTCCTCTCTTTTTATCTTTTTATAACTTTAGTGAGAATCGCCCAGGAAATCCACATTTTATTTATGACAGAGCTGATTGGACTACCTTTACCATTAATGCTGCCATTAAACATGAAATGGTTCAGGGTAATATCAATAAGGCAGTAACTAATGTCACTAGCTGCATTATAAAGGCTGCTAATATCTCTATTCCACAATCTTCAGGCCGTCTCTCTAAATATTTTAAGCCCTGGTGGAATGAAGAGTGCAAGATTGCGAAGAAGAAGCACCAGAAAGCATGGGGAATATTTAGGCGTTACCCAACAACTTCCAACTACATAGCATTTAAACAAGCAAGGGCAAGTGCACGGAGGATACGCAGGAAATCTCAAAAAGATTCCTGGGTTAATTATGTTTCTAGCATTACCTCCAACATTAGCAGCAAACAATTTTGGCATCGTGTCAAGAAAGCAATGGGTATTTATACTAATCACAGTATTTCTTTTTTTAAAGTTAATGGACAAACAATCACTTCATCCAAAAATATTGCAGATACCATTGGTGGAACCTTGTCTCACATATCTAACTCAAATTCCTATTCTAAGCCATTTCTGTCGTATAAACAAAATTGTGAACGTTCAACAATAAACTTTAGATCCCGCTCATCACTTGATTACAATAGTCCTTTCACAGAAAATGAACTAAACAATAGCCTGAAACACAGTCATAACTCTGCTCCTGGACCTGATGGTATTACTTACCTTATGGTCAAACATTTATCTAAAGCATCACGTAATTACCTGCTTCATCTTTACAATAGAATCTGGACTGAACATATTTTTCCTACTGCTTGGCACGATGCTGTTGTCATTCCTTTTCCTAAACCTGGCAAAGATACTACAGACCCTAAAAATTATAGGCCCATTGCCCTCACAAGCTGTCTGTGTAAGCTGCTAGAAAAGATGGTAAATACTAGGCTTGTTTATATTTTAGAAAAGAATAATTTGATTGCACCATGGCAGAGTGGTTTCAGACGGGGCCGTTCAACAGTTGACAATATTTTATTACTGGAGACTAGCATTCGTAGAGCTAATGTGAGACGTAACCATTTGGTGTCAGTTTTTTTCGACATGGAGAAAGCTTATGACAAGACTTGGCGCTATGGTATTTTAAGAGATCTTTTTAATTTGGACTTTCGTGGAAATCTCCCTATTTTTATTCAAAACTTTTTAAGAGTCAGACGCTTTCAAATTCCCATTGGATCAGTTTATTCAGATTATTATTTCCAGGAGGAAGGTGTGCCTCAAGGCAGTGTTTTGAGCGTTACACTTTTTTCTTTAAAAATAAATGATATTTTAAAACAATTGCCTCCAAGTGTCCATGGTAGCTTATATGTTGACGACCTGCAAATTTCTTGCCAGGGAAATGACATGCGCTTCATAGAACGCCAATTACAACTCGCTATAAACAATATCATTAAATGGACTAATAAAAATGGTTTTAAATTCTCTACTGACAAAACACAATGTGTGCATTTTTGTCGTAAACGAGGTCTTCATCCAGATTCTCAGATTTTGATGAATAACAGGCCAATTTCAGTTGTTGACACTGCCCGATTTCTGGGTGTTATGTTTCACAGAAAATTGACGTTTATTCCACATATTTCATATTTAAGAACTAAATGTGATAAAACACTAAATATTTTAAAAGTCCTTTCTAATACTTCTTGGGGAGCAGACCGTCCATCGTTACTCAAAATATATCGGGCTACTATTCGCTCCAAACTTGATTATGCTTGCCAGGTTTATGGATCAGCAGCTCATTCTTACTTTAAAAAACTTGACACAACACACCACAGTGCACTTAGAATTTGCTCAGGAGCTTTCCGCACTCGTCCGGTTTTTAGTTTATATGCTGACTGTGTGGAGCCTTCTCTCGCTGACATTAGACAAAGACTCTCACTTGAATTGTACTATCGCATCCTTTCACATCCTAATCATCCACTTCACTCACATTTAAATAGCAACAATCATAATCTTTATGTGAATCGACCATCTTGCATCCCTCATTTTGCTCTTAGGATTAAAAATTTTCTTGCGGGCACTTCTCGTTTTCATATCAAAGTTCGTACGCGGTCTTTTTTAATCATGACGCCTTGGAATTTCCAAGTTATTTCTTGTCTTCATCCATTTAAGGGGGTTGACAAATCTAACACAGATGCTTCCATTTTTCAAGCACTTTTCTCATCTCATCGCTCTGACTATAAGGACTATGTTGAGATTTTTACTGACGGCTCCAAAACAAGTAACAAAGTTGGTTGTGGTGTTGTCACTGGCAACACCACGCATAGCTATCAACTCCCAAGCTCTTTTTCCATCTTTTCTGCAGAGTTTTTTGCTGTTGAGGTAGCTCTAAACATTATATCCTCCCACCGCAAGAAGAAATTCATCATTTATACAGACTCAAAGAGTGTTCTTGACTCTCTTTCTTCTAACTCTTGCGCTCTTTCTTTTATCTCTGTTTTAAAAACATATAACGACCTTCTGAGGAAGGGATTTCATATTTTATTTTGTTGGGTTCCAGGCCATGTTGGTATCAAAGGCAATGAAGCTGCAGACAAAGCCGCAAGGCAGGCTTCTGTTATTTTAAACTGTCCTATTCCTTACGAAGACGTTAAGCATACACTTAGAAACTTTCTCAGCGATATTTGGCAAAGGGAGTGGAATAATCAAAATAATAATAAATTACATGAAATTAAAACTCAAATTGGAATGTGGCCTACGCTCTCTCCTAGAAAATATGACGTTATTATTACTCGTCTGAGAATTGGGCATTCAAGAGTTACTCATAAACACTTACTATTAGAACAACAAAAGCCTACATGTCCCAGATGTCATTTTAGTGACCTTACCATTCGCCATATTCTCACTGACTGTCCTTGTCTTCGTCATCTGTATCGACAGCATTTTAATTCATCTTCACCAAGTCTGACTAGCCTTCTAGGTATGAATCCTCATCATAAACTGACAATTTTTTTAAAATAATTTGGTTTTTATTACGACATCTAATTTTAGTATTTACACTGTTCACCTGTTTTTATTATATACACTCTTCATATTTTTTACATGTTTTTTTCATGTACACTGTTTACTCTGTTTTCTGTTATTTTTAAACATTTGTCTGTTTTATATTTTACATATTCTTGTTTTAACTTTAAATGTGTTTTTTTTTTTTTACTGACTATCTGGCATCCATCCAGAAGCTAATCTTTATTCTTTATTTTTTTTCTACTTTTGTTTGGCGCAGTATGTCCCATTGTGGACCTTGCGCCATTAAATGGGAACCAACCAAACAACCAACCTTAACATTCTTTTCTATATTTCTACTGAAGTATATTTTTAGTGGTTTTTGCAGAATTCAGATTTATGGATTCTCTTAAATCTTAGTTTGATCATATTATGTTATGCCTGTTCAAAAAGGCATCAATTGTCATCAATCCCTATTTAATTTATTTATGTATAGCGAGTTTTTGTACCCTAAATGTAATAGTTTAATTAACATATCTATTATAAGAATGCTTACAACCAATAAAGACAGTAATAGCGTTTTTGACCACTTTGCATAGAATAGTTATTACACATTACAGGGAAGCATACGAATTTAGCGATTTCTCTGTAAGTCAAGATTTATAGAATAATAAATTAAAGAACTGATGTGTAATAAATATTTACTTAAACTTAAAAATGTCTTCACTCACCATAAAATTAAAGTAAGTAACCAGATTCGAAAGGACGTGGCTTTTCTTCGTCAGGTGCTAGGCTTCAGGTGCAAAATACCACCTTTTTTTTTTTTTTTTTTTTTTTTTTAACACTTAAAGAAGAAAGGCCACAAGTAGTACTTACATTAATTTCGTGGTGTCTGAAGATATTTTTAAGTTAAAACAAGATTTACAGGTTTATTGAGCATAAAATTCGATTAGATATGTTATCAACAGTTGGGAAAAATAGTTTTCACTGATAAACCACTCTTTTCTAGTGGTGCAGAAAGAGATAATAAAAAGGAAACCATTTTAAGTTTTTGATAAAGTCTAAGGATGATGGGTGATGGAGGATTAAAATCCGATCAGATAGGTTACAATCTCAGAAAAAGTTGATTCTTACTGGTGATCTACTTTTCACTGGTGGGGATGGAGGACATTACAGAAATAAACCTCATAAAATATTTTCTTGAAAACCACAATAAAATAATTTAAAGGGTTAAAAATCGATGTGGGAGACAACTTGTACTCTCTGGAAAAAATAGCTTCAGTGGTGACCAGCTATTCGCCCGAATAAAAACGAGTCACAGAATGTGAGCAAAAACAAATTGCTCACATTCTGTGTGCGTGTGTACATTTTATTTATTTATTTATTTTTATGCATAAGTACGTATATTTGCAAATGAACTTCCACACTTAACCACTTTTCAACAAGTGTAATGCGTATATCAAAAGATCTAATTTGAACTTGGACCAAGGGCGTGGTAATCTAAATCGATCTGTTAGAAACAGAAATTGATAAATTGCTAATGTTTTATGTGCTCCACTGCTCCTTCAATATACCACGCCTACATTTATTAAAGCTGTGAAGAAAAAATATTTGAATAAAGTTTGAATAAAAAATAGCATAATAAAAATGCAGAACTAGGCTGATGGAAAATATAGTATATCATAAATCATTTTAGGCAGGGGGGGGGGATTAAAACACTTTGTATTGAAAGAGATATTTCATTACATACTATGTAAATTTATAATGCTAAATTATAAATCAAATCGGCAAATAAGTCTAAAAATGCTTGAAAAGCAGGGTATCAAACAATGTGAAGTTTTTTAAATCATTCCTGCCCATGGCAAAATTTCTCTTTTTCCTATAAACAAAATCATTTTTATCTAAAACAGCTTGTTGTTCCATGATCTGTAATTTATTGGTTTCTCATTATTTACATATATTCAGAAAAGCTTAAATTGTACATATAAAAAATATTTAAATTGAGGATTTGGCAAAAGAAAACAAATTATTCCGGGGCTATTTTATCACTTTTTGTAGATCATTGTAAAAGTGTGGGGGGGGGGGAGAGAATGCTGTTTGACCTCTTAAGTACCAATAGTAGTACCTCGATACATGCTCGCGTCGCGAGCATTAAAACTATTGATGAAATTCTGTCTATGACACAATTTAATTTAGTACGGCAAGACTACTTATATTTGTATTTTAACACCCTTTCACACACACACACAAAATAAATAAATAAATAACTGAAAACACTCTAGTCTAAATAATCAGACCCGTTGGTTCTGTGGTCAGAGTACACAACCACGAACCCGAAGGTTGTGAGTTCGATTCTCATCGATGGGAAGTGAAAAAAAAAATATCTGAAAATACTAATCTGAATAATCAGGAAATATTCAGCCAAGACCTGTTGGTTCTGTGGTCAGAGTACACAACTGCAAACCCGAAGGTGGTGAGTTCGATCCTCACCGATGGGAAGTGAAAAAAAAAAATATATATATATATATCTGTACATAAAAGTTTTTACGGATTTCACAAAATATTTGAAGATAGAGTAAGAAATTAAATGGTAAAATTGAATATTGGCAGACATTTCCGAAGTTGGACACTATAAATTGGTAACGAAGTAAAATGCCAGGTTGTTCGATGCCTGTCGTTCGAAAAAAAAAAATTATAAAATTCCGAGCTTCTCCACCAGTGCCTCGGATGACCCGAAACGGCCTACTTGCGCCAATTTGATATAAGAATTTCCCACTTTTTGAATCGTAACTTCTTCAAAACCTCCATAGATGTCGATAGTGTAGTGTCTGGGTACAGTTAGAAGCATTTCAAAAAGTAATTTTTTTTTCATTTATTCATACCTACAACTTTTTCTCGAAATATGATTAACTCCATCAATTTTCAATCTTTTTTTTTTTTTTTTTTTTTTACTTTTTTTCAGATTCAAACTGGCACCAATTATAGTGCATTGCAGGCCACAGGTCGCCTCAAATTGAACATGCCACGGAAGAAGTAAAGTTGGTAAGTTTTTTGTTTACATCTAGAGCGGATTTCCATAAAATTTCACAAAGCTTGCAGAAAAATTGACAAAACATTGGAGAAACATTATTCTGAAACATAAAATTCACTTGTGTATTATTCGCTGAGATATGAGCATTTAAAGTAAATATTGTTCGCAGTGGTTAGAGAACCGGCAGCCGTGTCTCTATTATATTCCCGGCAGTTCTGACGCTTGCGCATGATTACTGCCGGGTGATTTACTATTCATCTGCCGGTAAAGCGAACGACTCTTATCAACACATGCTTTTGATAATTCATATTGCCGCTTTAATTAGCATTTATTTGTATTGACCATGTTATGTATTTTAACTCTCTCTCTCTTGATTTTTCTCGTTAAATATTTGTTTCATTATTCAGTTTTATTTTCTCTTATATTTTTTGCTTTATCTGCTACGTTGTCTTTCATTAAATAAGTTGATTTAATAAAGCTCAAGAAATCTCTCAAATTGCTAGGTATTTCTGAGATCTTATATTACTCCACAATGCAAAGTAAAAATAAAAACTTAAGAAAACTGATAATGTACGAGATACTGATAATGTAGTCGAGGGAAAAAAAAACGCAACACCCGCTGTAATTTCGTTATTAATTGACGCAGGAAATATAATAGACATAATTCAACAGGAAATTAAAAGCACTTTCTGAATATGTTGTCAAATTTTGAATTAGGGGTCATCTACATATTGAAATGAGCGCCAACTTTGATTTTTTCGATAGCAACACCCAATTTTGACTTCATTTTTGAATTTCTGAGAGTCTGGCAGTGCGGAAAAGTATGCTGTTTATATACTTTATCTTTAGTATTTATAGAGTTATAAACAAAAATGTGTTAGGGGGTTATCTGTAAATGTAGAAAAATAAAATTAAGATCCTATAAGAAATAGACAAAATTTTAATGTTTCACACCGGAAATCTTTCAGGAAAAAAATATTTATAAAATTAATAAAACGTTGCTTCTTCTTCAGTTTTTTAATTAACTTGAATTCTATTTTTAGATTTGAATATACTTCAGTACTTTTTTAGATAATTTTAGGTCTATTTAAATACATTACACTAGCAATTAGTCCATACAGTACCCTTTGAAAAAAGTGCAATATTTTTCAAGTAAAAGTGTCTATTATGGCTGTACTGATCACCAATAAAGCTTAAATTTTCTTTCATAGGTAACATAATATACGAAATGAAATAATAAAGATATATATATATACAACAACGCATGAACTAAATCTTTTTGGATAAATTACTGTAAGGGTTCATGAAGTAAATATTAAACAATTTTAATCGCACTTACCAGTTTTGGGTCAGTTGAACTCTTTGGAACTGAACGATTCGTTCTGTAATTTCTGTGAAAATATAATTTCTCAATTAACCGTTTCGCGACTGCTGACGTAGATTCACGTCATTTGAAAATCTGTAACTCTGTCAGTGGGCGTTTCTTTCGTAATTTGTGTGTTACATATTTCTTAAGTGTGTACCCAGTGTTCATATTTTTACAATAAAATATACTATGGATAGAAATATATTGATTAGAAAGAATATAATTGTAATGTATATCCATTTATAATATAATTGTGAATACAGAAAATTTGTCCTGAAATATTTTATTTTGAAATTATCGCCCGAAGGCGGGTCTTACTGTCAAAAAGACAAAATCCTGCAGTCGCAAAAAGTGCTAAAATATATTTATAAAAGTTAAAATATGTTTTAAAAAATGTATAAAGTTAAAATATATTAATAAAATTTTAAAGACTTAAGTGTCCTTAAAATAATAACCCTCCCCCTACAAAATAAATAAATAAAATAAAATAAAGCAATATATGAAGCAAATGATTAAGCCTTTTTTAACTTTGACGGTAGTTAAGAAACGATTTTACAAGTCTGTCTTGCATTCCAATTCCATTCGTTTTTTATATCTGACAATTTCACATTAAACCTATTTTTCTATTTAAAACAATAAATCCCGCCTGATTAGTTAATTTTTTTTTTCTTCTAGTGTTCCTTTAAAAGATTCAAAATTTATCGCCAATCAATCAATGAAGTAAATACCACTTGTGCATATTTTTGTCAACATAAAATAAGGGGTTTAACAGGAATACTCAATGTCACATTTACTTTTATTTTCTATATTGTTTTGTTTTGAAGAACGATGAAGGCGGGGCTTGTCTTCTTTAGAAAACAGGAATTCTGGATGCTATGTCTAAAAATCATTTTCGTTTCATTTCTTTGCGTCTGACATTGTTGTTACATAATTTGACCCGTGAATAAAAATAAAAATATTTTGTTTAATTTTATTTGTTATTTTTTAAGATTTGATTCGTTATCTCATGCAAAACTTTATAAGAGACGGCCCCCTAAACCCCTCCAAAAGAAAGATTTATTTATATCTCGAAAACTAATAACTGGAATGAGCTGCAAATTTGCACACCCATATTTTTCAGCATTAGGATCCATTTTATGTAAAAATTAATATCGGTCATAATTCATAATTTTTATGAATATGAATTTATTAATATTTTTCAGAATTAAAAATATTTTTCAGAATCAAACGTAATGATGGATTATGTTTGGGTTTCTTCACTGTATCTTGTAAAAAAAAATTATATCGATCAAGTTTTTTTTTGTGAAGATATTAATAAAAGTTTGAAATATGAATTTAACATTAGCACCTTCAAACTTTGAACGCTTATAACTCTGTGAAAAAGTAATTAAAATATACAACCAATATACTTTTTCGCGTTGTCGCGATCCCAGGAATTCAAATATAAAATAAAAATGGGGCATTACCATTGAAAAAATGAAAGTTGGTGCGCGTTTTAATATGTAAACGACCCCCAATTCAAAATTTCAATTCATTTTCTGAAACTACTTTCAATTCCCCGTAGAATGATACCTATTACATTTTTCTACATCGATTAGCAACGAAGTTACGTTGAGTGTTGCGTTTTTTTTTTCCCCGACTGTACATGATTGAAATATACGAGTATAAAATGGGGGAGGAGGGGGGAGATTTTGCATTACACAAAAACCATCATATTTCTAACGTATTGTTATATTTGGATTTTAAAACCTAAATTTATTTTTTAAATTTTTTAATTAATTAGTATAGTAAAAGAAATTTAATTTTTGACCTTTACATGGTTTCTCAAAAGATTACTCTAATATATTATTATATTCTTATTTTTAAAAATTAAATATATTTAAAAAAAAAAAATTAATTTAATCGGTATAGTACAAAAAAATTTAATTTTTCAACTTCTCGTGGTTTCACCAAAAATTATTCTAATTTATTATATTTGGATTTTTAAAAACTAAATATATATTTTAAATCTTTAATACAATAAATATAGTACAGAAAGCTAAATTTTTAAACTTTGCATGATTTCTCCAAAGATTTTTCTAACATATTATATTTAAATTATTAAAAACTAAATTTATTTTTTAAAGTTCTAGTTTAATCAGTATAGTACAAAAAAAAATTTATTTTTAACTTTGCAAGATTTCTGAAAGATTATTTTAATATCTTATTATTTTTTGATTTTTAATAACTAAATATATTAAAAAAAAAAAAAAAAATTATTTTATTAGTACAGTAAACTTTGCATGGTTTCTTCATATATTATACAAATTTATCATTATATTTGGACTTTTTAGAAACTATATATATATATATATATATATATATATATTAACCTTAATCTATATAGAACAAGAAATTTAATTTTTAAGTTTTACATGATTTCTCAAAAGATTATTTTAATATTTTAATATGTTTTATTAAAAACTAAATATATTTTTAAAAAATATAATTTAATCAATATAGTACAAAAAAAGCTGTTTTTTTTTTTTTTTTTTTTTTTTTTTTTTTTAACTTTGCATGATCTCTCTGATAATTATTCTAATAAATTTTATTTGAATTTTTAAAAACTAAATATATTTTAAAAATACTAATAATAATTCAATCAGTTAGTACAAGAATTTTAATTGTTTTTTAATGGTTTCTCCAATGTAGTTTCTATTATTATATTATGATTTTTAAAAACTAAATTACTTTAAAAAAAAAAAAAAAAAAAAAAAATCTAAATTTTAATTTAATCAGTATAGTATAAGAAATTTCATTTTTCAAATTTGCATGTTTTCTCCAAAGATTAAGTTTGGAGAAATCGAATCTTTGGTTTCAAATGATTTCAAAAGATGGCAGCACTAGCTGGATTGATTACAAAATTGATTGTTGACTGGTTGAAAAACAGCTACCGGCGCTATTTATTCGTTTGTTAGTTGTTAAAATACACATCTGACTTATATGCTTCACTGACGCTAATTATTGCTTACTTTTATGTATTTATCTGTTAGGAATAAGAATCATTCAAAAAATATTCATTCACTGTGTCACCCGGCACTTCAGTTACAGACCAAGTATTCCATACGCGGAAGTTCTAATACGCAAGCGCAGAAGACTGCCGGGTCCATAATACTTACCAGGCTGCCGGTTCTCTAACCACGGCCAATATTGTTTTACTGCGCATTCGCGAAAGATAGAAAATTTTTCATTACACAGGTTGAGAGTTGAGAGCTATATATGTTGGGCAACATTTGGCGAAAATTCATTTGAATACAGTAGAAATTAAGTATATTGTCGGCTAAAGAACGAGCTAGAATTTAGGTATTTTCTACAGTTGAAATTTCATAAGGGGTTTTTCACATGCCGCGTATTTAATTTGAAGATCCAATTATTTTAACCACGTTGCAAAAGTTCATTTTTGTGAAAAACTATTATAGACTTGTAACTCTAACTTACTTTCATTTATATACTAAGATTTATGAGTTCATAATGTGTTTCTCACAAAAAAGAACTTTTGTAACGTGGTTGGTATAATTGGATCTTCAAATGAAATACGCGGTATATGAAAAACCCGTTATGAAATTTTAACTCTATAAAAATACCTTAAATCTAGCTCGTTCTTTTGTCGATAATTTGCTTTGCTCTTTTCAATCGAAGTTTAGACAAAAGTTGCCCAATATATCTAGCTTTCCGCATAAAATTTGATGGCTAATATTCTAGCCTATATTATGTAATATATATATATATATATATATTATGCTTTGTGTATGCGCAGTAAAATAATATTTAATGTAAATACTTAAATATCAGCGAATATTTCACATGTGAATTTTATGTTTCCTTAATGTCTGGTCAATTTTTATGCAAGTGCTGTAGAATTTTATAGATCTCCGTTCTAGTTATAAGCAAAAACTTGGCAAAAACTTAATATTTTTTGAAATATATATATCTACCTAAATAATTGTGCAATTCCTAGAAAAGAGAGAGAGGGGAAAAAATAATACTGTGTTAACAATGTGTTAAAGTTACAAATCATTTAATAGCTTTATGATACAGGGTGATCCAAAGTACCCGCGCTTTTCTACAAATAGTGGTTAGTCCTCTAATTGCACTTTAAACTAAATCGATAGTGGAAAATGTGAGTTTTTAAATGCTTTGTGTGTCTGAAGTTCCAGGCCATTTAGTCCAGTATTTTTTTCAGAAAATCGAAAAGGTGTTTCAAAAAAAAATCTAATAATTTGATCACACCATAGTACATGGTTTTATTTTATTAGAAAGTAATAAAATTTAAATAAAATAAAAATATATATATAGCAGATATATTTAAGTAATTTGTAAAACATATAGTACATAATTTTTAAAACTCACAAGTTTTTCGAACCTTCTTTATGTTACAATAAAAATAAACTAGAATTAAGCAGAAAAATAAAAATACCTAATAAAAATAATACTCAGACTGAGTGAATAATTCCACATTCGCCTATCAGTAGGCAGCGGTAGCCTGGTCGGGAAGAGCAGAAGGCTTGTAACATGAAGATTGCTAATTCGATCCTCAAGCCGTCCGAAGACCGTCGTTTACACTAATGGCTATTGCTGCACGTTAAATCTGTCGTGTTCACAGGGTCTTCCAAGTTCCCAACAAAATTGTACCTCTGGGTGTTCTGGATCATTGAATTTACTCGGAACTGACTTGGATCAAAATTGGAGCTTTTGCTGTTTGCTGGTGCTGCCATCTTTCGCCAGTTTCACAAGCTAAGTCGTTCTTCCACCACTTCTGGGTTGTGGGGATTAAGGCCGATTGACAGCAATAGGGTGCTAAGCCTGAGGGGGAATGCCCTCCGTTGTTGCCTTTCTAAGGAGTCCTAGCCAGTTTGGTGAAAGGCAAGTTTTGGTGAAAACTACGGAAAACTCCGTACGATTAGGCCGGTGAGCATGACCTAGGATCAAATCCGGCACCACGTCTACCATCTTTGAGCGCAGAACCGCTCGGCCGCCACCACTCCTGGTGCTCTCCCAAAACAGAAGATGCTCCTTTGCTACATAAATCCGGATAGCTTTACTACCAGGTTCGAAATTTTCAAGTGGCATAAGGAACTAAACTAAAATAATAATTTAATAATAATACTATATGTATGCTCAATTAGGTACGAAAACAATCATTGCTTAAAATTCATTAACCTTTTGAAAGGGGCTGTGACAGCATCTGTCACGCTTCACCATAGGATTTCCTAAGAGCCCCTTTCAAAAGGTTAAAAAACAAGTCACAATACCATTTAATGAAGCAATAATATCCATTATTAAGCAATTGCATGAGGACAGACATATATGCGTCCTCGTAATTTAAATGGAAGAGTTAATGTGGAACACAGATGCATCATAGGAATTAAGGGGTTAATTATGAAGAGTAAGTGCTTTGTAAACAAACATTATAAGTTTTGATATACACAATAATAGTCGGAACAATAATGGAACACGACCTTATATTATGTAAAAATCTCAGGCAAAAGCTGTGAAACACTAAACTGTCAAATTGACGATCAACGATGTTTAAAATGGGTAGCTCCTGTGAGTAACGTTACGCATCTACCCGGCAGGAATAAACAGAACTGAATGAAATACTGCATGATTCTACGAAAAAAAAAAGAGAGAGAGAGAGAGAGAGAGCATAGTTGCCAACTTAGCACCTTTTGGCTATCGAAAATTTTAAATAATTTTTTTTTTATTTTACTTAATCAGCGAAAACCGTTACAGTTCGCTAATTACATAAAATAAATATTTCTATTAAAATTTTCCGATAGCCAAATGGAGCTAAGTTGGCAACTATAAGAGGCAGAACAATATACATAAAAAGAACGGGGAAAGATCAGGGTCTGATTATCACATGGGCACTCAGGTCATTTTAGAGGGCACAAAATTTTAAACAGTTTATTATTATTATTATTATTATTATTATTATTATTATTAAAAAGTTTAATGAACATTATTTCATCTTGATGATATAAAATTCGTTCAGTAAATTTGTCCGTTGTCATGAGAAGCTAATTATATCTGTGTTACAGAGCAATGATAATTACATACAGTCGGTAACAAAAGTGTCCGAACACTCGTAAAAATTCCTATGTTAAAAAGGTACGTTTAATAAAGTTTTGCTAAATAAATCCTTGTCGAATCCTGTTTTTAGACTGACTAAGAACAGGATTCGACAAGGATTTATTTAACAAAGCCGTATGAAGTGTACTTTTTTTTATATAGGAATTTTTGATAGTGTTCGGACACTTTTGTTACCGACTGTACATAAATAGTTTATAAAAGTTACTTAAGAATAAATAAAGTTAATTTTTTAAATGAGTAAAATTTTATATACTTAAATTTAAAAAAATAATAATAATAATGATTTTTATCCATCCTCTTTTTTTCATATGTATTTAAAAAGTCTCTTATGTCCGTGTATAATGATTGTGAAACAATTTTAAATGATAAAATATTATTTAATTTTTAAATAATTATTAATTTTATAAAGTTTATTTTAAAATTCATGTTCTAATCTAATTTTATATTTTTTATATGACTATAATTATTCTATTTGATGTTTTTATGTGGAGGGAAATGGCACAAAAATTGGATTGTGCCCTGGGCACAAAAGTATCTTCGTCGGGCCCTGAGGAAGATGGAGCATTTCCGTTCTTTCAAACCGTTCTCTATTGAAACGGTAATGGATGGAGTCACACACGTACAGCTCGGAGATTGTCTTTGAAAAGAACCCTCATTACCCTGTTCTTAAAAAAAAAAAAAAAAAAAAAAAAAAAAATTATTTACAATTAACTAAAAATCGTTTTAAAGATTTAAAGACATTCCACACCTCACCCATGTACAAAACTAACCGACAGCCTCATATCTTATAATTTATTTGAAGCTATATTAATTATTCCACGCAAACGAACCATTAGAGTATTATTGTGGTACTAAACAGAACATAAAATTAGAAATTCTAACTTCTAAACTTTCATTAAATTATTTATTTTAATTTATAATTTTTGCCAAAAAAATTAAACTTTAAATTTTACATCTACTTTTTAAGATAGCACGCGATCTTGTTTTATATAAAAATTAAACCATTAAATTCATTTTTTTACTTATTTTTATTTCATATTGCTCGCACACTTCTTATTTCCTAATTCAAAATTATTAAAAAAAAAAAAAAAAAAAAAAAAAAAACTTTTTCGATATCGCTTGTAACGATACTGATTATTATTAATTTTCTTTTCTTTTTCTTTCAATAATAATAATAATAATAATAATAAAGATTTTGATGAAATTCTGGCAAAAGCAGAATTTAGTTTAGGACGGAGGACTATTAGTTTTTTTTTTTTTTTTTTTTTTTTTTTTTATTATTATTATTATAACATCGCTTTCAAATTATTCAATTATATTTTCGATAAATTTTAGATTTCGACAAATGTCCAACTATCGAAAACGACAACGCAAAAATCCCAGATTGAGACTAATAGGCCCTCAGTCCTAAAAAAAAAGAAAAGAAAAAGAAAGCAATACTTAATCCTTAAAGGCAACTGTCTGAGTGATTCCACAGTGACCTATCAAAAAACTTTTTTTATATTTATTTAAATTTCACTTAAAGCGAGTACCGGTAAGAGGTACAGTGAAAATAATGTCCTCCTACACCAGTGCCAAATGCCTGCAGTGGTCGTGCAGCAGAAAAACAACCAGCAGCAACAAATAGCGAGTAGACAACAGAAAGTATACGCAGTCAAACTCGATATTTACATTCGCGATAGATCGGAGAATTCTTAAATTCCAAAATTGCCCATAACTGCTTTATCAGGCAAACTGCTACTATTTTAATAACTTTTTCTATTTCCAGTATGAAATAAATTATTATATATGATTCTTACCGCCCCAGGTGGCGAATAATCGGGCGGACACATTCCCAATACACATTATGCTGCTTACTTTGTATATGCTTTGATTTTATTATTATTTGTACAAAAGAATATTTTTTATTTTTGGTGAAGAGAATCAAAGATTGTGTAAAGGCGTAGACCCTAGGTCATGTCACTTTAAAAGAAATAATAATGAAATTTATATTTAAAAAAACTCTTTTAAAATACTGGTGTGAATTAAATTTTAAAAAGAGAAAAAACAAAGAAAGATTGACATGGCTGTCAACTCGTACGTTTTTTTTCGCTACCGGAAATTTTTAATAAGTTTTTGAGCAGTTTTCTATGATTAAATGTGATGACATTTTTTGAAAAGAAATAGTGGTGTTAAAACACCGTAAAAGTCAACACCTACGCATAGATAATAGAATATAAAAAATACAATAACTGTTAGTACAGGCCTAATACAGGCGACTTTTTTACTTTCAAGTATTGTTTTTGGGTCAAATTTTCGAACGTGAGTTTTTGTTATATTTACACGTTTTGAGGTGCCCTGAATACGAACATCATGTTTTTTGCGAATGGTCTGTCTGTGTGTGTGTGTGTGTGTGTCTGTGTGTTTTCAGCATAGCTTAAGAACAAATAGCAGCAGAAAGTCCAAACTTGGTATTCTAAATGTGTATGATATAAGGATGCTACACTAAGCTTTTTGTTGAGATGAAGCAAATGGTTCGTGTACAGGGACGCCCAAGAGAATTCAAATACATTACGTCTATGGGGGAAAGTGCTGATAAGTAGAGTTTAACATCTATACGCTGCACTGAACCAAATGAAATGAATATATATTTTTTATATGTGTAAAAACATGTCTCATCTAGAATATGGTAGGGAAATCATTCACTGTTCCTTTACAGGGCTACACAAAAGAACTAAGTTAAAGTGCGACAATAGTCGCAAATTGGTAGAAGTGTATTTCAGGCTGGTCCATGTATTATTACTATAGGATTATATTTAGGTGCACCATGTGGTCTGTATATAATCATCGAAAGATATACAGAACTGAAAATATTTAAGCGATAACATTCTTTTTTGCTGTTAGTGGATATTTTTACTGGCTATATTATTTTGGCTTTACTGATAATATTTTACCCTTTCCAGGAAAGCTGTTCGGGAATTGAAATGAATTCCTCATAGAGATATGGTAAATAATGTATGTTTTTAAGCTAAATATTCATAGCTTGTTTTTTGTATATTTACACGTTTTGAGGCTTCCTGATTTCCGTAGTCAAGTTTTTTAACATTTGATATTTGTCTGTGTCTCTTAGAGTGACTTAAAAACGAATAATTTTAGGAGATCCAGATGCTGTATTTTGAATTGTTGCTGGAAAAGTTTGATCAAGATTTATAAGTTTCAAGGAATGTTTCTTGTGAAAAATGTCTGAATAATTTTAAGTGAACTTTTAATTTTAATAACAGATTTAAATTCTATATAAATATAGGTGCAGTAATGAAACGGGGGGTTGAGGGGGGCTGACGCTCCCCTCATTTAGAACTAATTATCATATAAAACTTTTCCAAACCCTAATTTCAATTGTTTTAACATGGATTTACATCAGTACTCGTTATCTTACCTCTTAATCTCCAACCTGTATTTGTAGTATTAAATTTCAGGGTAAGAGAAAGTCGTGTGAGTGACACACCAGATTCTTTTATTATTATTATTCTTTTCATACCACTATTTCCAAAAAGTAAAATTTATAATATATTTTCGCAGCTAAATCCGCGCTTGGCCTACATAAATTTACAGCTGAACCTTGTTAACGTGAATCTCAAGGGGAATAAAAAATTTGTTCATGTTATAAATAGTTTATGCTATCAGTAAATCAGAAACTAATCTTCGTCTTGACGGGGATTTTGAAAACAATTCATGTTAAAAGTAATTCACGTTAAGCGTGTTCACGTTAACGTGGTTAGACTTTATTACAAATTTTATATTATGGGAATAGTGGTTCGAAACTAATAAAAAAAAAGTCATATGTGGCAGCCATGTAGTAAAATGTCCAAATCGCAGTTTTTTGCGTAATTTTTTTACCTCTTAACCTTTTATTATAATAAATGGTTAGCATATAAGTAAATAACCAAGCAAAATCCACGAGACATTGTTGATTTTGCAGTGTACTTTTGGTCTAATTTCTGTGAGGGGACCAAAAGTAATTAATAACAAGAACGAAAAATCATGCATTACACATATATTATTAACACTTTCCAACTTCACGTATACTTATTGTATCGTGAAAATTTCAATGTTCTCTGCCTACGTTATCACACAACCGACAGACAGACAGAAGGACTGAAAGGCATACAGATAGACTAACTGAATTCATAATCACACTTAAACATTGCTGGAAAGTGTTAAAAATGCTTCACGCAAAAGAAAATGCAGCCCTTAGATTCTAATTGCAGCCCTTAATGTCTCTGAATATTTTAGTGTAGCCCTGTAAATATGAAGGTTATTCATATCATATTCTATACAAAACATTATTTTAGCATATTAACAATATATATCAATTTCTTTCTGATTTTTACAGTAGAAAGTTATGTAAATGTGATTTATAAAAATGTCTGTTATAAAACTCAGTGCATTGGCGTTTTATTGGGGTGTCCCTGTACACAAACCAGTTGTAGAGGACCTATTAATGCAATTTTAAATAGGGAACATTCCATAGTGAACTTTAATAATATATATACATTTTTTAATATCTGAAAATATTTACGGAGACGCTGGGAGCGGACAAACGGATAGATAGACAGATGGACTGTCAGAAAGGCATATACACAAATTAATCATACTCACACTTTAAAAATGTTAGACAGTGTTAAAAACGCTTAATGTAAATGAAAATGCAATTCCAGCAAATTTCCAATAATAGCCTTTAATGTAACTCAATATTTTTGTATGACAATCTAAATCTAACGCTAACCATAATATATTCTATAAAAAGCATTCCATTCTTTTGTGTCTATGTACAACATATTTCAATTTCATTAAGATTTGTGCGAAGCAAAGTTATTAAAATTTGGTTTACAGAAATACCTCTCAAAGAACGCAATGCTTTGGAATACTTTCAGGTGTCCCTGTATAGAAGACAGTGGTGGTATTTACTCCATTTTCAATAGAAAACATCCGATAGTGAACTTGAAAAAATATTTTAATTTCATTAAAATTTGTGTAAAGTAAAGGTATGAAAATACATTTTAAAAGTTAGTGCCCCACCTGTATACAAACCATTCGAGGTATCACTCCATTTTCAATAGAAAACACCCGATAGTGAACTTGAATAAAATATTTTAATTTCATTAAAATTTGTGTAAAGTAAAGGTATGAAAATACATTTTAAAGGTTGGTGTCCCGCCTCTATACAAACCATTCGAGGTATCACTCCATTTTCAATAGAAAACATCCGATAGTGAACTTGAATAACGTGTATCAGCTTCAAGAAATTTTATGAATATTTATAGGATTTAGAGCGCAGACAGAGAGACAGAAAAACCGAAGTCATTAGCACTTTTCAACTTTGTTAGAAACTGTTAATAAGAACAAAAACCCCTATTATATATATAATTTATTGCCGCCTTTTCTTATTCTTCTCTCTCTTTTTTTTTTTTTTCCTTTTTCCTCAAAATGGTACTTATGCAATTCAAAACTTATGTACTATTTTAAAAAGAAAAAAAAAAAAAACTCACTTTATTTATAAAAAAAAAATATACTTTCCTACTTATATAAAATATGACATAAAATGAAGACATGAGACATGCACATAAACAAACAATTTTCAACACTTGCTCAAAATATCACATTCTTTCCATTAATGTGAAGTCACGTTTCATCAGAAAAAAGTATTTTGTCCTTAAAGAAGCAAAAGTATTTAGAACATGTTTTTCTTTTTGCTTTTGAATTGGAGAATTCTTCAGAGAAATATCCCTTTTCTCAGCATGATCTTAAGCTAATTGAAATCGCCTACCGGGGTTATTTGCAGCAAGTTTTTTTGCTTACGAGAAGTTGCATCAACTGTTACATCAGTAAGTGCATCAAACGAGACCAAGGTTAGGTCTCGTAATTGGTTGGATTAAACAAGGACAATACATTTTTTTGGTTTTTAAGGGAAAAATACAAGATAATTTAAAATGTCGCTTTACTGTTATTAAACTAGAGGAAATAAAAGGGAAATTTTTCAGGTTTTTGAAATGTGAGACGACTATTTATGTTTTTCAGTGTATTCATGTTATGTGTCCCATTAAACTTGTAATTAAACTCGATTAACTAAATACGTAGATTTGATCAGTGCTGTCAGATTGAGAAAAAATTTTATTCAAATCCCGCCATTAAATTTTAATGGTAATGGTTCCTAATGGACTCTTCCCACCGTCGTCTGCTCAATCACGTGATAGAGGAAAACGAATAATCGAATTCAATTAAATATTGTTCTTAAGAACAAAAGTGTTAATATTTAATATAAAATAAAATAAAAGTAACATTGTGCATTTGTAAACAGTAGAATAATTGTATTTGTAAATTTAATAATTTTTGAAAAACACTTTATGTGTTTATTTATTTTCACCTGAAAGAATCGATTTTTTTATGTTCTAGTGTAACTGTTACATTAACTGATCTAGCAATAAATAATAGCTTGTTCCTGTGGAATGTTTATGGATTATAATTTGAAATTTTAAAATGTTTGCATTTTATTGAATTGCATAAAGGTGTTACAACGAGTTAATTAACTTACTAGTTACTGGTCTAAATGGATTTACGCAGTACGATATTGCACAGTCACTGATTTAAGTACCAAAAATCAGAGTATTTAACATGTTCTTCATGAACATCAATAACAGGTATAAACTAAATGATGATTGTAAATCTATACAGCAAACAAAAGATGATGAATAATGATATAAAATGGATTAAAAATGATGATGTAAAAAAAAAAAAAAAAAAAAAAAAAAAAACAGATTAAATACGACTGATCAAAAATAAGAATAGAAAATATGTTATTTCAGCAATCGCTCTAGATAAACAAGACTTCGTCTGCTATTTGTTTTTCCTCTATCATGTGACCTCTGACGTCAGGTGGGAAGAGCCCATTATTTCGAAGACCTTGTTGCAACATGCCTTAGAAATGATTAGCCAACCATCACAATAGAAATTTAGTGGTGGGTATTGAATAAAAATTTCTCTCAAACTGGCAGCACAGGATTTAAGTACGTATATGGAATAATTGGGAATTTATTAAAAAAAAATAAATAAATTTTTGTTTAAAAAATGTAAATTTCCTTATTAACCCCTTAAAGAGTAGTATATATTTTCCCACTTAATTTTAATTCTGAATTGCAAAAATTAACCCTAGACATTTTTAACAAAATTTTGCATCTTAAGTATGACGGAAAAAATTCATTGGGTACTTGTCTTATTCTGACTTTCTGTGTGAATTCCGGTGACTGTAGATTATAAATTTGAGATTTTACTTTGCCCCTCAAAGGTTTAAACTCAAATTAATACTAAATTATAACTCTGAGATTTTACTTTGCCTCTCAAAGGTTTAAATTCTAATCAATGCTAAAATATACCAGAACCGTCAGCTTTTTAATTTATCCCAAAACATTGTTAGTACCTGACCTTTTTTTTTTTTTTTTTTTTTTTTTTTTTCTTTTGCATACTATTTTTTTAAGAGCTATTTTCTTCTTATTTAACTGTTGTAACATATTGCAAAAAATCGCTATGTAAAGAAAGTGGTATAAAATACAGGCGCGTACTAAGAGTCCCACGGAATAAATAAAAAAGTTATGAGCCATATTACGTCTCAGCTAAGTTAAATCTCTATTTAAAAAAATACACATGAAAATGGAGACATTTATTTACATATAAACATTACAAAGCAATTTAAAAAACACACAATCATCACATGTTTCGGATCGATTTTATCTGGCCCTCATCAGTATTATAACACTTTGTGGAAAAGACAAGTACAAAAACTTTAAAACAGCGCTGCATATTTAGTTGGCTTAGAACAGTTTATACAACACTGTAACCAGTGAATTTAAGGGCCCTCTTCACTCACTGCCGTCGGAAGCCGAACCTAATGTTATTCTATGGGAAATTTTTCTTTACAAATAACTTATTAACTAATACATATTTTTAAATTCTGTTTTCACATTCTGAAAATTCTCAGCTGTTAAATTGACGCACCTTTTCTAAAAAATTATTTTTTAAATTTTTTATATTTTATTTTGAAGCTTAAAAATACGAATTTTCAATATGTGAATTTTTTCATTTTGCAATTTCAAAATAAAATATTAAAAATTAAAAAAATACATTTTTAAAAAATTTCCGTCCATTTAACAGTTGGGAATTTTCTGAATGTGAAAACAGAATTTAAAAATATGTATTAGTTAATAAGTTATTTGTAAAGAAAATTTCCCCATAGAATAACATTGGCTCGGGCTTCCGGTGACGGTGAGTGAAGAGGGCCGTTAAGGTGCCTGCCTACCGTCGGAGGTGATTTTTTTTTTTAATAATAGAAAAATTGCCTATTTATGTGCATTATATGATAGAATATAATAAAAAACAGTGAAAAACCTGAAAAAAAAAGTGCAAATTTTAAAATATTTTAATATTTAGTGTCAAAATATGCATAAAATTTGCGAAAAAAAGCACTTTTACAAAACAACATAAGTCAAATTTAAATAAAGATATTTTTTTTCTGTAAATTTTATTTACCGATTATTGAAAGGTCCTTAAGGGAGTGAACTACTCTCAAAACTACAACCATGTTATTTAATATTTTAGAGAAGATAACATTTTTGCATGCTGAAAAAATCATGAATATACTACATGACAATTCATAACTTCTATCGACAATAATAATAATAATAATAATAATAATAATAATAATAATAATAATTTAGCTAGATTCATTGTCGTAATTCAATCTCTAAAGCAACTCCTCTAGACTATTTTGTCAAAGTTTCATAACGTTTCAATTATAACTTTTGTTAGTTATGATGTTTTGGGATAAAGCAAAATGCTAAAAATCTCATTTTGAGAAAAAGCAGAAAACAGATTTTACCTATATTAACCCTTTCAGGGGCGGTGATGCCACTGCTGCATCACCTAATTTTTATTTTCAACTGCAAAAACTCATTCCGGAAATTTTTTAGCAAAATTTTACTTTTATAACATAGCAGAAAATATCGTCAAATTCTTTTATTTTAATTTTGTTCGTGAATTCCGGTGGCAGTGTAACTTAAATGATCCGAATTACCTTGCGTCGGAAAGGGTTAAACAAAAAATAATTTTAATAAGTTCCTGATATATTGCAAAGCTTTTTATTTTCTTTTTTAAATTCATTTTATATTCAGTAACAAATTATGATGTTTATGAGTAAAACCTTTATTTAAACAAACATTTAAGGGACATTTCCGTTCACTTCCGGTTTCAAAAACTGGCGAGTGACTAACATTAAAATGCCTGTAACTCAGGTTCTAAGCAAGATAGAAACAAAATTCAAACTGATTTAGAAAGCTAAAATGTCAGGCTTTAATACTAACCCAAAAATAGAAAATCGGAGTTTTGACCGAAAATTGCATTTTAAAGGTAGGCAGGCACCTTAAATATACCACGTATTCTTTAACCACTTTTCTTACGACCATGGGAGCTTCTACGCAAGTACTGACTCGATGAGTCCACTGTTAAAATAGAGGTGATAACTCTTCCATTCAGAAAAAAATAGTTATAAGGGCATGTCGAATGACTGAATGTTTACCAAATCTAAACCTGTCGGTCAATTTGGCCCCCTTACAAGTTTTTCGACTCCCAGAAACGTGACTATACTATACGTTACCTTAAAGGGATCATACATGAGGAGATTACTTGTCCGGGAATACATGAAGCCAAAACCGTAACCGCAGGAACCATTAAGTAACATAACATAGCATTAGTTAATGTTTTGGTAGATTCAATATGGCTCCTACGGAAGCACTGTTATTAGTACTATCATCTTCAATAGACAACAGTTAACTTCATTTGCTCTGTTTGCTGATATATCGTATGTCAACTAAGTATGTTACCAGCTGAACATGCGTTGCTGTTTTAAGGGCCCGCTTCAAACTCACCGCCGCCGGAAGACGAAGCTAATGTTATTCTATGGGAATTTTTTTTTACAAATAACTTATTAACTAATGCATATTTTTAAATTCTGTTTTCACATTCTGAAAATTCCCAACTATTAAATTGACGGACCTATTTTGAAAAAGTATTTTTGTTAATTTTTTATATTTCACTTTGAAGCTGCAAAATATGAATTTTCAATAAGTAAATTTTTTTTTCATTTTGCAGCTTCAAAATAAAATATTAAAAATTAAAAAAAATACATTTTTAAAAAAGGTCCGTCAATTTAACAGTTGGGAATTTTATGAATGTGAAAACAGAATTTAAAAATATGTATTAGTTAATAAGTTATTTGTAAAGAAAATTTCCCCATAGAATAACAATGGCTCGGGCTTCCGGCGACGGTAAGTGAAGAGGGCTTAGATCTCAGAAAACTTTCTTATGCACTGGACCATAATAGGTTTTTTTTTTTTTTTTTTTACGATTTTTTGCATTTGCAAGATAGACGATATATATATATATTGAAAACCTTTTCAAACATTGAAATAGATGAAACCATGCATCACATGAAACTAGAAAAAACACGAATAAAGGTTACAAAAATCAAGCATCCTTAAATTGAAACATACAACATCATTACATTTTCAAGGGTATGGAATGAATATTGCATATAAAATAGGTGTTATTTCTGTCTTGCTGTATGCATAATGCTAAACATTTACAACAAGCTATACCCAATAACACCCAAAAGGCAAGAGAACATTAAATCTGAAAGAATAATTGGGAAAAGCCAAGTGAGAATCAATCATATTTAAATCACATTCGTAAGTGATTTTATTAAGCGGCTGATTTTTATATCCGCGGACGTTCCTGCAGTGAAGAAAAGGGTATTACTTTTCTTAATTTGGAAAGAAATTTCGAAAGGTAACGATTAATGGAATTAATAAAAATTTTAATTAAATTTTGGCAGATAATTAATTAATTGTTCCTTGAAAAAAAAAGTAAATTCAACACATCACTGATGCGCTTTCGTTTGTGCAAAATTATCGTTACTTTGCCAACAGTTCACGATTTTCTGTTTAAATTAAAATCTTTCCGTTTAAGCCACTTGCTTTTTAGTTATTTCTAAATAAGAACTAGAAATTATTGTTTTAATAATGAAAAATTAAAATAAATTATCACATGTGAATCAAATCAAATTTCTAACTTATTACCGCGCTTTGTAAAATACGTTTCTTGGAATTATTACTAAGACAAGGGAAGGGGCGTGTTTAATTTGTAATTATGCTGCAAGTGTAAAATTTTAGACAAAGAGAGATAACGGAAAAATTGTTGTGTTCTATTTTTTTTTTTTTTTTTTTTAATAAACTAGTATGTTTTTGCCATCACAAAATTTTGTTCTTTATTTTCTTATACAAATTCACACAGAGTAAATTATTAATTATTGTATTTTCCATTATGAATGCAGACTATTTTTATCTCCGACAGCTATTATAAGAAATGTACAATGGAACTGAATTTTTATCGTGCAGATGATGTCCTTCCCGTTCTCGGGGATATTTGCAATATAGCAGCACCACCTACTCACCGATATGCACCCAAACTGAATTAGCATAATGTCTCATAGTAGCCTTTCCCACGTCAAGTTTTGTGTGATTATACTCAATACAATCTGAGACATAGCCTTCCCTTAAATTGTGGAAATTGCTGAATAACAGCGCCACCGGTTGAGTTATTGACACCAAATATTAATAAGCACTACTTTATGGCAAGATACATCTACGTATAAATTTATATGCAATTCTGTGCAGTAGTTCCTGAGCTAAAACCTTCAATGAAATTGCAGAAATCGCTGTATAGCAGTGCCACCTGTTGAGCGATTGACAGCTAAAGGTTGTAGGCACTAATTTATGCCATGGTGTAAATACAAGTAAACTTGTATGTATATATGAGCAGTAGTTCTTGAGATACTGTTGGAACAAATTTTTTGTCACACACACAGGCAGATTCAGACATTTTCTGAAAATGGTCAAATCGTGTTTTGGCCCTCTCAAAACCTGTAAATCCACAGAAAACCAGAAGTTAAAAATATTTACGAAATCATTACTTTATTCTATTGAATATAGATGAATATGACATTTTTGATGGTGAAGATATATATATATTTTTTTTTTTTTTTTTTTGAGTCTATTAACCGACGATTCTGTTTTTATTAAGCGGCAGTTTTAAAAGTTGTTTGTATTGATTTAATTCCGGTACTGGCAATTTGATTTTATTAACCAGTGAATTTATTAAGCGACGAAGACTACATATATATTTGTCAATTTACTCAAAAAGTGGTTTTAAGGATTGAAGCCATTTCTACACGATGCGATTCATTATAAAACTACAATTATACAAGTTTTATCTGGCAGCAGCGAAAAATCTTCCAGTTACGAAGTCGGTGATAGAGGCACTGTTAAACAAAATGTTGCATAGAAACACACACACACAAAAAAAAAAAAAAAAAAAAAATTACACATGTGAACTCTGAGGGAAAGAGATCGTTAGATTGTTTTGTACAGCTACGTTTCCCGCGCCTAGCATTGCGAACAATTCCAAATGTTTGTAGGAGTGCCAAATTGTCCGACTGATTGGAATTTGGTAAATATCATTTGGCATTCCCTTTTCGCTTATTTTCTCTCAACCATAAGGGGTAGTAACCCTATTTTAACACTGGACTCGTTGCGTCAGACTTTGCGCAGAGGCTTCCATTGTCGCAAGAAACATGGTTGAAGAATACTTCACCACATTGGCATTGAAACCTACGTCAGTACCTGAACGACAGTCTACCCGATTACTGGATTAGTCGTATTGGATCAAACAATATGCAATAAATTTATTGGCCCTCCAGATCCCCCAATCTTTATGATTTTTTTGAATGGGGTTTTGTTCAAGTGTTTGTACCTCCATTTTCCCAAGACTTATAACAACTGATGCAGGGGATAACTGAAAAGCTCGAATCATTAACAAGGGATATTCTATCACGACGAACTAGAATACCGCATAGGTATTTGCCATATCACTGGAGGTTGGAGGGTTACTCTAAGAGCATCTATAGAAACTTAAGCTGCCTTCAAACTCTGGCAACTTGCAAAGCGGCAAGTGCGGCTCTATTGATATTTCTTTGATGTGGTATTTGAGTAGTCGCTCGCTGGAGGCGTCACTCACAAACCTCCTAGTGCGATAAATGCATCTGGACTAAGGTCTCTTTTGTAAGAGAGCAATAAAAAGTAATGTCCTTCATTATAAGCATGTGCAAAATTTCAAGGGTTACTTTCGGAAAATGGATAATTTATGACTTTTGAAGCTCTGCATCGTTGCCAGTGTTTGAAGGCAGCTTTACAGTCGGCAGCAAAATTACTGAAGCGGTAGCAATAATTTATATTTAGAAGATGTGCGTCTAATACAGTTTTGTTAATTAAATATTTGTCGAGTCATAATCTTAGTCTTTATGCTGTTATAAAAAAGTAAACTGGTGATAAAAATTAGTGATTAAAGTTAATATATATAGGTAAAATGTGGATGGGAACTTCAATAATTTTGCTGCCGACTGTAGATAACTATAATTTCACTGTAAATTTGATTTATCAAAATAAAGTATTTACGGTGTCCACAGATAAGCTTTCTTTTTATCCAGTTTAGTATAAAATTCTCTCTCTCTCTCTCTCTCTCTATATATATATATATATATATATATATACATATAAGTATTGGATTCGTGAAAATTTTTGATTTACACGTTTTGAAATGTCCTGAACCCAATTCGACCCTTTATTAAAAAAATGTCTGTCTTCTTTCTTTGTGTGTGTGTGAGTGTGCATCATAAATATTATGGACGCTACATCTCATGAACCAATGATCGAAATTTAACTAAACTTGAATTTTAATTGGACTTCGACCTAAACTGGTGCTGATTACATTTGAAAATCAATCGTACAGTAGGTGGCGCTGTCATTTTTTTTTTTTTTTTTTTTTTTTTTTTTTTTTCATAATTTTTAATACGGTTGCATATAGAACAAAATTTCGTATAAAGGTCTATAATGAAAAATTATTTAAACTTTTTAATGTAAAATTAAATATACATATATTAATAATAGTAATAAATTTTGTTTGTATTTGTAACGACATAGCTCTCCCCCAGGCGTAAGTACCTCATGTCTGGTGTAAATTTTCAGTATGGGTATCTTTTAAAAAACTCATCAGTACCTTTAAAACGAATGGTTGAAACATAGATCTTGATAATTTTAAACAAAATTATCTTTTTTTTTTTTTTTTTTTTTTTTTCATTTTTAATTTAAAAAAAAAAAAAAAAAAAAAACTCCCTCGGATGTCGGAACAAAATTGACTATCTTTAGGCATTTAGCGTTATACTTCTCTGACATGAAAATCATCGGATTTATTATAGATAATAATTTTAATAAATAATAATTAAATAAATAAATTGTACTACGTGAATTTGTCTATAAAAATATAGAAGAAAGTGTTGGGATGGTCACAACATACTAGTTCCCCATAACGGTTAATATTGGAATACGTCGGTCTTTTAGAAAAAATGTCCCCCTTAGGTTTATAGCTTTTATAATTTTGCTAAAACTATTTATGTCCTCCATTTTTCAAAAAATATAATTTAATTTAACTTAAAAACCAAATGTTTATTCTTTTAGAAAATTGAATATTACAGTTCCAACATTATTCAATAACGAGATATATTGGACAGATTGGTGAAATGATCGACACCGACAGTTTTGGGCGATATTGAGCCAATATCGCTGTGCTACTGGGGGTAATTCCTTTGTGTGCACGATCCACAAAATATATTAGTACAACAAAAATAGTATTATTTTTAAAAATTATCTGCGATTAAATAAGATAAAGATTATTATTTCTAAATTGTGGTGTGAAATTGTTTTTCGCTGGAAGTAATTTGGAACGTCTGTAGAAATAATATTTTTTAATATTTTAATAACATGTGTAAATTTCACTATGTCAAATTCAATGTAACGATATTAAAATTCACTCCATCGATTGTAATGTATCCAGTGTCTAAAGTCTTTTGTGTATCCCTGTACACGAGCGACAGTACTTTTTTGCAGCAAAAATTATACAGCTAATTACATGGGACTCATAAATATTTATAACAGTCTTCAAATGAATGTGAGTCAAATGAATTCTGTGGTGCTATCGCGATACAGGCAGACACGTATACCAAAAACTTTTTCAATCTGAACCGGGAGACCAGTGTAAACCTGCTAACTATGCTAGTTTATCCGTAATGATATTAAGCCCCGCCTTTTTTTCACACCAGAATAGCTGTAGAGCAATAGTCTTCATATTTAATCCTGAGAACATATTGGTAAATATTACTCTACAACTATTCTGGTGTGATAAAAAGACGGGGCCTATTACCATTACGGATAAACTAGCATAGTTAGCAGGTTTACACTGGTCTCCCGGTTCAGATTGAAAAAGTTTTTGGTATACATGTCTGCCTGTATCGCGATAGCACCACAGAATTCATTTGACTCACATTCATTTGAAGTCTGTTATAAATATTTATGAGTCCCATGTAATTAGCTGTATAATTTTTGCTGCAAAAAAGTACTGTCGCTCGTGTACAGGGATACACAAAAGACTTTAGACACTGGATACATTACAATCGATGGAGTGAATTTTAATATCGTTACATTGAATTTGACATAGTGAAATTAACACATGTTATTAAAATATTAAAAAATATTATTTCTACAGACGTACTACAGTGTAGCCTGATTTTGAGATTTTTATATATATATATATATATATATATATATATCCACCACTAAATTTGAATTGTAACGGTTGCCTAATTACTTCAAAGATTAATTATTCATTATATATATCAAATATCACTTTTCAAAATTGTTGGTGTTAGTTCAATAAAAATGTCCTCAGGTTTGACAATATTGCAGGAGACCTCGCTAGTAATGAGTAACGTATTTATTGCAATACAAATAATTTTATTTATCTTTTAATGCATTATAACAGTAGCAGTATGAAATGACTATTTACTTTTAAACGTTTAAGGATTTTGAAATAACTTCAGCGATGCCACCCACATAAACAACATTTGACCTTGGATTAGTCTTAGAAGTGCAACTACAATTGTGTGGGTGTGGTATAGTTCACCCTCAAAATTGTGAATGTAGATTGCTATAAGTTAAAATGTACTATCATACAAATGGGTCATGTTAAAACCAAGATATTGAAATATTTTTAAAGAGTATGCACTTGACATGATTTTAAATAAACACACGCCCTACATTTTTAGCATAAAGAGCAACTGTTTATATTGCTGGTCAGTTAATAAAAATATATAAATAACTCATAACAATTTAGCTTTTAAAATAATTCATTTACAGCTAAATTGATGTTTTATGTTGTAAGAAAGTACTTTAAGATTCAGGTTTGAAATGCATGAAAATTGAAAATAATGAGGTAAGAAAATATAAGAAACCTGTATAAGAGATCATTTTTTATTACTTTTACTGATGCTTGCGACTATTAGAAAGGTTATGCAAATCCATCAAAAATCGGATATCGAAAGTTTTCATGGTTCCCATGGGCGTCGGCACATACAGGCAGGGGGGGGGGGGGGGGCATTTGCCCCCTCCTGGAAAATTCTAATAAGTAAAAAAAATATTAAAAAATTACTATTAAAGCTTTAAAACAATGTCATCAGAATTCAAATGATCAAATAAAATTTATATCACAGAGCCAACAATTAGAGTCAAACCGACCCGGCCACGGCCTGCACTTATAGATTATCTCGAACTTTTCCAGAAAACAGATTTTAAATCGACGATAAATTTTTCCAATTAGTATTGGTTTAGAATAAACTATATAATTTTTATAAGTAAAATATTTTAGCTTAAATTGCAAGCATAAAAATTTGTGGTAGTAAATGCTTACACACAGACTGACTTAATCACCTCAATCAACCAGCCAACCATTTAAATCCAACTAATTTTTTTAAAAATATGCTGAAATTTTGCAATTTTAAGTTTACCCTCTCCTGAAAAATTTTCTGGCGACGCCTCTGATGGTTCCAATACTTTCTTCTTACGCATATAGAAGCATATTATGCAAAATGCTCACCTCGATATTTTGGAAAAAAATAAATCAACTAACATTTCGGAACAAAATTTTTTAGTATAATAAAATGTATTTTGAAAAACGTTTCTATAGCTTACAGCAATTATCTGCCACCTCAATACAAAATTCTTCAACGTCTTAAACACACGGATTTTTTATTTATTTATTTCTCCTTAAAGTTTTACTACAATCAAAACAATAATATTGCAAAATACTTTTCCCAATGTTTTGGAAAAGACAAATCAAAGGATTATAAAAGCAATCATAAGACAGCCAGGCATTCAAAACTAAATAAAATGGGTTGCCACGCCTTCATATTAACTCCCGTTAAATATTACAGAGATGGAACACGGGCGCAGAACTTATAATGGTATTTGTTTAAGAAATTTCTGTACATATAATATCATTGATTTAAGAAGTAGAAAATTTTGTTTCGTTGATAGTGGAATGAGTTCTTCGCCCGTGTTCCATCCTTGATATTAAACAAAAATCTTTCACCACTCTAATAGTGTTGCTAAACTTTGTGACTTTTTTGTTCAACATTCATCAATAATTTTGAGAAGTGATATTTGATATACATAATGTATGATTAATTGTCTATTTTATCTATCAAATATCACTTTTTAAAATTATTAGTGACTATTGAACAAAAAAGTCACAAAGTCTGGTAATACTGCACTCTAATGCTGTACCATAGCCTCCTAAACTAGATGCCTGTCGCGTGGCTCGGAAGCTTGGCAACAATTGAAGCGGTAGACAGCGCCACCTGATTCAGATTGGGCGACTTTTTTATTCAACAGACACCAAAAATTTTTAAAAATGGGATGTGATATACATAAAAGGCGAATAGAATCGAAGAAACGTCGGCTATATGTATCATATATCACTTCTTAAAATTATTGGTGACATTTGAATTAAAATTGTCACGCAATTTGTACCAGGTGGCATTGTCTACCGCTTCAACTGTTGCAAAGTTTCCGAGCCACGCGACAGGAATCTAGTTTAGGAGGCTATGGCTGTACAAGGTATGCTTTATTAAAATGAAACACTTATTATATTTATTACATTTGTTATATTTGTTATATTTGTTACTTATTATATTTGTTATTTAAATATTTAAACGATCGAAAATTCTTCCTTTAACTTTTATGAGACATAAAATCGGCAACCATCGTATAGGAACAAAAAACTCTAGCATAATAACCATACCTTTTGAATAATTTTCTTTAACTGAATAATAGATCTTCAGTGAAAGATATTTTAATGACTTATCACACGCATTTAAATACTTCATTATGGAGTATTGTAATAATTAAATCAACAATCTTACAAAATACTCATCCAAATATTTTGGAGAAAATAAATGTATTATAAACTAAAATATTGTAAAAATAATCATAAGACAATCCGGAATTCGAAACTAAATAAACTGTCTTGCTTTAACTTCTGAATGACTTACGCAAAATATAAGGCAATTATACTTATGAAAAATGTAACGTCAGTCACATACAGAGATAATTCTGCTTCCAATAATATTTTCTACCAACAATCACTATCCTATTCAATCATAAACTTGGCAGAGAATATGCCGTTAAAAATTCTGTATGGTGATACTGGTGGCGAAAAAAGAGGCAATATTTTCCTTTTGTGTGACTGATGTCACCTTCTTTAGAGCCCCTAAATAAAATAATAGGCCGGTGCATCACCGCCATTTTTTTGCCTCCGAAAAGGACAGCATTCCCGCTTGGCGTCCTTATCACTTCCCTAATGATTTTAAGAAATCTTGATCTGAAGCTAATCCGGTCAAGATAAGAGCAATAAGCAACAATAATATTCCTAAAAACACATGTCTTTCACAATACATTCTCAGGATGTCATTTTATTCTGAGGATATCCTATGGATGCACTGGGGTAAGATGTGTTGTTAGGGCGGTTTCTGTTTATTTTACAAAATGTCGCCAAAACTCAAATACACAGTAATAGAAGGTTTGTGAACACTTTATATTCACTTTTTGAATGATTATAGCTGTTTATCGCTAAACAAAATTTCATATCATAGTTTACTTAGCTAAAATTATGAAAATATAATAAAAGAAGTTACTCTGAAGTAACGTAAGCCGATAAAAAAAATGTTTGTCGTTTGTTTATCAGAGAAACGCGCTGGGTACATGTGGCAACCCTAAGGCAACAAAATATCTGATGCGCCAGCTCGTATATATAGGAGCCTTAACCTTCTTGCATGGAATCACCCAAATCCAAACTTTCATCACTCTACTGATCAACTTTCATCATTCTACTGAAAAGGAACAACGAAATACCAAAATGTTTTCAGTACGCACTTGCAAAAGTTCTTTCCTCACCTTTTTTTCAAAGATAAAACAACTATCATATCGGAACCAAATAATTTGCTACAATAACCCATAGCTACCAATTTTTTAATTTATTCCGGAACCGCTCTTTCGTAAAAAAGAGTAACCGCTCTTTTTTCATACCGGTATTCTTTGAAAATTAAATTTCTTCAAATTTAATCGTAATTATATATTGAAGTAAATTTCTGTACAAAGAATACGGTGTGATAAAAGGGTGGGTACTAACAACATTCCGGCATAAATTAAAAAGTTGGCAGCTATGGAATAACCGCGAGCTTTCAAAAAAGTTTTTCGATCCATAATTTAATAATAATGTGCCACATCAATAAAATTATTTTAATATCTTAAGGAAAATGAATTTTTCTGATATTTCACCACAATCAAAACACAGAGTTGCTAAGTTTATTAAAATCACACAATCAACTGTGGAAGAAAATCATATTTATTGAAATTTTATTTTTCCGACTGAGTGAAAATAATGCCTGGACCGGGAGTCGAACCCCGGATCTTTGACTTGTGTGATTTTAATAAAAAAATGATTGTGTGATTTTAATTAAAAAAAAAAAAATGTATTTCTTTCTCCCATTGTTTAATGGTGTTTTCCATTTCCTGCGGCTTATTTCTGTTGAGCTATCTACATGATAGACCAGAGATATTTCTGCCTAAAGGTTGTCTGAGTGAGTAATGCTGACCGGGGTGTCGGCCTGGATAGCTCAATTGGTAGAGCTTTGACCTTGTAAGTCAAAGATCCGGGGTTCGACTCCCGGTCCAGGCATTATTTTCACTCAGTCGGAAAAATAAAATTTCAATAAATTTGCTAAGTTTAATTTATTCCGGAGCATTTTTAGACACGCCTTTTTCTATACCACTTTTATTATAAGAATATTTTTTCTTATTTTATAATAGGTACATATTATAGAAAATTATTTTATAAATTAAGTGGCGTGAAATAAAGACGCGATTAAAAATACCTTGCAATAAATTAAGGAACTTAGCATCTCCTAAAATATCGATAATATAACAAAATACTATTCCCTATGACATGGATAAGACTCAAAAGATTATTAAAGCATAGTCTCTTAAACTAAATGCCTGCCGCGTGACTAGGAAACTTGGCAACAGTTGTAGCGATAGACAGCGCCACCTGGTACAGATAGTGAGACTTTTTTATTCAACAACCACCAAAATTTTTTTTAAGTGGAATGTGATCTGTAGTGATAAGTATAAAGGATTTAAGTCCAAAAATGTCGATTTTGAGTTAAGTACATAGTCAGACTCAGAAAAAAATTCTCTATCGATTGGTATAAAGGATTTAAATCCTTGGCATTTAGTCTTTGAGAAAATCCATTGGTGAAAAAAGATTCAAGTTAGAAATTTAGCATTAATCTTTAGAATAAAATATTTAATTCAATTTTTTCCCTTTATTAAATGAAGATTGACAATCACTGAAGGGTATTAAGGGTATAAATCAACCTAATCCCTTTTTCCTAATCGATTCTTCTGATTGGTTTTTAGTTAGTTTACTTTAACTTTATTTTTCGTTTCCTGAAAAATCAAGAATATGGACTTAAATCCTTTATACTTATCAGTACAGATATATAAAAGGCAAATAGAATCGAAGAAACGTCAATTATATATATCATATATCTCTTCTTAAAATGATTGGTGACAGTTGAATAGAAAAGTCGCGCAATCTGTATCAGGTGGTGTTGTCTACCGCTTCAACTGTTGCCAAGTTTCCGAGCCACGCGACAGGCATCTAATTTTGGAATCTATGATTAAAGTAAACACAAAGCAGCCAGACATTCGAAATTAACAAAACGAGTTGTGCTAAGAATATTTTATCGAAATGAAATATTTAAACATTTTAAAATTTGTTACTTAATATTTTTAAATTCTTAACCCTCAACCCTCGACATATTTTTCTATTTTAAATAGTAAACTTCGCCTTTTGGTGTTTCTATGTTAAACGTATTACACAATTGCTAAGTTCCTTAATTTATTCGGGAGTACTTTTAGCCCCGCCTTTATTTCACACCACTTTACTTATAAAGTAATCTTCTATATTATATAACTAGGATAATATATATATTCTTATAAAAATGTAGTATGAAAAAAAAAAAAAAAAAAAAAAAGGTGGGCTAAAAATGCTCTGAAATAAATTAAGAAACTTGGACACCTTGAGTTAATTACGTGACATTTTTTTTTTTTTTTTTTTTTTTTTTATTTCACCATAGAAACAACATTGGTCTGCTAAGGGTTGTATACTTATATGTTTCAACGTTTATTATTTCCTAAACTTTTGTGAGACATAAAACAACAACCATCAAATTAGAACAAAAAATTTTTACATCATATCATACGCATCTGAGTAGTTTTCTTTAACTCAATAATAAATCATCAGTGCAAAAAAATTAATGGCTTAATTTCACGCATTAAAATATTTTTTTTAATAGGATTTTACAATAATCAAAACAACAATCATGCGAAATACTTTTTAAAATGTTTTGAAAACGACAAATCAAAATAGTGTAAAAATAATCGCAAAACACTCAGGTATTCAAAAGTAAATAAATTGACTTGGCACGCTTTCAGAATAAATCATATAAACCATTTTAAATGACTTTCACCGCTTTACTAGAATGCAAAAGAATGTTGAAATGATATAAATATGAAAGTTTTTCAGAGATAAATCAGCTATCATATCGAAACCAAATTCTTTGGTATTGTAATCATAACCGTGCCCTTTCAAAAAAGTTTCCACACTTCAATAATAATCTGTCACATTAATACAAAATGCGTTAATGCCTTAAACACACGAATTTTTTCTGAAGTTTTACCATGATCAAAACAACAATCTTACATAATACTCTTCTCAATGTTTTGGAAAAAGACAAGTTAAAAGATTATAAAAGTAATCACAAGACAGCCAGGCATTCAAAACTAAATAAAATGTGTTGCCACGCCTTCTTCATAACTCACGAAAAATATTTAAAAAAAAACTTTCACCACTCTAATGGTGTACAAAGAGGTGTTTTTATTGAGACGGCCGAAAACTTCAAATAAAAGTCAAGAATGTTATCTTTGCTTTGTCGATTGCGGTGAAACTTGGTGGTCAGAATTGACCGTTCTTCTCATAACAGGGTCCTCTGACCCAGAACTGTCATTCTTTCCGTCACTAACACCCTCGTGTAGAATAAGTCTTTTATTCTTTTTATTGCCGTGTAAAAGTGCGTTATTCTCTAATGAAGGCGATAGTGAAAGCATATCCTGACGAAATAGAGAAAAGATATGTTAGTTGTTATGTTATTTAGATTTAGAACATTAACCTTGTTTCGGTTTCTTCTTTTCTTTACATAATCTTTAATTTATCTACAATTTTTATTGAGAAATTTTTTGAAAAAGAGTTATTAAAGTCACATAATTGCCAACTTTTCTGGTTTTCCCGGAAGATGTATTACCACTAATTTTTAATAGAAATTTTTATTAACAGTTTTCAAGCAATAACCCACGACAAATTTTATTGGGAAATGCTAGTAAAAAATAGTAGTGGATATTCATTAAAAAAAAAAGTTGATTTTTTTTTTTTTCTTCTTTTTTTTTTTTTTTTAAATTAAAGCATGAAAACAAGTATTTTTTTTAAATAGTGGTGCCTGTTCAGCTCAATGTAAATTAGATTACCATTGCTACCATTATTTTCTAATAATAACCATTTTCTACATAAAGTCCAGAATTCCTATTATAAATAACTTCAAAAGTATTGTTTAAAAAGCTAATGACCATATAGCACATGTTCTACTCAGCCCATCTTCAGAAAAAAACGCTTCTAAATCATTAGAATTTTAAATATTTTATAGAGAAATTGTAAATGAAATAGTTTGAGAACACACTCTGTTTATGCAAAAAAAAAAAAAGCCCAGGGTGGATACTGGACAAAATCGAAATGATGGAAATGATTCATGAAACATTTGTATTAAGTCCAAAACAACAACAACTCGCCGTACCAGTGTGCAACACGTTCTGTAATGCACCTAGTTTGCGATATTTTTGTGTATTCCAACGCACACTATGCTCTCTCTTGGTTGAAAATCGTCATTTTGAATAGCAATACCAGTGCTGGTGATTACACATCTTAGAAGCATGCCTAGTAATATTTATAATTTATTCCAGAGTATTGTTAGCACCGTCCTTTATTTACCACTAGATTTTTTAAAGAGCATTTTTCTTCATATTTCACCGTAATTACATATCGAAGAAATTTTCTTTTTAAGTGCATTGCACCACAGTTTGAGAAATTTTTTGTGTATTCAAACGCACAGTCTGCTTTCCCTTCACAGGAAGTCGCTATTTTGAATAACTTTTCTGGTGGCGATTACATATTTAGAAGCATACCTAATAACATTTTTAGTTTATTCCGAAGTATAGTTGGTAATTTTTTTCTTTTCTTTTTTAAACTACTTTTTTTAAAGAGCATTTTTTTTCTTACTTTATCATAATTACATATTGGAGAAACTTTTTCATTAAACAAAGTTTCGGAGGAATAATATAAGAAGAGAACACGACGCCATGCGTTTTTATTGTGAAATTATGTAATATAAATAATGCGAGACGAAAGTCAGCGTAACTGTATGTCTCAAAACTGTCAAATAAATGTCAAATGAATAAAATAACACAGTACTAGTCAATGTTTTGGTCGGTTCAATATGGCTTCTGCGGTAGCTTTGGCGGCTATTCTAGCAACCATCTTAGGTAGACAACAGTTAACTTCATCTGCCCTGCATGCTGATACGCCGTATGGGAACTCATCTTATATAATTCCTCCAAGACACAAAGTGGTGTGTAAAAACGGCAGGTACTAACAATGATCCTGAGTAAATTACAAATGTCACCAGCTTCTAGGAATGATATAAGAGCAGTTGGTATAGGGTAGGTGCTCCAGTGATTGACATGCTCCCGTAATTGTCATTTATTCCGAAATAATTAATAAATAATAAAAAAATAAAAGCACATGTTTTACATATAAGAGTTTTAACATTGTATGTCAAATACTAAAGCATAGAGTGTCAATAACTGCTAAAATGAAAAACTAGCAGTGTCAAACACTGGAGCACAGGAGGCTAATTGCTGGTAAAATGAAAAACTGACAGTATCAATTACTGGAACATTGAGTAAGTGTAAAATAAAAATCCTTAAAAAAAAAAAAAATATCAAATGCATATATTTTAATATGTATGTGGTTCTGAAAGTATTTCATAATCATACCATATATATTAACTTAAGATTTCCAAAAATAGTTTCTGATTACTAAAACATTAAACACATCCGAAACTGCTCTAAAAGTGTCAATCACTGGAGCACTTACCCTACGACGCATCAGCATGCAGGGCAAATGAAATCAATTGTTGTTTAATCAAGATGGCTGCCGGAATAGCAACCAAGGCTACCGCACAGAAGAGTCATACTGAGTCTAGTAAAACACTGGCTAGTACTGTGTTATCTTATATATTAAAAAAATTTATGAAAACTAAAGTCAGTCCGTCTGGCCGTTCTATCCGGCCGATTTCCTTCATTTTTTTTTAAATGAAAGGTATTTAGACACAGATATGTCATCAATCATTGAAATTTACTCAACTCCCACCTTACTCAAGTTATACTCAAACGCGATTCTTCCCTGTACATTTCTTATGGGACACATTCACTCAAGCAATTCGAATTCTCATAGCTCCTCTTCTAATGAATGGATCTTGATCGTTTCACTCTCAGAACACTCAGTGGATCAAGCTCTTTCTTTTGAGCTATTAACTGCATAAATTCGTTGAGTTTGAGGAAAGTTATGCGTGCACAATCAAATTTACATTCAATTTTTTCAAGATTTTCCTTCACTCAAACCTCTATAACTAGAGTTCTAATTAACGTAGGCTGTTGACACAAATCTAAGAACACTCAATGGATCAAGCTCTTTCTTTTGAGCTATTAACTGCTTAAATTCGTTGAGTTTGCAGAAAGTTATGCGTGCAGAATCAAATTTACATTCAATTTTTTCAAGATTTTCCTTTACTCAAACCTCTATAACTAGAGTTCTAATTAACGTAGGCTGTTGACACAAGTCTAAGAACACTCAGTGGATCAAGCTCTTTCTTTTGAGCTATTAACTGCTTAAATTCGTTGAGTTTGAGGAAAGTTATGCGTGCAGAATCAAATTTACATTCAATTTTTTCAAGATTTTCCTTTACTCAAACCTCTATAGCTAGAGTTCTAATTAACGTAGGCTGTTGACACAAGTCTAAGAACACTCAGTGGATCAAGCTCTTTCTTTTGAGCTATTAACTGCTTAAATTCGTTGAGTTTGAGTAAAGTTATGCGTGCACAATCAACTTTACATTCAATTTTTTCAAGAATTTTTCAAGATTTTCCTGCGTTTGGTGTAAATCAATTATTTGAAAAAAAAATCTATATATTAATTTGAAACATGTTTTTGTCTGTCTCCACTATATTGAGAGAACTACTTGGTGTAAAAATTTGGTTGAGGTGTCTAAAGAAAGGTCTTGGTCTCTAGATGTGCTATGAAAAGAGAAAAATAAAAAAAAGTCGAACGGGGGGGAAACGGGTTAAAAACACGTTTACGAGCTTAACTAAGCTCCAAATTACTTCACGGTGAAGAAATTTCACATATGGGGACTAGAGTCGAATACTAAAAAATCATTTTCTGCGAATTTGGAATTTTCGATTTTAAAGGGGTAAAGTAGATTTGGAGGGGAGGGAAAGGGGGGAAATTAGTTTGAGAGGGAAATCCGTTCTAGACCCACACATGTAGCACCTCATTTTAAAGGTCTTGAAATTTCATGTCGATTGGGGATGTTTGTATACAATATAGTGCGACCCCTGGTGGTGAAAAATGGAACTTGGTGATTTTGCTGCAGACCTATCATGTTACATCTTATTTTAAAAGTATTGGTATTTCCTGACCATTGGTGATGTTCGTTCAGAAAACACTGCGCCCCTAGCGGCGGAAAGTGCAACTAAAGGATTTTACAGTTGACACCACCATGTGACACCTTATTTAAAAGGTCTTGAAAATCCAAGGCGATTGGTGATAGAGGTCTTGAAATTTCATGTTGATTGGGGATGTTTGTATACAATATAGTGCGCCCCCTGGTGGTGAAAAATGGAACTAGGTGATTTTGTATTAGACCCTATCATGTTATATCTTATTTTAAAGGTCTTGGTATTTCCTGACCGTTGGTGATGTTCGTACTGAACACACTGTGCCCCCTGGCGGGAGAAAGTGCAAATAAAGGATTTTGCAGTTGACACCACCATGTGACACCTTATTTCAAAGGTCTTGGAAGTTCAAGGTGATTGGTGATGTTCGTATACAACATACTGCGGCTCCTGGTGGAGGAATGTGAATTTTGCAGCGCGTGCGTAGCATACCTGCTATACGGTGCCGAAGCCACAGGCGGCGGAAACGCGATTCAGAGGTTCGTTCGGTTCAAGATTAATTTTTAATAATTTTTTCATGTTATTAGCGACCCGCATATACGCTGCCGCAGGCACCGGGGTCACGAGCCTGAGTTTCGTTCGGTTTGAGGTAATTTTTTTTGTAACATATGATTATTTGTTTCGAAATGCTTTCATTTAAAAATAGAAATTCAAACAAAATAGAGTTAAAGATATTAAATCATACAAATTTAAAGTTCATATAAGGTTATTATCATGGGCCCGGGCAACGTCGGTCGGGTTCATTTGGTTCCAGGTTAATTTTTGGGGATTTTTTCATGTTATTAGCGGTCCGTGTATGCGCTGCCGCAGGCACCGGGGTCACAAGGTTCAGTTTCGTTGGGTTCGAGGTAATTTTTTTGTTACAGCTGATTTTTATTTATTTATTTATTTTTTAATTTTTTTTTTTTTTTTTTTTTTTTTTTTTGTGATGCTATGCTATGCTTTTAACAAAATAGAGTTAAAGATATTAAATCATACAAATTTAAAGTTCATATAAGGTTATTATCAAGGGCCCGGGCAACGTCGGTCGGGTTCATTTGGTTCCAGGTTAATTTTTGGGAATTTTTTCATGTTATTAGCGGTCCGTGTATGCGCTGCCGCAGGCACCGGGGTCACAAGGCTGAGTTTCGTTGGGTTCGAGGTAATTTTTTTGTTACAGCTGATTTTTATTTATTTATTTATTTATTTATTTATTTATTTATTTTAATTTTTTTTTTTTTTTTTTTTTTTTGTGATGCTATGCTTTTATTTAAAAATAGAAATTCAAACATAATCGAGTTAAATATATAAAATCATAGCAATTTAAGGTTCATTTAAGGTTATTATCATGATCCCGGGCAACGCTGTCGGGTTCGTTTGGTTCCAGATTAATTTTTGACAGTTTTTTTTATGTTATTAGCGGCCGACGTATGCGCTGCCGCACGCACCGGGGTTACAAGGCAGAGTTTCGTTCGGTTCAAGGTAATTTTTTTGTTACATCTGATTATCTTTTTCGCGATGCTTTTATTTAAAAATAGAAATTCAAACAAAATCGAGTTTAGGATTTAAAATCATACAAATTTAAGGTTCATTTAAGGTTATTATCATAGGCCCGGACAACGCCGGACGGGTCAGCTAACATGTAGTCATAGTATTAAACGAAATAGAAAATAAAAGATAGCAACTGTTTACTTGGAGTCAGTTTGACGTCACCATTGAGAGTACTTTGTAGAAAGTGGTGTCGTATATAGTATTTCTATTTATAAGCATTTTTCCGAATTCCTTTTTTAAAGTGAAATGTCATAAATTATATTAGATGTTTTAACTTGAAATACATTTAAATAATGATGCGACGATTTTTGAAACATTACGGTCAATAAAGTGACCGTCGAATTCGACGGGTTCCAACTAGTTTTATTTATTTGACACTATGAGATCTATAGTTACAATGGCTTTCGTCTCGAATGATCCATATTACATATTTTCACAATAACAATGCAGAATTTCTTATATAATTATGTTATTTTATATATATAGTAATTCATATAGATCTGTCGTAACCATGTTATCTACCAAAGAATTTTGATGCCAAAAAAAAGTTTTGCCATCAACCATTAGAGAGTATGAAACTCGGCAATAGTATAATAAAATAGAACTATTGCGAAAAATGATGAATATTCTGAATGACGAAATTTATGTGACTTTAATTGTTAGAAAAAAAAAATATTAAAGCAAGTAGGATAACTTTCCACACATAAGTTATATTACACATATCTTTGTGCATCTGGTATATTTCCCTAATTTATTTAAAGTATAATTTTCATAATCGATTGCTTTGTTATTATTATGATGTATATACTGCTATTATACACGCTATAACAAAAAAAAAAAAAAAAAAAAAAAAACGATGCACCAAGAAGTGGGGACAAAAATTGGTAGATGGGGTGGAATGGGTGGTCCGAATAGGACAAAAATTGGTAGATATGATGTACATGTGGCGAAAATCAAATGATTACAGTTTCAGAAAATTTGAATGATTTAATCAAGAGAAAGGGCCTCACAAAGTAAACAGGAAAATAACGAGCTGGTTCACTTCTAGCCTTTATGTATGCAGTTATTCGGCTTGGTATTAATTGATAGAGTTGGCGGATGTGCTCCTGTGAAGTATCGTGCCAAATTCTGTCCAATTGTTGCGTTAGATTGGTAAAATCCCGAGCTGGATGTAGGACCCTTTTTATGATGCTCCAAACGTCCTCAGTGGAAGAGAGATCCGAGGACTGAGCTTAACCCCACTGAGCCGCCTATTAAGAGTATTTGAAGTCACTGAAGTACCAGTTGCACGTAAAATCGATGATAATGATGAATTGGTGCTTGATTCCATTAAAACCTGTATGTATATCAATTTGTGTCCAGTTTGCATTACTTCTTGGTGCGTCACTTTTTTTGTTATACAGTATATTTGAGGAAAATTGTTTAAGTTGATTTTAGTTAATTAATTAATTAACAAATTAATTAATAAATTTTACGTAATTCATAGATATATAATTCTTTAAAAATCGCTATTTATCCCCCCCCCCCAAAAAAAAAGAAGAAGGAGGAGGAAAAAAAGAAAAAAAAAGAAAAAAAAAAGAAAGAAAGAAAAGAAAAGTAAAATTGAAACTGTATCTGGAATTCTTCATTCACATCTATTACATAAATTGTTGATAAATTTTACAAGTTAAATTATCTGTGTGCATTCACTCGGAAAAAGACAGCCATTAGAGAGTAAACTTGCCGTCTTTCCCCAAATGAAAAGGAATATTTTTGTCCCCGCAATAATCAATCTATGTCTTATACTCACGGAAGAAGAGTCTATAGGAATTAAAACGAGATAGGGCAGCGAGCGCGGGAACAGAAGCTTCCTTTTCCGCATTAATTCAGCCGAGTCCGGGAAAGCGATTCGATTGCCGCCTGGTGTAGTATCTTTGAAACTTATCGGAAGAAAGGGAAAGTTCGCCCCTTCGGCTTCAGTCATCATCCGATTTCCGAGAACGACCAATGAACGAACAGCCAGAAATGTAAAAACGCACTGATTGACGAATTTTCAAGATCTGGTCGCCCTCTATCTGTAAGATGAAAATTACTACCTTTCCGTAACATTCGTAATACATCCTACTCTTTTAATCCGTGCTTATACTATATATATGTCTTACTTGATTGTTGATAAATTTTACAAGCTAAATTATCTGTGTGCATTCACTCGAGGAAAGACAGTCATTAGAGAGTGAACTGGCCGTCTTTCCCCAAATGAAAAGGAATATTTTTTTCCCCGCAATAATCAATCTATGTCTTATACTATATATATGTCTTACTTGATTGCCTTTGCGATTACGATTTAGGCGCAATGTTTTTCCAGACGTGTCATCTCCTCTTATATCATTCCTCCAACGTCACTAGGTGTGCTAGAATTTTTCGCTGTTGCTAGATACAACTTCTGAACTTGTATTTTCCCGATATATATGCATTTCTCAAATAAATTCGTTGTATAAATAATCAAGACTTGTCGAGTTCCTAAAACTTAACGCGCGTGTCATTATATTGTTACCACTATTTCCCAAAAGAAATTTTTGCTGATTGTTTTAATATTATAATATTATTTTTAAAATGTTAAAATAATAAAAACTATGGAGTAAAAATAACAAAAACCATGTCAAATTTTAGGAACGTTGCGAAGCTTGAAATTGTACGCTATTAATTCCTTTGTCCCATTCAGTTTAATCCATAGGTGTCAACGTTTTAATTTATTCCGGAGTATTTTTAGCCCCGCCTTTATTTCGCACCACTTTATTTATAGAAAAATTTTCTTTAATATATAACTTCGATTTAAAAAAAAAGAAAAAAATTCTTTAAATAAATAAGTGTATGGAATAAAGACGGGGCTAAAAATACTCCGGAATAAATTAAAATATTGGCATCTATGAGTTTAATCACTCAGTATACCTTGCACAGCTGCCAGATTTTACTTTTATATATATATACCGGAAAATTTTAAATATATTTCTTATCAGTTTTCTGCGGTTAAACTTCATGTTTCTTTTTCTTTTTTTTTTTTTTTTTCCTTTCTATTTTCTGTCTTAAAACATATGATAAAGCACTGCTTACCTGTAGTAAAACTCGCACAACTGCGTTTCAGGTGGATAATTTTCGGGATAAGAATGTATTTTTTTTTTTTTTTTCATGTGTGTACATTGAGACATTTCATATACATTTTTTCATGACATAAACTCTAAATTCATATTTTTTGACTTGTGCCTCTTTTCTTGCCGAAGTACGCAGAGGTGCCAACATTTTAATTTATTCCGGAGCATTTTTAGCCCCGCCTTTAAATCATATCACTTTTTTTCTTATGAGCAATATTTCTTATTTTATCGTAGTTATATATGGGAGAAAAATGTTTTATAATTAAAATGGTGCGAATTAAAGGCGGGGCTAAAAATACTCCGGAATAAATTAAAATGTTGGTAACTATGGGTATGCTATGTCATTGAACTCAAACACTCTCTTTTTAAATATCACTTGGGCGTTACCTCAGAACAACTCAAACCAATTAAATTTAAAACTCCCTACTGAATACAATACCTTAAGCACCCCTAAAGCACTTTACCGATATGTTACAAACAGTATTTCATCTCGGAACAAAGTGGATCATCTGCTAACCTTGGTAATGCTTCAAATGCTCTCTTCTCGCTATTCAGAATGCGTGACCTTAAGCGGAGTCCATTTTAAGCATCTGAAGAAGCCCTCATTTGTATGCAATTCATCACTTTCCCGAATACGCAACGAGGAAAAAATAGTAGCAAAATAGTATCCTTAAATAAAATTGAATAAAATAGGTGTTTTAAATTCAATGCCTGCTTGTGAATCGACTGATCAAAAGCCTCGCTGTTCCATTTTTATTACTCAGTGCTGAGAAGTTAATTTCTATTTATCCTATTATATTATAATTGCCAAGTCCGATTTCGGTGGAAGATTTCATACCAGAAATTTTCTCCAGCAATTTTCCTTTTATTGAATCATTAAATAATAATAATAATAATAACTAGTTGGAACCCGTCGAATTCGACGGTCACTTTATTGACCGTAATGTTTCAAAAATCGTCGCATCATTATTTAAATGTATTTCAAGTTAAAACATCTAATATAATTTATGACATTTCACTTTAAAAAAGGAATTCGGAAAAATGCTTATAAATAGAAATACTATATACGACACCACTTTCTACAAAGTACTCTCAATGGTGACGTCAAACTGACTCCAAGTAAACAGTTGCTATCTTTTATTTTCTATTTCGTTTAATACTATGACTACATGTTAGCTGACCCGTCCGGCGTTGTCCGGGCCTATGATAATAACCTTAAATGAACCTTAAATTTGTATGATTTTAAATCCTAAACTCGATTTTGTTTGAATTTCTATTTTTAAATAAAAGCATCGCGAAAAAGATAATCAGATGTAACAAAAAAATTACCTTGAACCGAACGAAACTCTGCCTTGTAACCCCGGTGCGTGCGGCAGCGCATACGTCGGCCGCTAATAACATAAAAAAAACTGTCAAAAATTAATCTGGAACCAAACGAACCCGACAGCGTTGCCCGGGATCATGATAATAACCTTAAATGAACCTTAAATTGCTATGATTTTATATATTTAACTCGATTATGTTTGAATTTCTATTTTTAAATAAAAGCATAGCATCACAAAAAAAAAAAAAAATAAAAAAAAAATAAATAAATAAATAAATAAAATAAATAAATAAATAAATAAAAATCAGCTGTAACAAAAAAATTACCTCGAACCCAACGAAACTCAGCCTTGTGACCCCGGTGCCTGCGGCAGCGCATACACGGACAGCTAATAACATGAAAAAATTCCCAAAAATTAACCTGGAACCAAATGAACCCGACCGACGTTGCCCGGGCCCTTGATAATAACCTTATATGAACTTTAAATTTGTATGATTTAATATCTTTAACTCTATTTTGTTAAAAGCATAGCATAGCATCACAAAAAAAAAAAAATAAAAAAAAATAAATTAAAAAATAAATAAATAAATAAAAATCAGCTGTAACAAAAAAATTACCTCGAACCCAACGAAACTGAGCCTTGTGACCCCGGTGCCTGCGGCAGCGCATACACGGACCGCTAATAACATGAAAAAATCCCCAAAAATTAACCTGGAACCAAATGAACCCGACCGACGTTGCCCGGGCCCATGATAATAACCTTATATGAACTTTAAATTTGTATGATTTAATATCTTTAACTCTATTTTTTTTGAATTTCTATTTTTAAATGAAAGCATTTCGAAACAAATAATCATATGTTACAAAAAAAATTACCTCAAACCGAACGAAACTCAGGCTCGTGACCCCGGTGCCTGCGGCAGCGTATATGCGGGTCGCTAATAACATGAAAAAATTATTAAAAATTAATCTTGAACCGAACGAACCTCTGAATCGCGTTTCCGCCGCCTGTGGCTTCGGCACCGTATAGCAGGTATGCTACGCACGCGCTGCAAAATTCACATTCCTCCACCAGGGGCTGCAGTATGTTGTATACGAACATCACCAATCACCTTGAACTTCCAAGACCTTTCAAATAAGGTGTCACATGGTGGTGTCAACTGCAAAATCCTTTATTTGCACTTTCTCCCGCCAGGGGGCACAGTGTGTTCAGTACGAACATCACCAACGGTCAGGAAATACCAAGACCTTTAAAATAAGATATAACATGATAGGGTCTAATACAAAATCACCTAGTTCCATTTTTCACCACCAGGGGGCGCACTATATTGTATACAAACATCCCCAATCAACATGAAATTTCAAGACCTCTATCACCAATCGCCTTGGATTTTCAAGACCTTTTAAATAAGGTGTCACATGGTGGTGTCAACTGTAAAATCCTTTAGTTGCACTTTCCGCCGCTAGGGGCGCAGTGTGTTCTGAACGAACATCACCAATGGTCAGGAAATACCAATACTTTTAAAATAAGATGTAACATGATAGGTCTGCAGCAAAATCACCAAGTTCCATTTTTCACCACCAGGGGTCGCACTATATTGTATACAAACATCCCCAATCGACATGAAATTTCAAGACCTTTAAAATGAGGTGCTACATGTGTGGGTCTAGAACGGATTTCCCTCTCAAACTAATTTCCCCTCTTTCCCTCCCCTCCAAATCTACTTTACCCCTTTAAAATCGAAAATTCCAAATTCGCAGAAAATGATTTTTTAGTATTCGACTCTAGTCCCCATATGTGAAATTTCTTCACCGTGAAGTAATTTGGAGCTTAGTTAAGCTCGTAAACGTGTTTTTAACCCGTTTCCCCCCCGTTCGACTTTTTTTTATTTTTCTCTTTTCATAGCACATCTAGAGACCAAGACCTTTCTTTAGACACCTCAACCAAATTTTTACACCAAGTAGTTCTCTCAATATAGTGGAGACAGACAAAAACATGTTTCAAATTAATATATAGATTTTTTTTTCAAATAATTGATTTACACCAAACGCAGGAAAATCTTGAAAAATTCTTGAAAAAATTGAATGTAAAGTTGATTGTGCACGCATAACTTTACTCAAACTCAACGAATTTAAGCAGTTAATAGCTCAAAAGAAAGAGCTTGATCCACTGAGTGTTCTTAGACTTGTGTCAACAGCCTACGTTAATTAGAACTCTAGTTATAGAGGTTTGAGTAAAGGAAAATCTTGAAAAAATTGAATGTAAATTTGATTCTGCACGCATAACTTTCTGCAAACTCAACGAATTTAAGCAGTTAATAGCTCAAAAGAAAGAGCTTGATCCATTGAGTGTTCTTAGATTTGTGTCAACAGCCTACGTTAATTAGAACTCTAGTTATAGAGGTTTGAGTGAAGGAAAATCTTGAAAAAATTGAATGTAAATTTGATTGTGCACGCATAACTTTCCTCAAACTCAACAAATTTATGCAGTTAATAGCTCAAAAGAAAGAGCTTGATCCACTGAGTGTTCTGAGAGTGAAACGATCAAGATCCATTCATTAGAAGAGGAGCTATGAGAATTCGAATTGCTTGAGTGAATGTGTCCCATAAGAAATGTACAGGGAAGAATCGCGTTTGAGTATAACTTGAGTAAGGTGGGAGTTGAGTAAATTTCAATGATTGATGACATATCTGTGTCTAAATACCTTTCATTTAAAAAAAAAATGAAGGAAATCGGCCGGATAGAACGGCCAGACGGACTGACTTTAGTTTTCATAAATTTTTTTAATATATAAGATAATAATAATAATAATAGACCTATTTCTATTAAAAATAGTGGTGATAAATCTTATTTAAAAATTCAAAATGTTGGGAAGTGTGCTACATGGGCGTCGGTGCAGTGGGGCAAGGGAGGGCTCTTGCCCCCCCCCCCCCCGTGGAAAATTCTAATAGGCATTTTTTTCTTTAACTTTAAAACTATGCTATCAGAATTTTATTAAAAAGCAATTTTTTTTTCACGTTGTGCCCCCCCCCCCCTCCATTTGAAATATTTTCTGGCGACGCCACTGGTATGCTATGGTATATTCCGTATATTTTATGGACAATATATAGTTGGATGCATTTGAATTTAGAGGTTTTTATCGGATATCTGAAAAAATTTGAAAGACTCATTTTGAACTTTAGAAGTGCAAAGAATCTATTATTCCTTATATATTTTAGCGAATATTTTGTCCCAAAGGCAAAAAGGAAAGCAATAACTAATTCAAGAAAAAATTATTTATTAACTCCCAGTAAAAAATAATGCTTAAAATTCTTTGTAACTACAGTGTAAGATTACAATTATTTACTTGCTGACTTTGCCAGCTAGCTAGCCCGAGTACCCCTGAAAATTTTAGCCGTAGAAAGTCCAGCTCGATAGCGGCTGCAGACAGCGGTAAGACATAATAATCAAAAATCTCTATATTTTAATATATCATCGAACAACTAAGCACTACATCTTTTTTAAATAACTCTGAAATGATGAAATAAAGTTTTAAGGAAATTTCTTAACCTAAATATCCAATATTGTAAATATGAAATAGTAAACATACTCAAAATATCGATCACATATTGTTTTAAAGGCCTGAAATTACCTGTAAAGCATGAAACTATAAACATAAATAAACTAAAATTATGATATTAAAAAAATATTTAAAAAAAAGTGAAAATGTCGGAAACTGAACACAGAGCCTTTACACATGCGAAGCAAGCGCTTCATTACTCAGCTACACTCCCGACAGGTGTTATCGCAAAAAATTTTCACATAGTTCACTTTTACAAATGAATTCAAGCGTTTTGAATGGTCGAAAGTACATAATGTAAAAATTTTAATTGTTAAATTACACATGTCTGCAACCAAAAAACTGCAGAAGATTTTTTGACCGTCTCTTATAGATTTTTACTCGATAAAACCAAAAAAGAAAGTAAAAAACTACTATCACGCCTTGTTTAGTTGCAAAACGCCCATTTTTAGTTAAATTTTGCTTGAAATAACAAAAAATTTGGTATCTTAAAACCATAGCCTCCTAAACTAGATGCTTGTCGCGTGGCTCAGAAACTTGACAACAGTTCAAGCGGTAGACAGCGCCACCTGGTACAAATTATGCGACTTTTTTTATTCAACTGTCACCAATAATGTTAAGATGTATATATATAATAGACGTTTCTTCGATACTGGTCGTCTTTTATCAATATTAAATTCCACTTTTTAACATTTTTGGTGGCTGCTGAATAAAAAAGTCGCACAATCTGTATAATTCAACTTTCAGGAGTTGGCACTTCGTCCCTCCTTCTTTTCGAAGAGTTTACTTTAAGGAAGGGGTGCACAAAGTGAAAAGAAGGTTGCCATGAAAATAACACATCAAGCCAATAATTTTTACTTTTCGCTAGCTGAAATCCGTTTTGCCTATTAAAAGGATCATGTGTTAATATTTAAAAATTAATGACACATAAACTAAAAGGAAAAAAAAAAAAAAAAAAAGAATACTTTTCAATAATGCCTGAAATTTCAATAAGCACTAATGCTTTATTTGCATAAAGAATTTTCGAGCAATAAATTTAAACAAGAAAAAAAAAATCGTGCTGTTTGCATGGATTATAAATTATTGTCTACGCATTTTATTTTGTATTTCAGGAAAAAAATAATTTTCTTTGATAACATTTAAAAAATAAAAATGAAAAAAAGTTTTTACGCTGTACTCTTTTTTTTTTTTTTTTTTTTAAGAAAAACATTTTTAAAAATACTGAATAAATAAATGGGAAATTTTATAAAAATAAATTGAGCTGTACGCATAATTTACAGTATTATGTACAAAAGCTCTCAGAATATTTGCATACACATCAGATACGAATATGAAAGATAATTTCTTACATTACTGTTAGAAAGGCTTTTAATGTCTATATATTTTGTCTAAAAATAAAATAAAATAAATAAAATAAAAAATAAAAAGAGAGAGAGAGAAAGAAAGAAAAGAAAAAAATAATAATAATTACAGGAGCGCAGTTCTTTATTTAAATTCTAAATATTTTTCTTTCTTTCTTTTTCTTTTCTTTTCACTTTTTTTTTTTTTTTTTAAGAGAAAGAAAGGTTGGTAGATTGATAGTTTTATTTATGGTGCTAGGTCCAAATTAAGACATAAGGAAAGAAAGAATGAAAAAAAATGAAGAAGAGAAAAAAGACTGCAAACCGAAATTTTGAAATATCGTTTAGACAATCATAACATTTCTCATCGTATTAATAATTAGTTATAATGTAACAAATATTTTTTAATGATATAACGTATTAGAAAGCCCAAAAGTTCTCCTAATTTGGAAATAAGTAAATAGATAATAAACAGTATTTTCGCCAAAATGTCGCAAAACTCGTAAAGATAGCAAACCACCTCCCTTTGCACCCTCAACCGATTTCAAGGTAATAGAATCGTCGCTGCCTACGTCACGCTTGATTGACAGGGGCCAACTCCTGACAGTCGCACTATACCAGGTGGCACTGTCTACCGCTTGAACTGCGTTCAAGTTTCCGAGCCGCGCGACAGGCATCTAGTTTAGGAGGCTATGTTATAATTCATTATACAAGCATGTTTAATAAGTTTCTTACTTTAGAACAGTATTATAAAAGTAAAACTAAAGGTAAAATATGCAGAATTGAAAATGGGGGATGTGGGGGCAGTATTAGGGGAGAAAATGAAAGCATGTTTTAGAGGAGGGGATGGCCAGGGGAAAAAAGAACAAGAACAAGAAAATAGTTTCGCAGGCAAAACTGGTGAACACATAATGTTAAATATATCATAATGTGCTTAATTATGAGAAAGAATATGTTTAGTTTAATGTAATAAAATTGAGGTTTTTTTTTTTTTTTTTTTTTTTCAAACCTTTTATTTTGCAAAAAAAAAAAAAAAAAAAAAAAAAAAAGTCCGTATGTGATAAGTAAAATTGGAAGTCATTTTTGGATTCAGTATTCTCGAAAGCATAAAATTTACTAAAAGAATTTCATGCAGCTGAAAAATGTTCTTTTTTACAGACCTGTGTTACTTATTTTAATGATTTTTCCTGGCGTATATGCAAATTTCTTACTTTCTATTTCTAATGAACCTCTATGCCAAATTTGGTTGAATTCCCATATGTGTATTTCGATATCCCGAGATTATATAAATATTGCTCGTTTAATTATATAAGATGTTCGCTGTTAGACTTTTTAGTGTATTCATGGACATGAAGGTATACAGATTTCTTTAATAACATTGTAAGCTTATTTATTCATTTGTTTGTTTGTTTAATATGTATAATATCTATACAATTTTTGAATAAATGCAATGTCATTTTCAGAAAACTTCACTGGCCTAGGTGATTCCAATCTCATAGTTGCTAACATTTTAATTTATTCTGGAGCATTTTTAGCCCCGCCCTTATTTCGCACTACTTTATTTTTAAAATATTTTTCTCCAATGTATAACTAAACTATGATAAAATAAGAAAAAGTTACTCTTAACACTTTCGCGAACGCTGACGTAGATTCACGTCATTTGAAAATCTGTAAATCCACCTGTGGACGTTTCTTTTGCAATTTGTATGTTATTTATTTCTTAAAAATATACACAATATTCATATTTGTACAATCAATATACTATGGATACAAATATTTTGATTAGAAAGAGTATGATTATATCCAGTTGTAATATAAATGTGAATTCAATAAGTTTTGCTCTGAAAAATTGTAACTGGGGAGAATAACGCCCATAGGCGGACCTTACTGTCAAAAACACAAAAACATGCGGTAGCAAAAGTATTAAAAATATAGTGGTATGGAATAAAGGCGGGGCTAAAACTTCTCCGTAATAAATTGACACTTTCACGACCGCATGTTTTTGTCTTTTTGACAGTTAGGTCTGCCTGTGGACGTTATTCTCCTAAGTTACAATATTTCAAAACGAAATTTTCTATATTCAGATTCACATTACAAATGGATATACATTATAGTTATACTCTTTCTAATCAAAATATTTATATCCATAGGATATTGGATGTAGAAATAGGAATATTATGTATATTTTTTTAGAAATAAATGACATACAAATTGCAAAAGAAACACCCGCTGGTGGAGTTACAGATTTTCAAATGACGTTAATCTACGTCAGCGATCGCGAAAGTATTGAAATGTTGGCAACTTTGGAATCTGCCCTGTTTTCTGCAATTCTTCCCGATTCTGCTTTTCCAAACTTCACAGTTTCCTCTCTCTAACTATACCAGTGCAGCCAGACTTTGTGACTTTTTTATTTAATAGATTCCAATAATTTTGAGATGTGACATTTGATATACATAATCGACGAATCGAATCGAAGAATCGTCGATTATGAATACAAAATATTACTTTTCATCTTCTCAAAATTATTGGTGAGTATTGAATAAAAAAAGTCGAAAAGTCTGGCAATACTGAACGATACTGTGGACTCTTCTCCGGTCTTTTCTTATTTCGCGGTATACAATATAGGATTTTGGTTATCCATCTATCCTCATTTCTTCTGGCAAAGTGTTCAGTCCAGAACTGAAAATAAAAAAATAAATTTAAAAGAGCAAAATTTAAATAAGTGGCGACTTGTTTAATTTTTTTAAGTTCATTCGCCACGTGGCAAGCACTGAGTAAGCCTTTTTGGGTCTACCACCAGGGGAACACAAGCAAAAACTATCAAGAAAAGAGATAAGGGCGATCGACATTATTGAAAAAATCATGTGAATCATCATTTTATTTTTGTTGCAACTATATTGTAGTTTCTATTTATTTTTCAAGGATGCAACCTGTAAATATATTATTAAATGATTTTTAAAATTTTGGGTTTATTTCATATAGAAAACAAGTGTTTATTAACAATGGGGCTACTGAATTGACCCCACATGAAATTCCATGTTTCAACTTTCCACAATGCCACTGAAAGGTTAAAAGATCGGTAGTGATTTGAAAAATAATTATAAATGAGAAAATTATATTATTATTCAGAAGATGAAACTTATTGTAAGGAAATTTTCTCACGCACGTTCGCTTTAATAAACATGTAGGTATTCATAATTTAAATATGTATTTTACAAACTGATGTATTAAGAAATTTTCTTATAACTCTAATGAAGATTTCTATGCATATAATAATTGGAATTTTGAAATTCCTTCCTTAATTTTAAATTAGGTAATCACCCAAACACGATCTACAGCCACTTACCCGCTTGTAACACTAATTTTCTATTGTGTTATCTAGAAATAACATGTAGTAATGCGTTGATACAACCTTTTTTTTTTTTTTTCATGTTTATGTTTCTTAACAAAGCCTTTAAAAAAGTCCTTCGTGTTTCACATTTTTTTCATGTTAACCAGCTTAAATCTAGTTAACGCATTCCTAAATGACAAAACTGAATAACTCGAAATCTTTTCTAGAAAATGAATTAACAAATGTTAGTTTAAAAAGGCATTCTAGTTATAAAAAAAAAATTCAGAATTCATATTAGGAAATGTAATATCTCTTTTCTTATTCTATACTGACATACTTGTGAATCTAATTATCTCTCATAATTCTAACATAATATTGTTGATCATGATTCCATTTCAACCTGCACGCTTTCAGAAAATAAAAGGTATTGCACAAAATACTTAATTTGATTTAGTTGAAATCTCGAAATGAGATTTATCAAAATGTTCGTTTGCTTGACATGGAAATATATTTCTAAAAACTTGTGATCAAATTAAAACGCAATAAAAGCAATTAAATAAAGTTACCCAAAATAAGATACATCATAAAATTTTGCTTGCTTAAAGGCATAGAAATATATTTAAATATTGGGATAAAATATTAGTGCAATTAACGTAATTAAATAAAGATTTACAAGTATCAAATATAGAATTTTCATAACATTTAAAAGCTTCAGATACCATTTTAGCCAGCAAAATTAAAAAGAAAAAAAAAAAAAAATTATCCCAAAAAATGCATAGTTTAATTTAGCTAATTTTACGAATGATACAAATTCATACGAAAACACATTTCCAGCATTTTCCAATTGTAGACCTTAATGTTACTGAATATTTTAGTGTGGCATATAAATATTAATTATAAAACATTGCCATATTCTACAGAAAAACATTTTTCAAGCATATGCATAATAAATATCAATTCCATTTTGATTGGTGCAGTCATACTTGTCAACATAATAATTAACACTTTCGACTTTCGCGACCGCATGTTTTTCTCTATTTGATAGTAAGGTCCACCTGTGGGCGTTAATCTCCCAAGTTACATTTTTTCAGAACAAAATTTACTGAATTCACATTTATATTGACAAATGGATATACATTATAATCATACTCTCTCTAATCAAAGTATTTGCATCCATAGTATATTGATCCTACAAATATGAATATTATATGAATACAAATATGAATATACGAATATTTTTAAGAAACAAATAACATAAAATTGCGAAAGAAATGCCCACTGGTGGAGTTACAGATTTTCAAATGACGTGAATCTGCATCAGCGGTCGCGAAATTGTTAATATTCCGTAGTATTGTTAGCCCCGCCTTCTTTTTCACACCAGTATATTTTTAGAGTATTTTTCTTCTTAGAACTTCCAGAGGTGGCTGAGTGCTGAGTTCTCGAGATCCAATGATGACCCCACACCTCAGCGAACCAGATGTAGGTAGCAGAGATGGATCAGGATCGTGATGGCTTACAAAAAAAAAAAAAAAAAAAAAAAAAATGCAAACATAAAGGGGGACAGTCCGGGACTGGCATAGAAGAAAACATAATTCTGAGCTCATAGAGAAATAGGACAACCTAAAGTGAAAATGACACTTAAAACTAAAATAAAAAATGAAGTTAAATTAAATAACAATAGTGAAAAGAATAATTTAAAGAAAGTTTAAGTATAGCATCACGAATACTTGAACAAATATTTTTTTTTTTTTTTTTTTTTTTTTTTTGCGATCCAGACCTTGCCAAAATTTTTCTTCGTATTTAATTCTAATGGCATTTGGAGAATATTACTTTGAAAATTTACTGGTGTGAAAAAAAGGGCCGAACTAACAACACTACAGAATATTAACACTTTCGCGACGCATGTTTTTGTCTTTTTGACAGTAAGGTCCGCCTGTGGGCGTTATTCTCACAAATTACAATTTTTCAGAACAAAATTTACTGAATACGCATTTATATTGAAAATGGATATACATTATAATCATACTCTCTCTAATAAACTATTTGTATTCATAGTATATTGATTGTACAAATATGAAATTTCCAAAAGATACGCCCACTTTTGGAGTTACAGATTTTCAAATGACGTGAATCTACGTCAGCGGTCGCGGATGTTGGCAAGTATCTGCAGTACAAAATTATTTAAATATTATTTATAGGGCTGTGTCGATTAATCGATTAATCGGTTCGGTTAATCGATCAATGCTTAGTACCGATCAATTTTTTTAATCGAGTTAATCCAATCGATTAATTCGATTAAAAATTTTCAAAATCCGATTAAAATTTTCAAACTACGAATTAAAGTAAAAATATTGTTCTGCCTACAAAATATTTTTTCACATATTTTGCTAACAAACATTCTAAGAAACATCCATCAAATAATGAAAAAGCAAAAAATAAAATAAAATAAAATAAATAAATAAAAATAAAACCTCTCGAAAGAAGTTGTTGCACTTTTGTTGATAGAGAAAAAGGTGGAGGACAGTTATTAAACAAAATGCCGCTGCATGTGCATGCTGGAGCAACACCACCTGTCTGTAGCCGTTGGCTAGGGTAATAGTATTCTCAGAAACAAGAAGCTTTCAAAAAATAGAAATGCTAAAAATTAAAAAAAAAAAAAAAAAAAAAAAAAAGATGAAGGGATTGATATTTTTACTATCCCTCTGATGGGGGAAATGTCAACAGAGTTTCACAGTATCTTCAAGCGTTTATTGTCTGTTCAGAATTGCTGATAGCAACTATTGAAGTAGAAATAGAAAATAACATTCTGTGTTCTAGTCCGAAGACAAAGAAGCCTAGACAAAGAAGAACTAAAATATAAGAATTTGAGATTTTTATGATAATGATATGGATTTTTGAGAATTCATTTAAAAATAGTGACAAGCGAGATGGATAAGAAAAATTAATTTATTTAAAATATTAATAATAATAAATAAAATTGAATAAGTGAAAATATTTATATAAAACTAGCAGGCTTTGCCCGCTTCGCTGGTCACTAAATTTAAAGGAAACTCTTTTCTATATAGCTTTATAAAAATAAAATAAAATACTAAAATTGCTCAAAAGCTCGCTTCGGATCCCTGCTGCCTTCGGTAGCGATTTGGTCATCCGCTAAAACTCGGGCGCTTGTCCCTATTACCTGAGACAATGGTTTACCAATAGGCTTGCATTAAGTCCTTATTAGATAACAGTTTCGAAATAGATAGTATCGAAAAAAAAAATGAAGTATCCCCTTTATATTTGAATCCCAGTTACATATGAACAACACTATACGTGGTGCACATAATATTTGCTTTTACGTTATTTCCTATGTTTATTTTGTTTATCCCCGATCAACCATAAAAATGATAACAATTTCACGCTAAATATTATAATATGCTATGACCGGCTACGTCTGTTGCATGAGACAATTAATTTTTTGTGGTTATTAGTATTCATGGTTTGTAAGCATGATCATAGTACCGCCTTAATATAGCTCTCTTTGGCGACTTTTGAATTTTTGTCACCATTTTAGATTTTATCCCTTGTAAAAATAAGACTTAATACCTTGTAACAATATGCTATGAGCGCTATTTCTGCCATATTTTAGACAACTAAACTTTTAATGGTTATATATATTTCCCATTAAGCATATTTTTATTTTCATTTATTTATTTAAATATTGATGAAATTTGAACTTCAATTTGGTCTAGTGTTGTACAGGCTGTATACTACACGTTTGTGTTTGTGAAAGAAAATTTATAAAATACATACATTAGTTAATTTTAAAAAATCTAATTGTCCGATCGATAAGCTGTTTAATCCGTTGGATTCACAAAAATTGCATCTTTCATTTGGTATCTTATTTGTAACGATACGACTGATATTTCTAATTTTTTTAATTTACTTTCCTCCACGGAGTAATATTAATAGGAGTTGAAGGTCCAATGGGAGAAAGCTACGAAACTGTGATCTAAATTTTTGGTAAATATTGAGGACGCCACTTGTCATTCCTCCCTACCTCGGTGCGGATATACTGTTGTTTTCAATAGAATTTTGCTGGAGTACATTTAAAATTTTTTATTCTAAGCAATTTAATTTCTTTGTAAGTTCTTAAAGCTGCATAATTCAGATGTTTCAAGTAAATGCTTCGTTCCTAGAGTTAAAACAGGCTATGATAGTGATAAGAAAAAAAAAAAAAAAAAAAAAAAAAAAAAGCTCTAGGAGAGAAATAATGTCCGAGTTCGTGTTTTCTGCACCTAAAGTAAGTTTATTTTTTTTCTTTACAAAATTTCATCCATTCTCCTTCCTCCCAATTGTCTGTTTTAGCTAGCTTCGGTTCATAAGAATCGTCATTTTTTAAAAGCTTTCTTTCAAAGTAAAATTAGTATAAAATGGCTCTTAAAAAAAACATGTTGGTTAGAATACTCTATTTAATGAAATTTGCTTTCAATCGAAATTTTTTCAGCTTGATATTATTTTTAAAAAAATAATTAAAACGATACATTTCCTCATTGAATAACATTGCGAAAGCTGGAGAGAAGGAAGGATTGCACTCTGGCGCCATCTGTAAACATTACAAAACAACATCACAAAATTTCAGCGTTACCTTCTTCTCCTGTCTTATTACTCCGTGCTTTCCTCATTTTAAATACATGTAATTTTTATTGTTCACGTTTTTTTTTTTTTTTTCCGTCAAAAAAATAATGATAATTTTTTTGGCAACAATTAAATTAAGGAATAAAATTAAATATTTTAAACATAGAATAATAATAGAGAAGAAGGAGCATGCTAATACTGTCTAACCACCGATTAGGTGGAAAGGTAAACTTCCGGTTTACAGGCGGAAACCGACGAGTCGATTTGTTGGAAGGGGTTCAAGCTGATGCTTGCCACTGAATCATTCAGATGCAGATATTCAAGAATAATTTGTTCATTTTCGATATAATTAGTTTTCAAAAATTTATTATTCTTTTGATTTTGTGCATTTTTTAAAAATAATTAAATATTTATTTTATTAAATAAAATTTAATATTCGTTTAATTATTTTAATGAAAGATTAAGTATATATATTTTATTCATATAAAAAACATGAATCAATCATATTCAGTTTGTAATATACATATGCAATTAAATTAAGAAACACATACATATGAATCATCAAAATATGTAAATTCTGTCTCTCTCCATTCTAATCTGAGATAATTTAAATTAAAAAGTATAAAAACATTTCCTAGTATAATTTGGAATCTTTTGATTTTACGCAATTAAAAAATAAATGCGTTTAATCATTAAAATAAATAAATACATTTTCAATTTGTAACAATTAAAAGCAACTAAATTAATGAACAAATGAAAAGTAAAGATTTCAAAATATATAAATAAAAATATGATGTGAATAAAAAAAAGAAAAAGAAATGACACGGAAATATTTATATTCCTTGTATAGAAAAACATATATTAGAATTTGGAAAATAAATAAATACAAATTTAATTTGAAAATTAATGTAACAACTTACATCTTTTATTCTTATTTATATGTTAATTATTCATTAGAGGAATATTCCGAGTCACTTTCCGTTTCTGTATCGGAATTAACAGAGAAACAAATAGGATCACATAATTCTTCGATAATTCCGTCTTTATCCCAATATTCTTTTTCTAAATTAAGTACGTGTTTGCAGTAATTTTGCCAGTTCTTTTCTGATATACTGCTGATGGCTTCTTCGGAAATTTTTAATAAATTGGACATCGCTAGATCTCCAGTAGCATTGTGATTTCGCACATAATTTTTTAACTCGGCCCATGCATATTCAATAGCATTCAAATCACAATGATATGGTGGGAGGCGCAAAACCGAATGTCCATGCTCTTCCATCAAAGAATCAAATTTATATGTTTTAACTGCTGGTGAGTTTCGTTTTACAATATCTAGTAGTTCGATTTTTCTGCTAGAAGAACAAAAAGAAATATTATTTTTTGCAAGCCAATCCATTATCTCTTCTTTCCTCTGGGATGAATTGGGAGGCTTGTTCAATTGTATAGAGTGATAAGGAGCATTATCAATGATTAGAACTGATTTAGGAGGGAGATTTGGGATTAATTTCTCTCGGGCCCATTTCTCAAAAATCGCAGAATTCATTTGCCCGTGATAATCTCCCGTTGAAGCATTCGCTTTATAAATTAAATTGATATTGGGTAAAAAACCCATTTCTCCACCTGCACATAAAACAATAACACGGCGAGATGCATTTCCTGTTTCTACAACTCCAAAAATTTCGGAAGACTGCCAACATTTTCCAAATGTGAGATTGCTGTCCACCCATGTCTCATCTATGTAAACGATAGGCCTTTTCTCATCTCTATATTGCTTGATGCTCCTTAAGAATTTTGTTCTTAATAAAACTATGTCGGATCTTTCCATAAGAATTTTTCTTTTATTCTGAGTTTTCTTCCAACTAAATCCGATCTCGTGGAGAATTTTTCTCAAAGTTTCTCTTCCCCAAGCAAAATTTATTTTTTCTTTGATCACGGGAAGCAGTTTCGATATTGTTGGAACTTTTTTCTCTGTTATATAAAAATCCCGCACTGTTCTTCTTATCACATCAATATCAAAGGAATCGATTTTCAAATGAGATGTAGATTCTCTTTTCTGCTTTTTTTGTGGAGAGCAGAATTCAGGATTTTCCTCATCGTTTGCTTGTTTTCTAATGTTATACACACTTGATAAAGAAATTCCTGTAAGCATGCTCGCGCGTTTCGAAGACTGGGTTATAGGAATTTTTACTCTCCCTAAACGTGCTTCTTCATCACACACTTTAATAACATTATAAATAATTTCTTTCGAATTACTTCGAAATCCTTTAGACTTAGATGTTCCAGCCATTCTATCTAATTTAAAAACAATTTTTTTCAAACGCAAGTCGAATTCACAAATTCTAGAACGAAAATAATACTTTAAAAAGAAAGAGTATGAAGCGCAGTCACTATAACGTGGAAATGAAGGAGAACGAAAAACGCGTCAAGAAAAACCCCTCCGCTATTAGTTCCTCCTCCCTACTAGATCGCTCCATTTAGACTCGTCTTTTTTGGCTGCGTGCCAATATTCCACAGAAAGCGATGTTGGACAGTACCAATAAATGTAATTTTTATTGTTCACGTTTTTTTTTCTTTTTTTCTGTCCAAAAAAGAATAATTTTTTTTGGCAACAATTAAATTAAGGATTAAAATTAAATGGCCAATTTATCAGTTATTAGAAGGTTTTTATTTTAACATTTTAATTAATTAAAAGAAAACTAAAACAAAATTCGAAAATCCGGCTTCGAGGTGCATCAGGGGAGGTCATTACGAATCAACATGCAAATTTTTGTAGCTCAGCCATCAGCCGTTAGGAACACACCTAAACTTTATTGAATAGCAATAAAGTTCAAATTGACTCTAGAAAACATTTGTATGGGAAATAGAAAAGGGCTCTTTTTAGGGTTTTCCCGGAAATTATTCGATTTTTTCTAGCCTTTTAAACCTTCCCTAGACCTCCACGAACATTTCAAGACTAAGATAAGATAAATCCGTTCAGCCGTTCTCGAGTTTTAGTGAGACTAACGAACAGCAATTCATTTTTATATATATAGATAGATTAGCACTTAAAGTCACCAATTATTACTCTGAAAATTGATTTAAATTTCAGATATGAAACAGATATAATTGATTAGACAAAAAAAAAAAAAAAAAAAAAAAAAAAAATCAGTCAAACTTATGAATAATATATATATACACAATATGAGAGTTTTATTCTTCATTGAAATAAAATTATATAAAGGAAATTTAAAACCGATTAAAAATCCGATTAATCGACAGATTAATCGATTAATGAACTACGATTAACCCAGTTAAAACTCTTAATCGATTCCCACCCCTAATTATTTATGAAAATTCCTCTCATACAACGTAATACAGTGACATTCTTTTGAATGACCCTGTACAAACCAGTTGCGCTATCTATGTTATTTTATATAGAGAAGATTCAATAGTGAAATTAAATAACATATGTATATCAGTTTGGAGAAATTCTGAAAATATTTACGGACGGTATAGAAAGAACAGACGTACAGATAGACAAATGGAGAGAAAGACAGACAGATAAACTAATTTAAATCAAAATCACTCTTAAACTTTGTTAGAAAGTTTTAACACTTAATAAAAAGGAAAATTTAATAATATCTTTGTGTGGTCCTGTAAAGTCTTAATGCTAATCGTACTTATACTATATTTTATATAAAACATTTTTTTCTTGTGAGTGTGCGTGCATATGAATAATAAACGTCAATTTAATGATGATTTGGCCAAAATAAAGGTATTGAAATATGGTTTATAGAAATACCTCTCATAACGTGCAATGCTATGGAATACTTTCGGGTGTCTCTGTAGACAAACTAGTAGTGATATTTACCCCCATTTTCAATACCGAACATCCAGTAGTGAACTTGAATAACATATATCAGTTTCGAGAAACTCTATGAATACTTACAGGAGTTAGAGCACGAACAGACTGACAGACAAACAGAAGTCATAAACACACTTTTGAACTTTGCTGGATAATGTAAAAAAATAACTGGGAGGAACGGGATAGGGGGGAGGGGGGGTTCTAGATCTATTAATGATGTTTTTAATCTATGAATAGATTCAAAGAACATTTAATTTTGAAGGAAAAAGAAATGGAGGGGGGGGGGAGAAAGCAAAGATTTTTATAATAATTTAAAATTTTCTGCATCATTAAGGAAGTTAATTTAACATATTGAAAAACATTAAAAGATAAGTTTTTGTTCAATAAGTAATAATTTAAAAAAAATAATTTGAAATGCATGAATTTGTATAGGAAAAAACAGAAGAAAGTTTTGTGATAGTCACAGCATACTAGTTTATTTTCTTTTCTCATATTATGTTATATACAAGCAAAGGGAGAAAAATCCTTGAATAATCATATTCTTTCATTTTGTCAAAATAATTTTCGTTAGTTTCATATAAATATCTTCTAGTAATTTTCTCTCCATTTTAATTTAATATCAATGAAAAAACGAAATGAAACCTTTTTTCATATGGTTTAATAAAATTGGGGATAACATAAAATTGCAGTTTAAACGAAATTGTCATAATAATGTCACATAAAACTGTCACTAACAACATTACTAAACATTCATGCATTGATTCAAAGACAAAAATAATTAACAATCATTCATCACGATTGTCATATCCAACACGAAATTAGTTCTTTTGTTCAAAATGCTTTGCCCTTGGCCGTGTCAGAATTCTTTACTATACCTATAAAGTTTCACCCTTGTAATTAACTTTTTCAACAACCTGTTGAAGTTTCTACAAGGTCGTCTCATTTACTGGAAGAAATTTTCAGGGATTTATGGGTTTAGGTCTATTTTGTATCATATCAGATGAAAGGTATTTTGAAACAGTTAATTGCGCTTTCAATGATTTACATTATGGAATTTTTGTAATTTGATCTCTAATGTAAGATGTGTGTTTATATTTATTCATGTATCATAAAGAAACGCATTTATCAGTGTGTTGTTATGAATAAGCTGTTTTATAACAAACTTGCTGTTGAAGTTCGGCCTCGCCCAGTTTTTTTTAAGTAATAGGTTTTAACTTCTTAATATGTTGTACTTGTTATGTATAACATATTAAGGAGTTGAGTTACATGTATATTGTTACATATTGCATACGTGATATGTTATGTTATACATGAAATTCCGGAGAATATTTAAGTTGAATTGTTTTGTATACCCATTTCAGTAAGACGCCATTTCGGTTTTAAAATGATTTACATATATTAATACTAATAAGTGCAAAGCTAGCTTTATAATGCAAGGCTCGAAATTAACAGTTGTCCGTTGGTCTGGGACCACAAAAATATTCAGCGGACCAGTGAAATATATATTCTAGTGATCCACCGAACCAGCGAAGCTTTTCAGTTCTTTTGGTACTTTTTACTTTTCTAAAAAATTGACCGTAAATCTGTCACAAAATAGTATATTATAACAGGGTTCCCAACTTTTATAATTAATTTACAAGCAAGTGAGGAATCCGAAAATGACAAAATTTGTATTCTGTCCGTCTGTAGGGTGTCTGTTAGTGTGTTAGTGTGTTAGTCCGTATGTTTGTTAGTCTGTTTACACGCTACCTCTCGAACAAATGATCGCAGAGAGGTCAGACCAGTTTTAAAATATTACTTTCGATACTGGCAAGAACCCTATTCATTTACAACATTCGAATTAAAAAACTTCGTAAGTTATTAGAAATTTACGGTTTTCCTAACATTGGAGAATAGGACAAAAATTCACTTAAACGTGCATTAAATGGAAACTTTTTACTGTAAAAAAGTCAGACCAGTTTTAAAATATCAATTTTGATGCCGAAATGAACATAACTATAAATATGCTACTTTGAAAATTTCGCAAGTTATTGGAAATTTACGAATTTCTTAACATGGCAGTATACGGCAAAATTTCACATAAACGTCAATTTTTAGAGATATTTTCATCGTAAAGATGTCAGACTACTTTTGAAATATTATTTAGGATACTAGCATGAATATCATTGACTATGTATTTTCCAATATAAAAATTTCGTAAGTTATTAGAAATTTACGAATTTCTTAACATGGCAGAATAGGGCAAAATTTCACACAAGCGTCAATCTTGAGGGATATTTTCATCGTAAAGGTGTCAGACCACTTTTAAAATATTATTTAGGATACTGTCATGAATACCATAGAATATGAATTTTCGAATTTCAGAAATTCGTAAGTTATTTAGAATTTACGATCCTCTTAAAATGGCAGAAGAATACAAAATTGAGCATAAACGGCCATTTTAAGGATCATAAATATATCAGACAACTTCAAAATACCATTTATGATACTTGCATGAACATGACTGATTACAAATATTTTAATAGGAAAATTTCGTAAGCTATTCGTTATTTAAGATTTTATCAAAATAACAAAATTGAAAATTTTCCATATAAATATGCATTTTGAGGATTGTTGCATTGGAAATAGTAGCATGAAAACTAAACTACGAAATTTACCCTAATAAAATAAATTAAAAGATTAGAATAAGTTAAATATATCGAAATGAACGGTGGATAGCCTATTAGGCAGGGATTTCATTCTGTCACTGTGTCAAGCGTTTTCTCAAATTCATTTCTCTTAACATAACTATGTTAAGAGAATGTCTGTTCTAGAAACTTATCAATATATATATATATGATGGGGAACCGAGCAGAGTCCACCTATGCCAACTAGTTTTTTCTTAATTTCTACCGCTGTAATATATATATATATATATATATATATATATATATATATATATAAGCTGGAATTTGAATAAATGTTATTTTTATATTAAATCTCTGATGTTTTTCAAGTTGAATAATAATACCTAGTAACTTATAAAATGCCAACGAAGGGCTAGCCATAAATTTAATTACGTATTAATTTTCAAAAGAATTTAGCATATTTGAAAGGTGAATACATAATCACTATATTTAGTGAATTTTACCGCGTTTTTATTAACTCCCTTTCTTGTTTGTTTGTCCAGTACAAATCTTGCAATCGATTTTTGACTAACTTCCCGACTAGACGTTGAAACTTTTAGAATAGCTCAGAACACAATGACAATGCATTCTTTTAATACTTTTATTTAATTAATAAATGCTTAAAAATTTCTTATAATTGGTCTCTTTATTACCCATTTGATAATTTTCTTTCAAGTTAATGGTATAATTCATTAAAAAAAAAAAAAATTAAAGTATTTACTAATACATAGAATTGTCAAGTTTATATGATTCAACAGAAAATTTAAAAATGTGGTACATAAAAAGTTCTTTTTATCTTCTAATTACTTAATTTTGCTTAAAATCAGTTAAAATTTAAGAAAACTTAAAAAAGTAAAAAGTTAAGATTTAAATAAATAAATAAATAAAAAAGCCTTTTTTTATACTCTATACAAAATAAAATAAAATATAAACACGATACATAATTTTATATGAGTTAAAAATTAAAAGATTGACAGCTTCCAAATTTTAAAATATCAAACTGGCCAGGAAAAAAAAAAAAAAAAAAAAAAAAAAATCACATTTTAAGAATTTTTAAGATATTTATAAAATTTTAAATTTTCAGCCAAATTTAGAAATTTTTAGACTGTGAACTTATAATTACTACTTATTGCCAATTTTAAATTTTTTCAAAATCGGTTTAAAATTCCCGATTTTTTAAATGCTCTCTTTTGTTTAAAAATATTAATAATTTAAAAAGATAAATAAAAGCATAATTTATAATTTAATATGATTTAAAAGTGTGACAAATGCGAAGTCTCAGATTTTGTATCTGATATTATCTGGAATTGGGAATTGATCAACTTGCAAATTTTAAAATATCAAAGCAAAGTAGCTTGAAAAATTACATTATAATTAATTTTAAAAAATCCATCAAACTGATTTTCATGAAACATCTGTATTAAATCATCGTTCTAATTAAATATATATATATGTATATATATATATCATTGAAATCGATCTACTCGTTTGGAAGCTACAGACTAGACATGTGCCGGAACTCCGTATCCGTATCTGCGGATATCCGCGAGAAATAAGAGATCCAGATCCGTATCTGCGAGAAAAATATTCGGATCCTTTTTTTTCTTCAACGGATCTAATACGGGCCTTTTATAGAAATTTCCAGAAAATCAGGAAGAAAGTGTTATAACTCAGTATAAACTATCTTTAATGTATAACTAAAAGAAATGCAGTATAGCCTCGCTTTTACGTTTTCGGAATTTACGTTTTCCCGTAATTTACAACTTTTCTTTTTAATCCCTTCATTTTTCTTATTTATGCAATGAACTCCAGTCTTCACTTTGACATGACGAAATTTTGACTTTCCCGCCGTTTGCACTTAATATATACAGCGTTTGTAAAGGAAATGCATGCTGTGATTTAATTAAAAAAATAATATAAAATTAAGACATCTGAGAGACGGATTAAGTAAGGCAGATGATATTATTCTTAAAACAAATAAATAATGCACCAAAATCGATATCGGGTAGCTGTTTATACTTAAAGCAACAATTTGAAAGCAGGTGATTAACTGTGAATCATTAGCAATGAAACATTTATTTTTAAAAGACTGATCATGCATTATCTCTGAGACAGTAAATTTTAAGGAAAAGAAATTAATTATAAAAAGTATTACATAAATATAGGGAAACGGCTACAGACCATAACATTAATAACATTTATTAAGAAATAAAAAGGGGACAGTACATAACACTAAACAAAGATGTATTTTACGAGCCGAGACACCGTCTGTGTCTTACACAACCGCTCGACATCAACTCAATAACTAACTGGCGCGCGTCAGGTGCGCGCGCATACAGTGAAAGGATTATACAAACAGTGACGTAGTAACACGTGATAGCTGCGTACACACTGACATCACACAACTGAAATGATAGCTGAGAAATACAATTTCCCATATCGGCCATCATGACCAAGCAGGCGGCCTCGCCTGAAGGTTATCAAACACAACAAGAGAAAAAAAAATTAAATTAAATTAAACAAAAACAAAATAAATAAAAATATACAATATACAATATACAATATACAATATACAATACTACATAATAGAATTATAGATAAAGTAATAATACAGCTGCATTAACAGAATTTAAAAAAAAAAAAAAATAAAAATGTATACATTACCAAATGGAAAATTGTGCAATTATTACAGGCAAAACCTGAATCATCAAAATACTAAAATAAAATAAGATAAGATGTTAATAACATAAAAGTAGAAAAGAAAAAATAGGTAGATAGTTTTCACAAAAAGAAAAAAAATCTGGAGTGACTCCACTCGACTTTCCGAACATTGAGTAATTAACAGTTTTGTAGATAAAGTAAAGAAAGAGGAGTTGTTAAACAAACAAAAGAGAGAAAACCATAATAGAGTCTTTGAGTATTTTTCTCCATATATTACACGATGTTTTATTTAACGCTACTGAACTTTGAGCCCATAGATCCTAATGATAAAGAATTTTCCTTGTGTTCCTGTAAAAAACCTATAAATTCTAGACTCACCAAAATGCTTATAGTTAGTGCAACAGTGATTTATAATATTCATATAAATTTTCAGCTCAATTGAATAAGGCGTTTAGATGCTATCGCACTTTAAACTAGTATGTTGCGGCCACCACATGACTTTCTTCTATATTTTCCTATACAAATTCACTCAGTAAAAATATTTTATTAAAATTATTATTTAAAAAAAATATCTTCCATGTTAATGCAGATGATTTCCATATTAGAGAAGTCGTATAACACCAAATATTCAAAAAATGTCCATTTTATTCTCAAAAAAAAAAAACCTTAAAAAAAAAAAAAAAAAAAAAAAAAAAGATTTTTTTTTTTTGCCGAAACGTCAGTGGAGGCCCTCTGTTGAGACTCAAAACGGTTTTGGGCTGTGTCTGTCTGTTTGTCTGTCGCGCGGCCGCAAAAATAGCGCTATTGACTTGAAATTTGGTACACGTGTTCATGAGCCCCACGAAATCAGCTGTATAGTTTCTGGTATGTACTCCATTTGTAGTTCGTATACAGGGACACGCCAAAGTTTTTCTTATCATTACGGCCTATGGGAGGAATTTGTATGTATCACGATAGCGGCCGCAAAAATAGCGCTATTGACTTGAAATTTGGTACACGTGTTCATGAGCCCCACGAAATCAGCTGTATAGTTTTTGGTATGTACTCCATTTGTAGTTCGTATACAGGGACACGCCAAAGTTTTTCTTATCATTACGGCCTATGGGAGGAATTTGTATGTATTGCGATATCGGCCGCAAAAATAGCGCTATTGACTTGAAATTTGGTACACGTGTTCATGAGCCCCACGAAATCAGCTGTATAGTTTTTGGTATGTACTCTATTTGTAGTTCGTATACAGGACACGCCAAAGTTTTTCTTATCATTACGGCCTATGGGAGGAATTTGTATGTATCGCGATAGCGGCCGCAAAAATAGCGCTATTGACTTCAAATTTGGTACACGTCTTCAAGAGCCCCACGAAATCAGCTGTATAGTTTTTGGTATGTACTCCATTTGTAGTTCGTATACAGGGACACGCCAAAGTTTTTCTTATCATTACGGCCTATGGGAGGAATTTGTATGTATCGCGATAGCGGCCGCAAAAATAGCGCTATTGACATGAAATTTGGTACACGTGTTCATGAGCCCCACGAAATCAGCTGTATAGTTTTTGGTATGTACTCCATTTGTAGTTCGTATACAAGGACACGCCAAAGTTTTTCTTATCATTACGGCCTATGGGAGGAATTTGTATGTATCGCGATAGCGGCCGCAAAAATAGCGCTATTGACTTGAAATTTGGCACACGTGTTCATGAGCCCCACGAAATTAGCTGTATAGTTTTTGGTATGTACTCCATTTGTAGTTCGTATACATGGACACGCCAAATTTTCTTATCATTACGGCCTATGGGAGGAATTTGTATGTATCACGATAGCTGCCACAAAAATCACGCTATTGACTTGCAATTTGGTACACGTGTTCATGTGCCCCACGAAATCAGCTGTATAGTTTTGGGTGTGTATTCCATTTGTAATTCGTGTACAGGGATAACGCCAAAGTTTTTCTTATCATTACGGCCTATGGGAGGAATTTGTATGTATCACGATAGCTGCCACAAAAATCACGCTATTGACTTGCAATTTGGTACACATGTTCATAAGCCCAACGGAATTAGCTGTATAGTTTTAGGTGTGTATTCCATTTGTAGTTCGTGTACAGGGACACGCCAAAGATTTTCTATCATTACGGCCTATGGGAAGAATCTGTATTAACCGCGATAGCCGCCGCAAAAATCAAGCTATTGACTTCAATTTTTGCCGAAACGTCAGTGGAGGCCCTCTGTAGAGACTCAAAAGGATTTTGGGTTCCGTCGGTCCGTCCGTCTGTCTGTCTGTCTGTCGTGCGACAGCGGCCGTAAGAACCACGCTATTGACTTGAAACTTTGTACACATGGTTATGATCCACACGAAATTAGCTGTATAGTTTTGGGTGTGCATTCCATTTGTAGTTCGTGTACAGGGACACGCCAAAGTTTTTTTTATCATTACGGCCTATGTGAAGAATTTGTATGTACCGCGATAGCGGCCCCAAAAATAACGCTATAGACTTGCGATTTGGTACACATATTCACGAGCCCAACGGAATTAGCTGTATAGTGTTAGGTGTGTATTCCCTTTGTTGTTCGTGTACAGGGACACGCCAAAATTTTTCTTATCCTCACGGCCTATGGGAAGAATTTGTATGTACCGCAATAGCGGCCGCAAAAATCCTTCGATTGACTTGCAAAATGGCGCACACATTCCAGCTTTCCATATAAGTAGCTGTATAATTTTCATTGCTATATTTTTTATAAACTGTGTACAGGGACACGCCAAAATTCTTAACATTACGGCGTATGGGATGAATTTCGTTTAAACGCATTTTAATATCATTACTTTGCAATGAAGAAAATGAAACTAGAGTACGTGAGTAAGATGCTTAAACTTATGTTGCTTGAAGAAAATATGTGCTCTTAAGCTTTCTAATTAATGTACAGGACCTTACAAAAGTGTTCTGACAATGTCACTTAGTCATCCAAACGATGTTAAATTTGGAACAATTATTAATTTTAAACGCAAAATAAGCTGAATAGTTTTTACTGGGGTATACAATGTTTATGGTTCGTTTACAAAGACACACGAAAGAATTTCGTAACATTAGAGCCTATGGACGAATTTTTAATTTAAGCGCGCACTTTAATGCGTTTATGCTGAATTGAACTTAATAAAGTTAACATACATTATAAAGATGCTTAAAATCATGTTTACTCTAAAAAAAAGGTTATGTATAGACTAAATAATTTATGGGACCACACAAAATAATTCCGAGTATGTACTGTAATCATCCAAATGATGTCAAATTAGTTTGAAAGATTAATGAGTTATAATTAATTAGATTTATTCTTATTATTGGCGTTTATAATGACTGTGGCTACTTTTCCGGGATACATAAAGGAATTTCGTACTTTTATGGTGTATAGTCGGTATTTCTTACAAGTGTATTTTAACATGGTTACAGCCCATCAAATATAATGAAATTTTATTAGAATTTTAAAAGCCTGTTTTCATGTTGAAAATTGTGGGCATAGAATTGATAATTAGTTTAAAGGTTACGCAAAATATTTCCGATATGCTATGTAATTTTGTTTGTATGAAATTCGGTATTTATGAATTTCCGGGAAATAATACAAGACCGTCGTTTAATAAGAATGCATATTGTTGCGTACTTGGGGTTTTGTAAGTTGTCCGAGAATGAAAGGCGAAACTTGCAAAAATTCAGTGATTTATTCACAGAAAGTTCCAGAAGAATACAGGTCTATAAACCAAGTATCAGCTTCATTCAACCAGTAAACATAGCTTAAACAACAGCCGTTAACAGCAAAACAACAGTACAAACTGTTTAGCAATAACACATAAAGCAAGTCACATTCAAAGAGGCTCAAAGCAAAGCAAGCATTTGACGAAACCGACACAGATCTGAGATTGGAAGCCTTGGCTAAAAAAATGCTCCTTTTATACTATTCTATCGAACACAGACTGTTCTGGAAAATTATCGTATCTCATCAGCCAATGAGATTAGAGCTTCCATATTTGGTATATCCCTAATAAGGATTTTCTCGCCACGGTCGCCAAAAAAATCGCCAAGGAGGGAAACAGTCGCCAAATTTGGCGCCAAATCCATTTCTTCCCTTATTGGAGCTTTTCAATTCGTTTTTAAAGGAAAATTAGGCTATTTTAACTCTAAAACGACTAGAAATGCACAAAATTAGCATATTATCGACTTAGTAAGCCTCTTTGAAAAAATTTATACAAAAATAAATGCAATTATTTACAATTCCGTAACACTTTATATGATATACAAATAGGTATAGAAAGAGAGATACAGCGGGGGTTGAGGGGGGCGGCAGCACCCCTCAGGAATGTATCTCATTATGGTAATAAGTCGATCGAATCAATATATACTATTATATAATATGAAATAAATAAAAATGACCTATTGAAAAATGTCTGATGCAAATAGGACGTTGAGGCTCCTGATCTGCAGATCCACTAGTTTTAAGTTTTTTTTTTAAGTTTTTTTTTGTTGTTTGTTAAAAGTAAAAAAAAAAATTGATAACTTCATTTTAAATTATCGCAGATCTGTGGTTCAACCATTCGTTTTAAAGGTACTGGCGAGCTCTTTTGAAAGATACCCATCAGAAAAATGTACTTCCCCCCCAGGGGGGGGGGGAGGGGGTGGCGAGGCTCCTACACATACAAAAATTTTTTCCCAGTTGACTATCTCTATTATAAATAATTCTGGTAAATTTCATAATGATTATTAAAAAATAATTCTCTTTATGCACATTTATACAAAATTTTTTGCTATACCACCATGTTAAAAACTTAGAAAAAGCGGGATGGCAACGCAACCTGTGAGACAATTTTTACCAAAAGTTGACAGGCACTAACTTATGTCAAGGTGCAACTACATACCAATTTGTATGAAATTCTGTGAAGTAGTTCTTGAGATACAGTTGCCACAAAAGTTTGTCACACACACGCAGAGACTGACAGACAGACAGACATTTTCTAAATAATGTCAAATCGTGTTCTACAGCTCTCAAAACGTGTAAATCCATCAAAAACCCGAGGTCGAAAATGTTTACGAATCCAATACTTTCTTCTATCGAATATAGAAGAAAGTAAAAAGTTGGTCCCACAGGCCATAATGATAAAGAATTTTTCTTTGTGTCCCTGTAAAAAAACTGTAAATGCTAAATTCACCAAAATCTATACAGTTCGTGCAACTGTGACCTATAACATGTGTACAAATTTTCTGTTCAGATTAAATAAGCGTTTAGACACTATCGCACTTTTAAAAATTTGGCCCCATAGGCCATAATGATAAAGAATTTTTCTTTGTGTCCCTGTAAAAATTATAAGTGCTAGATTCTCCAAAATCTATACAGATTGAGTAACTGTGACCTATAATACGTGTATAATTTTTTTCCTCAATTAAAGAAGGCGTTTAGATGATATCGCACTTTTAAGATTTTGGTCCCATAGACCATAATGATAAAGAATTTTTCTTTGTGTCCCTGTAAAAAAACTATAAGAGCTAGATTCACCAAAATCAATAGGGTTCGTACTATGGTGACTTACAATATGCGTACCAACTTTCAGCTTATTCGAACAAAGCGTTTAGACGCTAGCGTGTTCACTCACACACATACACTCATACATACACACATACATATACACACACACATACATACATCACCGCAAAAATAGTGAAAACGGACTCATTGGACCTCGAAACGTATAGAAACATCAAAATCTCAAATTCGGTTTTTTGACATGATTACAATACTTTCCTCACTATGGTGTTCGGAAAGTAAAAATAATATGGCAGGAATTGTATAGAATGTTCATGAAAATAAAAATAAAAATCTGGAGTGACTCCACTCGACTTTCCGAACATTGAGTAACTAACAGTTTTGTAGATAAAATAAAGAAAGAGGAGTTGCTAAACAAACAAAAAAGAGAAAACCATAACAGAGTGTTTGAGTATTTTTCTCCATATATCACACCAGGTTTTATTTAACGCTACTGAACTTTGAGCCCTTAGATCATAAGGATAAAGAATTTTTCGTTGTGTACCTGTAAAAATCTATAAATGCTAGATTCACCAAAATGCTTATAGTTAGTGCAACAGTGATTTATAATATTCATACAAATTTCCAGCTCAATTGAATAAGGCGTTTAGATGCTATCGCTGGTCTCATAGGCCATAAAGATAAAGAATTTTTCTTTGTGTCCCTGTAAAAAAACTGTAAGTGCTAGATTCACCAAAATCTATACAGTTGGTTCAAATGTGACCTATAACATGAGTACAAATTCTTTGCTGAGATTAATAAGGCGTTTAGACGCTATCACACTTTTAAAAATTTGGCAAAGAATTTTTCTTTGTGTCCATACAAAGAAAACAAACAAAACTATAAGTGAATGAACAAAACTATGAACAAAACTATAAGAAACATACAAAAAACTATTAGTGCTAGATTCTCCAAAATCTATACAGATTGAGTATCTGTGACCTATAATATGTGTATAAAGTTTTTGCTCAATTGAATAAGGCGTTTAGATGCTATCGCACTTTTAAGATTTTGTCCCTTGGCCATAATGATAAAGAATTTTTCTTTGTGTCCCTGTAGAAAAACTATAAGTGCTAATTTCACCAAAATCTATAGGGTTCGTACTATGGTGACTTACAATATACGTACCAACTTTCAGCTTATTCGAACAAAGCGTTTAGACGCTAGCGTGTTCACTCACAGACATACACACATACATACACACATACATACACACACACATACATACACCATCGTAAAAATAGTGAAAACTGACTCGTTGGACCTCGAAACGTATAGAAACATCAAAATCTCGAATTCGGATTTTTGACATGATTACAATACTTTCCTCACTATAGTGTTCGGAAAGTAAATATAGTTCATTAAAAGTAGAGTTTCTTATTTTGGTGAGTTCAAGTTCAACGTATGATTTTAAAAAAAAAGTTTAATTTTGCACACTAAAATGTCCAAGTAAGAGTTCTTAAAAAAAAAAAAAAAAAAAAAAAAAATAGAAAGTTTTGGAGAAATACGTTAAGTAAGTGTCTGAAACGTGTCGGTCCAAGGTTTCAGGAATTCAGCGTATGTGCTGGTCTTGAATGGGCCTTCTACGAAGTCGCACTTGACGACGTCATATGTGTCGTTTGGTTTAGGTTTGGTTATCTTATATGGACCTAAAAATTTCTGTTTTAGTTTTAGGCCTGGCCCGAACTCGATGCGTTTAACTGCGACTAAATCGTTGAGTTGGAATTTAGCAGCTGGTCGTCTTCGATGGTTGTACTGTCTGCGATTTTCTTCTTGCACTATTCGAATCTGTTTTGTTTTTTTTTTTGCGTCGATACGTCTCTCTTCACGTTGCGTCTGGAATGTGTTAGTAGATTCGTCGTTGAGAAGCTCCAGGATCTTGATGTCATCTTTATTTTTCATCTTGGTGCCAAATAATAATTCAAATGGTGTCGTCTTTATTGAATGGTGTCGTCTCTTTGAAATGTCGAGTTGAGGATTTGTTGGAGAGCAGGCACATGGAAAAACCACTTTTCGGGGTTGTCAGGTGATAATTTTGACAATACTGCGATGATAGTAGAATTTTTATTTTCAACTTAACCATTCGATCTTGGTAAACCTGCTGTAATTGGTATGTGAGTTATATTTTCGTCGTGGCAATAGTCTTTAAATCAAAGAATATCTACTACGAAAAGAAGGAAAGCTCCAGTAGAAATAATGTAAACGCGAACTGGGAGCGTCTGAGCAAGCGCGCCGTGTAGGTACTGTTGTATAGCAAACTTTACCGGGAAGTGACGTGATGGCATTCTCGTAGAATTTTCAGTTTTGATCCAGTTTCGTTGGGTTCTATGAAACATTCCAAATTAGAAAATTACTTTAGGAATGTTATCTTTTGGAATAAAATGATTTTAAAATATGGTTTTATCATAAGAAAATTAATATATATATATATTTATTAATGTTTTTAATGGGTGATTTTTTTTATTAAACTTTTCATTTTTATTGAATGAAAATGGATGTCAAAATATTAAATTTTACCAACTTTAATCGCTTTGTAAAAATTATAATTTGAGAGAAATGTATGGGTGTGTTTGTGTACATTGTATAAAAATAGAAGGGGGAAAAAACTTAATTTCCGTAAAACACAAAAATGTATAAATGTGTTTGTGTATATGTATTAAAAAAAAAAAAAAAAACTTAAAATACCAAAAGTTATTAGGAGAGCAGTAATGAATGCTTTTGTAAACAAAATATATTGAAATTGCCTCATCCAATTTTAGATCATTAGTTTTATTGTTCATTGCAAAATAAATAAATAAATAGTAATAATGATAATAAAAATACTTTTTTTTAAGCTATTTTGATTGTTAATGAAAGAAATCATTGTCAAAAATATTAAACTCTACCCACTTTAATCATTTTGTAGAAACAATAGCTTGAGAGAGAAATATATATATACAGTGTGAGTATATATATGAAAAACCTTTTCAAATAATTCACAGAAAAAAATAAAAAATAAATAAATATTTAAAAATAAGTGCTTGAAAAAATGGTATAATATCTAAATGTAAACAATATCAACAATTTTTGAAATAATTTTTTTTTTTTTTTTTTTTTTAATATAAGTTGAAAAAATTAATGTTATGTCTCATTAATTACTAATCCTTTTTCAAAAAACATAATTTTATTTGTATTTCAGTTATTAGTGGAAATGAAATACTACATTTTCTGTTAAATCTTTCCAATTTTAAGTTTATAAAATGTAATTAACCAATTTAGTTATACTATTGTCTCTTACATTCAGTAAAATGTTTTTTAAACTAAAACTATAATCTGCTTTCTAAGAAAAAATATGTATTTAAAATCTCGTTTATATTAAGTTAGAATTATGAAATAAAAAATTTAATAAAAGCTATATAGACTTTCTCTCTAATTAATTTAAATATTTTACTTTTTTTTTTTTTTTTTTTTAATCATCTGTGATTTATAACTAGAATTGTATAATCTAATGTAAAAGTACAGATATAAGGTAAAGATGGAATAAAGTAAATTCAGTGTAATAAGAATTGATGGCACATGAAAAAAAATTTTACTGTCTTATATATTTATAATTTAATGGGATACCATACTTTTGTATCTAAATTTATATATACTTCTAATTTAATTATTTATTTTTAATCCATTTTATAATTATTGAAGCGTGCTTAATATTATTCCCAATCTTTGATTGTATCAACAGTTCTTAAAAATTTATTAACTCCACTTATACATTACTACATCACAAATGTATGCATAAATTTTCCACTATTACAATGCATTTTTTTTAGTTGATTTGTGTTTAATATTAGTCACCAAATGAAATAACTTTAGATGTAGTAAGGGTGTTGATACCTGCCATCTTAAATAAAAAATAAAGATCATTTTTTATCATGTTTCCTGTCTATTTATACGGTATAAAACTATTTATCTGTAAACCAGTTAACGATAATTGTATTTTCCAACAAATAGCTCCCCCCCCCTACCTAAAATACTAAGACTATGATATTTTTTTCTTTTACTAATGTCATTTCTTTAATACAGCCACTGTATTTAAAGGAAAAAGAAAATCACAAATTATGGTTTTATAAAATTTAGGCATTATTGTTAATCAAAATATCAATTATTCCTCATAATTTTTTTTATGTTTTCCATATAAGAGCTATAAGTAATAGCCACATTAATTCCTATACTGATTATATCTTGTGTGTGTGGGGGGGGGGGGGAGTTAAAATAATTAATACAAAACCTAAGTTATTTTTTAAATATGCTAATAGATATGTGAATAATAAAAATAAAATAATAATTCAGAACATGTGGACATACTTTTATAATTAATTACCTAATTTAAAGATGCAGAATACATACCTTTTAGATCTTCAAAAACGATCATCACTATCAATTTTTAAATATTCTTTAGTCTCTGAAGCCAGCAAATAGTCATCTTGGAAGGCGTAAAAGCAATAATATTTAATGCCTTCCAAAATTATATCAACTAGCGTAAATGACCATCTTGATTGTTGGAAAATATCTTCTTCCGATTTAGTATATCAATCCAATTAATCAATTTGGCTTGAGGAGCAATAATCGAAAACCAACAATACACGATAAAATAATGCAGCTTAAAATAAATGTATTTTACAGAAAAAATGAGTAATAAAAGATTACATCCCCATGAATATTTAATACACGTGAAATACATACTACGCACGCTAGTATTTTTGAATAAATTACGAAGCAAATACTTGTACAAGAAAAAGATTCGAAATCCGAATTAAAAAATGGCGGCGAAAACACGTTACCAAGGGATTACCACTTGCTTCTCGCCTCGTTGTTTACGATTAGAGAGCGCATGCGCGCGGAATTAAGCATCTCGGCCAGATCATCCTGTATCCTTGAATGTTTTCTTTTCCTTCGTACTCGCCCGGCGCCGTTAGATGGCAATACTTACGCTTTATTGAAGCTTTCCTTCTTTACTTAGTAGATATTCTTTGTTTAAATGCAGTAGAAGTGAATGCTGGACCTCGATCTGTTATGATTCTGGCGGGGTTTCTGAAGATTGATCGTTGGCTTTCTAGTCGGCTGATAACATCTGCGGCGTCTGTAGATTTTGTGGGGTACAGCCAGGTAAACTTGGAAAACGCATCAACAACAACCATAATGTGTTTATATTTTTTTTTATGTAGAAGCTAGGGGACCAAGGTGATCAACATGGTATGTGTGTAGGGGTGCATCGTCTTTATCAATTGGGTGGAGGAAACCATCTTGTTTACCTCGTTTTCTATTGTAGAGTATGCACTTTATACAATTTTTGATGCAACTTTCGATTTTGGCTTTGAGGTGAGGGATATAAAAATCTTTGTTTATTAACTCTTGGGAACAGAGTGCTGCAAAATGTCCACGCTCGTGCGCTTCTTTAATTATGCTATTCTGCAAGTCGTTAGAGACGACGAGTAAATCGACACCGTTCACTGTTTTATAGAGGAGGTTGTTTTTATAGTGTAATTATCATGAAGTGCAGAAGCGTTTTTAATGCCTGAACTTCTTCATCAGATTGCTGAGCTTTCAAAAGCTTTACATGAAGGCTATCTTGGATGATGAAACATTGTGGAGCTCGACTTAGAGCGTCCACATGCGCCATGCGGGAACCTGTTCGATGCTCAATAGTGCAGTGGAATTCTTGAAGGTACAGAGCCCATCGTGCAATGCGGGAATTTATGTCTTTTTTATTAAGCGCCTTGACGAACGCGTCACAGTCTGTAATGATTTTGAAGTTTGTTCCTAGGAGGTAGATTCTAAACTTTTTGAGGGCTTCTACCACAGCCAGAACTTCAAGTTCAAAACTAGTATATTTTCTTCCGTTATCAGATGTTTTCTTCGAAAAATAAAAGACAGGGTGACATTTATTGTCGTTGATGTTTTTCTGCAACAGGACTGCCCCCAAGCCATCTATAGACGTGTCTGTATGTACCTCAATAGGGGGATTTTGATTAAAAATATTGAGAACTGGTTCTTGGGAAAATAAATATTTTAACTTTAAAACTTTTAAAATATAAAGCCACGAATATAAGTATTATAAAACAAGAACCTTACTTCAGCTTTATTGATGTAACCTTTTAGCGGCGAAGTACTTTCAAATCAGGGGGCCCCCCTTATCGTCAGCGCTGGTTACTCCATACTGCGTATCTGTGAAGATTTCCTTCCGATGCTTGACTTCTCTTCTCTCTTTCAGGAGATGGCGCCAGGTAGCATCTATACCTGTTGTTGATTGGTCCAAGTTGCATGCGTTGCTCATTTGGTTGTAGATCAGATAGATTTAAAATAGAGAGATTTCGCTCTAAGTCGAGCTCCACAATGTTTCACCATCCAAGGTAGCCTTCATGTAAAGCTTTTGAAAGCTCAGCAATCTGATGAAGAAGTTCAGGCATTAAAAACGCTTCTGCAGTCCACACCTCATGATAATTACACTATTAACCCTTTGCGGCGCAAGACAATTCGGATCATTTAAATTATACTGCTACCGGAATTCATGAACTAAATTAAACTAAAAGAAATTTTAAATTTTAAGGTAAAAAAAAAACTGCCTTTTCTGATATGTTATAAACGTAAATTTTTGCTAAAAAGATTTCCGGGATGAATTTTTCCAGCTGGATTTTAAATTTTGCGTCCTCGCAGGGAGGACAGCGCGCGTTAAGGGGTTAAAGTTGCTGATTTGAAAGTACTTCGCCGCTAAAAGGTTACATCAAAAAAGCTGAAGTAAGGTTTTTGTTTTATAATAAGTAAATATTTTAATTTTTGAAATGCGGCTTTTGTTCATTTTGAAATTGAAAAGGGGTGTCCTTACGCAGAAGATCACTTAAGGGTTTTGCAATGGTAGAAAAATGAGGGATAAATTTCCTAAAATATTCAGTAAGGCCAAGAAATCTACGTACGTCTTTAACATTTTTCGGATCTGGGTAATTTAAAACAGCTTTAGTTTTGGAAGGGGATGGCAAAAGTTTACCATTTTCTATTATGTGACCGAGGAAATCTATTTTGGTATGTAGAAATTGGCATTTGTTAAAATTTATGTCGAGTCCGTACTCGCTAGCTGTTTGGAGAACAGTTTTTAGACGCTCTACGGCCTCAAGTTCGTAACTCCGGGGAATTACAAGGTCATCCATATAAGGAAGTACTATGCCGGCAGCAATCAGGTCTCTAAAAACAGCGTTTATATATCTCATGAACACTGAAGGGCAGGAGCTAAGTCCGAAAGGCATGTAGCGAAATTAGAATTTACCATTATGGGTTACAAAACTAGTGAAAGGGCGGCTCTGTTTGTTTACGGGTATATAAAAAAATCCATTACGAAGGTCTGTCGTACTAAAAATGTTGGCATGTTGAAGTCGATCTAAAATATAATCAATTAAGGGGGGGGGGGGGTTAGTGATCTTTAACTAACTTACGATTGAGCTTCCTGTAATCGATGCAAACTCTGTGTTTACCGTCTTTTTTTCGAACGACTACCACTTGACTGGCATATGGGGAGGACACTGGTTCGATAATACCATTTTTAAGCCATTCAGAGACTTGTGTGTCGAAAAATTGATGTATCGTCAGTTAAAGGGATGTTAAGTCCAATGTTCGCAGTTTTGATTTCATTAGGTTTATAGGTCGACAACAGTTTGTTAATGTCGTTACGAATATGTCGTGAAACATTAGGACCAATATCAAATTTGGGATTATCGTCAGTGATCGTCATGATAAAATTTGGATCTGCGGTACACTCATTTTGTTGTGAAAAACTAGAAAAAGTAACACCGGTGGGTGAAATGCTAATGTTGGCTTGTTGGATGACGTCACATCCAATTATAAGGTCATAAAATGTGGACACGTCGGGTACAACTGAAATAGTTGCTGAAAACTCTTTATCGTCTATAGTAATAAAAGAATAAAAAGTACCGATAATATGTATACGCGCAAAGCCAAAACCAGTTAAGGATTTATTAATTTTTGACAACAACGGTGGGGAACCTATTTTGATCCATGCGGAATGCTTCAAAAGGGTTAACTGACTACCAATATCAACCAAACCAGTTAATTCATTACCACTAATTGTAACTTGTTTACACATATGAGAAGCATGCGATTCATGTACAGTGTTAACTCTATCTCTGGAAGGAGGTCCTTCATTTGCAGCGGTTCGGCGGCAATCGGTAGATTTGTATCCAAAAAGACCACATGCAAGGCACCTAGGGCCACGAGAACGGTTAGGACAAAATTTAGATAAGTGACCGATATCGTTACAATTGAAACAACGTAATTTATTTTGAGATGCCGGACCAATATTAAATTTGGATTCGCGAGTGAAAGCTGGTTGTGTGTGACCAGTACTGCGTTTTCGACTGTCATATGTTTGTTTATAATTAACTGAATTTCGTTGATTTAAGTTTATTGTATTAAGAGCAGTTTCATAAATACGCAATTTCTCTTTAAATTCTGCAAAAGATTTTGCTCCACAAAGAAGAATTTTTTCAGAGGGGTTGCCCTGTATACCTTGAATGGTGTACTGAATAACCGAAGAATCGTCAATAACGGCGTTACCGCGGTTAGCAATTTCGCGCATCGCTAAAAAATATTGCGTAGCAGTTTCATTAGGAAGCATTTTTCTGTTGTCTAGTTGTTTATGTACCTCAATGGATGGTATGGTATCCGAAAATTCAGAAATTAACGCGGTTTTAAATGACTCATAAGTATTAAGATTTCGTTGCGAAAATAAAAATGTTTTAGCGGAACCATTAATTAATCGTTTAGCAAAAATAAGTTTTTGTTATCGGTAAGACTGGAATATAAACAGAATTGTTCTTCAATGTCATTAAAGAAATTACGTATAGAATACGAATCATTTCCAGAAAAAGTTCTGCACGTGCTAGCTAGATCTCGGAGAAGAAACCAGAAATGATTACTCAAATCCGGCATCGCGTCTGTAAATTCATTCGGAGAGCGATTTCGAACTTCCGAAAGAAAAGTTTCGGTTTGGGTTTGAAAAACAGAAGTAGTTGGAGCAATCGAAGAAGGGGTTTCAACAGAATGTGTATTTATACTGAGATCGTCTTCGTCTGACAAAAAACTAGTATCTAATGTTTTCTGAAATTTAGATAAATTAGTAAGTGCATTAAAAATTTTCGTACACAAATTTTCTTTACTGCCGACTGGTTCTAAGTGTAGTGAATTAGCGATTGATATGAAATCGGACAAATTAAATGTTTTTAAAATGTTTTCTTGATGTTTGTTAATGTCGAAATCGGCAGTAAAACCGCTAAAATTTTGCATACGTTTACGCGATTGATGATCAAAAGTTGGGTATCCTAACAGCGTGTTAAGTAATTTTATAGTATTTGTTTTAGAATATTTCAAAGAATTTGCAACTAGTGGGAGGTCGCCTAATTTAAGGACCATTTTTAGGATGCAAGAAAAATAAAATAAGGAAACCGAAGTAAATAAAAAAAAATTGTTCTTTTTTTCCTTTTTTTTTTCTTTTTTCTTTTTTTTTTTTTTTTTTTTTTTTTTTTTAGTAAATATTGAAAAAAAAAAAAAAAACCAGAACATATATATTTTTAGGAACAATAAATAAATATTGGAGAACAGAATATCCCTTTATTGAGGGAAAGTAATTAAATATGGGGGGAAGAAAACCCTTTATTTATACAAAAATGAACAAATAAATAATTGTGAAACGGACATAAAACGGCAAGAAATGAGTTTCAATTAAAAATTAAACTACAAATGAAAAAAAAAATTCCTTTTTTTGTTTATACTATCATGCAAAGAGGAAAAAAAAAATGCATGCGCCTACCTGACATTAAGGGCAGTCCCATGCAGCGATGATTATTACATCGAACTATCCATCGGAAAACCAAAATATTATCACAATATAAGGCAGATGTATATTGAAATCAAAGAAATCACGTTCAGTGTGAAACGGAGCACGTCTACTCTCTCGTCCAGTGCTATGATTTTGATATTGAAAATCATCTGTAACGTCCAGCAGATTAAAATAATTGTAATTCAAAATTACTTGAAATGCAGACAAAAAAATGAACTTCGTCTAATACAAAAGAAACATCCAGGAGATACGAAGAACAGGACGAAACAATAGATCAACGTCTAATGATCAGACCTTATAGTAGAATTTTCTTGAGAACGTCAGAATGTATTTCAATAAAAGAATAAATAAAATATTGTCCGCAAAAAAAAAAAAAAAAAAAAAAAAAAATGTTCACAGCCTCTTTAGAACGAATAACATTTTGAAGAATACATTTTCACGCTACTGTTTTAGAAAACAAAAGTAGCGTCTTTCGTGATGCTAGGGGTATAACTTTCCTGATAGGTCGAGCCCCCATAAATATAGGGAAACGGCTACAGACCATAACATTAATAACATTTATTAAGAAATAAAAAAGGGACAGTACATAACACTAAACAAAGACGTATTTTACGAGCGGAGACACCGTCTGTGTCTCACACAACCGCTCGACGTCAACTCAATAACTAACTGGCGCGCGTCAGATGCGCGCGCATACAGTGAAAGGATGATACAAACAGTGACGTAGTAACACGTGATAGCTGCGTACACAGTGACATCACACAACGGAAATGATAGCTGAGAAATACAATTTCCCATATAATTTTACATAACGTATAATTTTCTCTCAAAGTAATACTTAAAAAATAAATATATAAAAATGGAAATGTATAAATAATGAATGTGACGTAAAATTCTAAATATCTAAATAATCCTATCTTTTTTTTCTATAAATTTCACATAGATTATATAAGTTTTATGTAATAAAATGTTATTAGTTCATTGAAAATGTGTTTAAATGAAACTTTTTGGAACAGTTTCTTACTTTCACTTACAAGGAAACATTCAAAAGGTGTCATCTTCAAAAAGTATTGAAAAAAATATATGTGATTCTACGCTTCATAAAACACCGGAAAATAAAAAATTATCGGCTGAAATTAATTACAGCGACCACAAAAAATTATCAAAATTAAGCATATTTGGCGATTTAGCGCTGTTAGGCGATATGTTTGCTAGCACCGAGATAGCCGTGTACGAACAGAACCGTGTTTTGCTTTTCCGCCAAGTACACAAAATCAATCGCCTAGCAGTGTAAAATCACCAAATATGCTTAATTTTGATAATTTTTTGTGGTCGCTGTAATTCATTTCAGCCGATAATTTTTTTCATTTTCATGTGTTTTATAAAGAGTAGAATCACATATATTTTTTTTCAACACCTTTTGAAGATGACACCTTTTGAATGTTTCCTTGTTAATATGACAAAGAAAATATCGTTTTTGGATCAAATTTACGGTAAACGAATCCGAAAATCATGTCTTTAGCGGTTGGTCTGTGTGTGTGTCTTATTAGAATATCTCACGAACAAATAGTAGCAGACAGTCCAAACTCTGTATTCTAAATCTGTATCATATAGTGATTTCATACTAAACTTTTTGTTAAGATCAAGTAAATGGTTCGTATACAGCGACATCCAAAAGAATTCGAATGTATTACGTTACACTATACTTACGTCTTGGTAAATATAGTGTAACTTCTATAGGCTGCCCTAAGCAAAATGGAATAAATTTACTTTTTTATCTGCATAAATACATACTTCGTGCAGATTGTGGAATGGAAATCATTCAACATTTGTCTACAAGGTTACTTAAAGTATTTGGATATATTGGGAATATATTTGGAAAATTCTGGAAATTTATTTCATTTTGTGTTAGGTGCTTTTCATATAAAACAAAATTTAAGAACACGATACGATGTGCATATAGTTTATAGACAATATACAGAGCTACCTAAAGTTAAGACGAAAATTCTTTTCTATTGAACGTAATTTATAACGTAATTGAACGTAAGTGATTATTATTGAACGTAATTTACTATGTTCACGAACACTCCCTATCGATTTCCCTGAAAAAACCGACAAATACAAACGAACAGATACCCGAAAGAGGGTTTATATAACGACATTGAAAAAAAAATATATATATATATACATATTACAGCTTTGTTTGAGATGCAGATTTGTCTTTTTTCGGCTTTTCTTGTCCCATTTCCAGTTTATTTAATTATTATTATTTCTTTTTAATTTTCACCACAAATTGAAATATGAAGTTTTAAATATAAAGTTCCGTCTTTCTATATTTGTTATTGTTTTTGTGCCTTTTATTATGTCCCCCCCCCTTTCTCCATTGAAGTGAAATTGCTGTTCGAGGCTCTCGCTCCGTTAGCTTCCACTTTTAGGTAAAGGAGGATGCGTGACGCTGTCGCAGGTGCCTCCCAACAAATCCATATTCAGAGCTGCCAACCTAATCCGTCAAATTTTTTGTTGTACCGCCCTTTTTTCTACACCACTTAATTTTTAGAGTATTTGTTGTCTTAATTCATCGTAAATATATTTGAAGAAAATTACTCTAAAAATTAAGTGGTGTAGAAAAAGGGGCGGTACTAACAATTTGCCGGATTAGGTTGGCAGCTCTGCATATTAACTTCCTTCTTTAGATTTAAAAGATTCATCAGTCGCGTTGTCTGAAGATACACTCCCACCCCTACACACACATATACCATAGCCTCCTTAACTAGATGCCTGTCCGGTAGCTCGGAAACTAGGCAACAGTTGAAGCGGTAGACAGCGCCACCTAGCACAGATTATGGGACTTTTTTATTTAACTCGTACCAATAATTTAAAGAAGTGATACATGATACATATAATCGACGTTTCTTCGATTCTACCCGCCTTTTATGTATATCACATCCCACTTTTAAAAATTTTTGGTGGCTGTTGAATAAAAAAGTCGCGCAATCTGTACCAGGTGGCGCTGTCTACCGCTTCAACTTTTGCCTAGTTTCCGAGCTACGCGACAGGCATCTAGTTAAGGAGGCTATGCATATACATACATTCACAACGAATAAATTCCCAAAACTACTTTTTTGGACTTTAAAACATGTATATCAGGTGAAAAATCGATATCGAAACCGAATACGTTACTTCCATTAGGTATGGTAAACGGCTAATTGAAGCGAAAATTGTTACATATGTATTTCATTATTATACATTTTTCAAAGATCCGTATCCGTAGATCTTGAAATAAAATATCCGTATCCGTATCCGCTGATGTAGAAAAACAGATATCCGTATTCATATCCGTATCCGCGGATCACAGTTTTTGATGAACCGGCACATCCCTAATACAGACACACGGGAAAGGCTTTAAACTTACAACAGTTCTCTTTTTTTTTTTCTACTTTTGCTGGGAATTAATAATTAGGGTTCTAGCAAGTAGAGTGATGTAGCGCTAACTGACGCCATTGCATCAATAACTGCCGCCAAAATCTGAAATCTGTCGTCTAAAACATTTTTTTATAAAATTACAAGTTCTGTTCATATCAATTTAAAAAAAAAAAAAAAAAAAAAAAAATTAAATTGTACATTTTAATTTTTACAAAATGTCAAGGAAATAAAAATTGCTTTGAAATCAAAGACGAAGCTGCGAACTGTCCGGCGAATGCCGAGATCTATCAGGCTCAGACAACTCAACGGCTCGATGTGAACTTTTTATATATGAAAATTTTCGATTGAGATATTTTTGTCATTTTTACAATTAGTCGAAAATTACAAAATTACTGTGGTGTCCGTTTTTAAGTTAGTCTCTTTCTCAGTTTATTAGTCAGTCTCGGTATCATCTTAAGAACTAATTATCATAAAGAAGTGGAACTAATTTAAAAATATCACTTATGATACTGGCAAGAACCAAATTGAATTTCATCATTCTAATTTAAAAACTTCCTAAATTATTCGTAATTTAAAGCATTTTAGCAGGACAAAATTTCGCATGACATGTATTATGACATTATGAAGATTATTCTTATAGAAAAGAAATCAGATTAATTTCAAAATGTCATTTATAATAATAACATGAAGGATAATAAACATTAAAATTTCACTTTAACCCTTTATCTGCCGCATTATGAAATAGACAAAAAATGTATTTGAAAGTTTTTTTTTTTTTTTTTTTTCCCAGTTACTTAAGAATATTTTCACTTTCCAAACATACATAGGGGAGCATGGGGCGGGTTGTAACAGTTTTTAGATATTAAATATAGTATGAAATGTATTTACGTTTTCCTGTTTATAATTGCTGTTTTCCATACCATACATAATCATCTATCATATTCATAAAAAAAAAACTTTAGTTATTGTCGCTAGTTTTAGCACAAAAAATATTTTTTCATAATTATTTGCCTGTTACAATTTGCCCCGGATTTGTGGCTAATTGTAACACACGTGGGACAAATTGTAACGGATACAAAGGTAACCCTAACAATAAAAACGATAATATTTCAAAATGTTTTTGTTACCAATCATTTATTAATTTAATAAAAAAGGCAATTAATAACTAATATTAAATTATAATCTTCGTGGTATACTAATAACGAATTATATCAAATGGATTACAGTAAAATAAAGAGAAAATTAAAGATAAAATCAACATAGAAGTCAATCTTAGTCAGAGTTGAAATTAATTCAAGCGAATGATATTTTGTTCCCTCTCATGCATTTAATGTGTGCTTACATTTTGCAATTTAAGCATTATACCCATACTTCTGCCAGAGAGAGGGTTTAGCAGAGCTCGATTTCTCCTCCCTTTTTTCAGGATACTCTCACTGATGAGAAATTTCTGCTTTTTCCTCTACCACGATTTTTATGCAATATTCTCTAATTCGTGATTAAATCGTGATTATAATTCGTGATTAAATAATCATGGCACTATAATTTAAAACCACAGAAAATATTTCTGTATAAATATAGTAGTGGCAAAGAAGCCAAAAATTTTTCATTTCTGAAGGTTTCTTGACAATGGGTGGAGACTTCGAGCTCTGGCTGTAGGCATCTCCACAAGCCACGCCTCTAACATGTTACAACATTAAACCCCACATTTTTCACTGAAGACGGTACACTTAAGGCTACCGAAACAGCTGTATGCATCTCAAATATTTTAATTTGGCGTTTCTGACGTAGTACTTTATACGGGTTTTAATATTCCAACGCCAAGGCTTCTGTTATTATATGTTACAATTTGCCAAAAAATTTTGTTTCAACTTGCCTCATCCTATGATTTTGGACTTTTTGTTTAATTATAAAAAAAATATATGACTATTTATACAAAAAATTAAACAAGCATTTTATAACTCAACACACAGAGTAAATAAATAGCTATAAACATTTCTTTTACACTAGAAAGACGGAGACTTAATACAGGGATGGAACACGGGCGCAGAATTCATACCACTATGGATGTACGAAAATTTTCTATATTATAGGTATAGAAATTTCTTAAACAGATTACGGTATGAATTCTGCGCCCGTGTTCCATCCCTGTTAATGTATACCTATATTGCCCCAAAGCAGTCAAAATGACTGCATTGTGAAAGAATAACTAATGTGTAAAGAAATTTGTTTAAAATTAATTTTTAATATTTCTTATACTATTTACAGTCATATAGAAAGTTATTAGTAAGTATTAACAATAAAAAAATTTACTTCATTTGGAACCAAAAATAATTTATTCATTATTCGTACATTTTAAGCAAATGTAAGTTGAAATCTTTTTATGTGTACATCTTCCGCAAACATACTTTTGACATTTTTCACATATATTATTTGCTTTGTTTTTGTTGCAAAGTCGTACTTGACAAAATTTTCGTTTATTAGAATATGTTGTATTTGATGTTTGTGGGCCCTCATTTTCTGATGACTTTTCTGTATTACAGCACTGTAATCGGTGGAAAGCTGTTCTGCTAATTCGAACAAGAACTGTTTTCGTTCTATTTGTATTCCTGTCGCCTCTTTGAAAAGGATCCAAGCATTTATAGCAGCCAAATCTAAAATACTGAAAAATATTTGGAGGGGCCATGTACGAGAACTCGATTTTACGGTATATTTTCTTGCCATTTGATCTGTCATATCAACTCCAAATTTTGTTTTGTTATAAAATTGAATAGTGTCCGGTAACATTTTTTAATTATTTCTATCAATTTTCACAAATTTATGCCTGGAACTTAGAACAGCTACTCTTTTATTCGGTTTGCTTTTATATATTGTAAGGACAGAATTTTTCGATTTATATAGGAGAGTGGAAAAACGAGGCATGTTATCCTTTTATTGAAATTTAATTTTTCCGACTGAGTGAAAATAATGCCTGGACCGGGACTCGAACCCCGGATCTTTGACTTACAAGGTCAAGGCTCTACCAATTAAGCTATCCAGGCCGACATCCCGGTCAGCATTACTCACTCAGACAACCTTTTTAGGCAGAAACAATCTGGTCTATCATTCAGATAGCTCAACAGAAATAAGCCGCAGGAAAGGAAAACACCATTAAACAATGAGAGAAATAAATACAATTTTTAATAAAATCACACAATCGACTGTGGAAGGAAATCATATTTATTGAAATTTAATTTTTCCGACTGAGTGAAAATAATGCCTGGACCGGGACTCGAACCCCGGATCTTTGACTTACAAGGTCAAGGCTCTACCAATTGAGCTATCCAGGCCGACATCCCGGTCAGCATTACTCACTCAGACAACCTTTTTAGGCAGAAACAATCTGGTCTATCATTTAGATAGCTCAACAGAAATAAGCCGCAGGATTGTTGATTGTGTGATTTTATTAAAAATTGTATTTCTTTCTCTCATTGTTTAATGGTGTTTTCCTTTCCTGCGGCTTATTTCTGTTGAGCTATCTAAATGTTAGACCAGATTGTTTCTGCCTAAAAAGGTTGTCTGAGTGAGTAATGCTGACCGGGATGTCGGCCTGGATAGCTCAATTGGTAGAGCCTTGACCTTGTTAAGTCAAAGATCCGGGGTTCGAGTCCCGGTCCAGGCATTATTTTCACCCAGTCGGAAAAATTAAAATTTCAATAAATATGATTTCCTTCCACAGTTGATTGTGTGATTTTATTAAAAACGTGTTATCCTTTGTTTGTTTGGCTACTTTTGATAGTTCTCTTTTATTTCCTCTAATAGTTCCAACTAGTGTCGCTTTTTTTGGCCAATAATTTCGTCGCGAGTGACATGCTAGTGAAGTAGTTTTCGGTCGTGATATTCCTTCCACAGTTTGTGTATGACTCGACCAGTTTCAGAACAACGTGTTCACTGAGAAGCATTGACGATGGTCGTTACTCGTCTTTCCCCAAGTAAGGAAAACCATTCAAAATGTACTTGCTACTAACATCTGATGCAAGCCAGAATTTGATGCCAAATTTGTTGGGTTTATTCGGCATATACTGTATAAACTTGCACCTGGCTTTTGTTGGAAATAATTGCTCGTCAACTGTTATATTTTGCCCTGGTTGATAGCAAGCTTGACTATTTTCAATAAACTTGTCATATATTTCCGAAACCAAGGCAAATTTATTTGTTTGGAGGCGTCTACTTCTTTCAGTTCTTTTGTCAAAAAGAATAAATCGTAGGATTTGCTTGAACTTATCTCTGGGCATAGTTCTTCTAAAAAATTTGGGACCCCACTTTGCTGACCATAAATAGCTCAGTTTTAAATTTTTTGCCTCGTAGGCCGCACGAGCATATAAAATCCCAATAAATGCACGTATTGCCGGTAATGTTGTTGTCCAATCGTACCCCAAAATACGGCGGCCTTCTTCTTCTGTGCACTTTTTTATATGTTTGATAATATAGTCATTTATTATCAACGAGAATGCACTGACAAGATTATCTGCCATAATGTTCCTTTTTGCATAGCCTGTTGGCCCTTTCACACCCTTGAAAACACAAGCGGATGGTGCCCTTCCACGAGAACCACGTTCAGAAAATTTTATCCAAATAGTACCATCGGCAGCTGTTTCGGTCTCCTGAAAGATGTTTTCAGTTTCTTTATCAAAGTCGGAACTACTTAGCACACTACACCTTTTCCTGTTAAAATTTTCCAAGTAGTCAAAATGACTGCTTTTAGGCAATACAGGTATAACACATATATATACGGGAAATGAAGAGGGGGGGGGGGGAGGCGACTACAATGATTAATAAACGCATTTATATGTTGTACAAAAAGTCACAAAATTCTAAGAAGCTGTGTCACTATACACAATTGTTTTTCTAACTGAAATTGCAAAGCTGTCAAAATGACTGCCTTAGGCAATCTAGTGTTAATCAAAATTTACGATATATATATTTTTTTAATGGAGCACCGATTGTGCTTACATTAGAGAAGGTAATCGCGTCATAATATAAGAATTATGTTTATAAAAATATTTATGTTACATATGTTACAAACTATTTTGAAAATTACGTGTTACTTCTTCCCCTGTGACAACTAGCCCCATGCTCTCCTACTTTTAGAAATATTCTTTGGAAGTTGTTTAATTGGTTAATACTCTTAGACTGTTTTCAAGTTTATTTGAGGACTAAAAAACAGTCCTACACAAAGCTTAAAAGAAAAAATAAAATAAATAAATGTCTTTTTTATGACTTTCAAAAATTTCTTATCAGAACTAAGCTCTACTTACAGGGGCCCAATTTACGCTCAGCAACTTATTTTATATATACAGTCGAACTTCGTTAACGTGAACGCTGTTAACATGAACTGTGTCCCCAGTCCCTGTCAAGCGGAGGATTAGTTTCTGATAGTATGAAAACACTTTTTAGAAATATTCTTTGGAAGTTGTTTAATTGGTTAATACTCTTAGACTGTTTTCAAGTTTATTTGAGGACTAAAAAACAGTCCTACACAAAGCTTAAAAGAAAAAATAAAATAAATAAATGTCTTTTTTATGACTTTCAAAAATTTCTTATCAGAACTAAGCTCTACTTACAGGGGCCCAATTTACGCTCAGCAACTTATTTTATATATACAGTCGAACTTCGTTAACGTGAACGCTGTTAACATGAACTGTGTCCCCAGTCCCTGTCAAGCGGAGGATTAGTTTCTGATAGTATGAAAACACTTTTTATCCCCCCCCCCCCCACCTTGAGATTCACGTTGGCTATTCTTAATATTTCAAAATATATCTCTACCACGTTAATAGTAGACATATATCTCTATTTAGATTCCCGGAAATATCTTGTACGGTAGTGTGTCACCGAAAATCTATTATAGAATGGAAATCATATGAACTTTTTGGTGTAAATAAATAATATTTTAGGACACTCTTTAATCGTTTATATTTAGCAGAAGTTAAACATAGCTGCCAATATTTTAATATATTCCGGAGTATTTTTAGCCCCGCCTTTTTTTACTAAAATTTTTTTTAAAGTAATTTTGTCTTATTTTACCGAAGTTATATATTGGAGAAATTTTTTCTATAAATAAAGGCGTCGCTAAAAGTACTCCGGAATAAGTAAAAATATTTCCAGCTGTGGTTAAAGAATGTTTCAAAATAACATTTTCAAAAAAATCATTCAAAATTTATATATTAATGAAATCAGTAGGCTTATCTAAAGAAAAATAAATTTTCTAGCGAGATTTCTAATTTATTTCTTTAAAACACTTGATTATAATTGTACAAGAAAAATAGTTTTTTAGAAAACATTAATATATCAAAAACTAAATAAATAAATAGATAAATAAAGCTTGATTAAATTCGAACTTTACTACTATTGTCAGGAATCGAACATAGTATCTCGTAGCTGATGGCCAAAACGCTAACCATTTCACAACAAAGATTAAAGCCACAAAGAGATCTAGAAACAATTAATACAGATTTTTAATATTGATGTCTCATTTTCTATGTTTGTTGCTGAATCAACTGATATTTATAATACAAATGTTTGAAAACAGTTTCAGAGTATTATTTAAAATTTATACAACTATTTTTTAGAACTCGTTGCCAATAAACCAGATTCAATTATTAGAAAGGTTTTTATGGAAAGCCTAAGTGATTACCGCCAAATGTAATAACACATTTAAAATGAAATGCATGAGTAGGCGTCTTCTGGAAGCTCTGGAAAGCGTTGAAATTTGGAGTAGATATGTAAATCACTATAATTTATTACAAAAAAAAAAAAAGAAAAAAAGAAAAAAAGAAAAGAAAAAAAAAGGTTCATCAAAGAAGACAGTAGGAATGAAATTATTCAACATTTCGTGATAAAATTACAATATAATATTGATTCTGTGAACGTGAATATTGAAGTTTAGTTTTCCAAATTTACTTTTCCAACCACTAAAAAACAGTAGGGGAGCGTGGGGCGGGTTGTAATTAAATAAAGTGTGAAAAGTATCTACGTTTTCTTGTTTATAATGGGGAAATTGCACATTTTTCATTTTGACTTGTAAATGATAGAGCATGAAAATACAAACATTTTGATACCATTTTTATGCATATTTGAAAACCGGATGCTTTAATAAATTAACTTTAAAAGACGTAGTTCTCATGTTGGCGGGAAAACGCTGCGTCACGTGATAAAACCTATCGTGACGTCACTATCCATGAAATGAACTGCCGGCGGAATTTCTCCCTCTTGTATTGTAAAGAAAAATCGTGCATTCAGCGAAATTTTGTATTAAAAAAAATATTAAAACTATTTGAACTCATTAAACATCACTTCATTCTATAAATGACACCAAGTTTCAATGATATTTTTTTGTACTCGCCTGCTGTTATTAATCCAAATTAAACTATAATCGAAATAATAGTTGATCAATAGAATTTTCTTAAAGAATGTTTTTAGTATGATATGCCAAAGATGTACTTTTTAAATACTTGTTTTGTTTCATTTTATTATGTTTCATAGATTTATTATTATTTTATCATTATTATAGACTGAGTACAAAAATAAAATATTGGGATTGAGTAATAATATTTAACTGAATAATATGCATATTTTCATTGCTTAAATAATCTAGAATAGTTTATGCTAAATTAACCTAAATTAGATTACTTTTATAATTATGAGATGCCAGTATATCTGTATATATATAACTTTTTTAATACATTTTAATATTATAACTTAACAATATTTCTATTAAAATAGCAGCTGAAGATTGTGAATAATTAAAAACATTATAGTGATGCAGTTTGAGAAATTGAAAAGTATTTAAGGAAAATTACATGCGCTTATCATTCTAAATAAATAAATAAAATTAAAAGAAGGTCTCCGTACAAAAATATTAACATTATTTATATATGTATATATATAGAAACGCGTTTAGTTATTTTTATAATGTAATTACTTTTTTATTTGGAAAAATTTAAAAATAGAAAGAAAAGATTAATAGAAATAGAAAGTAATAATAATAACAACATTTAGCAATAGGAAAGTTATAAAGTACTTTAAAATAAAATAAACACATGAAATATATGTTAAATGTAATAATACCTTATAAGTTATACATGATCTAGTTATAAATATGAATGGTATTAAATAATTAATTAAAAATTTGCAGTAAATTTCAGCAATCAAACGCAATATATATACACTGGTGGACAATTGCTAAGGACGGATGACAATAACTAAGCTATTGTCATCCGTCCTTAGCAATTGTCCACCAGTGTATATATATATATATATATATATATATATATATAAAATTCATTTATCAATGAAGCCTTAATGTAAAATCCAAATATGTTTAGAATATATCAGGGTATTTTGTTTTCAACAAAAAAAAAAAAAAAAAAAAAAATTGTTTTTCCACAAAAATGAGCCCCAAAAGTAAACCTGGAACAACCCTTGCATATACTATAACTGACGTTCTTCGCCTGCTTCGCTGGTCGCTAAATTTAATAAATTAACAAAAGAAGGAAAAAAAAAAAAAAAAAACTTTTATTTCTTTTATATACTTCTATAAACAAAAAATAAATAAATAGATAATTAGAAAATAAATTCATTGAAATCGCTCTTAACATCGTTTTGGTTATTCGCAGCCTGCGGCAACTTCTTTCCAGTGTACCCTGCTTTTTTGGATCTGGGTTCTTATTGCCCGCAGCAATGTCTTTCGTGGGCACTTCAATTTGTGTACATATCAGGAGGTGAAAGCTGCTATTATTCAAAAACTAAGATTTTAATGATAGCTGTATCTCGGCATCTATTAAATATACTTTAATTTTGGCACCATGTACTTTATTGCAATCACTTTTTCTGCTATATTACCATTTCATTTCGATTAGTACAATAAATAAATAACAAAAGATTTTCCTTTCAAAGGCATTAAATAAATAATAAATAAGTTTTTATTAAATTTAAATTTTAATAAGACTAATCCTTTATGCAATATTAACATTTTCCCGATAAAAACATTTAATTATATTTTCCTTTTGAAATGAATTAATTAAATAAATAAATAGTTGTGTTACAGCCGTTGCTAATGTAAACAACGTAGAACAATATAATTCAAATAAATTTCAGAAAATTAAATGGAAAAATAAATGGATAAAATTGACATATATATATATATATATATATATATATATATATATATATATATATAAATTACTTAAAAAATTATAAAAAGTAAACTTTTTTTTTTTTTTTTTAATAAAATAAAATAATAAATAATAAATAAATAATGCAATTTGAAAATAACATTTTTTTTTTCTTTGCAAAAACATGAAGTAAATATTAAATACATAATTAATGACTGCTCTATAAAATAATCATATATAATTTATAAAATAACAATTAAAAAATTCTGGTTAAAAAAAAAATAATAATAATAAAATAAATAATCAGTAAAATATATTTTTATGTACTATGAAATTTTAATGAATATTTTAATTATAATTAAATCTTTAAGCATACATTATGAAAAAAGAAATATTCTCACATACAAGCATCTAAAAAATTAGAGAAATGTAAAAAAATACTACTAATATATTAAAGCAATGCTAAAATTCTATTATGAAGACGTTTATAATATTCAAAATATGAATACAGAACAAATCTAGATCGTTTAGCTTTAGCTACTCTTATATTTATGCGCTAATAAAATCGAGGTTTCTTCTCAAAAATGAAAATATGGAAAGAGCATCTATTTTTGGAACATTATCCGATTGCTCTTTTACAAATCCAAAATCGACATTATACAAATAAAAATAGATATATATATATATAAGATATAGTATAGTTATGGAAGGTTTAAGTTATTTCTTACAAAAAGGTAAAAATTTTAAGAATAAACTATAAAATACAGATTAGAATAGAGCGAACGAAAAGAAAAGCAAGCGGTAAAAGAGTGTAAACATTCACACTTCGTGTACTGTGACGTCAATCCCCTCACGGAGCGTTTTCGGATCACGTGGTTTTGTTTTGGTTTTTAGCGATTTTAAAACGTTAATTAAAAGTTAATTTGAAATAATTTTACGATTTTAATTGGATTTTTCGGATTCCCAAGATTGATTTTATCGATTACAATTAAAAGAAATTGTTTTTCCTTCCGTGTGCAACTTCCCCATTGCTGTTTTCCATAGCAAACATAAGCATCTATATTCATAAAAAAAAACTTACGTTAATGCTGCTAGTTTTAGCACAAAAAATATTTTTTAATAATTATTTGCCTGTTACAATTTGCCCTGGATTTCGGGCTAATTAAAACGGATACAAAGGTAACCCTAACAATAAAAACAACAATACTTCAAAATGCTTCTTCTAATCAATCACTTTTTAATTTAATAAAAAAGGATTTAATAACCAATATTAAATTACAACTTTCGTGGTATACTAACAACGAATTATTTCAAATGGATAAGAGTAAAATAAAGAGAAAATTAAAGATAAAATCAACATAGAAGTCAATCTTAGTCAGAGTTGAAATTAATTCAAGCGAATGATATTATGTTCCCTCCCTCTCATGCATTTAATGTGTGCTCACATTTTACAAATTAAGCATTATACCCATACATCGGCCACAGAGAGGGTTTAGCAGAGATCAAATTCTCCGCCCTGTTTTCAGGACACTCTCATTGATGAGAAATTTTTGCTTTTTTCTCTACCACTATTTTTTATATATATTCTCTAATTCGTGATGAAATGGTAATTATAATTCGTGATTAAATAATCATGGCACTATAATATAAAACTACAGAAAATATTTCTGGTTAAATATAGTAGTGGCAAAGCAGCCAAAAAATTTTCATTTATGAAGGTTTCTTGACAATGGGTGGAGACTTCGAGCTCTGGCTGTAGGCATTTCCACAAGCCACTCCTCTAACATGTTACAACTTGCCCCAAAATTTTGTTTCAACTTGCCCCATCGTATAATTTTGGACTTTTTGTTTAATTATAAAAAAATATATAACGATTTATGCAAAAAATTAAACATGCATTTTATAACTCAACACACAGACTAAATAAATAGCTATAATCATTTCTTTAAAATATACATTAACATACCTTTAATCAAAATTTACGAAATATTTTTTTTTCGTTCTAACCAGCTAAAATGAAGCACGTTTACAGTAGGGCTGGATTATTTATCAATATATCCACAAGTATCGATATTTTTTAAATATCCCGATAACAATATTTAAGATTTTGCTCAGCCAATATATCCCTTTAACGATATTACCAAATGCGCACCTACCGCGCGATCAACGATATACCGATAAGTACCGTTAAACGCAAACCACGGATTAATAGAATAATGCTTCCGCGCTAGCGCGCATCACGAATGGAACCCGAATGAAACCCGAGCGAAGGAACCACGATCAGCGAACGAAACCCGAACAAAAAGAGCGCGCAATCTTATATCTTATACTAATACCCATTCTCTTATTTTTCTCCCATCCCTCACTGATAAAAAAAATATATATATATAACTCCACCCCAAACGCTCACTCCCCTCCCACAATGCATATACTTCCTCTTCCTTCCTCCGTGCGAAACCTCAAATCTAAAATATCACTGCTTTAATAAGTCCACCGCATAAAAAAAAAAAATAAATAAATAAATAAACAGTATTTATTGAAAGCCATCTGCTTTTACCACAGTATATTTCATACCTTGAGTATACTATATTGACTTACCACAGTATATTGATACATTCATGCATTTACTGACACTAAACGATAATATGAAAGAATTTATACTACCGTTAGTATTTGATAATATTGCACATCACTTTTCGTGGATCATAGTTGTAATACCACAGTAACCAAACCACAGACAAGGCAATATAAAAACAAACGCTTATTATGACGAATGAAAACAATATCTTTTGTTTTAGCTCATTTCCTGCTATTGGTTCATTGATATTGGTTTATTTCAAAGTATCGATAACTTCTGGCTAATAAGATGCGACCTTCAACATGTGTTTAGGGTCAGTGATGCCAGATTGGGGATTTTGACCCCATTTTGGGGATTTTTGAGGCTTCTGGGGACTTTTTGGGGGAATTCTAAAATTTTTTAGGACAAATCTGAGGAGTTCTTCAACTTTCTGTCAATGTTGGCAACGTAATGATTTATCCCTACGACCAGGGATTTTCAATAGCTTTATTGTTATTTGGGGATTTTTTCAAAAATTACCTTCATTTGGGGAAAAAATCTGAGCTTGAATCCACTTAAATCTGTTTGATGTTTTCTTTTGAAAAATTATTTTCCCTTTTTAGTAGAAATCAAGTTGGGGATTTTTTCGAAAAATAACACTGATTTGGGGAAATTTGAAGACCTGTTTGGGGAAATAATTTTCGACCATGTGGCATCACTGCTTTGGACTGTACTTCAGTCAGATAGCTCTCCCTTTCTCCTTTCCCATGTTATCCAATGGGATTTTCGTTGCTTCGTTTTATAAAAATATCTCATTCAAAAATGAAGTTTTTCGAATTCTGTTTTTTGAATATTACTCTTTGAACGGGTCGCCTTTTAGCTTGATGAACAATTTTTCGAAAAAATTAATTTAAATATTTTATTTCAATAAGTAAATTATGGACTCTAAGTGTGGACCTCTAAGTAAAATATTTAAATTTATTTTTTTCGAAAAATTGCTCACAAAGCTAAAAGACGACCTGTTCAAAGAGTAATATTCAAAAAACAGAATTTAAGCTAAAAGACGACCTGTTCAAAGAGTAATATTCAAAAAACAGAATTCGAAAAAGTTCATTTTTTAATAAAATATTTTTATAGAACGACGCGACAAAAATCCCATTGGATAACATGGGAAGGGAGAAAGGGTGCTATCTGACTGATGTAACTTAAAGTTTTATCTTCAGTAATTTTACAGTGACAGTTTCTTTATAGAATTATATAATATTGGATAGTTTATTACTTTTTTTTATGTAGCATTTATTTTTTCTCTTTCCTTTTCCTTCTTTCTTTCTTTCTTTTTTTTTTTTTTTTTTTTTTTTTAAGCCGTACATGTTAAATAAAATTGGTTTAAATGCAAAATGAGTTACTTTATGTAACAAAATGAAACTTTAATATAATTTTGTTTAAATAATATAATTTTTATACTGACAATGTATACATATATATATATATATATATAATATATATATAATTCAATTTTCAATTGTTGTGAAACTATTACGAATGTGAATTGAACACATATACATTTTTAAAATATTGCAATGATTTGGTATGCAGATACAAAAATAAAAATGACAAGTAACTGACATTTAGGATGCGTATAAGAGTTTTAAGTAAAAAATATTACTCTCTACGACCAAAAAAGGTGTATCCAATGGCATTTCTTAACTATTTAAAATGATTTTCCTTTTTATTTAATACCTACATCTTAAGACAATTTTTCTTAAGCTTTGTTTTTAGTAGAATTATGAATTTTGATATACTTGGTACAAATAAAACACAGAACGCATATTAGCTGTGTTAAAATACGATTTTAAAATAATTAAAGCTTAAAACGGGAAGAATAGAGGATAAACTATACACAGGTATACTAAAAAGCAATAGTATAAGTTATAAGAAACACAAAATATTGATTCACTTTTTATGCAATTTTTTTTTTTTTTTTTTTTTTTATGACAAAGTTATGGTAGTAATATACCAGATAATACATGGAAAACACTCTATACTTCTATACTTTAAAATTCGTGTGCATATGTCTTTAAAAAATAACAAATGTCTATTTTTTCCTATCTTGAAAGAAATATCGCAATATATCACTAATATCGATATTAACTTGGTGACATATCGCGATATTTAATTTCTGATATCGTCCAGCACTAGTTTACAGAACATCTCATTAACCATTTTTGTGGAGCAGCGATTGTGCTTACATTATAAAGTGCGTCGCAAGAAAAGAATTATGTTTATAAAAATATTTAATTACAAATGTTACGAACTATTTCGTAAATTGCGTGTTTCTTCTTACCGCTGTGACAACTAGCCCCACGCTCCCCTACTTTTAGAAATATTCTTTGTTCTTTGGAAGTTGTTTAATTGGTTAATACTCTTAGACTGTTTTCAAATTTATTTGAGGATTAAAAAACAGTCCTACACAAAGCTTAAAAGAAAAAATAAAATAAATAAATCAATGTCCCTTTTAAAAACTTTCACAAATTTCTTATCAGAACTAAGCTCTACTTAGAGGGGCCCAATTTACGCTTAGCCAATTATTTTATATATACAGTCGAACCTCGTTAACGTAAACGCTCGAACGCTGTTAACATGAACTGTGTCCACAGTCCCCGTCAAACGGAAGATTAGTTTCTGAATTACTGATAGTATGAACTAATGTTAACATGAACACATTTTTTATCTCCCTTGAGATTCACGTTAACGAAGTTCGACTGTACTAACGAATGCACAGTCAATGCTTGTGCAACATACGTTAAAGTGGCTAGGTTTAGCACAAAAAATATTTTTTCATAATTATTTGCCTGTTACAATTTGCCCCGGATTTGTGGCTAATTGTAACACACGTGGGACAAATTGTAACTGATATAAAGGTTACCCTAACAATAAAAACGATAATATTTCAAAATGTTTTTGTTACCAATCATTTAATAATTTAATAAAAAAGGCAATTAATAACTAATATTAAATTATAATCTTCGTGGTATACCAACAACGAATTATATCAAATGGATTAGAGTAAAATAAAGAGAAAATTAAAGATAAAATCAACATAGAAGTCAATCTTAGTCAGAGTTGAAATTAATTCAAGAGAATGATATTTTATTCCCTCTCATGCATTTAATGTGTGCTCACATTTTGCAAATTAAGCATTATACCCATACTTCTGCCAGAGAGAGGGTTTAGCAGAGATCAAATTCTCCTCCCTTTTTTTTAGGATACTCTCACTGATGAGAAATTTCTGCTTTTTCCTATACCACGATTTTTATGCAATATTCTGTAATTCGTGAATTAATCGTGATTATAATTCGTGATTAAATAATCATGGCACTATAATTTAAAACCACAGAAAATATTTCTATATAAATATAGTAGTGGCAAAGAAGCCAAAAATTTTTCATTTCTGAAGGTTTCTTGACAATGGGTGGAGACTTCGAGCTCTGGCTGTAGGCATCTCCACAAGCCACGCCTCTAACATGTTACAACTTTAAACCCGACATTTTTCACTGAAGACGGTACACTTAAAGCTACCGAAACAGCTGTATGCATCTCAAATATTTTAATTTGGCGTTTCTGACGTAGTAGTTTATTCGGGTTTTAATATTCCAACGCCAAGGCTTCTGTTATTATATATTACAATTTGCCCAAAAATTTTGTTTCAACTTGCCTCATCCTATGATTTTGGACTTTTTGTTTTATTATAAAAAAAATGTATGACTATTTATACAAAAAATTAAACAAGCATATTATAACTCAACACACATAGTAAATAAATAGCTATAAACAATTCTTTAATCAAAATTTAAGATATATATATTTTTTTTAATGGAGCACCGATTGTGCTTACATTAGAGAAGATAATCGCGTCATAATATAAGAATTATGTTTATAAAAATATTTATGTTACAAACTATTTTGAAAATTACGTGTTACTTCTTCCCCTGTGACAACTAGCCCCATGCTCTCCTACTTTTAGAAATATTCTTTGGAAGATGTTTAATTGGTTAATACTCTTAGACTGTTTTCAAATTTATTTGAGGACTAAAAAACAGTCCTACACAAAGCTTAAAAGAAAAAATAAAATAAATAAATGTCTTTTTTATGACTTTCAAAAATTTCTCATCAGAACTAAGCTCTACTTACAGCATCCCAATTTACGCTCAGCAACTTATTTTACATATACAGTCGAACTTCGTTAACGTGAACGCTTTTAACATGAACTGTGTCCCCAGTCCCCGTCAAATGGAGGATTAGTTTCTGATATTACGAACACACTTTTTATCCCCCCCTCCTTGAGATTCACGTTAACGAGGTTCGACTGTACTAACAAATGCATAGCACAATTTCACAATGCTTACACTGGCTATTCTTAAATTGTTTCAAAATATATCTCTACCACGGTAATAGGAGACATATATTTCTATTTAGATTCCCATAAATTTGTTGTACGTTTGTGTGTCACCGAAAATATATTATAGAATGAATATCATATGAACTTTTTGGTGTAAATAAATAATATTTTAGGACATTCTTTAATCGTTTATATTTAGTAGAAGTTAAACATAGCTGCCAATATTTTAATATATTCCGGAGTATTTTTAGCCCCGCCTTTTTTTCGTAAAACTTATTTTTAAGTAATTTTGTCTTATTTTACCGAATTTATATATTGGCGAAATTTTTTCTATAAATAAAGGCGTCGCTAAAAGTACTCCGGAATAAGTAAAAATATTTCCAGCTGTGGTTAAAGACTGTTTCAAAATAACATTTTCAAAAAATTCATTCAAAATTTATATATTAATGAAATCAGTAGGCTTATCTAAAGAAAAATAAATTTTCCAGCGAGATTTCTAATTTATTTCTTTAAAACACTTGATTATAATTGTACAAGAAAAATAGTTTTTTAGAAAACATTAATATATCAAAAACTAAATAAATAAATAAATAAATAAAGCTTGATTAAATTCGAACTTTACTACCATTGACAGGAATCGAACATAGTATCTCGTAGCTGATGGTCAAAGCGCTAACCATTTCACAACAAAGATTAAAGCCACAAAGAGATCTAGAAACAATTAATACAGATTTTTAATATTGATGTCTCATTTTCTATGTTTGTTGCTGAATCAACTGATATTTATAATACAAATGTTTGAAAACAGTTTCAGAGTATTATTTAAAATTTATACAACTATTTTTTGGAACTCGTTGCCAATAAACCAGATTCAATTATTAGAAAGGTTTTTATGGAAAGCCTACCCATACTTCGGCCACAGAGAGGGTTTAGCAGAGATCAAATTCTCCGCCCTGTTTTCAGGACACTCTCATTGATGAGAAATTTCTACTTTTTTCTCTACCACTATTTTTTTTATATATTCTCTAATTCGTGATGAAATGGTAATTATAATTCGTGATTAAATAATCATGGCACTATAATATAAAACCACAAAAAATATTTCTGGTTAAATATAGTATTGGCAAAGCAGCCAAAAAATTTTCATTTCTGAAGGTTTCTTGACAATGGGTGGAGACTTCGAGCTCTGGCTGGAGGCATCTCCACAAGCCACTCCTCTAACATGTTACAACTTGCTCAAAAATTTTGTTTCTACTTGCCCCTTCGTATGATTATGAACTTTTTGTTTAATTATAAAAAATTATATAACGCTTTATACAAAAAATTAAACATGCGTTTTATAACTCAACACACAGACTAAATAAATAGCTATAAACATTTCTTTAAAGTATAAATTAACATTCCTTTAATCAAAATTTACGATATATATATATTTTTTTTTAATGGAGCACCGATGGTTCTTACATTAGATAAGTTAATCGCGTCATATTATAAATACAGTGGAGCACCGTTTATACGTTTTTCAAGGGGCCGTTCCTAAAAGACGTATAACTGAAAAAAACGTACAACTGAAAATTCGTTTTAACATTAATACACAATAAAGTGTCATATTAATAATAAAAATATAATCAACTTTCATGATTTCCTTTACATTTATTCGAAAAAGATATATTTTTAATGAAATTAAAAATATTTTTAAAAGGTACAATAAAAATTAAATGATAATTAAAAATATAGAAATTCAGAATTTTTTTTTTTTTTTTTTTTAAAGATTTCGTTTTTAACCTTCGAAGACAAAGCGTTTCGTTCTCTAAACGAATATGACATTTTTGCAAGCGATTAAAAGGAAGGAAAGAAAAAAAAATTAAAATTAAAATTAAACTTGTTTCTCCAAACATAATGTCAAATAAACGGGATAAGAAAAAAGAAAATCTTACAAGTCACCTAAAGTGAGTAATAAATCTTCAAGTTTACAAAATGTTTTTTTTTTTCCCTTTCATACCCCATCTCTGGAATCAATTAAAAAAGAAAGTGGGAGGTCTTCAAGTGGTCACTGGCTACTTGTTACCATTCAACCCAGTCGCCAACTGCTCTCTGAAAAATTCTCACACCCCCCTTTCCCCAGGCTATGGACGCAGGTCGCACTTTGTTACCATAGTTCTAAGAAAAAATAATCGAAAAAGATAAGAATAAAACATAAAGAGCATTCAACTTTTTTTTTTTTTTTTTTTTTTTTTTAATCCTGGAAGAAAACTCAAACTTGGGATTCTACAAGGAGAAAAAAAAAAAAACGTATAAGTGAAATTAAGAATTTACTCGTGTCGTATAAACGAATTGAATTCTAATATTTTAACATTAGAATTCAATGGAATGATTTGGAACCGAAGTCGAAAAACGTATTGATGAACCGGCGCTTTGACGCCGTATGAACACCGTAATATCATATGAACTTTTTGGTGTAAATAAATAATATTTTAGGACATTCTTTAATCGTTTATATTTAGTAGAAGTTAAACATAGCTGCCAATATTTTAATATATTCCGGAGTATTTTTAGCCCCGCCTTTTTTTCGTAAAACTTATTTTTAAGTAATTTTGTCTTATTTTACCGAATTTATATATTGGCGAAATTTTTTCTATAAATAAAGGCGTCGCTAAAAGTACTCCGGAATAAGTAAAAATATTTCCAGCTGTGGTTAAAGACTGTTTCAAAATAACATTTTCAAAAAATTCATTCAAAATTTATATATTAATGAAATCAGTAGGCTTATCTAAAGAAAAATAAATTTTCCAGCGAGATTTCTAATTTATTTCTTTAAAACACTTGATTATAATTGTACAAGAAAAATAGTTTTTTAGAAAACATTAATATATCAAAAACTAAATAAATAAATAAATAAATAAATAAATAAAGCTTGATTAAATTCGAACTTTACTACCATTGACAGGAATCGAACATAGTATCTCGTAGCTGATGGTCAAAGCGCTAACCATTTCACAACAAAGATTAAAGCCACAAAGAGATCAAGAAACAATTAATACAGATTTTTAATATTGATGTCTCATTTTCTATGTTTGTTGCTGAATCAACTGATATTTATAATACAAATGTTTGAAAACAGTTTCAGAGTATTATTTAAAATTTATACAACTATTTTTTGGAACTCGTTGCCAATAAACCAGATTCAATTATTAGAAAGGTTTTTATAGAAAGCCTAAGTGATTACCGCCAAATGTAATAGCACATTTAAAATGAAATGCATGAGTAGGCGTCTTCTGGAAGCTCTGGAAAGCGTTGAAATTTGGAGTAGATATGTAAATCACTATAATTTATTACAAAAAAAGAAAAAAAGAAAAAAAAAAAAAAAAAAAAAAAATGGTTCATCAAAGAAGACAGTAGGAATGAAATTATTCAACATTTCGTGATAATATTACAATATAATATTGATTCAGTGAACGTGAATATTGAAGTTTAGTTTTCCAAATTTACTTTTCCAACCACTAAAAAACAGTAGGGGAGCGTGGGGCGGGTTGTAATTAAATAAAGTGTGAAAAGTATCTACGTTTTCTTGTTTATAATTGCTGTTTTCCATAGCAAACATAAGCATCTATATTCATAAAAAAAAACTTACGTTAATGCTGCTAGTTTTAGCACAAAAAATATTTTTTAATAATTATTTGCCTGTTACAATTTGCCCGGGATTTCGGGCTAATTAAAACGGATACAAAGGTAACCCTAACAATAAAAACAACAATACTTCAAAATGCTTCTTCTAATCAATCACTTTTTAATTTAATAAAAAGGGATTTAATAACCAATATTAAATTACAACTTTCGTGGTATACTAACAACGAATTATTTCAAATGGATTAGAGTAAAATAAAGAGAAAATTAAAGATAAAATCAACATAGAAGTCAATCTTAGTCAGAGTTGAAATTAATTCAAGCTAATGATATTTTGTTCCCTCCCTCTCATGCATTTAATGTTTGCTCACATTTTACAAATTAAGCATTATACCCATACTTCGGCCACAGAGAGGGTTTAGCAGAGATCAAATTCTCCGCCCTGTTTTCAGGACACTCTTATTGATGAGAAATTTCTACTTTTTTCTCTACCACTATTTTTTTTATATATTCTCTAATTCGTGATGAAATGGTAATTATAATTCGTGATTAAATAATCATGGCACTATAATATAAAACCACAAAAAATATTTCTGGTTAAATATAGTATTGGCAAAGCAGCCAAAAAATTTTCATTTCTGAAGGTTTCTTGACAATGGGTGGAGACTTCGAGCTCTGGCTGGAGGCATCTCCACAAGCCACTCCTCTAACATGTTACAACTTGCTCAAAAATTTTGTTTCTACTTGCCCCTTCGTATGATTATGAACTTTTTGTTTAATTATAAAAAATTATATAACGCTTTATACAAAAAATTAAACATGCGTTTTATAACTCAACACACAGACTAAATAAATAGCTATAAACATTTCTTTAAAGTATAAATTAACATTCCTTTAATCAAAATTTACGATATATATATATATTTTTTTAATGGAGCACCGATGGTTCTTACATTAGATAAGTTAATCGCGTCATATTATAAATACAGTGGAGCACCGTTTATACGTTTTTCAAGGGGCCGTTCCTAAAAGACGTATAACTGAAAAAAACGTACAACTGAAAATTCGTTTTAACATTAATACACAATAAAGTGTCATATTAATAATAAAAATATAATCAACTTTCATGATTTCCTTTACATTTATTCGAAAAAGATATATTTTTAATGAAATTAAAAATATTTTTAAAAGGTAGAATAAAAATTAAATGATAATTAAAAATATAGAAATTCAGAATTTTTTTTTTTTTTTTTTTAAAGATTTCGTTTTTAACCTTCGAAGACAAAGCGTTTCGTTCGCTAAACGAATATGACATTTTTGCAAGCGATTAAAAGGAAGGAAAGAAAAAAAAATTAAAATTAAAATTAAACTTGTTTCTCCAAACATAATGTCAAATAAACGGGATAAGAAAAAAGAAAATCTTACAAGTCACCCAAAGTGAGTAATAAATCTTCAAGTTTACAAAATGTTTTTTTTTTCCCTTTCATACCCCATCTCTGGAATCAATTAAAAAAGAAAGTGGGAGGTCTTCAAGTGGTCACTGGCTACTTGTTACCATTCAACCCAGTCGCCAACTGCTCTCTGAAAAATTCTCACACCCCCCTTTCCCCAGGCTATGGACGCAGGTCGCACTTTGTTACCATAGTTCTAAGAAAAAATAATCGAAAAAGATAAGAATAAAACATAAAGAGCATTCAACTTTTTTTTTTTTTTTTTTTTTTTAATCCTGGAAGAAAACTCAAACTTGGGATTCTACAAGGAGAAAAAAAAAAAAAAAAAAAAACGTATAAGTGAAATTAAGAATTTACTCGTGTCGTATAAACGAATTGAATTCTAATATTTTAACATTAGAATTCAATGGAATGATTTGGGACCGAAGTCGAAAAACGTATAAATGAGAAAAACGTATAAATGAGAAACGTATAAAAGGTGCTCCACTGTATAAGAAAAATGTTTATAAAAAATATTTAATCACAAATGTTACAAACTATTTCGAAAATTGCGTGTTACTTCTTACCCCTGTGACAACTAGCCCCACGCTTCCCTACTTTTAGAAATATTTTTGGTTCTTTGAAAGTTGTTTGAATTTTTCAAGTTTATATGAAAAGTTTCAGGGTTGAAATTTTTTCAAGTAATAAATCTAGTTTTATTAGAATACATAAATAGGAACATCGATATATTAATTTGAAACAAGTTTTTATTTGTGTCAACTGATGTCAGGTCGAAAAAGAAAATTAATCTTTATTAATAAAAGAAGATATCCGTCTGTCTCTTTGTCTGTCTGACTGTCCCTCTGTGCATCTATATGTTCAGCCCCTACTGAACGTAGAAGTACAAAATTCGACATACGGGTGCTAAGAAGCTTTCCCGAGAAGATAGGGAAAAATAATTTAAACATTTTAATCAGCTGTGGAGATATTAATTAAAATGTCAATTTATGTCTAATGAAAAAATGATCTCAATGACAGAGAATTCACCAAGATTGCATAAAAATAGATATTTTAACGGAGTTAAAAGCACAAAAAGTGGAAAATAATTAAAAAATATTAGTCCGATTGTTACGAATTCCGTACCAAATGAAAGGGATTTTTTTTTTTTTTTTAATCTAACAATGCAAGCGGCTTATCGATACAACAATTAGGTTTTTGAAGTGAAAACTTCTTTAGGCGCGTTGAGCACTTTTGGGTGAACAAAAATCATGAAACTCGCGTCATCGTCAGCTAACGCTTTGAATAAAATTCTGCAGGCGTTCGTTACCATGGCAACCCACTCACAGAGAATCTGATCGGGAAGAAGCATATTTTTTGCCAATTGACATCACGTGTTTTTCTACTAGGAATAAACGTTGCAAATTTCAAAATGCTTCAATTTTCTTCTAAATTCTTTGAAACTTACTGTTCGCCATTAACAGCACACGGGATAGTTGCAGTTCAAATTTCATCGATTCTGGAAAATATATACATTTTATTTACAAATTAAATTTTATTCTAACACGCGTGTTTCAATTTCGAATTATGATTAAATTATTGTTAATACATCATTCGAAAGATATTTTAAAGTACTTTTATATTATCGAAAGTGGAATTCGAGATTTCAGCTGATTTACACGTTTTGAGGAGTCCTGAATGGTTTTTTTTTTTTTTTTATCTCAGTTACTAATTAGAATAATTTCATAAGTAATACATCATTTGAAAGCTTTGTTGAGTTGGAATCGAACAGTAGCGTACAGAAATTTCTGGCGCTCTAATATTTTAGAATTTCAATATTTCAATTTCTAATTATGATTAAATTATTTTTAACACATCATTCCAAAGATATTTTAAAGTTCTTTTATATTATCGGAAGTGGAATTCGAGATTTCACCTGATTTACACGTTTTGAGGTGTCCTGAATCGGTTTTCTTTTGTATCTTAGCTACTAATTAAAATAATTTCATAAGCAATCAATATTTTTACATAATATAAGGCTTAGTTCATTTAATTTGTGTAGCTACAAATATTGTGCCGAATCATATAATACAGATCATAAACACTTCTTTACAAACCAAAAATAATTCTAAAATAATAATCTAATAGCTCAACGATACAATTCACAAGTTACTTAGTTTTCAATTCTATCGGCAGTCCCCAAAGACTGCTTTAGATTTTTTTTTTTTTTTTTTTAAATAACTAAAGTATGAATTTTAGGTGGCAACATCATTTCAACAGCAAGGCAAATGTCTGCGATGAAAAGGGAAACTTGTAGTATTTTAAATTGAGATATGCCGTTGAAATTTCGTAATATTTGGTTTTAACGCCCGATAATTCGACTGTGAATATTTTTAAAAGTGTAGAATTATTAGGAAGGGCTTAAACAGGGGTTTGGGGGCGAACAGGCAAAAAAAAAAAAAGTTACAGCCTTTGAAACTGGTATTATTAAGTTTTAAGGCAATATAAATCGATTGCGGATATTTATAAGTGTAAATTTATAAGGAGGGACGAAAAGGTGGGGGACAACGGGAAAACCCAGAACGCTCCTATTCTTTTATATTTTGCAGAGTTTCGAATTTCAATTTCCGCTCACATTTCGTTGTAAGGATTTTTAACATTATATAGCCCGGAATTACGCAAGTTTCGGCGAAAACCATAAATGGTCAGATATAAATCTTTTTATAAAAATGTTTATATTACTTTTGTGTCTCAGCTTCTAAATAACATAATTTCATAAGTAATATATCATTTTAAAAGTCATTTGAATTGAAATTGAACAGTATATGTTGGAAATCTCAGTTGCCAGAGGGCGCTTTGATATTTTTATAATTCAATATGTAGAATTCTAATTATGATTAAATTACTTATAACACAACATTTAAAAGATTGCGGACTTTTAAACTGATATAAGTCGTTAAATTCCGTACGGAAGTTTCAGAGAAAACCACAGACAAGCCAGAACACCTTTATTACAAAATCTCCAATTCTAATTATGATCCAGGCTTTCGAATTCCGATACTCCATTCACATTTCGTATTAAGGGTTTGTACAAGAAAAATAGTTTTTTAGAAAACATTACTTTATCAAAAAATAAATAAATAAATAAAGCTTGATTAAATTCGAACTTTAGTACCATTGTCAGGAATCGAACGTAGTATCTCGTAGCTGATGGCCAAAACGCTAACCATTTCACAACAAAGATTTAGGCCACAAAGAGATCTAGAAACAATTAATACAGATTTTTAATATCGGTGTCTCATTTTCTATGTTTATTGCTGAATCAACTGATATTTATAATACAAATGTTTGAAAACAGTTTAAGAGTATTATTTAAAATTTGTACAACTATTTTTTAGAACTCGTTGCCAATAAACCAGATTCAATTATTAGAAAGGTTTTTATGGAACACCTAATTGATTACCGCCAAATGTAATAACACATTTAAAATGAAATGCATGAGTAGGCGTCTTCTGGAAGCACTGGAAAGCGTTGAAATTTGGAGTAGATATGTAAATCGCTATAATTTATTACAAAAAAATAAATAAATAAATAAAGGAAAAAAATATATATATAATATAAAAAAATAAAAGGTTCATCAAACAAGACAGTAGGAATGAAATTATTCAACATTTTGTGATAAAATTACAATATAATATTGATTCAGTGAACGTGAATATTGAAGTTTAGTTTCCCAAATTTACTTTCCCAATCACTAAAAAACAGTAGGGGAGCGTGGGGTGGGTTGTAATTAAATAAAGTATGAAAAGTATCTACGTTTTCCTGTTTATAATTGCTGTTTTCCATAGCAAACATAATCATCTATATTTAAAAAAAAAAAAAAAAAACTTACGTTAATGCTGCTAGTTTTAGCACAAAAAATATTTTTTAATAATTATTTGCCTGTTACAATTTCCACCGGATTTCGGGCTAATTAAAACGGATACAAAGGGAACCCTAACAATAAAAACAACAATACTTCAAAATGCTTCTTGTTATCAATCATTTTTTAATTTAATAAAAAGGGATTTAATAACTAATATTAAATTACAACTTTCGTGGTATACTAACAACGAATTATATCAAATGGATTAGAGTAAAATAAAGAGAAAATTAAAGATAAAATCAACATAGAAGTCAATTTTAGTCAGAGTTGAAATTAATTCAAGGGAATGATATTTTGTTCCCTCCCTCTCATGCATTTAATGTTTGCTCACATTTTACAAATTAAGCATTATACCCATACTTCGGCCACAGAGAGGGTTTAGCAGAGATCAAATTCTCCGCCCTGTTTTCAGGACACTCTCATTGATGAGAAATTTCTGCTTTTTTCTCTACCACTATTTTTTTTATATATTCTCTAATTCGTGATTAAATGGTAATTATAATTCGTGATTAAATAATCATGGCACTATAATATAAAACCACAAAAAATATTTCTGGTTAAATATAGCAGTGTCAAAGAAGCCAAAAAATTTTCATTTCTGAAGGTTTCTTGACAATGGGTGGAGACTTCGAGCTTTGGCCGTAAGCATCTCCACAAGCCACTCCTCTAACATGTTACAACTTGCCCAAAAATTTTGTTTCTACTTGCCCCATCGTATGATTTTGGACTTTTTGTTTAATTATAAAAAAATATATAACAATTTATACAAAAAATGAAACATGCATTTTATAACTCAACACACAGACTAAATAAATAGCTATAAACATTTCTTTAAAGTAAAAATTAACATTCCTTTAATCAAAATTTACGATACATATATATTTTTAATGGAGCAACGATTGTGCTTACATTAGATCAGATATTCGCGTCATAATATAAATATAAGAATAATGTTTATAAAGATATTTAATCACAAATGTTACAAACTATTTCGATAATTGCGTGTTACTTCTTACCCCTGTGACAACTAGCACCACGCTTCCCTACTTTTAGAAATATTCTTGGTCCTTTGAAAGTTGTTTGAATTTTTCAAGTTTATATGAAAAAATTTCAGGGTTCAAATTTTTTCAAGCAATAAATCTAGTTTTATTAGAATACATAAATAAGAACATCCATATATTAATTTGAAACATGTTTTTATTTGTGTCAACTGGTGTTAGGTCGAAAAAGAAAAATAATCTATAATAATAAAAGAAGATATCCGTCTGTCTCTTTGTCTGTCTGCCTGTCCGTCTGTGCATCTATATGTTCAGCCCCTACTGAACGTAGAATTACAAAATTTAACATACAGGTGCTGAGAAGCTTTCCCGAGAAGATAGGGAAAAAATAATTTAAACATTATAATCAGCTGGGAAGATATTAATTAAAATGCCAATCTATGTCTAATCAAAAAATGATCTCAATGACTGAGAATTCACCAAGATTGCATAAAAATAGATATTTTAACGGAGTTAAAAGCACAAAAAGTGGAAAATAAATAAAATATTAGTCCGATTGTTACGAAATCGGTACCAAATGAAAGGGGCATTTTTTTTTTTCTTATCTAACAGTGCAAGCGGCTTATCGATAAAACAATTAGGTTTTTGAAGTGAAAACTTCTTTAGGCGGAGTTGAGCACTTTTGGGTGAACAAAAATCATGAAACTCGCGTCATCGTCAGCTAACGCTTTGAATAAAATTCTGCAGGCGTTTGTTACCATGACAACCCAGTCACAGAGAATTTGATCGGAAGATACATATTTTTTGCCAATTGACATCACGTGTTTTTCTACTACTAATAAATGTTGCAAATTTCAAAATGCTTCAATTTTCTTCTAAATTCTTTGAAACTTACTGTGCGCCATTTACAGCACACGGGATAGTTGCAGTTCAAATTTCATCGATTCTGGAAAAAATTTTTATTTTATTTGCAAATTAAATTTTATTTTAATACGCTTATTTCAATTTCGAATTATGATGAAATTATTGTTAATACATCATTCGAAAGATATTTTAAAGAACTTTTATATTATCGAAAGTGGAATTCCAAATTTCAGCTGATTTAAACATTTTGAGGTGTCCTGAATGGGTTTTCTTTTGTATCTCAGCTACTAATTAAAATAATTTCATAAGTAATAAATCATTTGAAAGCTTTGTTGAGTTGGAATCGAACAGTAGCATACAGAAATTTCTACCGCCAGATGGCGCTATAATATTTTAGAATTTTAATATTTCAATTTCTAATTATGATTAAATTATTTTTAACACATCATTCGAAAGATATTTTAAAGTTCTTTTATATTATCGAAAGTGGAATTCGAGATTTCACCTGATTTACACGTTTTGAGGTGTCCTGAATCGGTTTTCTTTTGCATCTTAGCTACTAATTAAAATAATTTCATAAGTAATCAATATTTTTACCTAATATACGGCTTAGTTCATTTAATTTGTGTAGCTACAAATAGTGTGCCGAATCATATAATACAGATCATAAACACTTCTTTACAAACCAAAAATAATTCTAAAATAATAATCCAATAGCTCGACGATACAATTCACAAGTTACTTAGTTTTCACTTCTATCGGCAACCCTCAAAGACTGCTTTAGAATTTTTTTTTTTTTTTTAAATTAACTAAAGTATGAATTTTAGGTGACAACATCATTTCAACTGCAAGGCAAATGTCTGCGATGAAAAAGGAAATTTTGTAGTATTTTAAATTGAGATATGCCGTTGAAATTTCGTAATATTTGGTTTTAACGCCCGATAATTCAACTGTGAATATTTTTAAAAGTGTAGATTTATTAGGAAGGGCTTAAACAGGGGTTTAGGGGGCGAAGAGGCAAAAAAAAAAAAAAAAAAGTTACAGCCTTTGAAACTAGTATTATTAAATTTTAAGGGAATATAAATCGATTGCGGATATTTATAAGTGTAAATTTATTAGGAGGGACGAAAAGGTGGGGGACAACGGGACAAAAATGTAGAAAAGGAACGGGAGTTTCGGAGAAAACAACTGAAAACCCAGAACGCTCTTATTCTTTTATATTTTGCAGAGTTTCGAATTTCAATTTCCGCTCACATTTCATTGTAACGATTTTTAACATTATACAGCCCGGAATTACACAAGTTTCGGCGAAAACCATAAATAAGTCAGACACAAATCTTTTTATAAAAATGTTTATATTACCTTTGTATCTCAGCTTCTAAATAACATAATTTCATAAGTAATATATCATTTTAAAAGTAATTTGAATTGGAATTGCACAGTATATGTTGCAAATCTCAGTTGCCAGAGGGCGCTTTGATATTTTTATAATTCAATATGTAGATTTCTAATTATGATTAAATTACTTATAACACAACATTTAAAAGATTGCGGACTTTTAAACTGATATAAGTCGTTAAATTCCGTACGGAAGTTTCAGAGAAAACCACAGACAAGCCAGAACACCTTTATTACAATATCTCCAATTCTAATTATGATGCAGGCTTTCGAATTCCGATACTCCATTCACATTTCGTATTAAGTGTTTTTAACACTATTTAGCCCGTAGTTACGCAAGTTTCAGAGAAAACCACCAAAAATCTCAGGCACAATTTTTTTTAAATGCTTATATAATCTTTGTATCTCATCTTCTAATTAACATAATTTCATAGATAAAATATGAGTTTAAAAGTCATTTAAATTGTAATTGAAGAGTACATAAGGCAAATCTCTGTCGCTAGAGGGCGCTTTGACATTTAATTAATTCAATATCTGCAATTCTGATTATGAGTAAATTACTTATATGGAGAAGATTGGGAGACCTTAAGCCCCACCGGGTTGCACATTTGCCATGATCAGAATTTTCAAAGGTCCTTTACATGATGCGCGAACAGGCTGTTTTAAATAATGAAACGTAAAGCGGCGACTTAATCTCCGCTCGACTTTGCTAAAGTCAGAATTTTGAAAGATCATATCACGGTGAGTGAACAGGTTGTTTCATATATGGAAACGGAAAAAAAGCGCCGCAGGCGCTACCGAGCGGGAATTTACTGTGATTAAATTTTTCAACAAAGCTATTTTCACTATATGTCAATAAGCTGTTGTAGGACCTGAAACGGAAAAAAGGCGCCCCAGGCGCCAATGGGCCGGGGTTTCATAAAGTCAGATTTTTCAGGTATCGCGAACCAGCTGGTCGCCGAAGGAGGCTAGTAAATAAAAAAAACCACGACCCTTTGTTAGACGAACAAAGCAGGCGCGAGTTCTGCAAACCAGTAGTAATACGTTTTCTACTAATAGAAGTACTGTACTAATACCACTACTTTTATTCTTTTCTTTGATAGCAGCCCAGCAAAATTAAACAGGACGAATAAATGCTTATAATTCAATCTGATTTCATTGTTCTTTTGATGTAGCTGCCATTTAGAAAAAAAAAAAAAAAAAAATGGTACATCGAGCTATCAATAAACTTAGGTTATGTGCATAATGATTTTCAGACAAATCAGTTCATAAATAAATTTTTTAACTAAGTTTGAAATGTTGAAGGAATTGCAATTTTAAAAGAAGTTGAGGGATCGAGTTGACTAAAAAAAAATTGGTTGAGATCTTCATATGAGTTATGCATATATCGAGATTCAGACAAATCTGTTCAAAAATACGTTTTTTATGTGAGTTTGAAAAATTTAAGGGGCCGTTATTTTTAAACACGAACACCCGATCGAGTTGATTAATAATCTTGGTTGAGACCTTGATGTGAACTATGTACATACCGAATTATAAGCAAAACTATTAAAAAATGCGCTTCTTATCCGAACTTGAAATTTTCAAATGGCCACCATTTTTTAACTTTATTGTAGATCAAGTTTTGTAGATCACCAACAAAATAACTTCAGCTATTACTATGGTGAATGCATTTAGATATACATACATACTACATACACACACACACACTATATGTATACAGACAGAGAAAGAGGGGGGAGGAAACAAAGTCATTATTGCAAATATTTACTTTGATTTTTGAAAAAAGTCTACTTAAAAAGTTAAATAAATCTCAATTGTTAAAGGTTAGACTTAAAATTTTATAGCAATGAGTGAAAAATCAAAGTATAAACAGAGAGCAACCTGATAGCTACGAGGAAACCGAAACTAATACCAAAACGCTTATTCTACGCTTACGTCATCCATAATCGATTGTAAAAGCATTCGATTATTAAAATCACTCGAAAGCAAATCATTCGATTATTCCCATCTCTATTTTTAGCCCCGCCTTTTTTTCGTAAAACTTATATTTAAGTAATTTTGTCTTATTTTACCGAAGTTATGTATTGGAGATATTTTATCTATAAATAAAGTGGTGTGAAATGAAGGCGTTGCTAAATGTACTCCAGAATAAATAAAAATATTTGCAGCTAAGGTTAAAGAATGTTTCCCAGACAACATTTTCAAAGAAATCATTCAAATTTTATATATAATGAAATCAGAAGGCTTATCTAAACAAAAAAAAATTTTCCAACAAGATTTCTAATTTATTTTTTTAAAACACTTGATTATAATTGTACAAGAAAAATAGTTTTTTAGGAAAGATTAATTTATCAAAAATAAATAAATAAATAAAATAAATAAAGCTTGATTAAATTCGAACTTTAGTACCATTGTCAGGAATCCAACGTAGTATCTCGTAGGTCGTAGCTGATGGCCAAAACGCTAACCATTTCACAACAAAGATTTAGGCCACAAAGAGATCTAGAAACAATTAATACAGATTTTTAATATTGGTGTCTCATTTTCTATGTTTATTGCTGAATCAACTGATATTTATAATACAAATGTTTGAAAACAGTTTAAGAGTATTATTTAAAATGTGTACAACTATTTTTTAGAACTCGTTGCCAGTAAACCAGATTCAATTATTGCAAAGGTTTTTATGGAAAACCTAAGTGATTACCGCCAAATGTAATAGCACATTTAAAATGAAATGCATGAGTAGGCGTCTTCTGGAAGCTCTAGAAAGCCCTGAGATTTGGAGTAGATATGTAAATCGCTATAATTTATTACAAAAAAAAAAAAAAAAAAAAAAAAAGAAAAGAAAAAAGAGAGAAAAAAGAAAAAAAAAAAAGGTTTCATCAAAGAAGACAGTAGGAATGAAATTATTCAACATTTCGTGATAAAATTACAAGATAATATTGATTCATTGAACGTGAATATTGAAGTTTAGTTTTCCAAATTTACTTTCCCAATCACTAAAAAACAGTAGGGGAGCGTGGGGCGCTGTTTTCCATAGCAAACATAATCATCTATATTCATAAAAAAAAAAAAAAAAAAAAAAAAAAAAAAAAAAACTTACGTTAATGCTGCTAGTTTTAGCACAAAAAATATTTTTTTTAATTATTTGCCTGTTACAATTTGCCCCGGATATCGGGCTAATTAAAACGGATACAAAGGTAACCCTAACAATAAAAACGACAATATTTCAAACTGTTTTTGTTATCAATCATTTATTAATTTAATAAAAAAGGCAATTAATAACTAATATTAAATTATAACCTTCGTGGTATACTAACAACGAATTATATCAAATGGATTACAGCAAAATAAAGATAAAATTAAAGATAAAATCAACATAAAAGTCAATCTTAGTCAGAGTTGAAATTAATTCAAGCGAATGATATTTGGTTCCCTCTCATGCATTTAATGTGTGCTCACATTTTGCAAATTAAGCATTATACCTATACTTCTGCCAGAGAGAGGGTTTAGCAGAGCTCGAATTCTCCGCCCTGTTTTCAGGACACTCTCATTGATGAGAAATTTCTGCTTTTTTCTCTACCACTATTTTTATGATATATTCTCTAATTTGCGATTAAATCGTGATTATAATTCGTGATTAAATAATCATGACACTAAAATATAAAACCACAGAAAATATTTCTGTATAAATATAGTAGTGGCAAAGAAGCCAAAAATTTTTCATTTCTGAGCGTTTCTTGACAATGTGTGGAGACTTCGAGCTCTGGCTTTAGGCATTTCCACAAGCCACTCCTCTAACATCTTACAACTTGCCCAAAAATTTTGTTTCAACTTGCCCCATCCTATGATTTTGGACTTTTTGTTTAATTATAAAAAAAAATGTATAACGATTCATACAAAAAATTAAGCATGCATTTTATAACTCAACACACAGATTAAATAAATAGCTATAAACATTTCTTTAAAGTATAAATTAACATACCTTTAATCAATATATATATTTTTTAATGGAGCACCGATTGTGCTTACATTAGATAAGATAATCGCGTCATAATATAAGAATTATGTTTATAAAAATATTTAATCACAAATGTTACAAACTATTTCGAAAATTGCGTGTTACTTTTTACGCCTGTGACAACTAGCCCCACGCTCCCCTACTTTTAGAAATATTCTTTGGAAGTTGTTTAATTGGTTAATACTCTTAGACTGTTTTCAAATTTATTTGAGGACTAAAAAACGGGTACATGACAGTTTGGTCCCGCCGTTTTGGTCCCGCCATTTTGGTCCCGCCGAATTGGTCCCGCCACATTGGTCCCGAAGAAATTTTGGTCCCGCCGTTTTGGTCCTGCCGTTTTGGTCCAGCCGCTTTGGTCCCGCCATTTTGGTCCCACGTTTCGGTCCTTATATTAGGAATAATCAAAGTATTACAGGAAAAAAGCGAAATTATTTTTCATATTTCGAATTTTTGTTATTTGACTTGAAAACATGTGGGAAGGAAAAGTGAAAATTATCATCATCATCATCATTATTATTATTTTGCAACAGAAAGTTGTAGTAACAAATAAAACTGAAAAAAAAAAAAAAAAAGTCTAAAATTTAAAGATTTAGATTTTTTCTTTGTACGATAGAGGAAAAAGGACAGGAAATACATGAGAGAACTTCGGGCAAAAGTGAACTTAGTCGAATGTTTTCAATTGGAGAGATGAATATCTACAACCTTTGTTGAAAATGATGTAACTGTAGGACACATAAAACAGAAAATTTATTATTTCGGATCGAATTTTGAATGATAAAGGTATTAGTTATGAGCGAAGATCTAAGCATTGTTAATTTATCTAAGTCTGGAAATTTTCAGTTTAAATAAAATACAAAGTTTTTAATAAAAAACACTGTAATGCGACTCTTAATTGTTACATTCAAATTTCGAGTGTTAGAATACAAAATTTGTAGGAAATCGATGCTTTATCCAAGCATCTCCTAAATGTTAAAGTTTAATAATAAAAGAAGATGCGAGGAACCTAAATAATGATCTCAGGATTAATTTGTACAGATCTGCTAAACTTGAGTCATTTTCCTCTCTGTCAATCCGGATATATTTGTCAAACAAAAGAAATAGTTACATATCACACAGAATTGGAAAAGTATTTTTATTCCATTATAATCCCTTACAATATTGTTTAAGAAAATTTTTATTACCTACCCCCCCCCCCCCCCCCTTTTTTTTTTAAATGCGCTGAAACAAAACAGTGAAATTCCTTTTTATTATCTGTGGGAGAAACAGGTGTGAAAGGAATACCAAGGTGCTACAGCGAATTATTTTTAGTCATAGAGACATATCAGACAGATATATTTATTTATTTATTTTAAACATAATTTTTAACTAAACAGATTTAAAAAAAAATTAAAAATTAAAAAAAATGAACGCCAACATTTTCTGAACATTGATGCTTGCAATGCACACAGTTGATTAAATGTTGGACTACTTATATTTTTTAATTTTTTTATATAAAATCATTATAATTGAAAGAAAAGTAATTTATACACATATATACACGGTCAACGTAATTAAATATCACAGACAAACAAACATGCATTTTATTATTATTAATATAACACAGAGTTTGAAATAAATTGCTCTTAGATTAATGATAAAAAATAAATCACAATCAAATCGAATGAAACGTATCTCTCTCTCACTCTCACACACACACACATATTATGATTAAATTCATATGTAAGTTCAAAAACTTTATAAATGATCCCAAGCTTATGCTTATGAAGAGTCTATGATGGGAGTAGGACAATAATTAGTTCTTTGAAAAAAAATAGCATTCTGCCACTAAAAGCAAATTATATTTAATATCGTAAGGTTTTCTTTCTTTCTTTTTCCCCTTTTTTTAAACAAAATTTTTCTGTATTTTATTATTTTTAAATTAATTCAGACTTTATCAATAAATATAATCAAATGGGGATTCTTTTTTTTAATAAGAAGGTACTATTGTTATTGTTAACAATACTTATAAAATCACAAAATTTTGTCACTAATAGTGAATTAAAAATCAAATTACAATTGAAGTAAGTTAAATCGAAATCAAATGAAAAAATTCTAAAAACTAGTATGATGTGGCCACCACAAGACTTTCTTTTATATTTTCCGATACAAATTCACGCAGTAACAATATTAAAAAAAAAAAAAAAAAAAAAAAGATTTTTTTCATTTTTTTTTTCGTTAAAAGTAAAAAAAATCGATAACTTTGTTTTAAATTACCACATATTTATAGTTCAACCATTCGTTTTAAAGGTATTGACGAGACCTTTCGAAAGATACCGATCTTGAAAATTTACACCCCCCCGGGGTGGGGGAAGCGATGCCCCAAATTTTTTCCCTAATTAACTACTACTATTATCAATAATTCATATTAATTTCACAATCACAGGTTAAGAATAACTCTCATTATGTACATTTATACGAAGTTTTTTCCTATACTGCCATGTTAAAAATTTAGAAAAAATACGATCACAGCGCCACCTGTTGAACGATTGATCCCCAAATCTAATCAGCCTCAATTTATGTCAGGGGCCAACTAAATACTAAGTCTGGTTAAATTTCGTTTAAAAAAAAAAAAAAAAAAAAGATTTTTTAAGTTTTTTTTCGTTAAAAGTAAAAAAAAAATCGATATATTTGTTTTAAATTATCCCAGATTTATAGTTCAACCATTCGTTTTAAAGGTATTGACGAGACCTTTCGAAAGATACCCATCTTGAAAATTTATTCCCCTCGAGGGGGGACTTCCCCCCCAGGGGGGGTAGCGATGACACCACATGCAAAGAAATTTTTTCCTAGTTACCTATTACTATTATCAATAACTCATATTAATTTTACAATCACAAGTTAAAAATAACTCTCATTATGTACATTTATACGAAATTTTGTCCTATATCACCATGTTAAAAATTTAGAAAAAGCGGGATGGCAACGCAACCTGTAAGACAATTTTTACCAAAAGTTGATAGGCACTAATTTATGTCAAGGTACAACTGCATACCAATTTGTATGAAATTCTGTGCAGTAGTTCCTGAGATACAGTTGCCACAAAATTTTGTCACACACACACACAGACAGACAGACATTTTCTAAAAATGGTCAAATCGTGTTCTACAACTCTCAAAACGTGTAAATTCATCAAAAAACCGAGGTCGAAAATTTTTACGAATCCAATACTTTATATTACATATAGAAGAAAGTAATAATGATAAATTAAATAAAATAAGTTAAATAATAAATATACGACCGTTTAATATAATGATACGTCACCAGCTGAAATACAATAGAATAATAAATAATTACTACTTTGTAATTAATTGCTATGCTCGTTGCCTTGGTAATGAAAAAACATCAGAACGCTGGTTGCTATGGCCATCCAAAATAAACAGCATGCAGGCTGCCATATTATATTGCAAAGAATCCAGAACGACATCGTTATCGTTGTAAACATCTCCAAAGAAAAATCGCCAAATCCAGTTGTTGGGAAATACTATAGTTGTACCAATTATTATTAGAGAGTAGTTAGAATTACATAATTTTGATATATTGGAAATTGGAATGTGAGCCCATAAAGCGATGATTCGTATGGGTACATGTTCGAGATGAAGTGTTGGCTCGGATGCATTCTTGATGGCGAGATACCTCCCAAATTTAGCAACTTATCATGGTTGTAATTGATACATTTCAATTTACATATCAATTACAACCAATCATGGTTGTAATTGATAATACGTATAAACACATGTAATTTTTTTTTTTTTTTTCGAAAAAATTATCAGACAGTTATAATTCAAACGATTCTTAATAATTGCCAACTTTCGCCAAATGATTTCATGGGAAAAAGGAAGTTAAGCCAAATATAACTAGTATGTTGTGGCCACCACAAGACTTTCTTCTATATTTACCTATACATATTCAATCAGTAACAATATTTAAAAAAAAAAAAAATAAAAAAAAAAGTACGATTTTTTTTTTTTTCTAAGGTTTTTTTTTTTTTTTTTTCGTTAAAAGTGAAAGAAATCGATAACTTTGTTTTAAATTATCACAGATTTATAGTTCAACCATTCGTTTTAAAGGTATTGACGAGACCTTTCGAAAGATACCCATCTTGAAAATTTATCCCCCCGGGGGGGGGGTACTTCCCCCCCAGGGGGGGAAGCGATGCCCCCCCATGCAGAAATTTTTTTTCCTAGTTACATACTACTATTATCAATAATTCATATTAATTTTACAATCACAAGTTTAAAACAACTCTAATTATGCACATTTATACGAATTTTCGTCCTATGCTGCCATGTTAAAAATTTAGATAAAATGCTATCACAGCGCCACCTGTTGAGCTATTGATCCCCAAACATAATCAGCACCAGTTTATGTCGGGGACCAACTAAATACCAAGTTTGGTTAAATTTCGTTAAAAAAAAAAAAAAAAAAAAAAAAAAAAAAAAATGCGATATTTTTCTAAGTTTTTTTTTTGTTAAAAGTAAAAAAAATCGATAACTTTGGTTTAAATTATCACAGATTTATCGTTCAACCATTCGTTTTAAAGGTATTGACGAGATCTTTCGAAAGATACCCATCTTGAAACTTTGCCCCCCGGGTGGGAACTTCCCCCCCCCCCGGTGGGGGGGCAACCGATGCCCCCACATGCACAAAAATTTTTTCCAAGTTAACTATTACTATTATCAACGAGACCTTTCGAAAGATACCCATCTTGAAAATTTACTTCCCCGGGGGGGAACCGATGCCCCCCATGTACAAAATTTTTTTCCTAGCTAACTACTACTATTATCAATAATTCATATTAATTTTACAATCACAAGTGTAAAATAACTCTCTTTATGCCCATTTATACGGAATTTTGTCCTATGCTGCCATGTTAAAAATTTGCATAAAATGCGATCACAACGCCACCTATTGAGCGATGGATCCCAAAATCTACTCAGCACCAGTTTATGTCAGGGTGCAACTAAATACCAAGTTTGGTTAATTTTCATTCATTGGTTCGTGAGATACAGCGTCCACAAAAAAATGATACAGACAGACAGACAGACAGACAGACATTTTCTAAAAACTATTAATTTGTGTTCTCCATATCCCAAAACATGTAAATCCATCAAAAAGTGGACTTCGAAAATTTTCGCGAATCCAATACTTTCTCTATATTACATATAGAAGAAAGTAAAAAAGTGCAAATGCATTAAAAAGAAAAAAAAATTAAATACATTAAATGTTTGTAAAAAATTAGTAAAAAATTCTCCGAATCTCAATTGCTAGGTAGCAATCGTAATCTCGAAAATTTATATAGTTATCTGTAAGATATTCCTTAATTAAATATATTCTAAGAGCACTTCAATTTTTCCGCATCAATAAATATGCTATCATATTAAAAAACTGATATATATTTTTAAAAAATAGCGAAAAATTGGCGGGACCAAAATGTCTTGGGACCAAAATGGCCAGGGACCAAAATTTCCTCGGGACCAAAACGGCAGGACCAAAATGGCGGGACCAAAGTGACGGGACCAAAACGGCGGGACCAAAGTGTCCTGCTTCGCTAAAAAACAGTCCTACACAAAGCTTAAAAGAAAAAATAAAATAAATAAATAAATGTCTTTTTTATGACTTTCAAAAATTTCTTATCAGAAGTAAGCTCTACTTAGAGGGGCCCAATTTACTCTTAGCAACTCATTTTATACATACAGTAGAACCTCATTAACGTGAACGCTGTTAACATGAACTTGTCCCCGGTCACCGTCAAACGGAAGATTAGTTTCTGATAGCATGAACACATTTTTTATCCCGGTTCCCCCTTGAGATACACTTTAACGAGGTTCGACTGTACTAAAGAATGCATAGCACAATTTCACAATCACAACGCTTGCACTCGCTATTCTTGAACATTACAGAATATTATATTTCTTCCATGGTAACGGTAGAAATACGTATCTATCTAAAAGTCTGCTTAATTTAGAGAATTTACACTTGATTGCCGTCACAGAAAATATTATATAGAATGAAATGCATATGATCTTTTTGGTGTGAATAAATAATATTTTAGGACACGTTTTTAATCACATATATATTAAGCAGGTTAAAAAATAGCTGCCAATATTTTAATATATTCCAGAGTATTTTTAGCCCCGCCTTTTTTTCGTAAAACTTATTTTTAAGTAATTTTGTCTTATTTTACCGAAGTTATATACTGGAGAAATTTTTTTCTATAAATAAAGTGGTGTGAAATAAAGGCGGGGCTAAAAATACTCCAGAATAAATAAAAAAAAATCCCTTTTCGGCTAGCTTAAAGGCGAAGGTAGATAGATTCCTTTACGTTAATGTTACAATTGTAAAGAAATTTTACATATGCATTAATACCTAGCCAATGGTTTTGTTCCCACACATTGCATTATTTACATCGCTATTCTGTTTTCAAGAAATTTAATTTCCAACTACAAAAAGGTTTTATTCATTCTACTTAAAATTTTAGGCTTACTTAAAATTTTAGGTCAACCTTGGTTTGACCTTGTAAGTCAAAGATCCGGGGTTCGATTCCCCGTCCAGGCATTATTTTCACTCAGTCGGAAAAATAAAATTTCAATAAATATGATTCTCTTCCACAGTTAATTGTGTGATTTTAATAAAAAAAAAAATTGTATTTCTCTCCCATTGTTTAATGGTGTTTTCCTTTACCTGCGGCTTATTTTCTGTTGAGCTATCTAAATGATAGACCAGAGATGTTTCTGCCTAAAAGGTTGTCTGAGTGAGTAATGCAGACCGGGATGTCGGCCTGGATAGCTCAGTGGTAGAGCATTGACCTTGTAAGTCAAAGATCCGGGGTTCGATTCCCGGTCCAGGCATTATTTTCACTCAGTCGGAAAAATAAAATTTCAACTTTATTAGTTCATTTTTCAATAAAAGAGTGTTCTTTATTTTTTTTAAATGGTATAATTTTATTTATCAAAATAAGGGAATTCGAATAATGAAATACTTTAATTTAAATTTTCATGAAAATAAACTTCAACGGAAAATTCATTAAAATCGTCCCTAGTTCATTTGTTAAAGGGATACCTAAATGTCCCCAAATTTATTACCTTTTCTACCATGCCAGTTTAATTCGTTTAGCATCGATTTACAATATTTTTTTTTTTTTTTTTTTTTTTTAACGATGACATTTATCTTTTACATTATATCATCTATGGCAAAAAGCTAAGTCCAAATATGCTTAGCCTTAAGATATGATGATTTTATTTACTTATTAACTTTTATTTTATTTGTTTAAAATCACGGATAAAATTTTATTTCATTTTTCTCAGCACATTCCCAGGGATGGGACACGGGCGCAGAATTCATACCGGAATCCATTTAAGAAATTTCTCTACTTATAATATCGTTGATTTAACAAGTAGAAAATTTTCTTACATCGATAGTGGTATGAATTCTGCGCCCGTGTTCCATCCCTGCATTCCTGTAATTGTTCCGTCATATTTTCTGTTAAATTAAACTTTTTTTTTTTTTTTAATCAGATTATTATATTGTTTAAAAACATGATTAAAATTTTATTATTTCAGTGGTCTTTTTTATTATCATTTGCACGTGACATTATAAATTTTTGCAATGAAAGCTATAGAAAATGTCGGCTTCATCACAAGAAAAATCACTTTTTAACTTGTAACTTTTAAGCAATTGAAGTTATCGAAAAAGTTTAAATACAAAAGTTGTTCTTTAGGGTAAAGCGGTAATTCGCCTGATTTGAAGTATTTGCCTATTTTCAATATGAAAGAAATTATGTGCAAATGAAAATTTCCACCCCCCCTCATTTCCACCCCCTTTAAGCTGGATACCCCATCTACGAACTCGACCGAGATTTTTACTGTCCTGACAACATATCCCGAGCTGGTTAAATTTAAATAAAATTATTCCAGTTATCGTGTTCACAACTTAACATGGGAAAAAGCGTTATACATATATATATATACCTATATGTATATATATATATATATATATATATATATATATATATATATATATATATATATATATATATATATATATAAACTTTTGAACAGAGGGTGGTTTTGGGTTCTAGGGGTCATGATCGGTGAATATATGAAGAAATTTTCCGGAAGTCGTGTCATGAGAACCATTGCAATAGGTAGATCTCCTATAAGGAATCTACCTAATAATTGCAGCTATGGTTAAAGAATGTTTCCAAAACATCATTTCCAAAGAAATCATTCAAATTTTATGTATTAATGAAATCAGTAGGCTTTGCTAAAGAAAAATAAATTTTTCGGCAAGATTTCTAATTTATTTTTTTAAAACACTTGATTATAATTGTACAAGAAAAATAGTTTTAAAAAGATTAATTCATCAAAAAAAAAAAAAAAAAAAAGTTTGATTAAATTCGAACTTTAGTACCATTGTCAGGAATCGAACGTAGTATCTCGTAGCTGAATTCCAAAACGCTAACCATTTCACAACAAAGATATAGGCCACAAAAAGATCTAGAATCAATTAATACAGATTTTTAATAATGGTGTCTGATTTTCTATGTTTGTTGCTGAATCAACTGATATTTATAATACAAGTGTTTGAAAACAGTTTAAGAGTGTTATTTAAAATGTGCACAACTATTTTTAAAACCCGTTGCCAATAAACCAGATGCAATTATTAGAATGGTTTTTATGGAAAAACCTAAGTGATTACCGCCAAATGTAATAACACATTTAAAATAAAATTCATGACATGAGTAGGCGTCTTCTGGAAGCTGTGGAAAGGGTTGAGATTTGGAGTAGATATGTAAATCGCTATCATTTATTACAAAAAAAAAAAAAAAGAAAAGTTTCATCAAAGAAGACAGTAGGAAGGAAATTATTCAGCATTTCGTGATACAATTACAAGATAATATTGATTCAGTGAAAGTGAATGTTGAAGTTTAGTTTTCCAAATTTACTTTCCTAATCACAAAAAAACAGTAGGGGAGCGTGGGGCAGGTTGTAACAGTTTTTAGAATCAAAACTAAGTAAACAATAAGACTTCTTCACACACCATAAGTTTTAAGCCAGCACAACCGGTTTCGAAAGGACGTAGCCTTCCTTCATCAGGTGCAAAAAACACGTGCTACTGCCTTGGAAGCAAAAGCAAGGCTGAAAGCAGGGCAAAATCCAGAGGGGGAGGAGCAACACAAACAACCAATAGGAAGCATCATGCAGGACCAATCAGAGAGGAACACACATGCACACACAAAAACAAAAGGAGGGAGGGAAGGAATAAACAATAATTTCATTTTATTTTTTAATGATTTATTTATTTATTTATTTATTTTTATTATTTATTTATTTATTTATTTATTTTATTTTTTTAGAATTATTTAATTATAACTATTATTATGTTGTAAACATAAAGAAGGGAATTATTTAATTGAATTTTAAAAAAAAAATTCCAGGCTGTAGACAACAAAGTGGAATTAGATTTTCCATTGACAATTTTATCACGATTAAGGTAAATAGCTAAATTTTCCAAAAAAATCCAGTTCGGAAATGCGTTTGGCATGAAAGATAATTTTGGCACTCTTAAAATTAAAACTATGACCAAATTCCCAACTGTGCTTAGCAATAGAAGATTTAGAAATTTCTTGATTAACAACATATCGAGAATATTCACGTAAACGGCATTCAAGATTTCTTTTTGTTTGACCAATATAAGATAAATCACAATTATTACAAGGGACATTATAGATACCCCACTTATGAAGCTCGGGAACAGGGGATTTAGTTGAAGGGAATCGGAATTTATTGACAGGTAAATAACGTGAAAATTGAAACGTTTTAAAACTTTGGCTAATTTAAAACATAAGGGGGGATAAAAAGGCAAGACAACAAGATTATCAGGTTTAATTTTATCATCAATGGAAAGAGTAGAATTATAAGTTGGCCTACTGAACTTTTTGATAGCTTTATCAATTATAGAGGTTCTAAAACCTCTTTTAATAGCAACGGACTTTAAAATAATTGAGTTCTTCTTTAAGAGAAGAAGTATCAGAACAAATTTTAAGGGCACGATACACGTAAGTGTAAAAGGTGCCAATTTTTTGTTTAGCCGGATGATTAGAGAGAACATGGGGAGGGTTAGAAACACAGAAAGGTTTCCTGTACACAGAGGTTTTAAAAGAGGAACCGCACCTAGTAACTAAAACATCAAGAAAGGGAAGTTGATTACAATTTTCTAACTCAAAGGTAAACTGAATATGGGGATCAATAGCATTAGCAATATTAAGAATGGCAGAAACATCAAACGGATTTTCAACAAGAATGAAAGTGTCATCTACGTAACGTAACCAGCATTTTAAATTTAACATCTTTAATAATTTTTCCTCAAAATAATGCATATAGATATCGGCAAGAATAGGAGATAAAGGATTACCCATACTTAAACCATCACACTGTTTATAAAATTTATTATTAAATTTAAAAGTAGATTGGGAAACATAGAGTTTAGTTAGATTAACAAATTCTTTGATTTCAATGTCAGAATAATGAAATTCGCGTAGCCTTTTTTCTAAACAATTAAGCGCACCTTCAGTGGGGACATTAGTAAATAAAGATTTCACATCAAGAGATAACATTGAGCAATTATCAATGTTATCTAGCATTACCAATATTCGAAACAATAGGTCTGAGGGGAACATTATTTTTATGAACTTTAGGTAAAGCATAAAAATGAACACAAATTGCTGAAGAAGGGGAAACCGAGAATTTGGTATTGTCATGAAGAACAATGGAAATTTTAACAGCTTTTTTAACAGAGCTTAGAAGTGATTTAGTTTGTACTTTTTTAATTTCAGTATAAGGTCCTTCAGATAAAAGAGAATTAACTTTATCAACATAATCAGTTTTGTCCATGAGAACAATCTGGCCACCTTTATCCGCTTTAGTAATGACAAGATTTTGATTAGATTTAAGTTCTTTAAGAGCAACACTCTCAGATTTAGAAAGATTAGATTTATAATTGGAATTGTTGGAAGAAATGCAATCAGCAAGAATATGGCGCAGAGATTCTTTTTGAGAGTTAGATATTTTACTATATTTTAAAGAACCCTCAATGGGAGCAATTAATTTAGAAATTGAAGGTTTACAAGATTGGGAAAAATTCAAACCGAGTTCTAACACTTTATTTTGTTGAGCAATTAAGACAGATTAACTATGTAATTTTCTTCAGGAACTTTGTTAATTTCACGAGAGGCTTTTTGGTTTTTACACAAAACAGAAAACTTAGAATCTAAATTACGTTGATGAGCAGAATTAAGTGAATGTAAGGTTAAATAATTATCATTTTCCGAAACAGCAAAATCATTGAAGTTTTTACCAAGGAAGAGATGAAGCTCATAAAGCTCTTCCTCAATTTTGGCGATACGTTGACGAAAATCTTGAATACAAGCATTTAAAAGAATAAATTTGGAGCGAAATAAGGCTTTAGGAACTCTACCAGTTACAGGAACAGAACACTGCAATTTAATAAAATTAGGAATAACTTTGTTATATTTACATTTTTGAAGAAATCTCAAATGGTTAAGAAATTTTACACGTTTACGTCTAAGTTTATAAAATCTGTTGAAATGGGAATTAAACATGGTAGCACAAAAATAATGTTAAACTAGTTACAATAGATACAAAACAAAATAATAAAATTACAAATTGACAAAAAAGTAAAAGCATGCAACAAATAAATAAATGACAAATTCACAAAAAAAGGAAAAGCATGCAAAAAATAAATAAGAATAAAAAAATAAATAATTTTCAAATACCTTTAGAAAATTAAATATAGTGTGAAGGTGAAAAGTATCCACGTTTTCCTGTTTATAATTGCTGTTTTCCCTAGCATACATATTCATCTATATTCATAAAAAAAAAAAAAAATAATAATAATAATAATTGCGTTAATGTTGCTAGTTTTAGCACACAAAATATGTTTTAATAATTATTTGCCTGTTATAATTTGCCCCGGATTTAGGGGCAAATTATAATGGATACAAAGGTAACCCTAACAATAAAAACGACAATACTTCAAAATGCTTTTTTTTATCAATCATTTATTAATTTAATAAAAAAGACAATTAATAACAAATATTACATTATAACCTTCTTGGTATAGTAACAATGAATTATATAAAATGGATTACAGTAAAATAAAGACAAAATCAACATAGAAGTCAATCTTAGACAGAGTTGAAATTAATTCATGCAAATGGTATTTTGTTCCATCTCATGCATTTAATGTGTGCTCACATTTTGCAAATTAAGCATTATACCAATTTTTCTACCACAGAGAGGGTTTAGCAGAGCTCGAATTCTCCGCACTTTTTTCAGGACACTCTCATTGATGAGAAATTTCTGCTTTTTTCTCTACCACTATTTTTATGATATATTCTCTAATTCGTGATTAAATCGTGATTATTATTCGTGATTAAATAATCATGGCACTATAATTTAAAACCACAGAAAATATTTCTGTATAAATATAGTAGTGGCAAAGAAGCCAAAAATTTTTATTTCTGAAGCTTTCTTGACAATGGGTGGAGACTTCGAGCTCTGGTTGTAGGCATCTCCACAATCTGTATTGGGGAAAACTGTACTGATGACTGTGCAGGATAGCCTGCGAATATTAGGTAAGCATTTTTTATTTAATAGCTTTTCTTGAGTATCTTATTAAAACAGTTAGGATTCCAGGACACTGAAAATTAATTATTTTAGTTCAATCTCTAAATCTCTCAAATTTACAAGCCATTTGGGCCTATGTTTAAAATGCTAAATTTGTAATAAAATAAATTTAATAAATATGAGTTGAATAAAAATTCCGGGGTGTTTTCTTAAGGCGTCAACTTTATTATTTTAGGCATAATATTTAAAAGATTAAAACAATGCCAGGGTATCCTAGCAAGTGTTAATTTAATTTAACTATTAAAAGTTAAAAATAATGCATTGAGGAATCTTAGCAACAGAAATATATTATAGAATGAATTGCATATGATCTTTTTGGTGTAAATGTATAATATTTTAGGACACTTTTTAATCATATATATTTAGCAGAAGTTAAACATAGCTGCCAATATTTTAATTTATTCTGGAGTATTTTTAGCCCCGCCTTTTTCTCGTAAAACTTATTTTTAAGTAATTTTGTCTTATTTTACTTAAGTTATACATTGGAGAATTTTTTCCATAAATAAAGTGGTGTGAAATGAAGGCGGGGCTAAAAGTACTCCGGAATAAATAAAAATATTATCAGCTATGGTAATATTATCAGCTAATGTTTCCAAAACAACATTTTCAAAGAAATCATTCAAATTTTATATGTTAATGAAATCAGTAGGCTTTGCTAAAAAATAAATAAATTTTCAAGCAAGATTTCTAATTTATTTTTTTAAAACACTTGATTATAATTGTACAAGAAAAATAGTTTTTTAGAGAGGATTAATTTATCAAAAAAAAAAAAAAAAAAAAAGCTTGATTAAATTCGAACTTTAGTACCATTGTCGGGAATCGAACGTAGTATCTCGTAGCTGAAGGCCAAAACGCTAACTATTTCACAACAAAGATTTAGGCTACAAAGAGATCTAGAAACAATTAATACAGATTTTTAATAATGGTGTCTGATTGTCTATGTTTGTTGCTGAATCAACTGATATTTATAATACAAATGTTTGAAAACAGTTTAAGAGTATTATTTAAAAAGTGTACAACTATTTTTTAGAACTCGTTGCCAATAAACCAGATGCAATTATTAGAAGGGTTTTTATGGAAAACCTAAGTGATTACCGCCAAATGAAGTAACACATTTAAAATAAATTGCATGAGTAGGCGTCTTCTGGAAGCTCTGGAAAGCGTTGAGATTTGGAGTAGATATGTAAATCGCTATCATTTATTTAAAAAAAAAAGTTTCATCAAAGAAGACAGTAGGAATGAAATTATTCAACATTTCGTGATAAAATTACAAGATAATATTGATTCAGTGAAAGTCAATATTGAAGTTTAGTTTTCCAAATTTACTTTCGCAATCACTAAAAAACAGTAGGGGAGCATGGGGCGGGTTGTAACAAGTTTTTATTGTAGAAAATTAAATATAGTGTGAAAGTGAAAAGTATCTACGTTTTCCTGTTTATAATTGCTGTTTTCCATTGCATACATAATCATCTATATTCATAAAAAAAACTTACCTTAATGTTGCTAGTTTTAGAACAAAAAATATTTTTTAATAATTATTTGCCTGTTACAATTTTCCCCGGATTTGGGGCAAATTATAACGGATACAAAGGTAACACTAACAATAAAAACGACAATACTTCAAAATAATATTAATATTTAATTTTATGCACTCGGTGGCGCATTCTTAGCGCTTTATTAAACAGAATGAATAGCAATTAATCATTTATTCAAAAACAGAAGTAATGAAAATGATGAGCTTACCATTTCTGTTCTGAGGAGTCGGCTGTCCACTTAGCTGAATATTTTATTCTATCTTACCATTATTAATTTCTCTGTAAAGTAATTGTATTATTAATATAACGAAGAAATTAATCTTGACATGTTCTTTGGGTTTAAAACGTACATTTAATGGAAAATAAAAATAAAAGTAAAATAAAAAGGAAAGGAGCGAGAAATGATCTCACTTTACATATTCAATATTAAACACTAACAGAACTGGATCAGAATCTATTCCGATGAAAACATACAGGTGTGGAGTCACGTGGTACAGATCTAAAAATAGATCTTCACCCCTTCAAACCACGGAGGGGATGAAAAGTTGGGAGGGTGAAAACAGACACACTTTTGTTCTTATTATAATGTTCGATTTTACAGAACACATTTTGGAATAAAGGAGTCTTTTCGAGTTTGTAATTTTCTGTCACAAAATGCTTTTTTTTTTATCAATCATTTATTAATTTAATAAAAAAGACAATTAATAATTAATATTACATTATCACCTTCTTGGTATAGTAACAATGAATTATATAAAATGGATTATAGTAAAATAAAGATAAAATTAAAGATAAAATCAACATAGAAGTCAATCTTACAAGGAGAGGTCACGACATGGAAAATTCAGATCGGGACGAAATTGTGCAGGATTGTAGTACACTATGAAGGTAACAACATACTAAAGCAGTAGGACCCACTATCCACAAAATTTCGAGAAAAAAAACATTTAAAGTTTCAGTAATCTTTAAATACAAGTTATTTCGCAAGCAAGGCAGCGCCCCAGTGGCGTGAGCGTAAACCGCTGGTTTTCCACCCAGACAACATGGGTTCGAGACTACTTACGGAACTTTTTTTTTTTCTTCTTCTTTAACTTTTCATGTAATCTAAGTTTTTTATTTATTTTTACTTTATTTTTTAATGACTTCAAAATTTGAAAAAATTATAAAAGATTATTTAATTTTCTTGAATATAAAATAAATAAATATATATATATTAATATTTATAACTTAAAAATAAAATAGTTTTTTATAACTTAAAAAATAAATTTTAATTTTACAAAACACTAAATAACAAATATAAAGAAAAACAGATAAAAAATTTAAATAAGCAAAAAATAAGCAAGCTGTAAAACAAAGTGTAAAAAATAGTTAGCATGTGTACTTAAATCTTGGTTTGAGCTTCCTGTTTTCTTTTCAATGTCTATAAATTACGTAAACCCTTTTAGCTTGCTAATAATAGAGAGCAGGTGAAGTGAAATATTTTATTTCGTCCACAGAAGGATTAAAAAAAAAAAATGTCGTTGTCGAAGAAGAAAGTATGTTAATTAACATTTAAAATCTACATTTAAGGATAACATTTCTTTGCCTGTAATAATTTAATAGTGTTGTAATCCTATACTTTAATTTTTCAAGAAGTTGTTTTGATTGGAGAAGTAATTATTTAATTTGGATAATAATTATATATGCAATTAAAATCATCATTTCTCTGTAATTTTTTTATTTTTTGTAATTTAAAAACAAAATTTAATATTGTTTTGGATATACCTAAAATAAAATAAAATACTTAGAAAAATAATTAAAAACATTTTCTTTAGTTTTTCATTATTTTTTAGTTAAAACAAAACTGAAATTTATTTTTTAAGTTATAGAAATTTATTGTATTTTTAAGTTATAAATATCAAAAATAGAAAAATTTATTTATTCTACATTCAACAAAATTAAATAATCTTTTATTAAAATTTTCAATTGAATTATAAAATAAAGTAAAAATAAATAAAAAATTTAGATTATACAGGGATGGAACACGGGCGCAGTATTCATACCGGAATCTGTTGAAGAAATTTATCTACCTATAATATCGTTGATTTAAGAGGTAGAAAATTTTCTTACATTGATAGTGGTATGAATTCTGCGCCCGTGTTCCATCCCTGATTATATAAAAAATTAAACAAGAAAAAAAAAAAAGTTCCGTAGGTAGTCTCGAAACCACGTTGTCTGGGTGGGAATCCAGCGCTTTACGCTCACGCCACTGGGGCTCCACCATGCTTGCAAAATAACTTGTATTTAAAGATTACTGAAACTTTAAATGCTTTTTTCTCGAAATTTTGTGGATAGTGGGTCCTACTGATTTAGTATGTTGTTACCTGCATAGTGTACTACAATCCTGCACAATTTCATCCCGATCTGAATTTTCCATGTCGTGACCTCTCCTTGTTAGTCAGAGTTGAAATTAATTCATGCAAATGGTATTTTGTTCATCTCATGCATTTAATGTGTGCTCACATTTTGCAAATTAAGCGTTATACCCATTCTTTTGAAACAGAGAGGGTTTAGCAGAGCTCGAATTCTCCGCGCTTTTTTCAGGACACTCTCATTGGCGAGAAATTTCTGATTTTTTCTTTACCGCTATTTTTAAGCAATAATCTCTAATTCGTGATTAAATCGTGATTATAATTAGTGACTAAATAATCATGGCACTATCATGGTTCGTACGGCCATGCATTTTTTTCAAGGACACTCCCACCAGTAATTTTATGCAGTTTATTTCCTTTCAAATTTTATGGTGTTTTTTGGTATCAAAAATTTCTATATAATTTTATTGGTACAGAAAATCAAGAAAATTCAAGGCCGGTACGAACTATGACTATAACATAAAACCACAGAAAATATTTCTGTATAAATATAGTAGTGGCAAAGAAGACTAAAATATATTATTTCTGTAGTTTTCTTGTCAATGGGTGGAGACTTTGAGCCCTGGCTGTAGGCAACTGCACAAGCCACTTCTCTAACATGTTACAACTTGCCCCAAAATTTTGTTTCAACTTGCCGCATCGTATGATTTTGGATTTTTTGTTTAATTATAAAAAAATAATAATAATAACGATTAATACAAAAAATGAAACATGCATTTTATAACTGAACACACTGACTAAATAAATAGCTATAAACATTTCTTTAAAGTATAAATTAACATACCTTTAATCAAAATTTACGAAATATTTTTTTCCCCCACTAACCAGCTAAAATGAAGCACGTGTACAGAACCTCTCATTAACCATTTTTGTGGAGCACCGACTGTGCTTACATTATAAAGCGCGTCATAAGATAAGAATTACCCCCAATTTAATCACAAATGTTATAAACTATTTCGAAAACTGCGTGTTACTTTTTATCCCTGTGACAACTAGCCCCACGCTCCCCTACTTTTAGAAATATTCTTTGTTCTTTGAAAGTTGTTTAATTGGTTATTACTCTCAGACTGTTTTCAAATTTATAAAAAACAGTCCTACTAACAGGACTAAAAAACAGTCCTACACAAAGCTTAAAAGAAAAAATAAAATAAATAAAAGTCTTTTTTATGACTTTCAAAAAGTTCTTATCAGAACTAAGCTCTACTTAGAGGGGCCCAATATACGCTTAGCAACTTAATTTATATATACAGTCGAACCTCTTGAACGTGAACACTATTAACATGAACTGTGTCCACAGTCCCCGTCAAACGGAAGTTTAGTTTCTGAGTTACTGATAGTATGAACTACTGTTAACATGAACACAGTTTTTATCCCCCTTGAGTTGAGATTTACGTTAACGACGTTCAACTATACAAACGAATGCATAGCTGACTGCTTGTACTCGCTAATGTTGATCGTTACAGAATGTTACATTTCTACATAAACACGCTGTCAAAGGAAAAAAATATAGAATAAAATGCACATGATCTTTTTGGTGTAAACAAATAATATTTTAAGCCACTTTTTAATCATATATATTTAGCAGAAGCATAACTCATGCGCGTAGCCAGGGGGGGTGCCCTGGGTGCCCGGGCACCCCCCCGCTCACGCAGAGACATGCACTTTTCTGTAACATCGAGAGCCAAAGAAAATTCGAAATTGTTAATATGTAAAAACATTTCCTTATTAAATTCTATGGAGAAAATCTGGGACAATAAGAAGCTGATCCTGAAAAGGGGTGGAGTATATTTATATATATATTTTTTTTAATGCATACGTATGCACTGTATATTTTTAATGCATCCCGAGGATATAGCTTAAATACATATGTATTATAAAAAATTTTACTATCGTCTGCTTATTTCAAAATTTTGGCAGACGATGTTTATAGAAACGCATAAATACTGAAAATAAATCGAATGACTATTGCAGACGATATTATAAAAGAATATGATGTATTTAAAATTAGGCAACACTGTTACAATTAATTCGGATTAGTTTGATTTTTCTTTTGAGATGGTTAAAAAAATTCAGTTTTTTTGGGGGGGAAATTTGGACTAGAGTTTAAAGATAATGGGACGTCCAGAGAAAAGAAAAAGTGCTTTAGAAGCATCCGCCCAAAAGTGTCAACGTATAGATAACTTTTTGAATAATAACAAAAGAGTGCTGGAAGAAGATGAAGTGCAAAAAGATATTCCTGAAGTTACAGACATCGATAAAGGTAAGAAAAAAATATGCGAACATCTATTATATAGATTTCTTTTTCTTGGTTCTTTTTCTTTCTTTCTTTTTCTTTTCTTTTTTTTTTCTTTTTTTAATATATTAACTGAACTTTATTTTTTTTTTTTCAATTTGTTATTTCTATTTTATTTTTAATCAATTATTTGTTTTTCGTTTCATTGTCTTTGATAAAATTTTAAAATAAAAAACACATTTCCTTTACCTAAAAATAATAAATCCTCATATACTTAACATTTTTATTATAAATAGTCATTACAAAAGGTGAAACGAAAGAAAAAAAAAAAAAAAAAAACGTACTATGTACAGAAAAAAAAAATTATAAAAATGATAGGAAGAAGAAAATGATATTATTTAGTTAAACTTTCTAAAATAAGTAAAAATACTAAATGAATGCAGACATTGGACATTTTTTTTATTATTTAAAACTAGAAGTATAATAAAAAAAAAGAATGTTAAGTATTCCTTAAAAAATTATCATACTATTATGAACGTTTTGTTTCCCAATAGCATTTTTTATTTTACGGTCTACATAGTCTAACTTTATAATCTCATAAATAAAATTGATGAAAAAATCATCTTGATTTTCATAATTTAGCTCTACGCGTTATGAATTCTGAATTATTTTCAGAAAAGCATTACGTTTATATATTTATCCCTTTTCGAACATACGTTATGAAAGGAAAATATTGTAATCAAGAAAAAAGTTGACTGAGGTTTGGTATATCTTTACGTTTTCAGATCCCTGAATTATTTATTTATTTTACTTCATTTATTTATTTTCGATTTCACGGGGATGCGTGTATGTGTGTGTATTATATGTGTGAGTGAACAAATAACGTCTAAATGCTTTATTCGATTAAAAGTTGGTATGTTATAGCTCGCTGTTGCACAAACTGCATAAGTTTTTAAGAATATTGGACGTATAGTGTTTTCACAGGGACGGGACACAATGGAAAACTGTTTCTCATTATGGCTTTTGCAATCAAATTATTTTAATTAACGTCTAAATGCTTTATTGAGGTGAAAATTGGTAGGTATGATGTAAGTCCCCGTCCGGCAATTCATATAAATTTTGATGAGTGTAGGACTTTCAGTTGTTTTACAGAGATACAAGGAAAAAATCTTCATTATTATAGATAAAAAATTTAAATTATTTGAAATATGGTAACTTTTAAACTCTACATTTGATTAAGATATATATTGATAAGTATGGGGTAGGTTATTCTCATAAAGACAGATTCACATTGGTGTAGTATATAACTTTATGTATATATATGTACCGGAATACAAAGTAATATTTTATACTTTGCGGTCTATGGATTCAACTTATTTAAAATTCCTTTTTAATAATATTATATTTTTTAACACATAAAGAAAGATAAGTACTTGCTATTGGGAGCTTACAGTTCCTTTACTAGGACGCAAAAATAATTTGGATACATTAATATCCATTAACAACATATAAATTGGGGAGAGTTGTCTTTTTTTCGGGCTGAGGAGAGGGGGGGGGAGGGGGAGAATCACGTCAGTTTTTTTTTCTTTTTTTTATAATAATTTTTAAAAAACATTCGATTAAATGCAAGTATTCTTTAATTGAATATTGTAAATAAATATTTCAGTATATTAGCAATAAAATCACAGAAACACTCGTTAAACAACAAAGAATTTTATATGATAACTGTTTCGAATAAAAACATGACTTTCATCAGCCATAAAACATGTAATAAAAGATTAAAATACCATTAGATAATTTCAACTTGATATGTAAACTACATTTTTTATGCTTAAATGCTCACTAATCTCAGTTTCATTTTTATTTATTTATTTATTTTGTTTATTTTGCCGAATTTTAAAACTCTAAAATCCTAATTAATGTGAAAAAGTTACCTAATTTATAAATTAAATACGTAAAAAGTTTACATAAATCTATAGTTTAATTTAAAATCATTTTCATACAATGTTACTGTCCGGTAGAAATCCTGGGATTCTACTGTTAAAGTTCCAATTTAATTGTCCAGGTCCTTATAGCTGAAAAAGAAGGCCGTTGAAACAAAAAGAACTAATAGTTCGCAGTGAAACCTATTTATTTTATTTTATAGAGTTTTCATAAAAAATCAACAGTACATTAATAGTGGAATTTCAGCATGACCATAAGTTACGAGAATGCAAAAGATAGGGGGTGAGAGAGAGAGCTACGAGGTTACATGTTATTCAATCAACAGTTGTAGAGCGAATTCTGTTGACTCTCTTGGAATCAAGATCAGACTGATGAATTACGCCAAAATTATTAAAACAGTGCCAACTTTCCAGCCAAAGCTAATCCTTTGTTTGTAGAATAATTTAATATAAATATTTTGAATTTAGTAAGTTCGTTACAGCAGTTTAAGCCAAGTTTTATCGCCAGAAGACCGTTATTTAAGGGAGACACTCAGACTAGGATTTATTGCACATCCTGTGATAAAAAAAATCTAAATTACCCTTTAATGATATCAGAACGGAAATGTATTGCTTAATTTAGCTTCGAATAAATAAACATACGCAATTTAAAAGAATGAAAATGTAATTATGTATCCAACGGCTTATGACTGGAAATAATATTATTTTATATTTTATTTATTAAATGATTTAGAAGAGCTTATGAATGTCATTTAAAAGGAATATGTTTTATTTTTTCAGGCGATTTATTAATAGCATAAGGGATAAAGTATTATTAGAATTAAGATATTTATTATAGACAAAAGCGAATAAATAAAAGTAATTTAGAATTTAGTTATCTATTTTTATTAGCTATTTAATTTATTGAAAATATAATAATTATTTATTGCCTTTATTTAAAGTTATAATTAAAACACATATATGTGAAGGAACGACTTCACAGTTACCTTTTATGTTTGTATGTTAAAAAAAAAAAAAAAAGAGAGAGAGAGAGAGAGACAGAGAGAGCTATGTTAATGACTGATATCCACAAAGCTCATGATGTGTATGTGTTCCGTATTCCGCAGTTATTGACGTTCTAAGGATGTATGGGTACGAAGAGTAGTAGCCTCATTATAATGATTACTAGCAGGCTTTGCCCGCTTCGCTGGACGTTAAACTTAAATGATTTGTCAAAATGCCACATCTTTATTAATAACCTAAGTTCTCGCTGTGATTGGTAGAGGTTTTCTCGCTCCCAATGTTAGGAGTCTGGGTCCCCACTGTCTTCGGCACAACTTACCCACTTCTTACTTCCCCACCCTCAGCGGGTGAGTTCGAAGTTTTGCAAAATCCCTCTAATGTACATAATGCGTACACTTAATCAATATCCACACACCAAAATTCGCCATTCTAAGGTAATTCAAAGCGAATTCAAACGGAAAAACATGTTTTTACACATGTTTATTGCCCTCCGACTCCGAGAAGGGGGGGGGGGAATTTCAAATTTCGTAAAATGCAGTTACAATAAGTGCCGGATGCATACAAACAATTTACGCACCAAATTTCGTGACCACAGAAGTCTTTAATAGACAGTATTATAAATAAATAAATACAAAAAGCACAGCTTAAGTATCGGAACCCTTTGGTGACTTTAAATATTTTAAGCCATTTTTGCGATGAACTGAATTGGCTATCTCAATTGTGCAATCAAAGATCTTGGCGAGAAACGTCCGAGCTACTTCAGTGCCGAATTTCAAATTTTGCCAAAGGGATCCAATACTAAAGCTGTTCCATATCGAATCTGGGTTGAAAACGGAAAAAGGGTAAAATAAATTAGAAATATCAGACCTATATTTATAATATTGATACCGAATGAAAGGGGCGATTTTGCTGAATCCAGGGGTTCAAACAGTTTTTCGATGCGACAATTAGATTTTTAAAAAATAACTAAAGTGTGAAATTTAAGTGGCAACGGAAAAACGGATAAAGGGAAAAATAAATTAGAAATATCAGACCTATCATTACAAATTCAGTACCAAATGAAAGAGGTGATTTTTCTGAATCCTGGGGTGTAAACAGTTTTTCGATACGACAATTAGATTTTTTAAAATTAACTAAAGTATGAAACTTAGATGGCAACACTTCATTTCAATCTTTTCATAATTTGTAGTGCGAATCACGCGAATACAAAAGTCTTTAACTTAAAAAATTATTTTTATATTTTATTTTTCCATTCAAAGCATTTTAGTGAAAAAATATTTATGGCACATGCGCAGGCGTTTTTTACCCACAATTTAAACACTAATCATAATTTTGAAAATTTCTATAGATATAATTTCAAGTTGGGTGAAGACCTAAGTTTCTGCCAAGCGCCGTTAAATTCCATCCAGCCGTTCTCGAGTGATGCCCGGACAAACGTGTTTTAGTCTTTTACCCCCTAGGGGGGAAACGGGGGAGAATTTCTGAAAAGTTGATAGATATAATTTTAAGTTGGGTGAAGACCTAAATTCCTGCCAAGCGCCGTTGAATTCCGTCCAGCCGTTTTCAAGTGATGCCCGGACAAAAAAAAGCGACATTCGGACATGATGACACACACACAGACACACACACACACACACACACAGGCAAAATTTTCTGAAGTCATTTTCGGCTTTCATGGGGTGTAAAACGTGAAGATATCGCAAAATTTTTTGATTCCGACAAATTTACAGACAAAACTCTGATTTTATTAATATAGATAATGTTTTATTAATGGGCTCAAGCTCAAAGCTTTAAAGGCCATTTTTCTTTTAATTTTTCATGGTTCGTTAGCCTTATTAGTACTTATGCATGTCTTAAATTATTACACGCAATATTGAACATATTAACATATCAGTACGATATATATATATACATATATATGTGTAGTACCATGCTGTCATCTATGAGTCTCAATATAAACTAAAAGAATTAAATATTAAGAGATTTAAATAGTGGTGGTCCACTGTGCCCCAGTCTCCCCTATATATATACACACATAAAATCACACGCAGTAATTGAGTTTTAACAAAAAGATTCATTTTTGAGATTTTAACGCGAAACAATTAATTTTAATATATTGTTTTAAGTACTAATTTCATGCATATTAAATTTTGTTTAAACATTTTTGTGAAATATTATTTAGCTAAAAATACTCTTTAAAAATTTAGGAGCCTTTTTAATAATAATAATAATCTTTACGTCTAGAACTGTCATTTGACACACACACACACATATAAACCAAAATAAACAAATAAATAATAATAGAATAATTTTGATAAAAAATTTTTTTTGATTCTCAATAATTTAATAGTTATTATTTAAATGTGTTAACACAGGTCTTTGCTGTACATAAAACACCAAAGTTCCCTATACCATAAACAGTTGATGATGTATATTAAAAATTAAATTAATTAGGATATTTAAAAAGGAATAATGAAATTATAGTGTTTTAATTATTGTTTATTTATTTATATGTTTTTTAATTATCTTTTTATTTCCATTGATATACAACTCTAACATTGAAATTGATATTTCAAGAGCCAATTGTAAAATTGGCTTAACAAAGTCAACTTCTTTTAAGAGAGTCATTATCAAGCAATATATATATATATATATATACATATATATATATGCATTATTTATTTTATTTATTTATTTATTTTTTAACAAACGAACTAAAAAATAAAAATTCTGGAATCTAAAAGCATAAAATCAGTGCACAAATAAACCTTAGTTTGAAAAATTGTTTTGTGTAAACTTTATTAAGTGTATATCGTAAGCAGAAATAGTACATGAAATAAACTGCTGATAATGATGTCTGATACCTAAGATAATACCTGAAGTTATTAACATTTTGTCAAAGCCGTAGCCAAGAGCTGAACCCCCCTACTCCTTCCTCCAAAATTATGAAGATTTGTCGAATTTGTGTTTTATGCCACTTGTGTAACACTCAACATTATGTACTAAAGTCTGAATTCCTACGAAAATCTTTCTGACTACAGCCTTGCATTACATTAAGAAATTCAGAATAATTAATTTCTAATTATTTTTATCTTCCTAAGTGATATATGTAAGATAGATAAAATGTCAATTTTGTTTATTCAGTCATTCCCTTTTTCCATATATATAAATACAGATGCTGCCAAAATAAAGTAAATGTCCTTCTTTATACATTTATCAACATTTAGTTTTTTTTTTTTTTATTAAAAGTAATTAATTTTGATAATTATGGACGTTTTGTATGACTGTGTAAGTTTGCTATCGAATGCTTTTGTCTTTTGTGACGTTCAAAATGATGCATTTCATCATGAGAATGTCGGTAATTTTTTATTAAGTTACCAAAAATAAAAAGTCAGATAATTGACATTTTATTTAAAGAGACGACATAAGATTAAATATTGCGTGTTTTAGTTTGGGATCAATAAAGAGCTTCCATATTGTTATGGCACTATCTTGTATTATGCAATCTTTTGATACCCCTAATAAGTGAAAAGCAAAACCTCACTCAAGGTAATAATTCCCCTACTGGAGTTTGTGAGCAGAACAAGTCCTGGGAGAAACCTTCCTTGTTGAAGAGCGGTGAGGACAGGGAAGAAGCCCGTTAACAATATACAGACAAAAAGTAATAAAGAGTATTTGCTTTGAAAGATATTAAAAGTATCTTTCATAATATTTCTTTTTAAATATTTAATTTTCAAAAAGTAAAAATATGCGATTAAAAATCAATCAAATTAAATTTTCTCTATCAAAATTTCCAGAACTTTTAAACACTTAGCTTTATTCTATTATTTTTATCAAATGATGTTTTTATATTTTCTTTTCTTTGAAGGTCTCTTTAACGAAGTAACTCTTGAGAATACTAATTGTGATGCTTCATCTTCAAACAGCAGTTTTGAAAATCCAAAGTTTTCTCAAATAACAGATAATGATATAGGATATATTTTATTTAAAAAGAAAAATTCTGGTATGTCCGAAGATGAAAAATATAACATCTTAGTTAATCATTTTAGGCCAGAAAAATCATTTTTATTTCCGAAAACACAAATGCGAGATGGTAAGAAAAGAAGTTTTCAATATGAATGGATGAATACATATCAGTGGATGGTATATAGTAAATATGAAGATGGAGCATTTTGCTTACCCTGTTGTTTATTTGCTGAACATCGTGAAACGAAAAAAAGTTTTGTTACTTCGCCATTCACAAAGTGGTCCAAAATGAAGGAAAAAGCAAACAGCCACCAGCAAAATGCCTACCATTCAAATGCTGTGTTACATGCAAGTAATTTTCTTAGGTGCAGAAAGAATCCGGAAAATTGTATTGATGTACATCTAGATCGTCAAAAAAACGTTAATATACAAAAAAACCGAAAGATTCTGCGCCACATTATACAAGCGATTATACTTTGTGGTAAGCAAGGCATAGCATTGCGAGGTCATTGTGAAAATTTAGAAGGCCGAGAAAATCCAGGAAATTTTTTGGCAGTATTAAAAATGCTATCTTTATATGACGAAGATTTAAACGAGCATTTAAAATCTCCTGTAATGAGGAATGCTACATACATTTCCCCAACTATCCAAAATGAATTAATTGATATCATAGGTCATCGCATCATCCAAAAAGATATAATTGAAGAAATTAAAGCTGCAAAATTTTTTTCAATTATCGCTGATGAAGTAACTTCGCATAATGTAGAAATTTTATCATTTTGTATTCGCTTTATTGACAGCGATAAAAATGTTAGAGAAGAATTTTTAGAATTTCTTCAAATTGACCGCATAACGGGCGAATTTATTGCTCGAAACATTGTACAAACTCTTGATAGGTTAGGGCTTGATATAAAAAATGTTGTAGGACAAAGCTATGATGGTGCAGCTAACATGTCATCAGAAA